>CM067511.1:17141385-17286385 GCA_034509495.1 Acestrorhynchus altus | reverse complement strand
CCCCCCTGCGGAGAAAACTCATTTCAGCCGCTTCTATCCGAGATCTCTTTGTTTCGGTCATGACCCAAAGCTCATGACCATAGATGAAGGTAGCTCAGCTCTGTTTTCACTTATCTAATCACCCTTAGGCCAAAATCTCAATTGATAGAGGAGTGGCTTTATGTATATTTAAGTGCTTGATTTCTCAGGTTCCTCTGAGAACACATGCTTCTGTGGTATGGGGGTGGTTGCAGCTGAATAATATATTTGACTGGAACACAATCTGGAGTGACAGTATTTTTCTGATCACTTGAGCCTTATTCACAGATCATATACCACTCCTTGGGAGCAATATCAAATGAGACAAGTGGATCATCCAAACTGTCATTTATGCAGTAACAATACTGTTGGCACAACAGATATTAGAGCCTCCCCTTCCCTGTTTCTCCTTAACAATGTCTCTTTATTGAGTCTCTCACTTATACAGTGCAGATTATTTTGTACATGGAGACTCCAAGGAGCAACAGAAAAAACATCATTAAACCAAACTTAAAAACTAAGGTATGTTTCTGCCTGGATGACCAGCTTTTCAACCAACAAGAACAAAAAACAGGTTAGACCTTCTGAAACTAATTACATTCACATGTTGATCTAAAACTGGATTTTACAAATGTACAAATTTTAACATATAAATTCTGCCTGCCTCGATGTATCTCTCACATAGCACAATAGCCAGTAAATGCCAGTTGTTAGGATAATTAATGTAAGTCGACTTTGTCAGATCCTGCTAATAAATCAAAAATTCTTTTTTATGTTGGATTCAGGGTGTTAGTGACTTAGCTATCTCACTTCTCTAACTCTTGCAACTCTTTCAGACACAGAAAGACAAAAAATAAATACCACATGTGAACAAATTAGATTGTAATGCGTTTTCTGTAACAAACTTTAAGCCCCAATTATCATATGATAGACTTTATCAAAGCCTAGATTACTGAACACATAATTCAAGGTACTTCTCATAAATGTTACAGCCAGGAAATTATCATTCAAGAAAATTGATTACAGTGTTACAAATCTGTCAAATTAAAACCTGCTTCCACTTACTAAATCTGGACTAAACAAAAGAAAAAAGACTGAAATGTGAAGCTTAAACCAGCCACGATTTTCATAAAATTACAAAAACTAAACCTCAAAAACTGTTCAGCCTCTGTTATCTCACTTTCTCCCTCTCTAATACAAATGTGCACGCACGCACACGCGCACACGCGCACACACACACACACACACACACACACACACACACACACACACACACAGGAATTTAACTCAAGGCCTTCTGAGCCTAAGTGACTATTTGGGCTTAATTACATTTTATTGAACTTATTCAAACGACGGAAGATAGATGTGCCCCTTTCCTCAACAGAACACACTTATACACACTCTCTATGACCTCTGTCAATTGAGAAAGAAAGAGGGAGAGAGTGTGTGAGAGAGTGAGAGAGACAGAGAGAGAGAGACAGAGAGAGAGAGAGAAACAGAGCTCTGTTTTGGTGTGATATCCTTGCCTCAGGCTAACATGCAAACATACTCATGGGGGGACACACTCAGACGAGTGCTGACATGATGTGACTTAACACTTGCGATGTGACACTAACAGCTACTACTGGAGCGAAGACTGAAGCTTCTGATGACGCAACAAGCAGAGGACTGAAAGGGGTCACTTTAAGCTTTTAACCCTTGACATTAACATTGTTTTTAGCCTAAGGCTACAGGTGATGTCAGCAATATTAAATAAAAGGTGATATTAAATCTGACACTTTAGAAGGAGGTGGTCTCAAAAGAAAGGCTGTGTAAATCGATTTTTCCCAGTATAATTTCCTAGAATAAAAAGTGGTTCCAGTGCTAGGTGAAACACAAAAATCTAAACTTTGCAAAATAAGTGTTTAAAAATTCATATCTAAAAATCTCTCTAAATAGTAGTAGAGTGAATGCTGTGGTCCTGTGTGTGTGTGTGTGTGTGTGTGCACGTGAGTGATTGAGGGAGTGAGTCAATTAAGCGTGTTATTATCTACAGAGATGAGAGTTTCTCCATCTGACACCAAGAACAGCACAATGCTCAAAACCCCTGCCGAACCACAAACCCCTGAACTTCCTTCTACAAAGAGAGAAACAAATGAAACAGAGAGAGAGAAAGAGAGGAAATGAAGAAGCTTAGAGCAAGAGAGTGAGACACATTGATAGATACTATAGACAGATAGGTAGGCAGTCAGACAGGCAGACAGAAAAATAAAGGAGAGAAAGTGATTCTCCCTCCTGTTTTCATCATCCTCTTTCTCCTTCTTCTTGTTCTCTGAACAATCTCTCTGTCTCCCCTGTCTCCGTCATCTCTCTCTGTTGGAAAGCAATCTCTCCATCCGTGTGTGCACATGTGAATGGTGAATCTGCCCTCACCCTCCCAGCAGTAACACAGGCACCATGGCAACCTGGAGCGATGTAGGGCCATGGTGTTTGGATCCACATGGTCCGGATATCAGCACCAGAGCCATTACTCACTCTTGTTTTTTTTCAATTACACCCCTCTGAGAACCCTCCTCCCATTTTTCTAATACCCCCGGCAATTATTTATATGCAAACGAGTCAGCACACACTCTGAGGAGTTGCAGCAACAAAAACAACAGAAAAACAAAACTAAATCAACAAACAAATAAACACAAGAAATGCCTATATTTTTACTACTTTTCATGGTAAACTGGAAAGATTCCACAGTCATCAAGAGGTCATCGTCCTTTAAATCAGCACCAACATGGCTTTACAGCACAGGCCACACTTCAGACTCTTACACACTCATTTGTGCAATTTGAATCAATCAATATAATCAATATATTCATTCAACGTGTGATTTTCCAGTGGTAAAATATTTATTTACCACTCATTATTAGGTATTCACACCAAACTTTGCAATCAATATTGGTTGCTTCTGAGGTTGACACTGAATGACAGTGCCTACATACCAAAAGGTCATTTTGCCTTCATTACATGTAGCTAAAAAACAGCTCAGGCATCAGCGCTTATGATGAATTATGCAGTGAGAACTTCCTATCTTGCCTCCGCTCCCTATTTTTGCTTGATCTTTAGCTTAGGACCTTGGTAAGGTGGATCCACATAAGCTCCAGATAAGTGAAAAGTGAAGAAGAAACAAATTTAATTCAGACCTGCCTGGTAGAAATGTGCTACAAATGACTATATCCCATTCTTTGATACACACCATACATTACAGTTATTAAAGTACACAACCTCTTTTGGGTAACCTAATCTACCTAAGTCCTGATAAAGCTTTCTTAAAATAATTGGAGCATGCTCACATAAAACATCAAACATAACACTTACCTGCACACTTTGTCCGTGTGATTAGTGCAGGTCCAGGCTGCCCAGTGCCCCCCTCACCCGGCCGGGTCAGCAGTACTCTGATTTCGTACTCTGTGTCTGGGTCCAGATGCCACAGCTTGTAGTTGGGCGAGTTGACTGCATGGGTCTCTGTCCATGTCCCAGATGTCATACGGTACTCCACCTCCTTTAGGATGATAGGGCCATCACCAAAGATGGAATTTGCATTGAGCTGAATAAGGAGATATGTTGGCCCCACGCCCAACAGCTGAGGAGGTGCAATAGGTCTCGGGGGCTCTAAGAAGGGACAGGGAGATATTACAGTTGTTACATTGTTACACTTAAAGATATCTGCATTGAGTTAAAGGTGATGCACAGTACAGCTTGTGTTGGCCCTTAATTTGTGGTCAGTTTCTAACCACAGAGCTGCTGTCGTCTGAATTTTTTTGTGGTGGACCTACTCTCAACTTCTGAACATACTGCAACAGAGCTACAAGTAACTGCTGTAAGATACACATATACAAGCAAACAGGTCCTATACAACAGACTCATACACACACACACACACACACACACACACACACACACACACACACACACACACACACAGTATCTCTCACAGATTCTGGGATGCCAAATCATTACAGGACAGCAGACCATCCAGATGGTTCTCGAGTCTATCAGTGTGTGTCTGGGTCTAAAGCGAGATGGGGCTTGGCAAGGCACATACAGTACACCTACACACCTACACACCTACACACACACACACACACACACACACACACACACACACACACACACACACACACACACACACACACACTGCATACTTTAACACATCCATCTTGATTGAAATTCTCCTGACAAACAGAGGCCACTGGTTGTTTTTTTATCCCCTTCACTGTGATGCAGAAGCAGGGATCGAATCTGAATCGAGGATTTTTGAGGACGAGGGCTGACTGGCAGGGGGATTTTAGTGGCTTATTCCAACTGACAAAAATATGAGCACCGTGTGGCTGCATTTAACCCTTTCATGCCTGTGTTTCAAAACTGTTCCAACACCCTCTCAACTTTGACCCATCATCATATAATGCTTTTTGCTAACACGACGAGTGGATACTTGCAGTAGTGTGTGTGTGTGTGCGTGTCTGTGTGCGTGTGTGTGTGTGTTTGTTTTGGAGTGTAGTTTTCTGCTGCACCACACTCACCTTTAGCTAGGTCAGTATCAGTGTGCATCAGCTAGCCACCAAAGTTTCAATTAAAATGTTATTTGAGAAGTCTGAGGACAACCTACATAGTGTACTATAACTACTCGGTCTGGCTGTAAACTTCAGTATAAAAAGGCTTGTCTTGTTTGGTGTTATTTTGTGTTACTTATTAGGAAGCTAAGTGAAATCATATAATCGCAGGCTGAGATGTTTAGAATGCACATTAAAGCCCAACATTAAAGTCCTTTTAAAGTTGCCTGCTGCAGTTGGTTAGAAACAGATTTGTTGTGAATATGTTTGCTCAGCTTCCTCCAGTCAATCAGTCAAGACGTTTGTTGTATGTCGTGAGCTGCTTTATTTTATTATAGGAGATGCATGGGTAACACTGCTAATGCTTGACTTATGCCGATTTCATACTAAACGCAGCAAGGCCCATGTGGTGCACTAGGACATTTCTGTGACATTTCTCCACACTATGTCCACTCCTTCAATGTTTTTTTAGTCCACTGGAGAAATAATAGTAGAACACAGTTGCTCTGCTTTACCGGCCACACTATGGCACTTCAATGCAGAAGTTCCATCCACAAGCAGGGTAGATTTGACCACTTCTTGTCTGGAATCATGCACTTAATCCATTCCCAACACTGAACTAAACACTTTAAACTGAAGGGCTGCAGAAACATTCCGCTCTGGAACATTGAAGTGATTTTGATCTCACTGTGTTTCCCGTTAACGCATCAGCTTCTGTTCACCCGTGAGCCTCCTGGGAGTTTCCTGAGAAATTGTACTGGGTCCTGTTAACATCACCAGCATTTCAACTCATCTTGTGGTCACACTGTGAAAGGGGCTGGAGTCAGCATTAAATGGGAGCCTGGAGAAGTGTGATGCTGTTCTGCTTGGTTGTTGTTACTGAAGCGCTGCAGCTTTAGTTCAGACAGTGTGTTTGCCTGGGTATAAGTGTGTGTGTGTAAGTGTGTCTGTGTGTGTGAGGCAGCAGGCCAGAGACTAAGCGCTCAAACAGGCTCGTCTGAGCTGGCTAATTAACTACGACAAATGGGGAACGCTGGAGCCATCTGGAGTGGCAAAGCGAAGGTGTGTGTATGTGTGTGTCTTCTCATGTTGGCCAAAGAACATCTCAGTACATCCTCCTGCACTTTGAAACCCCACACACAATATCAGCAAATAAAAGAGTTTCAAACTAAGGCAAATCCAGGTAATCTCAAACACACTTGCTTACATGTGGTTTTGACCTGGTATACATTTGCTTTTGCTTTTGTTACTTGCGGATTTAACCTTCAGAAACCTAGGTCATGTTATGGAATGCATGTAATGTAATGTGTTTATAGGACACATGTAATGTGTTTATAGGAGACACGTCTGATGCTATTTTCAGAAGATCCAAGGCTATTCAAATTGGTCTTTATTTGAGATGTAAAAATGAAAATACTTTAAAATATGGTCAAATGAACACATATTTAATCAAAATGTTGCCTTTTTCAACTTAAGAATAAATCACTTTGCAGCTCAGAAAAACTGTTGGAAATTGATCATCTAGAATATTCTGAGATGAAAATGCAATAATTTTGATGATTAATTATTTGTAATGATTAGATTGACAAAGATATTTATAATAACATGTTCTTCAAAATATGCAACAGGGGTCCCAGTAATAAAATAAACCACCAGAATGCCCATTATTATTTTTTTGTTATTCACGTAAAAGTATTTTTATGCAAATATTATCCCTACTCAGGACTATTATTCTGAAATTTAAATACTGTGGTACAGCAAGACTAAACTGTTATACAATCCTGGAACCACTGCTCCTCATCCTGATTGCCATTTCCTTTGAGAAGTCAGTGGTCACTCCACCAGCAGAAGCACAGAGCCTTGGTGTAGTTGTGAATTACCAGTTAACGTTCTCGGGCTCATGTTGCAAACCTGACTCAGTCATGCAAATTTCTCCTTTACAACATCAGAAGAATTCAATGTTTTCTGTCTAGAGAGGCCACTCACGTGCTTGTACAGTCTCTTGTCATTTCAAGACTAAACTACTGCAGCTCCCTTCTAGCTGTCCTTCCTATGCAGACCATCAGAGATTTGTAACTTGTAACATGCAATGGCACGACTTGTTTTAAATATAACTTGGCTTGACCCACTATCCCTTTAGACTTAAAACTATGACCCAAACTTTTTTTTTCTGTCCTGGCACCAAAATGGTGGAACAAACTTCCCCTGGGGTCCACACAGCTGTCATCACTTGCTGTCTTCAAATGCAGACTAAAGACCCATCTCTTTCAATCACATTTCACTCCTTAAAGGTTTACAATTTTACTTACACTTGTTGGTATGGAGGTCTCCAATCTGACATTTGTTTCGGCAGCACCTAAGCTTGAGGTATCTCTGGATTCTAACCTCTATGAACAAGCTATGGATATCTTCTGAGTGAACAGCAAAGCACTTTTGTAAGTATCTTTGCCAAATGCTTTAAATGTGAATGTAAATGTAAGAGAAAAAAAAAAACAGGAATATTTAATGTGTGTGTCTGTGTGTGTTCATTCAGTTGTAATGAAAAGGTACGTGTACTCTCATCCGTTTCAGAGAAAACAAAGAACACTCGAGAGGCTGAGGGTTTTAAACACACAGGAGAAATGCAATGCTTCATTCATCTCACTCATTACACCCACCCACCCTCACCCCCCACCACACACACAGAAGAAAACACACAAAGGCAGAAATAGAGTGAAAATGAAGAGGGAGATATAGAGATCTCTGTGTATGAGGGTGTGTGTCTCCCATCATCAGCTGTTATTAGATGGTGCAGACTGCTGACAGGAAAGAGTGATCCTATTCCTTATTCATTTTCCATTTTTCTCTTTCCCTCTCCCTCTTTTAGCTGTTTCTCTTCCTCTCCTCCTCCTCCTCTCTCTTCTCAGTCTAGTCAATGTCTTCTGCTCTTTCTCCCTTTATTTCTTTCTCATCTCCCATTTACTTTTTCTCTCACACTCTCTTTACTCGATACACCTTCTAATTTCCACCATCGTCATAATTTTTTTCTCTATTTCTGCTGTTAAATAGATAAAACAGTCGGAATACTCATCACACATTACAATATTAAAGCAATCCATTATCTATCAACAAGCTCCTGTTGAAAAAAATATTAGGTGACCCAACAGCCAAAAGTCAGCAACACTCAGCAAGCAGTGATGTGCTCCATATGACGACTGCACTTAACACCACATCAGCATCACCAAAAACTGCAATGGTGTGATGCCAGATTGTCACATATACACTACTTTTATAGTTTGATGATTTAATGTAGCCGTCCACCTTTCCATTGCTAAATAAAACCACCAATACATCTGACTCTGTTAATGGAGTGAATTACAGCACTCAGTCCAGTCACCTTTAAATAAATTGATCAGATATTGGTCAATAGATAGACAGACAGACAGACAGATCAGTATAAAGCTAAGTGAGGGAAGATCACAGCAGTTAGAGCACGTTTTTGATCTAAATGAACAGGTCTATTTTTCTTCTTATAGGTGGCAAGCTCTGTTCTGACTCTTTGTGGGCTCTATTATTTATTTGTTTTGATGTGGTGGTTTTGAGATTTTTCCCCACTCTGCCTCTATCTTGTTTATCCATTCATCATTAGGGGCCCAAGTGCCATCCAGTCGGATTTACCTTCTCTCTCTTTAAGCTCAGCACTCCGTCTCTCAAACACACACACAACACACACACACACACTTTCTTCCACATATGACAGTCTGAAAGATGGCAGAGAATAGTTTTAATCTACATTTCAAAAAAATATCTCCTCTCTCTCTGACAATTTCTTTCTCTCCAACTTATTCTCAATCTCTTGCTTACTTTCTTTGTCCTCACTCTCCCACTGTCTATCGTTGGCTTTCGCTTTTGCCTTCTCACTCATTTTCTCTCTCCCCTCACTCTCTCTCTCTCCCTCTCTCTCACTTTCTCCCTCATCACTTTGCCCTCTCTCACTCTGTTCTCTCAATTTCTCTTCTCTCTCCCTCTTTTTCTCTCACTCACTTTTCTTTCTCTCATTCTTTGACAGTTTGTCTTTCTCACTCATTCCCTTTCTCTCTAGCAATTTCTTTCTGTTTATGTTTGTGCATCTGTGTGTGAGTGAGAGAGAGAGAGAGAGAGAGAGGGAGTGCAAGACAGATATCCTCAACACCAATAAGACCATGTTTACTGCAGGCCACACATTCACTCATCTCACTCTCTCTCTCACATACACTCCAGGGGGGATGACAGGCCTATCTCCAGTCATTAGAGCAGTAAGATTAGCAACACACACACACACACACACACACACACACACACACACACATACACACACACACACACACACACACACACACACACACACACACACATGTTTTGCTTCAGAACTGTGGTTTTAATATGATCGCTATGTTCATCCACTCTCCACTCATTACCTTCCTCAGTAAAAGTAGACATACTGCTATGGTACACTGTTAACTCTGTCTTACTGATTTATTAGAGCACATTTACTACATTTGTCTTGAATTTTAATTTTATCCAGAGCTCCACTTTGGTGTTAATGTGGTTTCCACATTTGATTAACATTTGATTTGTTTCCATACTTCTGTGCTCCAACCACTCCTTTAAGATTGATACAGGGCTGAATGATATGAAAGTATATTCATTAATGTGATACTATTAACTACTAACACAGATCCTATGATTATTATTGTTATTGCTGGACCAAATGCTGGAACAGTTTCCCCTAGTGCAGTTTTCCTTAATTCCAGCACACCTGATCCAACTAATCAACTAACTGATGAGCACATGCTGAGCCAAAATGAACAGGAAAATTCAAGCAGGGCAGTGGTTCTCCAGGACTAGGACGGACAACCACTGACCTAGTGTACATGTAACCAATGCAAGGTAAGCTAACTTTTAGCTTTTATTTCAGGTGGCCATGGGATCTTGGGTAAAGTCTCATGGTTTGTCTGTTGTACTTGCTAATGGCTCGTCGGTATGGTAAATTGAAGCATGGAGGTTGTGAAAATTACACAAAATTGGTTGTTTAAAACTCATCATTGTTTCAGTGATCAGACTGATGGGAAAGGAAAGGAATCTGTCCAATTGTTCACCAAAATGAATAAACATTGGAATATCTACAGTGACAACAGTCTTGTAGGGTGTTTCTGAGATCATGTATATGCAGAGATCAATGCCTACTAAGGGTGGAACAACAACCGGTGAACTGGAAAGTCATGGCCACCCAAGCCTCACTGATGCAATCCACTTAAAGGATCTGCACGAACATCTTGGTGCCAGATACAACAGGACAAATCAGAGATGTTATGGTGGTAAGAGGGGGCCCTTGACAATATTAAGCAGGTGGTTTGCATGTTATGGCTGATCAGTGTATGCACCAAAGGAATCAAATGGCTAGTCAAATGCCTAGTTTTGTCTAAGAGGTTTCCAGTCTTTCATTGAGTTTCCTACCAGTTTTTGAAAAGGTATTGCAATTATTATGCATGATATACATAATAATATGCATCATTATGCTTTGTTTCATTTAGTGCAGCAAAACAATAAAAAAAGTTATAAGGGTTAAGGCTAGCATAAATAAATCTGGACGTGCATCAGCTCAGATTTTGACTTCCACTCATCTAACGAAGCCGGAGGAGAGCGATCACTGAGAGTTTGTCTTGGAAACTACAGCCACAAGCAGCGCCTGTCAATAAAGTTTATTTCCAACAAGTGAGCTTTGTGGGTAGAGAGGGGTGTAATGTCATTACTCACAACCGCAGGCAAAAGCACTCAAATCTCACCACAAACTGTGTTTATGCCTCGCTCCAGAGAGAGAGAGAGAGAGAGAGAGAGAGAGAGACGATGCACAGATCAATAGTTCTTTCAGTGAAAGAATTCACTATTGAAATTCTCATTTGTAACACAGCCCCCCCATCAAAAACAGCCGGGAGGGCCCTGTGTCACGTCGCATTAGAGAGACTAGCCACTAATAAAGTGCTAGCCCGAGGTCACAGGCGACAAGATGGGCCTCAGTGCCAGCTCCCATTAGGCTGCGCTCGCATCTGTGGCCCAAAAATTTCCGCTAAAATTAGCGTCTTTTGGATCCTTGTAGCAGGATGTCAGCTAGGGAGTGTGGCGCAGAATCCTGACCTGTCACCATCACTAGCCTTCAAAACCGGATGGTAACGTGCTAACGCCGGGGTATGGCTGGCCGCGGGACAGAGCCAAGTACAAGATCGGCTTTACAGTTGTTTAAATAAACAAGAAAGTCAGTGTGTTACTCATAGTGGAGAGAAACTGCAGCTTTGTAAGTGGTAGGGGGTGGTTGGGTGTGAGGTTAATTCAGTTCAGTGTCCACTAACATTAGTGCTAAACTCAGCCGTCCAAAAACATGGCAGCATTTCACCCTACGGTACGGATTAGCATGTATTTCAGCTAATTTCAGATATTAAGCTTGACTAGGGAATTTGAAAAAACAGATGGTTACTGTAGTTCCTAAGTGTTGATGAGGGAAATGCATTAACAAGTGCATGTTTTGCACGGCCAATTTATCACAAATATATTTGAACAGTTAAGTCAGGTGTTTCAGGAAATAAGAAATACAGACTCTAATTCACATATTTGACTATCACAGATGGTTAAAAACATCAAAAATCAGCTTCATCAAAAATCTAAGGGTCAACAACCATAATCAGTATCAGATTCTTCAAATTGAAAAATGCTTCAGATTATGAAAATAAGTGGGATGGGACAAATCGAGCTCAAAATCTGATTAAAAAACACATTGTGTAGGCTAGACGGCAGTTTTTCACCTCACAGTCAACATTAGCATGAATTTCATTTAATAGGCTAACCATCAGGCTGCATTTTAATAAGTAGATACTAGGCTGTAGGGGCTAACCATTGCTAATCGTTGATCAGGATGCTGCTTCAAAAAGCACTCTGTTTGGATAGAGCAGCATTAGCACACAAGTGGTGTCTGAGCAATTAATCCACTATTTCCACTGATAATCTGTTTGCCAATTTTGGGGTATAATATGGAAAAACATATGCAAGGGGTGTTAATGAGGATTATCTTTTCAAACTGATCAACATAAGGAGGAAAATGGGGAACAAAAACAAAGCAGCTGAATCAAATCTGTTGGAATATTAGGATCTGTAGGAATTTCCAATGGTATAACAATCAAATGTATTTGAGAAAAATAAAACTAACTAAAATACTATACTTTCATATTATTTGTGATTATAATTTAAAAACCTTCATAAATTCATGGTCATATTAAGTTTAGTAGTACACAGAATGTTCATATTCATTCAATTATATTCATTCAACTGATCTAACAGTCAATCACCAAAATTAATCAGCTAATATTAAATATATAAAAAAGAACATAACCTTCCTTCCACAGTCTGTGTATGAAGTCACAATACAGGACAGCCAATGAGAACATACATCACATGTATTCATATATATCAGTCTTAATGGCACAGTCTCTTTAATGGTAAAAGATGAACTGGACTTTTAGTTTAAAGAACGTACATGAAAATACGTGGAGCACAGAGGGAAAAACAAAGCAATCCACATTAAATGTAAGATATGGGCTATTAATGAATGTTTATTTGTTTGTTTGTTTGTTTGTTTGGTCGGTTATTTATTCACACAAACAAACAATGATCCATATAAACACAGCAAACCAACTCACCTCTGACAATGAGTCCAGCAAAGTTGGACACACCAGAGCCTCGCTCTGACTGTGTGACGCATCGGTACAGGTCCTGATCCTGATTGGTCACTTCTTTAAGACGGAAAGATGCAGCAAACTTCCTGTGATTAATGTTCTTCTTCTCGGCCACAGGGATGTCCTCACCATTACGCCTCTGTCAGGAGATGAAACACATAGGATCTATTGTGATGCAAATCTGCAACCTTAACCAGCTACCAGGTGAAAAACAAAACATTGAGCTCTGACTTTTTTAAGATGCGAGTTGTGTAATAATATTTTCAATTTAAAACTCTCACTTGCAGAGAGCTTAAAACTCTCACCCATAACTTCATTACCATATCTGCATCTTTCATCCTCTTAATCAGATAACATCTCTGAGCTACTGAAAAGCGACAATGTATTCCTCCTCCTCTTTTTCTACTTATTTTCTCTGAGGCAATATCTGATGATGAGTCCAGATCTCAGTAATCAAAGTGAGAGTTTGTGAGGACCATGGCCTCTTCTCATTCCTCCCATTATATAAATAATATAAAAAATACTAGAGGTCACTTCCAACCTAGTTCTTACTGAATGGAAGTAAATAGGCCCAAAACAGATAAAATATTCTAATCTTTCTTGCATTGTTTTTCTTTACTTTGGAATAGTAAAAGAATGCATTGCATAAAAATCACTTAACATGTAACGATATTCTTCTTTTTTCACATCAAAAAGTCCACTGAATGGCATAGTGGCTAAAAAGTGTTGACTGGCTGGCATACTGGCTACTGAGCAGAGATTGGCTGGCATTCTAGCAACTGAGCACTGATTGGTTTTGGTGCACTGTTTGGATTCTGGCTACAGAGTGTTGACTGGCTGGCATTTTGGATAATGAATGCTGACTGGCTTGCATCCTGGTTATTAAGCATAGATTGATGGACATTCTGAGTACTGAATGCTGATTGGCTGACATGAATTTAACTCATTTAAGTTCTCTGGCCTAAGCACAGTGATTCACTGCAACTCTTTTACAATACAGCACATGCAGCATATTAATCTACATACTTGAAGAACAAGCTCTCTTTAAATGTTCAACACTATGAATGAATCAGGTCCAGTGTGAATGGGGCAAGCATTCTGGAGCAGCTGAGGATTTACGAGTCACATCTGCCATAAATTCGGCTTTACTGTGAGTGGAGCTGTGCACATCTAGTGTATGATTATGGTGTGCAATGCCCATAAACAACTTCCTTCTTCTTCTTATTATTATTATTATATTTCCTTTAATCCTTTATTATCCTTTACTACACTAAAGCCAAGAGTATATAACCTGTAGCTGTTGTGAAACTCCATTTACACTGTTGTTTTCCCAGAACTTGCTTCATTATGAAAACAAAGGCTACAGTCATCTTGTCCAGCCAGAAGAGGTGAGAAAGGGTTTGTAAAACAAAGGGCATTATAATCTCACATCAACACTAATCCTCAGTGTTCCTGACATCTCACTGCCTGGAACCAATAACTAGATAACCAGGTCAGTCATAAATAGTAAATTATATCAAAGCCTCAATGCTCTTATAATATGATTATCACTTAATGTACTGATCTTGGGAGCGTGTGCTGTAAATACTAATACTGCTGTTCAGGTGTTGTAGATGAAATTCCTCATAACGAGATTGATGTTCTAAAACAGAAGACGGAATGCTGCTCAGTGAGATGCTGCTACCACATGCTTGGAATTACAGACAAAGCTTGTGTCTGCATCAACTCACAATAGCGTTACAAGCACAGTGACATGCAAACGTTTGGGCACCCCTTCCTGATTAAAATACATGTTCCCATGATAAGCTAAGCAAGTCAAACAATGACCTGATATCCAAAAAGCATAATGTTAAAGATAATCTCCCATGTATTATACTATATATTCTTGCACTGAATGCCTTGCTATCCCTTTGCTGCTGCAATGTTGTCAATTTCCCCACTGTGGGACTAATAACGGATTATCTTCTCTTATTACCAATCCTTTGAGCAGGTCTCTGGAAATGTTTTCTAGGTCTTTCAGACCTCAACCTGACATTTGCTGCTATTACTCATCTATGTGATGACCTGAGGACCAAGCTACCTGAAAACACTTTATCCTCTTATAGTTTTCTATTTTATGAATAGTATGATGTACTAAAAAGGCATGTTTTGTTGTAATTTGCCCAGAGGAAGTTCTTCCAGAAGGATTGTGGTAAATTCTGGCATTTTATGTTTCGACATCAACGGGATCCTCCTATGTCTCTTACCAAAATGTCCCATTTAATTCAGATGGTGACCGATAGTGTGAGCTATATCGCTGTACTTTATATCTGGAGGTCATTTACTTAAAAGCCGATTAAGGTTCTTAAGCCACAAATGAATGTGAGAAATTTTGGTCTTTTCTTAAACAAACAAAATTTTAATTTTCTGAAAGAAGTTCAGGTAGTACAATATATGTCTATACACACTCCTGCTAATTAATGTTTTTAGCTATTTAAAGTTGCACCCATTGCTGACACAGATGTGGATCTACATTTTGGATGCACATGATAACCTGATCAGACAGAATCAAGCAGAGCATGATTTGGAGCGAAACATTCGGACACTGCCTGCCATAAGCAGCCCATCCTGTAGCCTGATCTTAACTTTGCCTCAATGAGCTCCCACTCCATATAGCCTCTACAGACCACAACCTTGTCATAAAAAAATATATAAAGACATAGATTTATAATTAATGCACCACGTGTCCAGATGTTTGTGGACACCCCTTCTAATGAATGCATTCAGCTACTTTAAGTTGCACACGGCTTGTCTAGGACCCACAGAGAAGTACTGCCAATAGAACAGGACGCTCTGGAACAAATAAACATGAACGTAATAGCACAATGCTTAATATCAATGGGCTAGAGGAGTAGATTGCCCCCAGCATTGAGCTGTGGAGAAGTGCAACTGTAATCAGAATTACTTTATTAATCCTTTACAGCTGCACCTATCTATATAAAATATTAAATAGAAGAGAAAGATTAAAAATAAATAAATAAATAAACAGAGTGATATTAAGAATAAGCAGATTAAACAATTTAAATCAACAGAATAAACGCTTTGGAAATATATAAATGTAATGCAATCAATGTAATCAAGTCCTTATATATATATATATATCCCTATCAACCAATGCAATCAACAGCAATCAATGGCTGTTGAGGTCCAGATCTTGACAGACTGGACCGATGGGCCTAAAAGGGTCTCAGTGATGTAAAAAAAAATAGTTCTACAGTGAGTTAATATCCCAGACAAATGAAGCACGACAAATCAGTGTCACAACTGATCACTGTTGAAAGAGTGTGTCACTGTAAGAGCACACACACACACACACACAATTCATTATCCCATTGCTGCTGACAGCTCTCATTAGCTAACAACTCACTGAAGCTGGTTAGATGAGTGTAATGGACCACACTCCTTTTTATCTCCTCTTTCTTCACGCTTTTGATTCTCCATCTTTCTCTCCTTCACACTTTCACTGTCCTGTCACACAAGACTCTACTTCACTCTCTTGCCCACTGTGAGAGTCTCTCAATCTCTCATCTTGCTCTTTCCCTCCATCCTCTCCTGCCTTCAGTCTCAACTGTTATCAGCTTATCATGGAGCAACAGGAGGGCCACACACACAGACACACACACACACACACACACACACTTATCATTATCATGACAGAGCTGGTGGAAATCCTGCAGCAAATTGAAGAGAGAGAGAACTCTCTTTCTCACTACATCCACACAATCTCTCTCTATCCCTTTTCCCACTTTCTCTCCATTCCCTTAATGTCTCTCTATCCCTTTCTCTCTCTACATCCACTCAATCTCTCCCTCTCTCTACATCCATTCAATTTCTCTATTCCTTTTCTCTCTCTCCACTCACCCATGCAATGAATCCTTATCTCTCTCTATATACACTCCATCTGTCTATCCCTTTTCTCTCTTATACACTCTTTCAATTTTTCTATCACTTCTCTCATTCTGTAAACCTCTCAATCCCTTTCTCTCTCTTCATCCACACCCTCACTTACTCCCTCACCCTTTCTTTCTCTCTCTCTCTCTCTCTCTCTCTCTCTCTCTCTCTCTCTCTCTATACAGAGAGAGTGGTTTAGAGAAAGAATCTCTGAATCCCTTTCCCTCTCTCTATACATCTCTTTCTCATACACTGACAGTTTCAGGTTTAATGAGGGGGCATAGCCTCTCTCTACCCTCTCTATAAGACCTGATTAGATGTGTGTATTGTGTATATGTTTTCATGGGGTGTTATTTATACCCCTGCTGACCGCTATTAAGAAGACTTTTACATGACTGATGCAACTCTTAAAGAAATGTGAAATCAAACTTAAAAAAAAAAAAACAGATGTGACTGTTTCCAATAAAGCATCACTCCCTGAATTCACAACACCACATTTCCCAGAAGCCCTGCAGTTCTATCACTTTAAAGGCTCATTTGTGCTCAACATTAAGCACAGACATGGACACAGTTTATGGTCTGTGCTAATTTTCTCCATATTTGTGCATGTTCTCTGAAGGTTTACAGATACAGAAGAAATGGACCAGTACCACTGTAAATAATGGGTGCAGTGTACCCAGTAGTTCAAGTGAAAAAAACATTGCTGGTTTGTCATGGACATGACAAACAAGAAACTCTGGAAGAGAATACATTCATTAGAGAAACTTCCCTACTCCTTTTTTTTGCAGTAAATAAATCAGACCCTGTTCACCCTGAACTGTCATTTAACTAGTGTTTCTAAACCCTGGTCATGGAGGCACCCCTGCCCTGCACATTTCAGCTTTAATACACCCACTCTAAAGGGCTTGGTAATGAGCTGATTTGTTGAATCAGGTGTGGTGGGAGCTCTGAAATATGTAGGGTAAGGGTGCCTTTACAACCAGGGTTGAGAAACACTGCTCTAGTTGATGTATTACTTAACATCCATGCCAATATATTTTCATTTTCATAAGTTAAGACAATGTAAAACCCAACGGTTTCACCTTTACAGTTTGATGCTGTTTAAATACATCAAATAAAACAACAGGATTTTTTACACCTCTGTCTGATTCTCTCCTTTAACATGTCTGAAATCTTAACACAGTGTTGTAGAGGATTCTGCAGGCATTTCTAAAAACACTGGTTCCAGATCTGTTCACTTCTAAAAAAAAACAAAAAAAAAAACCCTATGCTTCTGTAAGAGGTGGGTTTGCCTGGAGGCCATAAAGTAATGGGGCAGATGGGGTCCAATCTGCGGCTTTGTCATGGTCATAGTGGCATAACTGGCTGCAGGTCAGAACAGGTGATTGCTATCAATAGCTGATCTGAGGGGAGGGCTCGGGCAGATAGATTATTTGCTCCTTGTGGAAGTGAGAGGGAAGAAAACAAGCAGTGAAACAAATATGTTTAATCCCAATCTTTTTTTAAATAAACGGGCAAAATGAATGTTATTTATATAACTCTTTTTTTTCTATATAGCAACATAAACTCCCACTGCTTTTTAAAATAAAAGTAAAAAAAAAAATATTTCTACATAAAACCCTTTGCTTAGGAAGTAAAAAAAAATCCAAAACGTTGTGCTTGAGGCAGATTTAGATGGCTTAACAGAAATGTTCTAACTTGTAGGTGCTGTTCACTCACACTGATTTTTCATTGTATCACTGAAATGTGTCAAATTATAAAACTAAGGGAAAACCCTTTCAAGAGTCTGTGTCCAAAGTTCTGACTGCTGCATGCCACTGCACTTCTGATGCTTAAGAAATCTGTGGCCATATTCTACGACATCTAGGCCTGGGGCAAACTTCATACTGTGAGTGTGTTCTGCACTCTTAAGAGTGTGTGTGTGTGTGTGTGTGTGTGTGTGTGTGTGTGTGTGTGTGTGTGTGTGTGTGTGTGTATGTATAAATGTGCTTTGATCCTGGGTTTGCCCCACACTTCCACATCAAACGTGCTGTGTGTTGGACACGGCCAGGGAGGAGCTGGCGGCTCTGCTTTATTTGAAATTGAAAAACGTCTGTCGCAGGATTTTATTACAACTCTGCTCAGGTGGACTCACTGCTTATTCCATTTCCTCTTCCACTCACTTCCTGGTGAGAGATGGGTCAGAGTACAGATAACCCTCTCAGTAGAGTGTGAGGTTTTAAATTAAAGAGCGTACAATCACAGTATTTATTCAATTTCATTTTGCATTAAAAGGTCTGCAGTATGTAAACACTGAAAATACCCTGTTTTTATTTGTGATATCACAAAAAAAAACAACTTAAACTTCCCATATATTCTACAGCAGTTTAGCCCTGCCCCCTCACAACAAAGTTATTAGTAGCATTTCAATTTGGCCTGCTTTTAAAATGAGAACTCAGATGTTTACTATAAACTGTATGTCCAAAAAATTCTGTAATGTAATGTAAATTTTCTGTAATGTAAGTTCTGTAAGTTGCATTGAATGCAATCAAATTCCCACAGCAATGCTCCTAGTAGAAACCTTCCAGTCAGTTACTCAAAAAAGTGCTACATAAAGCCTTCAATATCCTTAATTTCAGAAGATATAATGAATTTCATGTCACCAATACTTTTGTCCATATATTGTATTTTATAAAATATGCAAAACAGTTTTTAATTCTAAGCAATAATAAGAAATACATTAAAAATCATTTAGTTGTAATTTAAAAACAGTACAGACAAAAACACTCCTTATAATGAAGCTGTTTGTTGATTTTTGAGATATCAATAAACAGACATTTTTATGCAGCTTAGTTTAATAAAACCACACATCTTAGTATGGCAGTTAAATCTGTTGTCTATTTTATATATATATGGCTCAGAGAAAGCACCAATGTATTCTATATGCTGATCTATTTTACTATGTGCAGTATGAACATCACCTCTGGAGGAAGATTTACACAACTGAACATAAATTGTGTTGAACAGATTAGTGTACCTGTAGCCAGAGTTTGTTGTTGACAGCGTCTCGCACAGTTGCAATACACTGGAAGGTGGCATTCTGACCAGCGTTCACCTCCACATCCCCCAAACGCAGAAAATGAGGTGATTTATCTACATGAACACAAGAAACACACACAGTGGTCAAAATGTGCTCTTGGTCAACAAGAACCTGTTGGTTAGAAGAAAACAGTTAGTGGCTTCTTTGTAAACTCCAGCCACTATTTTCATTTCCTTATTATACAGTGTACAAATCAGACATGAAGCACAGACAGAATCATAACAGTTTAAGCCTTAAAAAGAAATATTATCAGATTTGAGTGCTTTCCTAGCATGCATAGACACACACATTGTGCCCTTGCGCATGGTGTGTGTGAGGTGTGTAAGGTATTCTGTATTACTGCAGTAGATCAGAGGGATTATAATCCAGTTAAACACCCACACACACACTAATCCCACTCTGCTATGGATTAATGGCTTAATTACAGATACCTGCTGTATTATTCCAGATAAATCCCTCAGAGTTCAACAAAGCGTGCGCACACACACACACAGAGAGAGAGAGAGAGAGAGAGAGAGAGAGAGAGAGAGACACTGACACAAGAAAGCTTTTCTTGTAGCTTTGCTTATTAAACACTTTCATAGAAAATTCAACATATCCAGAGATCAGAAGAGAGTGTGTTCTCACAGTAGAGCTTATACAATACACTGTAATGCATCATGTTACAAAATGTTTTGTGTCAATCCTTTACATCACTGATTCCCAATCCTGTTTATAGATTTTTCCCTGTTGTCTCCTAGTTCACTCCTAGTTCAGCTCAGCAGAAGCTCATCAGTTCATTATTTGGATCAGGTATGCTGGAATTAGGGGAAAATCTAAAATCTGGGTGGCAGTGGTACTCGAGCACCAGGATTGAGAACCACTGCTTTGCATCATTCATAAAGTAAAACACAATGTTAATGTGCAATACAGTATGCTACAACATACTCCTATAATACATTATGTTGGAATAAGCTATGATATGCTATAAGTTGAAATAATACAGCACTTTACAAGAAGTTGCAGTGCAGTTATTATTTATTAGTTATTATATATATATATATATATATATATATATATATATATATATATATATATATATTTTTTTTTTTTTTTAATGGAACAGTACAATACTTTACAATAAGTTGAGTTATAATGCATTGCTTTATGCTATGTGCAGCCAGAGGTGAAGTAACACAAACAAACAGACAGACAGATATTTTGTAATGTCTTACATTCCATTACTCTAGGTTATTCTCTTGTTCTACAGAAACCCTTTACATTGTGACAACATTCATTTTATTAAGAAAAAAGGAAACTTAATAAATGTAATAATATAGTTCAAATTTCTTTATGAAATATATTGTTTTTTGAATGCACTTACATATAATTACTGAGGACATAAATAGATTTGTACAGGTTAATGTTATCAGTGAGTGAAGGTGTGACTATACTCACCACATGGGTAACTCAATACTTGAATATCATCAATAGCAATAAAACCCCTCCTTCCATTCCCAACCTCAGCCTCAAATATCACCTGCAGAGACAGAGTGTGAGAGAAAGAGAGAGAGTACATGTTTATGATTAATTTTCACCTCCTCTGTGAAAACGATCAGCTCAATCACACACGACACGTTCAGACACAAACATTACTTTTGGGCATTCTGATGTGGACACTGTGTGGGGGAGTGTGTGTGCAGTCAGCCTCATGAGACTGTATAGCTGATATTATTCTATTCATCATGTATGGAGAACATCAGCTTCATATTAGAAATAGCAGTTAATTCATATGAAATAAAAAAATAATAACTCTAATTAAAGTTCTACTAGGAAATAAATAGCAAATAAAGATGGACAATTTTTGGCAAATAAATAAATAAATGAATGAATAAATGAAAGCCCTTAAAAATGTAACAAATGAAGAAAGTACACACACAAAAAAAGAACAAAGCAACAAAAATAATTATATAACCAAAGAATGGCCTTAAATGTGTACATTCGTTTAATTCAAATAAAGACAAATAATGGCAACCAAACTGATGTAAAAATCATAACTAACAAAAGCAATACGTACTGACCACCACAAATGTGTATGTACAAAAACGTGATATACAAACAGAAAAAACAGTGCTTGTTGAGAGGCGGCATACACATAATTTACATATGTTTATTTTTTTTTATTTTCTTTCTGTGCTAATATGACATTAAAGCTAAACAGCAGCTGAAACAGAAACAAAACAGAAAACAGAATGTAAGGAAGCAGCAGCAGAGGAGAGTGTTCAACTCATCCTAAAAGTAATAAACTTTATCCAAAGCTCTGTGTTACAAGTTCACCTTCCCTGTAGCACACAGGGGACCAAAACTACATTAACCAGCCTTTGATTATACGTCACTCTGGGTAAGAGACAAACAGCAGAATAAGATATGATTTGAGTGATGATTGGTGTGTTTATATAA
Source organism: Acestrorhynchus altus (assembly GCA_034509495.1). NCBI lineage: Eukaryota > Metazoa > Chordata > Actinopteri > Characiformes > Acestrorhynchidae > Acestrorhynchus > Acestrorhynchus altus. Next base: position 17,264,594 of record CM067511.1, on the reverse strand, counting down.
ATATGTAAAGAGCTTAGTATGAGTTATAATGAGAGTCCATCATAGCCATAACATAGTCTTTCTGCCCAGTCCTTCATACATTTGACAGTGCTTCAGCTGCCATCAAACTAGAGCACAAACTCTCCCAGGCATCATGTCTCTCTGGGGTAAAGTAGAATAAAACAGAAAGAGAAGTGCTGCTGTACAAACACACACACACACACACACACACACACACACACACACACACACACACACAGTGACAGCCCTGAAGAAAGGGAAAAGTTCAGTTTTCATCTGTGCTCGTCTGTTCAGTTCTGTTTACTAAATATACATCATCAGACAGACAGACAGACAGACAGACAGACAGACAGACACACACACACACACACAGACACACACACACACACACACACACACACACACACACACACACACATATATTCAGAAGGTAAAAACACACAACTACAAGCAAACTGAACAGTTCAGCCACATTAGTTAACAGGAGCACTTTGTAGTTCTATAATTACTCACTGTAGCCTCCTTTCATCCTGTAATTCAATGGACTGTGGGCTTAAGAGCTTGCTGGTGTGGAGAACAGTCCACCAGCCAGAAATACCCAGCCAACAGCATCCTGTAAAGGACTAATGAAGAACTCGAGGAAGACCAACACAAACTGTGCAGCTCTGCAAGGTGGACCACTAGGTAGGAGTGTCTAAAAGAGCGGACAATGAGGTGGACACAGTTTTTAAACACTCCAGCAGCACAACTGTGTCTGATCCACTCTGGAATTGTTCATGTGACATTCACAGTATACACTTAATATGGCGTATTTAGAGTATACATGCGACACTGCAGATTAAGGAATGTTAAATACCTGCAAAACTTCAGTTATGAAATAGTACATTCATCTGGCATCATGCCCCATTCAAACTTCAACAATTCACAATTGGCAACTGCCTTTCCATGACCAGAGTCCAACCTCACTCACAAGACAACACTTCACAACCTAAACAGGTGTGGGTGTTCCCAAGTCGTCCCCCGAGAAAGAATCACTAAAAATAATCTAAAAATATTTTAGAAAATACTAAAATAAATTTAGTAAGGGTACAATACAAAAATGCAAAAATAAAAAAGGCTACAAAGTATTTAGCAAATGGAAAACAACAATGTAAAACAAAATACTACTCCATACCATAATAATAAAAATAATACTAAACCATTTTAATTAAACAACGAAAAGTCTTTGTCCTCAGCATACAATATTACTAATTCCACACCTGCACACAAAAGATGTGTGTGTGATACTATGTTTACGTGGCAGGTGGGTGTTGTAGCGGTGCCTGGAGGTTCTCTGTAATTCAGAATCACATACAGTAAATGTGGTCAACAGCTAATCTCTGCCACACACACACACACACACACACACACACACAAACACACACACACACACACACACACACACCATATTGAATAGATAAATGGCTCTACAGACCATTAAAATATAAAACATTGATTACAGCTGAAGAACAACATGTAGCAAATCAATATTACTTTACATTAGCACTTACACACACACATCTCTAGGAAAGAGAAGAGTGAGAGTCATATAAGCTTCTTTTTCTTTCTTTTCCTCAAGGAAAAAGCATATCAAATGCAAGCTGACAAGCAGACAGAACCCACAAGGATTAAGCAGACATGTGTGTGCGTGCGTGCGTGTGTGTGTGTGAGAGAGAGAGAGAGAGAGAGAGAGAGAGAGAGAGAGAGAGAGTGAGTGAGTGAGTGAGTGAGTGAGTGAGTGAGTGAGTGAGTGAGTGAGTGAGTGAGTGTGTGTGTGTGTGTGTGTGTGTGTGTGTGTGTGTGTGTGTGTGTGTGTGTGTGTATAATGTAAAATAAACCATTGTGTAACACTTGAAGATGACCATTGGTTCAGAAGAACACTACATTATTTATTTAATATTATTACAATGATAGGTCTATCAACATATCTCTGGTCTTTGCCACAGTACAGACTCAACTTCTTAAGAAAAAGTAAAAGAGCAGTAAGATTAGATTTGGGATTAAGGTTGGGTTTAGTTGTAGATTATGGTTAGTTTCTGGTCTTAGGTTATTGAGATTAGGGTTAGGTTCAGTTGTAGGCTTGCTACACTGATCCATAACACACTGCACACTGCTAATGCACTGATCTGTAATGCACTGCACACTATAACTCAACTGGGGTGACTTTCCTGAAAGCGACCACTCTTTGTGAATAAAGAGCAAACTAAAGAAGGATGTGAGAAAAGAACGATCATCTTAAAAAGTGTTTCACAAAAAGCCTTGCAAACAGAGTTCAAAGAACATCTTTGTTGACTCCTCCCCAAAAAACAGTACGCCCAGTCGAACCTCAAACCTTTATTTAACTCAGTGAAATATACAGTATCTATTCCTCATTATGCTCAAAAAGACAGAAATGTGTTTAAATATTGTGTCTTCTCACAGATTCCGATGTTCTAAGATGTTGTGAAATACTACTTTGCACACATATTACAACATAAATCAACTATAGTCTTTTTTCCCAGACAAGTACAAAAGTCCATTTCCATGTTGTTCTTTATTGTATTTTTGTTGTTGTTATTGTTTTTATTTATTTTTATTTCATTTGTATGCTTGTCATTATTGTTAAGTATTATTATTACAAAATAAAACGCTCTAATGGGAAACTGAAGTGTATACAATATAATCAAGAACAACAAAAAGAAAATTAATTATTATTCATGATTTTGCATCACTGTATTCATTATTTGGTCTTACATTTTATTTATATAGACACAATTACCATCAGACTTTATGAACATTATACTGCTCATTGCACAAATTGCACTATTTGCACATTTCACTGGTGAGTTCAAATGTCACTAGTATAATAAGCAGTGTTTTTTAACACCATGCACATTATATATGACACAAATACTTGGGTCATATATTGTCATTGTACATTATTGAAAATTGCACTCTTTTTATACGACACAGACATTTTCCTCCCAGGCCTTTCGAATGTGTTAAGGCAATGGTGGTCACAGACTGTACAGCTTATGATAAATTGAGATTAATTGCACACTGTAACTAACGGTTCCTCTGTGTATATAAAATCTTGACTGCTACACACTGCTACTCCACTGATCTGTAACACACTGCACACTGTTACTCCACTAATGCATAACACAGTGCACACTGTTACTCCACTAATCCATAACGCACTGCACACTGTTACTCCACTGATCTGTAACACACTGCACACTGTTAATCAAATGATCTGTAACACATTGCTACTCCACTGATCTGTAACACACTGCACATTGCTACTCAACTGATCTGTAATATACTACATACTGTTACTCCTCTGATCTGTAACACACTGCACACTGTTACTACTCCAATCCATAACACACTGCACACTGTTACTACTCTAATCCATAACACACTGCACACTGTTACTTCACTGATCTGTAACACACTGCAAACTGTTCCTCAAATGATCTGTAACACCCTGCACATTGCTACTCCAGTGATCGGTAACTGTAAACAGTGCTACTCCACTGATCTGTAACAGTGCACACTGCTAATGCACTGATCTGTAACACAGTGTTACTCTACTGATTTGTAATATACTGCACACTGTTATTCCACAGATCTGTAACACAGTGCACACACTTACTCCACTGACCCTGAAAATAACGTGAACACACTCCATATATGTTATTTAATTACTCTCTTAGAAAGATACATATAGAGACATTTATTGAGACAGACAGGCAAATTGACAGATAAGTGGTTATAAAGACTGACAGATATTTAAGGCAGATGAACAGACTGGAAGATTCAAAGAAAGTGAGAAAAAGACAGTGAGGGTTAACCAAAATGAATTAAAAGAAATGTTTGCATGAAACAGAAAAAGGCATGAACAGGTCTGTCTTTTCAGATCACTCCTCCATCTAATCTCACACACAAGTGACAATTATCACCCCCCCCCCCTTGTTGATTCAAACCAGGTCTTATAACAGCTATCTGCTCTTCTTCATTGTGTAGCCCATTTAAAACACACATACACAGTCTACTGTCCAGGGAATTGCTGTGACGATTTCACTGCATTCACTGATGAGAGCATTAGTGAGGTCAGGATCCTAGATGGTCACAATCTCATCTTCCCATAACCCAAAAGTATTGGATGAAGCACTATCAATCAGGTGAACACAATTCCACTGCTCTACAGCTCAGTGCTGGGGGGCGTTGTAGACACCTGGCATTAGGCATGGTGCCAACAGGTTTTTGTTCATCTGTTTCAAGGAATCATATCATATTGGCAGTACTTTTCTACAGTAATGAGACAATCTGTGTGTGCACTTACACATCTGTGTCAGCAATGGGAATAACTTAAAGTAGCTGAATGTAATCATTAGAAGGGGTGTCCACAAACATTTGGGCATGTAGTGTATTTGCACACACACATGCATGCGCACACACAAACACACACACGCGAAACGGGCGTGAAGCAGTCAAGACTTCCAATTAGACCAACACAAATGAAGCCTTTCATTACTTACATACACACACACACACACACACTGACCATACAAACACTAAATGGAGAGAAAGACAGAACAAAAAAGGAGAGAGAAAAGCAGAGGAGAGAAAAGGAGAAGGGCACAAGAGAAGAGAATACACTAGGTGAGAAGAGAAGAGAAGAGAAGAGAAGAGAAGAGAAGAGAAGAGAAGAGAAGAGAAGAGAAGAGAAGAGAAGAGAAGAGAAGAGAAGAGAAGAGAAGAGAAGAAGAGTAGAGAAGAGTAAGGGAGAGAGCAGAGGACAAGACAAGAAGATGAGCAAAAGGATGAGATGAAAGAAGGAGGATAGCGAGATAAAACAAGAAAAAGAGTGAATCTTATCAAAATGAATATAAATAGATATTTTAAAAAATATAATATTAAAAACCTGCAAACACACTCATCAGAATGACAAACATACAAAATAACCTACTCATAATCCCCAACAGCAATAATCATTTAAATCAATATGAAAACAAAGTGAAGGTCTAATACTCTGTCTGGAGTTGTTCAGAATGACAAATGTTAGTTATTATAATTATAATTAGCACTAAGTGGAGAGAGGGCAAGAAAAAGAGAGAAATCTACAATGAACAATGTGTGAAATTGACCCTGAATGGCATTTTGAGTATGTGACTTACTGTGTGAGAGAGAGAGAGAGAGAGAGAGAGAGAGAGAGAGAGAGAGAGAGAGAGAGAGAGAGAGAGAGAGAGAGAGAGAGAGAGAGATTTAAGAGCCTGGCAGCCTTGTGGCATTTCACATGCAAATAATCTAATTGCATAAATTTCTAATTACGCACACATAGTCAGGACTGTCGGTTCATGCCTGACATAATCCCTGTATAATTACAGAATTCATCAGTGACAAAACCAAGCAGCCAAATCTGAGCACAAAAGGAGGATTTCCACACAAAAACGCACACTTCCGCTAAAAAACAATGCAGGTTTCTGATCACTGAAACAGGCACTGTTTTCTGTCAGGGTGCTGTAACAGTATCTAATGCAGTGCTTCTCAAACTGGGGGCCGCAAGGGGGCACTAAGGGGGTAGCCGAAAACTTGACAGAGAATGTCAGAGAAAGAAACCGTTTTATTGGATGTACATTTATTTCATACAAGAGAATGATGAAAAATCTTATAAATGAGAAAGAAAAATACTCGATTCCATGTTACAAAAATGTAGGATGTGAATTTTAGGCAAATAAAAAAAGTATAAAAGGTTGTGTAAAAAATTTAAATGTGTAGGTTGTGTAATGTGTAAAGTATAAAGAATAGAATGTGTGTGTTGTGAGTGTGTAAAGTGTAAAGAACATACATGTGTAGGTTGTGTAGTTTGTAAAGAAAATAAATGTGTAGAATGTGAATATGATGCTTTAGGAATGTGCATATTGTGTTGTATACAAGCAATGTTTACCTGGTACTCATTGGGCCAGAAAGTGCTGACTGCTAGTTCAGCCTTCTTCCAGTCTTTCCCAGTGTGAGTGGTGATGTTCCAGATGGGGTTGGCCACTGGGCCTTTATTGACCTTCACTAGAATGTTGAGAGTTCCAGGGCTGGAGCTATCAGAGCTATACAGCAGATAGTTAAAGTCAATGCAGTGTGTGTCATTCTCCTTCATCAACGGAAGCATCAGGCGGGCTTTCTCTCCAGGGTCGTGCTGAGAAGAGTCCACCATCATATATGAGCCTGAATAGAAAGGAAGAAATAATTCAAATTATACCATAAGATTAGAGCCTCTAACATGAATTTTACAAAAAAAGTTGAATCGCCTTTGTAAATGTAGTTAAGTTGGATACTTTGACAGTGTGTAAAGTCTGTTAAAGTGCAATCTGCATATAAGGACAATCCATCCTCTTCAGGACAAAACCACTTATAATCTTATGAGGTCACCTTAACACCAACCAATGCATTGTTATACACTGGTGTAGTGATATAATCTAACAATGAAAATAAATATGTAATGATATTTCTGTACTCACAATGAAATCAAATGTACAACAAATCATCTACAGTATATTTTACACTGTAGCATTCATTATTAAGAAAGTAAAAGTACAAAAGTAAAATCTGCTGAATCTCGATGGTCAGTGTGAATCAGGAGTGAACAGGTCAGTAGAGATGCAAGGCTCTGATAAAGCTCGAAAATATGTGATACAATATTTCACAAACAATCTCTTTCACTCACAGTTTTTGGCAGGTCTCTGTGTGGTTTTTTTTCCGCAAAGCTTAATGAAGGGCTGGAATGTTCACTGGCCTTATTGCCCTGTGCTCATTAGAGAACACTCACATAATCAGAGAGAGAGAGAGAGAGAGAGAGAGAGAGAGAGAGAGAGATGCCTCATTCATTGTCCAAAGTCTATCTCCATTTTGCTCTTACTCGGCCTAGCTCACTCTCTTTTCCCATCTCTTCTCTTTCTCCTTTGATCTTTCTCTCCACTCTATCAATTTCTTCATGGAAATTAATGTATTTGCATTGGAAAGCTTGTCTTACCAGCCTCACGGTAGGGCTGTGTATTGGCAAGAACCTAGTTAATGAATAATATGAATCTCGATACAGGGGTTATGATAATGCTGGGTTATGTGACCCCAAATTAATATTACAGTAAATTGCATGATCTACCTCAATAATGATACATGAACAATAATTTAAATGAACACAGAGGTGGAATTTGTCTTTGGTACAAGCGGCGTAAGCTGCTCAGTTGGTTTGATGTTTGAGTTCTCCTTAGTGTTCCTTCCATGACACACACACAGACACACAGTAAAGAACGTATTAACATGAGGGCTGGGCAGTATGGCCAAACATTTGTATCAGGGTAATATTCTTTATTCATTTTGCATAACCGAAACTTCATATAGGATTAAGCATATTCTGTTTTAGAGTACATAATGTTTTAGAACATAAAATCCGTTAAGTTCATTGTGTACATAATGAAAGCTTTGCGTATAATAGGGTTTGCTTTGCATCACAAAACAACACATTATATGTGTGCATGAAACAGCTGCACAATAGAAACAACTTTTTATTTTCAAGTATTAAAATAGCTGTTGATCAGTCATAATTCCTATGGGTCTCATGGAATTGGACAGTATGGGCAAACACGTCAGACAATGTTATATAAAGAGAAACATTTTTTGAGTCGAAAACTTGTGGGTAGGTTGTGGTGTGATGAAACAATATTTTGCTTAAGAATGGAGTCTGTCGTCCTGAAATAGGCCAGTTACTTATCGTATGGACATTACCTGAAATATATGTGTGGACCTTGATATTGCCTTTTACGTTTTTTCTTATGCTACTATCATTATAGGAGAGGTTTAAACTGACAATAATATTATAAATTATTTTGGGGACAAAATATGATCCAAACAATAATCATCACAGGCCAACTCAGAAGACTTCATTTTACACATAGATGTGTGGCTTTGTTTGATACGTTGCCTTATGGGACTTTTGACACAATGTTTACATACTGTAATGGTTTTATCCACAAGCTCAGTTCACGTGACTGACAGCTGCTAAGTGTTTTTGCATGTTTTCACTGCAGCTCTGCATCCAGATTGTGGGAATTATTTCAGTAACTACAGCAGTAAAACTGTATTCCACACTTTTATGGTAAAATGTTGGCAATTATTCCATGGCTCACATGCATCCCAAACTGGAACCATACAGATCATGGATCATGAATTCACTAATAGGTTAAAATGGCTGCAGTCATGTCACATGCTGGTGAACTTCACTGCTCTGCTATGAATTGGTATTTAGAAGGAGATAGTAAAAGCCAATGGAAGCAGCTTATTTGAGGCTGCACAGGGCAGCTCTCTGGCTTTTTTCCTGTTGATGAAGACACAATGGATACAGGTATAGGGCTAGGAGGAGAATGGCTTTAATAGCCATCCCAAAACAATAGTCCTCCACCCCCACCTGCTTTCCATCAAAGCAAAAGATCAACAAACAGCAGGTCTGCTGAGCAACAAGATGAGTGAGTTCTCATCCAGATCATCACTCCGTTAGGAGACCAGGAGACTGCATGGTATTGGAAAAAATCTACATTGTGATATTTTGTTGTTCTGCGATACATATTGAAATATTTAGAAATACAGGAATTTTCACCCCATTTTCCCAGAATTTACTGATCTAACGTCATTATATTAACAATCCCTCTGTGTACAGAAAACTGATTAAAATTAAGGTTTCTGGTCAGATATAATCTGTGTTTGGTTGATATGATTGAGAACAGTTAGAATTAAGATGCAGAGTCACATGTATGGTTTAATTAGCATTATGTGATACAGATTGCACGTTCTGCAACGTGACTATGGCATATACATACATTGCACTATGCTTATGCAGCCCTACAGCAGACCAACACATTTCTCCTTTAATCTGCTGTCCTCTCTTCTAATACACTTCTCTACTTCTCTTTTCGTCTCTTTGCTCATTATCTTTATTCCCTTCATCCCCATTCACATTTCCTCTACTGTTTCACCATTTCATTTAATTGTCTTCTCATTTCCTTCATTCTGTTCATTCTTTGTGTGTTTTTCTTGATATTCAGTGTAGTCAAGTTACTGCATGAAATAAACTGTAAATCTATTATGAAGCCAAATGCAATTACTGTATGTGAATGTACAGTATGTAAATATACACTGTGTAAAGGTAGATGTAAACACATTTCATGTAATGTTAAGTGCAATGTTTCTAAGTATAACATCAATGAATGGAACAGTACTGAGTGTAAAAGCAAGTGTTACAGTCTGAAGTAAGCATGTAGACTGAAAGAACAGGAGTGTTTAGAATATGCACATGTTTGATCCACTTTAAATCAGTGTGTGTAAGTATGAGAGAAGAGTTTTAATTATGATCTGAATTACATTATTGTGTCATGATTTGTAGAGATATTGTTGCTTTTTAACAGAAAACAAGTGTGCAGACTCTTCCCTGTCCATACGTAACACAAGTGAAATATAATGTTATGACAATTGACCAGTCTAACTGAATGTCCACCAAAATAACCCAGAGCAATTTTAAAAGTATGCACTAAAACATGGTCATTGTAAACCCTTTCTCTAAATGCACAGCTCAACAGTGCTGACAGAAACAGACAGAAAAAACATTCCATCTGTACTGCATGGGGGAGTGAAAAGAAAGAGTAAGAAGACAGTATAAGGGACAAAGTCAGAAACAAAGAGTAAGAGCAAAGAAAATGAATGAGAGAGAGAGAGAGAGAGAGAGAGAGGGAGAGAGGGAGAGAGAGAGAGACTGAGTGGGAGTATAAAACCACTATGGAGCTGAAACATGAACACACACTCTGGGGTAAAACAGCAATGTGGTGTAGTCTTACACACTCAGCAGTGTGATTAGGGTTAGCATGAGGCCCAACACAGGACACCCAACACCACCACCACACCACTAATCGCTGCCTTCTCAACACACACACACACACACACACACACACACACACACACACACACACACACACACACACACACACACACACACACACAATCAATTTGGCCTCAGTTCAACTCACCACTCACACTAACCCTTGTATCCAAACACAGAACAAACAGCATTTAAAAAAAGCCATGATTTTTATAGGTATCATTGCTGTAGAAATGTAGAGGTCTACAGATGGTATTGGGAGTTAAAAAATTTCTAAAAATTAATATTATGCCTCAATTTTTGACATGTAGAGTCCCACCTAGACCACCTTTTTAAAAACGTTTTTGTCCTAGTATTAATAGCTGTTACCACAGTTATGGTCCCATTAATAGAACTCTTTAGACATACTTCAGACCTCCGAACACTCAGCACTGGAGTTCCACAAGGGTGTGTTCTCTCATCCCTTCTCTTCAGCCTCTACACCAATGAATGTGTCTCCAGGGAACCAGCCGTAAAGCTCCTGAAATTTGTAGATGATTCCACTCTGGTGGGTCTCATAGCCAAAGGTGATGAGTCTGCTTACAGAAAGGAGATCCAGCAGTTGGTGTCCTGGTGCAATAACAACTATCTGCTACTTAACACAGAAAAGACTGTAGAGATGGTGGTGGACTTCCTCCGCAACCCACCCCCCCTCTACATCAACAGATCCACAGTTTCCTCTGTGGAGTCACTTAAGTTCCTGGGCACCACCATATCCAGAAATCTGAAGTGGGAGATGAACACCATCTCCATCACCAAAAAGGCTCAACAAAGACAGCTCAAGAAATTCAACCTGCCACAGACCTGATGATCCAGTTCTACACAGCGATTATCGAGTCCATTCTCACCTCATCCATAACTATCTGGTTTGGTTCCTCCACCTCACAAGAGCGAGCCAAACTCCAGCGCGTCATCAGGTCAGCTGAGAGGATTATCGGGTGTAACCTGCCAACTCTTCAGGAGATCTACAACAGTAGGGTGAGGAAGCGCACTGGCAAAATTACAACTGACCCCTCACATTCTGGACATCACCTCTTCCATACTCTCCCCTCTGGTAAGAGCCTTCAGTCCATCAAAACCAGCACAACACGGCATGCTAACAGCTTCTTTCCCAGAGCTGTAGCACTCCACAACAGCAGTAGACTCCTCTGAGTCTCCAAACCTCACCGAAGTGACCTGACTCTTTTTTTCAATAGTACTGCACAGTACATGTTTTTGCTCATTTGCACTATGCTCTTTGCACAATTGTACAAATCTATTGCACTGTTCTCTTTCTGTAAATGTTTACGTCGGCAATTCTACAATCAATATTTAATATAAATCTACCTCAGAAACATCAGACTCATTATATGCATCTCTTAGCTCCTCTGCTCTTCAGTACCTTTACTTTTAACTTATATCCTTATTCTATTTATTGTTTATTGTACTCCTTCCTAGTGTAATGTTTGTAAATATTCTGTGTCCTCGTTACATGTCATACATGTGTTGCTCTCACCAAGAAAAAGTTACATACTTGTGTAACATACTTGGCGAAATAAAGAGATTCTGATTCTGATTCTTTAGCCAGTTTAGCAGTTATGCTGCCAATACTAGTACTATTTAACCATTACTGCAGTTCTGGTTCCTTTACTAGTACTCTGATGCCATTTCTGCTCTTCTGGCACCAATACTAGTAAGAGAGATCTATGTTCCAGGTTTGGAGACTCAACACTACATTTTGAGCTCTGTGTTGTGTTGATTATGAAGAGTCAGATCCAGTAGGTGTTTGAGTGAATGAGGTTTAGCAGTAGATCGGATCAGATGAGATCAGAGGGGAGTTGATGCTGAATGAATGACTGTATTAGGCTGATGTGCACAATGGGGACACAGCTTCACTCTCAGCTCTGATGAGGGGAACAAAAGGCTGGTAAAGATCATCTCTTCCTCTGTTCAGCCACTCACATTCCACAAACACCCGCCTGGAAACTCTGCTCCGATCTGCTGCTTCAAAGCACTAAAACTAAAGCACTCTGCTATCCTGCACTGATTCCTGCCTGATCGGATGTCACAGCTCATTCGGGGAAAGCTGATTTCTTTTCGGCACTGGAAAGGCCAACATGGGTAAACTGGCCACAGATCAGTGAGCTGTAATGCACTGGGGAGACCGGGTTTCAGCGTCTGATCTCAGATCAGACTGGCAAACCCATAAACATGCTCTGCTGCTCATGCTTGTATTTAGTGCAATGGCTCCATGCTGATTGGCTGAGCTGTTTAATCGAGAGGCTGAGACTAATTACTGTGTGGAGAAAGAGAGAGAGAGAGAGAGAGAGAGAGAGAGAGAGAGAGAGAGAGATGAAAAGGAGAGAAAAAAGAGAGAACCATGGATAAGAAAGCAGAGGAGAGAGGGAGAAGAGAAACTGTATAGGCAGTGAAGAAACAGAGGAAACTAGTATGAAAGGGATGGAGGGGACTGAGAAAATAGAAGAGAAATAGACACAGATAATGCAAGAGTGTGAGGGGGGGCAAGATTGAAATGGGGGAGAGAGAAACAAACAACACAATGAACAAGAGAAGAGGAGAGAACGTGGAGTAAGAGTGAAGTTATGGAAAAGAAAGTCAGTGAGAGGAATAAGAACAAGAGAGAGTTGGGCAGAAAGAAAGGGAGAGAGATGAAAAATGAAGTGTCTGTGAAATTACTCAGAACATTTTCAGCATCCTGGTTCACTGCCAAAACCAAACTTCTCAGCCAAAAACACTCACAGCATACACCTCAAAGCATGAGTCTCTCTGTAATCTCTTATAGAACCGCCTGTATGATTCTAACACTGAATAAGGCTCTTTACAATCAACTAGAATCAAGCTATGTTAGCATAAAACCTGTAATATAAACCTGTAACATCTACATTTTAGATGTTCATACCTTTTCACAAGACAAACCCAGAATCATGTTTCATTAGTAGAACTTATTTGCCTATGATCAGACTGAAAGCCTAAATCTGATTAACCCTATGTAGATTTTGTTTATAGTCTGAACAGCAAAAGCCTTTTTGAGAATTTGATCCAAACCAGATTTGTTTTTTTAGTGACTGATTATTCACTATATTCTGTTTTTGGTGAAAATGCTACCTACCATCTGTCTATGTCATTAGCATATAAACCCATCATAATATTAGATAATATGGGTTCAAATGTAAAAAACGTTTTGCAAACAAAACCAACCAGAATTGAAGTCTTAGCATATCACAGTGCTATATTTTGGGTGAAAATGCCCCTTTTTAACAAAGACAACCAATCCCAATCAAGCTGTTAGGGGAAATAAATTACTTATGCATGTCCGTTTGGAGTGAAAATGCCCCCTTTTAAATGAGAAACCAGTGTGAATCACTGCAGCATCCCTAAAACAGAGCACTGTTTACAGTGATAGTGTAATATTTGAATAACCACTTTTTGCTCCATAACCCTGAACTAAGCTATCAGCCAAACCCACAAACAGTGACTAAGTGTTCTTAAATGAAGCCCAGACCGGCACACCCAAATGGTTAACACATCCAGATCATGCTTTCAGCCAGAAACTCTTGCGTTCACTTCAGAGAATTATTTCCTAAGTACCATATTTCAGGAATGAGAGTATAAATCAGTACATTTTCTACTGAAACTAATCCACTGAGCCAATGCAGTTTGAAATCCTGTAGATGCCACTCTTTAAAGTTTCAACAACAGCTTTCAAGACTGAAAGCAAACTGCGGCAAATGAGCAAAGGCAACAGTTTCCTCTTCTGATCTGCCCACAGCCGCCCACTACCACTCCTGACTGGCTTACACATGCACACTTACTAAATTGGTTTAAACCAACTGGGCTATTGGCAGCAGTGTGAAAGTGGCCATTTCTGGAGCTTTCAGAAAAAGGAAGAAGCCTGAATGCCGGGAGCATCCAAACTACAGCACAACACCCAGCAATGCTCAACAGGAAGAAAGAAATCCTATTTATCTGAACAAACACTCTACTGTGTTGTCTGCGCTGCAAGTGGGTTGCTACAACACTTCTATTTCCCCCCAGGAAAACTCCTGACCAGCTATTGGTAGGTTCAGTTTTTTGGTGTAGCTGGTCTATTAGTGTGGCCAAATTTACAGAGCAAGTCAAACTGTATGACCAAGGCAAGATCTGTTAGCATACATAAGGATAAAATGATCTCTTTTACAAAAAGAATTCAGTCAGAATAAAGCTCTATTATCATTAAAACCTATTTTATTTGTGGAAACCCCCTGTTGGCCTAATAAAATTACCAGATAGAAGCACTGTTAGCATATCTATGTTGGCTTAAAATGACTTTTCACAAAGCAAATAACCCAGAATTAAGACCTCTTAGTAGGTCTGTGACAATACATTTTTGTGGATGATATACTGTTTCAGAAATAACATTGATAAAAGATATCATTGCCATATTAAGATAATTTTATGCCACAGATGCAAGTGACTAAAGAGCTTTTAATTATTAATATCCAGACACTGAAATTGGAATCTAACTACATTCTAAAACAAATAGATAAATAAAAGACCAGCTTGTAAACCAGCTTATTTATGTTAAAGTGCTCTCTCCATACTGGGCAATATTGTATGGTATTGTCATATATTGTACAATGATTTGATGAGAATTAATGTGACAGGTCTAACTCTTAGCATTAAAAACAAACCAGAATCAACCTACGCTGAACATTTTCTGGGGTGAAAGTTGGCATAAAAACCCATCATGTGTATTCTAGGTTAAAATGTAAACTGTATTAAACCAACCAGACTAGCTGTTAGCATAATGCCTGGCTTTGTGTCAGGATATTTTTGTTTATGAAAATAATTAACCCATATTAATCTTTGTTAGTAAAACATTTAAGACTTGTAAATAAATGTCTGAACACTTCTTGGGTGTAATTGCCCATTATTTTCTGAGGACACAACTACAATAAAGCCAGGAAACAGAAATGGTTCTTTCTCTGTTATCTGCAGATGAATCAGGCAACTGAATGAAAGCAATGGTGTCAGCATGGATCAAAACAAACAAGCAGCGCTGTGGAGCCGCTGTCGCATTCCCCTCCGCAGCGCATCACAAGATGGCTGACAAAAGGCATCACAAGATGGCTGTCAAACGCATATCCTCTGCCTGTCTTTCCCACAATCCTCAGCCTTCTCTCCCGAGATCTGAAGACAGTTATATTCAGACATATGAATGCACAATTTACAATTTTAGCCTTTATTGTCAACGCTGCTAATGGAAGCACTACTGATAGTCTAGCATTTTAGTCATTACTGTTAAAGGCGCTGTTGTTAAATAAAGATTTCCATTTGCATGTGGTTAGAAGCAGTTTGAACCCATACTGCAGTGCATGAGACCCACTGAAGCAGAAAATAAAGAGTCTACAGAAAGGCCTTTGTTGCATTATGTCTGAGTGGGAACACACTAGCTTACTAATAGCTCCACCCATCCCATTACAGCCTGCTAGCCCTGTTTTCTGAATTCCACAGGCCAGTGGCAAAGGCAACAGAGGCACTCTTCCCTTTCTTTCTCCCTAATGCACTGTGCTGACCCACATTAAGGTGTGTTCCTACTCTCTGGGAGGGGAGTTCACCCATTTGTCAGACACACAGAGATAGACTGAGAGATGTGGAGCTTGACAGAGGGAAGCTGAACACTGTTCCTTAAGAGCTGGGGACATATTAACAGGTAACCAAATCAGAGTATATGGTCATACAGTTGCTGATCTAAGGGGCCCAAGATCACAGCCATCATTGGGCCACTACATGAGGGAGCAGCACAAGAAAATCATAATTTTTTGCTTGTTTAGCACTTCTAGATCCTATATTTTGTACTAGAACAGGGCAATTAATAAATAATTCAGAACCCTGGTCAGTTATTTTGGTTTTTAAATGCCGTTAATATCTTCCCCAGACTGCATGAATTCAAGTACAGTCCCTATAAGAAAACAAAACCATGCACATGGTCATGGTCATGTGACTATTCTCTGTTTAGTCAAGATTTAGCGTAGGATTGCGAGGTTCGTGGTTTTCCAGTCAAATTGGGCAAATTTTTTGAAAATGCAGTCACAGTGAAAAGTCAATGGTTGCAGGGTGCGGTTATTTGGGCTGCTTTCAAGAACCCCATGCTTAACTTTCGCCAACATAACATACTACATGACAACATTTTAAGTATTTTGTTTGCAAGAAATGCAATATGCAAGAAGATATTTAATTTTCTACTAAACTTTGTTTACATTAACAAAAAAAAAACCCACAGCAAAATAATTGTTCATTAATTGTAATTGAGGCAGAATGTTCAATTAATCGTGATATTGATTTAATGTCATATCACCCAGCTCTAATTTGCACACTTGAAATTTCTCATTAAACATATTATTTAATTGTCAAAGGTTGTTCATTGAGAAGTGCAGAAACATTTTGTTTAGTATAAATCCTGAATGTTGAATCTACAATATATTACATTAGTGTTTGTAAGGAGGAGATATTAATGAATATTAATCAAATTAATGCTAAAGTAGTACTTCTCAAACTCAATCCTGTTGCCCCCTTGCCCTTCACATTTAATGGATCACCTGCTTCCAACACACTTAATTCAACTAATCATCTTATTAACAAGCTCTTTCAGAGCTGCAGGGGGACTTTAAAAGCAGGGTATCCTGAGAAACAAAATAGTCAATGTTACAAACTCCTCATCATAACACATCATCAAAAAGACCAACATCCAAACATATAATTACACCAGTGATTTACACACACACTACCAAAAAAGTTTTACTAATTACACTAACACTAAATGCATTGACCTCAACACCAACTGGCTTCAAAAACACACTTTCAAATCATGTCCAATGTAAGCATGCATTAGATGGAGCACAGGTCATGTCTGGGAAGAAGAAGTGAGCCTTCAGGGAGGACAGTAAAGGAGAGTGACTTTAAACAGCATTAACGTTTATCATGCCATGGCAACTCCCGCTACTACACTGTTACAGTAGCGGAGAATGGCTTGTTTTTGGCAAGTGGAACAAGGGCGTGGGGATTCTGTGCAATTCTTTCCTTTCCATTTGCAGATTCCTTTCACCAACATCTGCAAAACATCAGTAAAACCTATATTGTGATCTTGTCACACCCTAGAAGACTGGAGCACAACTGGAGCAACAAGGACACAATATTGAAGAGAGGATAATCTGAGGAAAGACAGCATGTATAGGACATTTCTTGCAAGATTGTTATGTCCTGTGACAACTGACCTACTCTTATCTGGGTTCATCGTATTAACCTGACTACTTATATGGTCCTTTAGGTATGTTGTTCCATCTTATCCTGTTGACTATATCTGGATGGTGAACTGTTCTGTCCAGTCCAGCAGTGACACTGAGGTGTTATAAAAACTATGCTGCAAGAGGCAGAAACTATATATTACTCATGGTTTTTATGCATGATTGTTGTCATCAGTTCACCACATTCAAGCTGAGTAGAAAGAGCAACACAATAATCAATACATGATGATGTACACAGGCTCACAGCCAAAATCTATGCCCACCTGGTACCAATCTAGTAGTCAGTATTTTTTAGAAAGCAAATAAAGTTCACATTTACATTTACCACACAGTGAGTTATTTTTCTGCAAGTTACTGATCTTGCTTCATGTTTTCAGATCCTATGAAGAGCAGGAAAAGAGCAGCACTGCAGGGGTAAACTGCAATTGTAGGGTGGGCCTGTGAACTAATGCTGAAAACAAAAAGCTAATTTTCCAAATATACCTAAAGGTAAATGAAGGTATTTTAGCTAGATAATAACTCAATGCTACAGGCAGTGATAGTCCAGCTGGTTGTTTTTAGCATTAGCTAGCATACATAAATGACCACAGTTTTTCCTGATCTGGAATCCAAATCCATACACATCATACAATGTCTGCAGTGCTGATCATCCATTAGATCTTCATATGATCTTAAAATATAAAGCAAGATCAGTAACTTGCAGACATATAACCAAATGTTAAAAATGCTTTGATTTCACACCAGTCTTGTGATGTGTTGATTTTTACAGCTTTAAATGAATTTGTTAAAGTCACTCCTTCTCACAGCCACTATTGGACAACATATTTCTACATCTACATCAACTTTTGGTCAAACTTTCCACCACAGCCAATTGCCTACAGCCTAAAATGCAAATGTAAATAAACACAAATCAGTCTGACTTTGTTTTCTGTAAAAGGTGGTAAAAGTAAACTTTTTTTTTTTGCTTATGTACATATTTTATTTTCAGATGAAATGAAAGATGTTTGAGCAACACACACACATATGCACTTCTGTCTTAAGTATTTTTTTGATGATCAAAATATGATCACCATATATTTGTGTGCCTTAGTTTGCTGTAAAACAGTGTCTACAATCAGCAGAAAATAAATACTGAATTATTTGTACCATTTTCATTTGCAAAATATAAAATAGTTCATATCAATACTGCAATTATATTGCACTGTCCAAAATTATGAAGAAAACTGTGACATAAATTTTGACCATATCATCAAGCCCTGGGATCACCATCAGCCACTTGATATGCTGGCCCTATCCTCAGTATGTTGTGATTTTATCCATTGCTGGGAGTCTCAGACAGCTTAACTAGCCTTGCTCTGTCTTGGAAGGTATGATGTCTATAGTGTTCTCCTCCTAAGCATGTTTGAGCATACATGGTGATTAACATTTAGGAGTCACACAGCTTTAAGTAAAATTTAGTGTGTAACCTACATTTACAAAAAATGACATAAATTGTTCACTCATGGACATACAATTGGTGTCACTGGCCAAAAAGTGGCTGGTTTAAAAACAAAATGCACAAAAGTTAGGTTTCATTTTGGGGTTCTAGCTCCACTCTTCCTTTTACAGATCAGATTGCTGCTGTTGTCAGCAACAATAACTGCAGCTTGTAAGTGTTAGATCTGACCGTGGTAAAAAATCATTCAGTCATACATTTCACATTAACTGTGGGAGCAATCTGGAGCTGAAAATGACCAAGCAGGAGTCCAGCAGTGGGCAGTTTCGGCAAACGTGAGTGATTATGGGTAATGACAAATACTCCAGACATGCTGCTACTGCATTACTGCAGCTGTGAATCACAGTAACTCACACAAGGGACAGTGCACTTTAATAAGAGAGAGAGAAAAGCCCTCAGTGATCAAACACTAAACAACCAAAGTACCTGCTGTTCTTCACTCTATTGGGACATTTGTTCTCTCCATGCATCCAACAACAGTAAGGCTGACCTACACGGCAGAAAGGCAATTATACGCATACAGCAATTGCACTGCAAAGAAACAGACATACTGTTACTGTGTATGGGCTTTGCATACTATGTACCCGGCTACTTTAACTGGTGCTAAAAGAATGTGGTTTCAGTTAGAGACTGTAGTTCATCTGTTTAAGTTTGGGTAAACTGTCATCCAAACGTCCATCAATGGCCTCTTTTCTACCGATGGGTCAAATAGTTCCGAGCACTCAGGGTAAAGGTTCCAGAAGATTTTGTACATGGATACGGTTCTCTACTAAAAGCTTATAAACTGGGTTTTTTTCAGAATTGTTAGTTCACCGTATACAGAACTGTGAGATGGGAGGACTTAGAAAGGGAGCCACAGATTGGCTCCACATTTGTATGCCTGCATGTCATTATATTTTGATAAGAGAAGACAAGCTAAATCTTTATTGATCACTTTGCGAGGGTCCCTCACGGAAATAACATTGTCAGTGTTGGTGGACTATGAGGATAATGTTACTAACATGGCTTTAATTCTGTTAGTATATAGTTGACTGCATTTTAATGGCACACACCCAAATCAAATCTTACACTTGTTTTTGTGGATTTTAGCACACTATGCTAACATATGAATTATGGCTTCAGTAAGTTTAGCTACATTAGACTTGTAGCTGTAGTGTAAAGAATGAAACTGCTTAATGATCCAGATTTTGCTGGTTGGTGTTGAAACATTAAATTAAGCCTCATTCATGTGACATCAAATGTATCTGACAACACTAGACTACTTACAAGACTCTGTACTTCCTGATTTAGCAACACAGCTAATGGGAAAAGAAATCCAGAGAAATCCAGAGAAATGCATTTAGTCCTGAAGTGGACAATTCTCTCTGACAGTGACAAGGTCATGACCGTTACCACCTGAATAATAAAAAAATTTTAATTCAATTTGTAATCACTAATATGCATCTGAACTGGCCAAATTAAACTAACAGATGGCTTCCATGTGAATAAGAACCAATAAAGTTTATGTTGGACTGCCGGCCTGCCTTTATGTGACAGTTGTGACACACCAGGGCAGCAGCAGAGAAAAGCAAAGAACTTCTGATTCGAACAGCTGAAAGAACCTCAGGCCAGTGACCTTCTCTGCTGCCTTTGCATGATTAATTACCCAATCTGGTGTTAATTGGGAAATTTACCTCAGAGTGAAAAACTCTAATTTCATTCAGCACATCCTCCTATCTAAAGAAACAAATGGCTGTGCTTCAGAGTGGGATGAACAGTGAAGGTCACAATGTTTTCTTTCAAACTGCTATGCACAGCTTTCCTAAAATGCTTCATCTTCAGGTTCTGACTATGACTGCATTGCTCATACACCCACCATTCCAACATTGGCAGGTGAATAGACCTAGATTAAATGTACCACTTTACTGTTTTACATGCTCACAAGTCTAATATAAACTAACTGGTTATATATAAGGCAAGGCAATGTTAAATAGGAAAACAGCAATATGTAACTTGAATGCAAACAGTCCTATGGCCTTGGTCCACTTTTACAGTGCATTTTGTTCCATTCTTCTAACTTTACATCATGACACAGTGTACATAACAGTTGGTACTTTCAAATTATGTAAATTTAAAAATGACCAAAAGAAAAATAAGTTTGACAACATGTTTAATGGCTTATATGTGAACAAATAAATGGAATATTTCTTGTCTGCCATATACCTTATGTATAACTTCAGCTAGAGGACATGTCTTGTGCGTATGCAGGCAGTTCTCATAAAACAAGGTAAAGTACCAAAGCAATAAAATTCATTCTGAGCTCAAATACAACCAAAGGATTAGCTGTTTGACATTTGAAAATCCCTGGGGCACAAAAAGTATGTCTCTATATACAGGGTTTAAGCTACAGTATAAACTCTACTGTGTGTGTGTGTGTGTGTGTGTGAGAGAGAGAGAGAGAGAGAGAGAGAGAGAGAGTGTGTGTGTGTGTGTGTGTGTGTGTGTGTGTGTGTGTGTGTGTGTGTGTGTGTGTGTGAGAGAGAGAGAGAGAGAACTGAAGAGGAAAAGAAAAAGTACCTGTGTTACCAGTCACACTAGAAATGAATGAATGACCATTTTCTACATAAAATGCCAGTGGTTTACATGCCTGCTGAACCAGTGTACACTTTCCTGAAGTACATGAAAACAGTTCTTTAGTGCTAGTAACCTCACAGTCAGATAAAAATGAGGCTAGCCATGCACCTTTACTAACAGTAAATGTCTCTCAGTTCCTGCAGAAAATCTGTCTGATTAAAGAACGTACTGTAAAGGAGATATAAAAACAACACCATGGTAGTGTTACCATGAATAAAAGCTAATATCCTTCCACTAGCATTACACCCATGACCTTTTGCTAATTGGAGTTTGCTATTAAAACCTCCCCACACTTCCACATTTCTATGCGTTACAATCCCACTGTAGGAGTCGAAGGCTTTCTGCTCCTTCAAAGTTTACTTTTGAATAACACATTTCTGTAATCCTAGAATGTTAAATGACGTGGAAATATGGACAAAATTGCAACTGCTTACCCTGAAGCACTTAGCTAAAAAAAAAACTGTATGAGGTTCATGGCAAATAATAACGGTTTAGAAGATCCAGATCATTCAACTGTGGACTAAATTATGAAATTACTGTATTAATAGAGATTTAGCTCTCAAAATCCTGTATAGCACCTACCACAAAGTACCACATCTGAATGTTTTCTGTTCCAACAAGAATTCAGCTCATTCATAAATTTGCCTGGATGTGGTTCAGCAGTGCAAATACTAAACAATGTTATACAGAGCCACTGTACAACACTGTATAGCAGAAGCACTGAAGAGTTTACTTTCTTTTTGGAGGTGATGGATGAAAACCGTAATTTTCTTTTCACTTCATAATTACTTGCTACTTTATGTTGATCTATCACATAAAATCCCATTAAAAAATATTTAAGAAAAAATGTGAAAAACTTCAAGGGGTATGAATACTTTTTCAAGACACTGTAAATGTGACCATAAATAACTCTGGTATTTAAAGTATATCTGAATTATTGAGACAGTATTAAATAGAACATTTGTACAGTCGCCTTCTATTCAGCAAAATGTTTGACATGTACTTTCTGACCTTGAGGTAGTTCAGACGACAGGTACGGCACTTCCTGAGCACTGACGTGGGTCCAGTCAAAGTCATCATATGGGTCCTGCTGGTAATCACACTGTGCTGGGCCATCATCAAATGAACAACCACCTGCAATACACACACATTTCAGGTTAATACACATTTATCCAACAAACTGATCACTTGTACTTGACAACGCTGTTCCAAACATACACACAGGCCTACATATTGAAACCCACTGCTCCCAGTGTATTTTGTACATCACAATAAACAAAACCTCCAGTATCTGCAGATCCAAATCTCAAATTTTTGTTTTATTTATTATTCATTCCACATAAAATTTCAGCTGAGCAGCCCATTTCAAATGTTAATTTAAATCATAGGAAATTAAAAACAAGTCAATTATCTAAACTCTGCATTTTCATTCTAAAACATGTTTCATACAAAACAGTAAGCACAGATTTTCCTTAGATGGTTTTTCTCAAAAGGTGAATCAACCTGAATCACTGGCAGATGCAGTGAGTCATCTGTGTGTACAATCTCATGCCAAAACAAATGAAGGAACAGTTTAAAGTAGAAAAGCATTTCAGAGTTTGAACATGTAGGCAGGTAGACTATGTTAACAAAGAGTTTCCAGTAAAAACTGATTTGTGGATCATGTTTTCTGTTAATGATCCAGAGCAGATCTGTTTAGGCTTATGTTCAGAACGGGAAAAGATCCACCACTGGTGCTGCGTGTGTACAAGGTTGATGGTGGAGTGGGGGGAGAGAGAGAGGGGGGTGCAAGAGATAGAGATAGGACTCAGGACACTTCTGTCATTCCCTGCCCTGTCTAAGATGCAGAAGAGACAGAGAGAGAGAGACAATAATCAATAATGATATGTGCTGTAGTTCCTCTGTATGCAGTAAAGCAAGAGTCTGTGTGTAAACTGGTCTAAATGAGTGTGTACCACACATATACAAGACAACAGCTAGATTCTCCTGAACAATGAAATTTCCTAAACCCTCAGAAGCAGCACTTCTCCAAAAACCCACAAATATCCTCTTAACCACGAAATCCTCCCAAACCACAGATCCCTCACATTCCCTACAAAACCTCTAGCGTTCTAGGAATCTCTGCTCTCCGATTTCCCCAATCCGACCTGCGAAGCCCAGAATGGCCAGATTTCCACTGCTGTACAGGTGAACAGGACCACGATCAGGGAAGCTCTTTTTATGTACATGCCAATCGTTTCCAGCAAATCCAATCCACTGAGAGACAGTCATGACTAGGTTGGATTTACATCCTTCGCCATTCTGCATGTTTTGGACACAGTCATTCAGCGTTCAGCGCACCTCAGAGTTGCAGTGACATGGTCACAACCCAGGAAACAAACTTCAATGTAGCATTTTTCTCTACAGTTACCCACTTTACTAACATTTAAACCATCAGCAGAGATGCATTTGGTGTCTATAATGCAAGCAATTTCATACTTTGCAAGTAAAATCCATGTAAACGTAGCTAAATTATTTAATTTCTGTATTCAAATGACTTGAAAATGAGTGCAATCAAATATTCCTCACAGCAGTGTTATAGTGAACAGCATTTGCAAAAGTAGAGACTGTTACTATAGCAGAGGGAGATAAACTTCTTATTTATACCCCTGATTTCAGGAGAAATGCTGCTTCTCCAACATAAACATTTCTGTCGTCACCACTACTGTGACTCAGTAAGTTTCACACCAAACCCACTCTGAAGCACCTTGTTTAATACCCACCTAATTATGCTGGATACAAAAAAAACAACTTTAAAATATGACACATCCTTGAAAACACTATGTTAAATACATGTAACTGAGTGAGCAAACATAACTTCTGTGCTCAAACTTTCTCCACTCCTCATTATCACCTGTAGAAAGGTCAAAGCCTCAACTCTACATTCTCTGACCTTTCGAACGCCTGCTGCTGTATCAGGCAGAGAAAGGAAGAAATCTGGATTTTAGCACAGACAAAAACAGCCATTAATTAAACGCGTTCCGCCGGATGGTCAGGTCAAGATGTTCTAATTCAGCAAATGTAATGTGGTCCAGACACAATCTAACCACACAACCTGTGATGGGAACTTGAACATTAAAATCCACATTTCACTACATTACACCAAAAGTGATCAGAAAGGACATTGCTGTTGCTTCTTTAGTGGTTTTACACTAAAGCCATACAGCTAATGTAGCAAATATGTTTTAAAAGCTACACACATTATCATTTGGAAATGGAAGCACCATCACACACACACACACACACACACACACACACACACACACACACACACACACACACACACACACAGTTTTCAGCAATGCACTTATCTACTGTACCTCAAATTAAATTTTGAATGAATTTTCAGCACTGGAGCAACAAGACTAATGTAACTAACAGGTAATGAGCTTCACTCTGAATCACACTGAAGACATTTAATATGAATTTAAAGAAAATGCATGGTTTTGAATAAATTTAGCATCACACGGTGTTAACATCTAGTCTGGGTCAAAGTATAAGTGTGTTCGCTGATCTGCCCTAAAATATTCCAGTTACACAGTCCAGTTTTTGAATACTAAAAAACTGATTGTACATTTTTATGTAGTGGACCAGTTTACCATGGATGCAAGGTAGCAAATAACAACAGCAACATGCTTTTCCAGCTGCATATACAGATGTAAATGTGTTCACTGGTGGTACACCTGGGGTCAGACACAGGATGAAAATATCAGATGTTGGTAGTCCTTTGTGAATGGATCACCCAAGACCCATCTTAATGCTTGGTATGAACAGGGCCTGTGTTTATAGTAACCGCAATTCTCGAAAGGGTTCATTTTTTATGAGCAGTTAGCACCATGCAAACTGGTGTACATAAGCTTATGTAAGCCAAGTTATGTTCACAAGTACATACTTCAGCCTCATAGTAACAGTGCTAAAACTAAAGAAGACATCAAATATGTCAGGTGTTCTATGACAAATTGCAGGTTGGAAAGGAGGGTGCTATGATTTAGATTTTTTGACCAATCACTTCAATGTGAAAGGGCCACAGCAAATGAACAAAAACAGACATTTCAGGCTCTACAGGATCAATCAACGTTTAAAAAAAGAAAGGAGAAAAACAACACCCCAAGCCTCCAAAGTTTGGAGTCAGCCTAATGCGCCTGACATTTCAACAGTGCAAACAAGGCAAAGCCCTTTTTGCCTTCACAACTGACAGGGAGTGAGAGAGTCTGCATTACCACAAAATTCAAATTTAATAACTTGTGTCAACTTAACAGCGTTTAATCTTCAATTTAAAGGTGTTGACTCGACACTGGCTGCCTTTGTGTTTGTCTGCACCGCCGCTGAACATCAAATGAATGCAAATGCACAAGATGCCTGGAGGAAAGAGTGAGAGGGAGAATGTGTGCGTGCGCCTGTGTGTGCGTGCGTGCGCGTGCGTGCATAAGAGAGAGAGAGAGAGAGAGAGAGAATTTCCTCTCATAACAATCTTCTTCTCTGTCCTGTCAGACAGCAAGCAGACTTGCTATATGTAAATCAGCAAAACCCTGTTCTCTCTGCTGTACTTTAAAAAGGCCAACACACAAAAACACAGAGCTGATAGTGACCCCACACTCACACACACACACACACACACACACACACACACACACAGATAAGAATGCCCATAAATACCGAAGTTACAAATGACATGCTATGCTAATATGAATAGTCCTGTCATTCAGGTTGTTGGTTTAAAGGCTTTGACCTGAAAACACCAAACAGAATCTTTCTAAGGAACAATAAATCAGACTCATTTTGATTTCAGAGCATACTTAAGAGTTAATAAATATAAAATGTCTTTACTGTCACTAGTACAAACTGCCAAAGTGCAAACATATACCATAAAATAAAATAGAAATAAATATTGCAAAATGATGCGCATATTTGAGGCTCTATATACAATTACAGGGGAAATAGATATGGTGTTGTACACAGTTATTGCACATTATTACATATTGCACAGTAGTTGGTATTGGACGGTGAGTAATGGTATTTCACAGTATACAGATATTGCACAGTAATGTAATTAGCATTGTTGTCAATAATATTAAATATTGCACAGTAGGTAGTATATAGGAGTATATAAAGTTTATAAATCAGTGCATGTGTGACTTTAGAGTGGTTATGAATGAATATCAGTTATTCATAATATTGCCTACCTTATTGTGTCAAAAACCCCACAGCACTTAGCACGGTGCATGTTTTGGTGTTTGAAGTACTGGGACTGTAGAAATGACTGTTATATCCCTAAATTAAGTGCATATAATCAGTGTCATGGCCAGAGGTGTGATACACCACTTAATGGTTAATTAAAGAGTTCACTGGAGCGCAGCACACTTGGAGAACACTAACTGCATTTTATGTCAAACTGTAGACATACTATCCCCATCAGTTAGTGGCTAAGTGATGGGGGAGAGGAAGGATCATCCTACAGACTAAGGGAGAGCAAGATCACACTCTGGTATGTTGCTCTCTGGGATAGCGCTTAAACTAAAGAAGGAAATAAGACTAAATATTTGCAGGTATGGTTGAAAATGTATCTAAATGTCTTTTGGAGGTTGTTTATATGCTGTGAGGTTGTTATCATGGAAACAAGAACTGGGTACTGGAGATATATGTTGTACTGATAGATTTGTGTACCCCCCTCTCCACCCCCAAGCAGAATCAGAATCTCTTTATTTCGCCAAGTATGTTACACATACAAGGAATTTTGCTTGGTGAGAGCAATACATGTATCAAGTACACAGACTATTTACAAACATTGCACTAGGAAGGAAGGTACAATTAACAATAAATAGAATAAAGAATATAAGTTAAAATTACTGAAGAGCAGAGGAGCTAAGAGCACACAAACACACTTTAGCCTCCACCAAGCCAAACACCTCCTTGCTGTGTTCTGCCAACGCAAGGCAGTGTGTTCCATCACATATACCATCTGACAATGTCTCAGCAGATCACAGATTAAAATAATTTCTATCTCCATTAAATTCTGATCCACAGTATTGATTTATCATATACTCCAAACCACAAAGGCACACACTCACAGACTCATCATCAATCACACTACAAGCTCTGTCCACAAACATTGTTTTCCATAGCTAGTGTTGCTTGTTTAGACAGTTTTAGAGAATACTGTCCTTGAGAGACTGTAACACACAGTTTATTTCACAATAACTAAATATAGTGTGTTATTATTCATCCTACTGTAACATAATTCTGTTCATATCATACCAGTTAGGTAGTTTTCTATTGTGGAGATCAACTTTCTTCACCGGTATAGCTCTGGAGAGACTGGTCCTCCTCTAATAAGAAACTGAGAGCTCTGACTCTGACTCCAGATGGGCCTGTAATGACTAAAGCAGCCACTTCTAGCTGCAAGGACACTAGCCTCCTCATTTGCATACTAATTTATGGCCGCAAGTACTGGAGCCACTGCTAATGAAATAATAGCCCGCTCTTCATTTGCATAATAAAATAATTATTGTGTGTGATAAAGCTCACGGGTGAAGCGTGTTCACATCCCCCAGATAAACGATGCGTTAACGACTCTATCAGTGAGAAAAACATCAAACACACACACACACACACACACACACACACACACACACACACACGCACGCACACACAAATATGCCAAACACTGTTTATCCAGAAAGCTGGCAAAGAATCTGCAGGCATATGAAAAAACTAGTATGTAAGAAAAATGTTCACAGAATAAAATGACTAAAAAGAGTAATGAGTATAATGATTAAGGGATAAAAGCTACAGTTAAGATGTATTATTTCCACAAAGAAGGAGAAAAAACATGCATTCATTAAAACCAAAATAACAATTTATTTTTAATATCACAAACTGAACACACGCAAGATGAATCCAACAGCAAAAAAGTAAAAACAAATAGTCAATCGTGGAATCAAAACAATCAGCTCTTCAACTAAATTGATAAACTCAAAATAGTGATCCAATCTAGATAAGAAAAACAAAAACAGCACTCGTGCTTTTTCAATAAAGAGGTGAAAAATTGTGCATTTACACAGCCTTCATCACTGAAAACAAATTAACCACAAAATCATCCCAAAAAAAAATCTGAGTGGATCCAATTCTCAACAGTGTTACTCAGTCTAAAGAGGAAAATTACACATAGCACCTTTACTCTTTCAAAAGCAGACTAGCATGAGATTTAGGCCTTAACAAAATGATTTATATGAATCATTAATGACTGGTTTAACTAAAACAAGTTGAGAAACTCCATGAAAGTGCTGAATGTAAACTTTCAATCCATCTCACATTATTGTGTATAAGTAGAAAGAGGTTACAGCAAAAAGTAATCAAAACAATCAGACCTATCCATACAACAAAGATATGTACACCCCTCATCAAACAAAAAGAAAGAATCATCATGCATGAATGAAACTTGGTGGGTATTTTAGACACTGTAAGACATTCAAATGATTGCTCGGCCGTGCATGTGACATAATGAATGATTGGCCTGACTGTGCTATTATGTTGGCAGTATCGTTTGAAAGTGAGCTACGCCTTTGAGAAGAGTTCAACAGCAATTTGAGCATGTGGACGAGTTCTGGAGAGGTCAAATTGTGGGGTTCTTGGAAGAGGGGACGGTCTATTGACATATGTGCCATATAAGGTATGCACCAGTGACACAATGGATCTGTGAGACCTATAACAACCATAGAGGGAGAATACAAGAATTGACCAACACGTGAGATACAACCAAACAGCCATGATTGTGGACATTCAGTAAGCACTGATGCCCTCCATAACAGTCATACTGTTAATGCCAGCACCATTGGCAGTCAGTTGAACGACATAGGCCAACATGCACTCAGACTATTACGGCGACTGCCCTCAACGTGTCAATGTCGCCCAAAAGACAGCAATGACATTGTGCCAGACTGTCACAGAGTCACTCAAAATGGCAGTGGGACATCTTCAGTGTCGAATCCCACTTTGTCTTTGTAGATACACATGCTATGCCAACAACAGCCTTGTTAGACCTTGTAAATGTGTTGGATGCTATTAGATGTGCCATCAACACTGCACCTCTATCTTAAAATCTGCTCAAACTCAGTGAAAATATTCAAGCTGCATGGGACACCATTAGGAACCTCTACAACTCCATGTCTGAATGATTGGCATTTTGAACTATTACATTTGTACAATGCAATAGTGACAGACACTTGTATGTGTAGTTCAATAAATACTGCCCATATTAGTCTAAATTTGAATCATTCATTTATCCAGGTAAACATTATATTTCTTACAAATAGCACTGCAATCCAACAATTCCTTCTGGGTGCAACTATGAGTGTAATTATTGTAAATAATGTAAAGACATTTAAGCAAGAAAATATAACCACAGATGTAACTCTATATGTACAAGGGTCAATTATGTGAAAGCAGACAACACCAGGTGGCTATTAAAGCATCCAAATAACTGCTCTGATGTTTTGGTCAATTTGACTCTGGAATGGCGGGGAAATTGAGTAGAAAGGACTGAAGGTGACTTTGCACCTTGTTTCTGGTCTGTTGGAGAGACAAAACACTAAAGCCATCAGCAATATGCACCCAAAAACAAACCCTACCTTGTGCTTCTACTAACTGGACACTTTATTAGAAACACCTACCTTAATTGTGCTTCCATCTGCTGAAAACAGTACACATTCTGGGACATCAAGTGAACGTGTTGCTGCATTCGAGAGTAACCCTTGAATGGCAGCATTTGTCCGTTAAGAACTGGTTCTTTAAACAAACAGCCACCATGATGACTTTTAGCTTCTACTGAAGTGAACCTAAACTGAGCTCAATTGAATTTATCTGTATGAAAGCAAAATTTGAACTCAATTGAACTGAAATTAATGAACAGAATCGATGGAATCAAATTCAACCAAAGTGATCCAAACCAAAGCAAACTGAACCAACCTGATAGGAGTGAATCAATTTGAACCCAAGTGAACAGAACCAAGCAAAACTGAACAGAGCAAATTAAATTGAACCCAAGTGAACAAAACCAAACCAAACAAAACTGAACTAAGCAAATCCAATATTACCTAACTGAACAAAATGGAACCCAACTGAACAGAACTGAGTGAATCTAAATTAAACCCAAATATACAGAACCAACTGAACAGATATGAATGAATCAAACTGAACCCAAGTGAGCAAAACTGAACCAACTGAGTGATTAAAGCTGCATTAAAAGTGAACAAAACTGAACCAAACTAAAGTAGATCATCAGCAGTGATTTCCGTGGAAACTTTGCTGTTAATGGAGTTTTTCTCATGGTTGCATCTAGAGCAGTGTTTATGCTGTATGGAGAATCTGGAGGAAAAAGCACATCCCTGTTCTGAACAAAGCTGACACACACACACGCCCCTTTACAGTGAGCACCCTACCAATTAAAGCAGCTGAAAGCCAAGCCTTCAAGGGCCTGTCAAACAGTCCTCTTAATGCGCGCACATACACACACACCTACCTTGACTGTATGATAATGCGTTCAGTGCAACCTCATGAAAAAGCACTTCCCCTCATTCCGCTAAATCAGTGTGTTTCACCAATATTGACATGACAGCCATTTGCATACTAATGAAGGACCACCACATTGTACAGTCCTGGCCACACACACCTCACATCACATCACCTTATGGCTCTTAACTGCCCAGCTGCTCCCCAGGCACCATAGATAGGACTGCCCACCGTTCCAGGCACATGTGCTCACTGCCCGCTAGTTTGTGAATTCACAAGTGTGTATGAGTGTGTGTCTGTGGATGGGTTAAACGCAGGGGCCAAATTCCCCTGTATGGGTCTATGAGCACCTTCACCTCACTGTACTACTACTGTCAAACCAGCTGTTGATGCTAAAACCAGTGTGTGTGGCAAGAGTGTGTTAAAGTACCAAGAGTGACAAAAAAAGGGAAGAGGGTTGAAAGGGTGTGTTAGAGAGGGTGACTTTTTCTCTCCCTACTTACACTGTTCACTACCTACACTGTCTCACTGTGTGTGTGTGAGTGTGTGTGTATTAGTAGGTCAGGCTTGTCTTTTCTTGTCAGGTGGGAGGAGCTGGTTATGTGTGTGTGTGAGTGTGTGTGTGTGTGTGAGTGTGTGTGAGAAAGAGAGAGATAGAGAGAGAGAGAGAGAGAGAGAGAGAGAGAGAGTGAGTGCGTGAGTGAGTGAGTGAGTGAGTGAGTGAGTGAGTGAGTGAGTTTGTGCAACACTCCGCCCTAGGCCTGCTGTAAGTCTTACAGTAACAATACAGAAAGAGAAGAGGAGCCTCTCTCCTCATTCCCCAACACAATACAGCACAGCAAGAGAGTGAATCAGTGTGTGTGTGTGTGTGTGTCTCACACTCAGTGTCACGAAATGTCACGAGAACTGATACTTATGTACCAAGTCAATACCAAACTTTTGAAAATGCTACAGTTTTTGCTTCCTGTGGTACAGACTATATCTCCCAGAAAACAAGAGGACAGCATATTAAGGCTAGCCTACACATGTAGATGGAAAGGGGAAAAACAACAACAGAAAGAGGATCAGTGTTGTCAAAAGACAAAACAGGCAACAGGTTGCTGCAGCTTCTTAAAAACAAATCCAGAATATATGTTTGGAAATATTTTTTCAAACACTGATTAAGGTTTATAGACAAAAGCTTTTCTGCTTGTAGGCGCTGTGGAAGGAGGAAGACGGATGAACATGGCAATATGTTGAGCCTGAGCATGCATTTAAAGTGGCACATACTTAAAGCATATTATCAATCAACCAAAAAAAATCCGGATCCAAGGCTCAGCAAGCAAGCAGGCAACAGTGGCAAGGAAAAACTCCCTCAGGCTAAGAGGAAAAAACCTTGAGAGGAACCAAAGCTCAAAAGGGGAACCTATCCTCCTCTGGTCAACACCAGATAGCACATAAAAAACAATCAGTCTGGGAGCCAAGTAATTAAACACTAACCATCATGTTGGTTTCATTTAGGACCATGTTCAAAACACAGCTTCGTGCACATTGCTTGGAAAGCAAAAGTTAATTTATTCATGTGTTTTATGCTGATGATCCAATCACGGATTTGATCCGTGAAATGTATCTGTCCCACACTTAAGGTTTTGGTATTGAAATTGGTATCGAGACTGAAAGAATTTTAGTTGTACTGGTATTGACTACAACATTTCTGGTATTATGACATCCCTAGTGTCTATCTGACTTTTATTATTCAGACTGCACTGCTGAAAGTTTAGCTATTGCACTGTGCTATCTCAAGTTTCCCTTTGCCATGTCCCTTCTGACTCTCTCTCCCTCAATCTCTCCCACTGCTGTC
Organism: Acestrorhynchus altus; assembly: GCA_034509495.1. Taxonomy (NCBI): domain Eukaryota; kingdom Metazoa; phylum Chordata; class Actinopteri; order Characiformes; family Acestrorhynchidae; genus Acestrorhynchus; species Acestrorhynchus altus. The sequence goes on along the minus strand of CM067511.1, from coordinate 17,231,838 downwards.
CATTCCTTTTGCTTCCCCTTTCTCTACCTCTCCATTCCTTCATCTTTTTTCTCTCTCAGTCCATCTCTAATTCCACCCCTTCGCTTGCTCTCTCTCTATTCCCTTTTAATCTCTTTTTGAGTCCATCTTAAAAATGTCCCCCTCTCTTGCTCACTCCTTTTGTCCCATTTGCGTTTTTTTGTTCCACTCTCACTCAATCTCAAATTCAACTCCCTCATGGGATCATTCTCCATCCCTTCTGCTTTTTCCTTCTCTCTCTCTTTCTGTCCATTCTTATTTTCTCACTCTCATTCTCTCTTCACTCTCTTCTCCATTCCTTTTACTCTTCTACTTTGTATCTATCTCTGCCCATCATTTGACCCTTATTAATTCACACTTCATCTTTATCCATTCTCTTTCTTTGACATGTCTCTCTCCCTCTGTCTCTCTCTGTCTGTCTGTCTGTCTGTCTCTCTCTCTCTCTCTCTCTACCATGTCTGTCTCCAAAGTAAATGACCAGTGTGATTTTTATACTGCAGGCTCTAAATGGCAGTGGGTGAATAGATATGAGTCCAGATCAGTAAGGGGGGGGGGTAACTCTCTCATACAAACTGAGGAGAGAGCAGTTAATCTTCTTCAGAACAGCGGACACCCACCGCCAACTGCTGCAGAGGGATAAATAAACGGGGGGATATTGCTCCGAAATACCATGCAAAGGGCAGCCAGAACACAAAATTGGGAAGTAACCTTAATAAGCATGGTAAACCTTAAAGGAGAAGTTCATCAAATATCTAAATGTACACAGTTAAGATCCCCAGATGAGCCAAAATATGACAACATTTAATGTGCTGTTGTTCCTTTTGTGTGCTTCTAAAACATCTGCCTACACATGACTGATTAAACTAAATTGGTGGTATGTGATACGAGGATCCAGCAGATCCTTTAAGTCTAGTATATTGAGCAAGACCACCTACATACCCACATTCTGAGGTCCATATTTGATCATATGTTCATTGTAGGAGACAGTGGACAGGGGTCAGCATAGGCACTCAGCCTGGTCTGCATATTCAATTTCAATTTCAATTTCAATTTAAGTTTGCTTTATTGGCATGACTGTTCTTTTTACAATGTTGCAAATATGCATATACAGAGCCTTATATGCAGCAGTAGGGGTGCTGCACAATGTGGTGTGACAAATTCCTCTCTACCACTAATAGAACATGTTTGAGAGTTGTGCTTCTGCTGGTTCCCCTTCCCTAACAGATGAGCCTCAGGGAGCCCCATATCCTGTCACCAGTTAGTGGTCTGTTCCTCCTTAGACCATCACTGGCAGGTACTCATCTCTGCTGACTACAAGACCTGCCATTTGGGAATTACACTAACTCAAGTGTCTGTCCATAATGATCTGGACTTTGTCAAAGTGCTTGCAACATGTCAACTATTCACTTGCTGCCCACCCCTTGATAATAGTTGTAATATCTATTACAACTAGATATTCAATAGTATTCACTGCAACTGTAAATGGTTTTACTATTATGGCTGATTAATGTATATGTAAGTGCGTGTTTCATTAACTAAGTGTTGTAAGCTGGCTGTGTACACCACTGCCTACATTTCCGCATATTTTATCACCCCCATGCCGATAACACAACCGGCGATAACTTTCTCACACTGCCTTCACGTGTGTGTAGGAGGACAGGCTACAGTACCAGGCTCTCTATGTTTGAGACATTTCAGAGCTGCAGAAGAATTGCAAACAAATCAAGTGTGGTCTGGAAACCTGCTGAGCTTTCAAAATCTACACACAGTGGCGGCCTTGCACCAGCAGCTACAATCCCCCCCAAGTTTAATGGATAAAACTCTGACAGCTGTTTGGAGCAGCTCCATTAGAGTGGATCTGTGGAAAGAGGCAGAAAGTTGGGGTCAAGAGATACACTGAATAAAATCGAGGTGAAGCGGTGTCTGCTAATTTTGCCTGTTTTCAAATTAGTGTCGGCCACTGGTCAACAGGCTCTTCAGTCACGGCTAACACTAATGCTGCATTCGGGGAGTCAAGTGGTGAATTAGCATGATGCTGAGCTGTGGAGGTATGGAGCCACACCAGGGAGCTTTATCTTTTCATTTACTGAAAGGTCTGCAGAAAGCTTAAATGATTAAACTGAATCCGTGCTGATGAAAGAAACACATTCAAACAGCCACTAAAGGATTAACCCATAGCAGCCTAAAGTTAATGGCACACTGTTACACTATTTAAATGCAATCAGAAGAGAGCGGACAGAATCACGATAGCTGTGGCAGCAGCTCCTAGATATCAGATCCATTTAAATGTAAGCAGCACTTTAGAGGTTGTGGTCATTTTCCAAACCACACACTACTGTATGAAACAGTGTGTAAAATGGTGCATCACCACTAACGGCACATTAAAGAGAGTGTTTCTTCCACACAACTTTATTTACCAAACTCACCTGTGCAAAAGTATTCACCCCCCAGTGAAAAGTAGTAGTGTAGTGTAGTGTCCGCAAATCGACACTGGATTGGCTGGCAGCCGGAGCAGAATATGCTCGTCAAACTCTCACCTCACCTTGGGGAGATGAAATGAGTTTGATTTGCGACCAGACATAGCATTTTCCTTGGTGGCTGAAAAGTTACATTTTGCTCTCATCAGATAAGAGCACCTTCCTCCATAGATTTTGGTAGTCTCCCACAGGCCTTTTGACAAACTCAAAATGAGCCTGTCTGTAAAGTACAGGCTTTTTTCTGGCCACTCAGCTCTGTGGAATGTACGGCTTATTGTGGTCAAATGGACAGATACTCCAGTCTCTGTTTGGCAACTCTATGCTATCTCTCTGATTAATGCCCTCTTTGCCTGATCTGAGTTTTTGTTTGGATATCTCCTTGGTCTACATGGTGTTCTTTGGTTAGTGGTGCCTCTTGCTTAGTGGTGTTGCAGCCTCTGGGGCCTTTCAGAAAAGGTGTGTATATACTGATATCTATACTACATCATTAATTCAGTCATTGTGTTTATGCATGAACATCATAGGCCTAATTTTATCTTCTTGGATGATGATGCTCCAGCTCATTGAGGTCACATCATTAGAGAATGGCTGCTGAAGTTTGGTACCTCAAATCAGGTGGCCTGCACTTTGTCCAGACCTGAATCCCATAAAAACCTATGGGATCAGCTGAGTCATCGACCCCAATGAACTGAGGACCAGCCTTCAAAAAGAATAGGATACCAGAAAATTGTTTCAGAAAATTCGTTGAGATGAGGGAATCACCACTGCAGGCTCCTACTTAAAAGCCCAACTTTCATGATATAACTGTAGCGTGAACTCAGGCAGTGCATTGTTGACCTTTGGTGTGAGGGAGCTTTTAGATTCATTAAGGAGTGTCACACCAAACTTTTCGAAAGAACTCTGTTTACATTTACTGTTTACATTTAATTATTGGTCAATCTGGAAATTTGGGTGATGTTCCCCTTTAAGACATGTTCCATTTACTTCAACCCTACAACCTTAAAACCTTCAGAGTGACAACCTCTCATTTAGGCTCTACAAATATTTCTACAGCTGCCCTCAAGCCCAATTAAACGAGGAACTGCCCATATCCTCTGGTAGCCCTAGGGCTGGTACATGTACACACACACACACACACACACGCGCGCGCGCGCACACACACGCGCGCACACACACACGCGCGCACACACACACGCACAAAAACCTGGGAATTGATGTCAGCCGCTATGGTAGAGTGAGAAAAGTGGAGGCATTCTTGGAGTGAAAGCATGCAGAACAGAAAACATTTAAAACCAGCACCAGGCCTTCAGAAGCAGTTTGTTTACCTCTGTTTAATTCTGTTTCTAAACCAAACACAGAAACGTGCTTCATGTGCATGATTTAGGCCTTTTGCTAGCACTATAATAATTGCTGAGGCATAAGCTGAACTGTTTACATTAGCCTGATATATTGTGAATGCATAAAAACACACATTTATAAAATAAACGAATAAATAAAATTTGCATGGTGGTCTAGACCTCTGTTGTCAGAGCATATGTACATTAACTGCAAAGATATCCCATTTTGAAGTCTTTGTTTTGTAATTTTGCTAAAGATTATACATTTATCATTCCATTCAACCAGTCAGTCAATTTAGCCTTATTAAACACTGAAGTCATAAAGGGTGTTTCAGCTTGGGCAACTTAATGAACAAGGAGCAGTACGGCCAATGCCTTTATTTTTGCTATAGACTGAAAACATTTGGGTTTGACATTAAACTATGTATGAGACATAGGGTCCTCATTTCAACCTTTGTTTCCAGGTACTTACATCTGGATCTTATACACAGCTCAGAAGATAGCACCTTTTGTTGGAACCCGGACATTTTTCTTGTGAGCAAAAGTATTGGAACATGTGAGCGACAGGTGTGCTGATACACTGATTATTAAACAATAAATAGCACTGTCTATACTCAGTTTCAGATTTCTGTTTTGCCTGTGCATTTATAGTAACCAACATGAAAACTGGAGAGTTGTCTATGGATGAAGAACAAACAGCTGTGAAGATGGAAACTTAACCAGTGCCACTGTGAGTACAACCATTTGGAATGTCCTGAAGAAGAAAGTCATTAGACTCTAAAACAACTGTTAGTGACATCAGCAACAACCTCCAGAGGGTAGAATTGAAGGCATCACAATCTACTATTCACAGAAGACTTTATGAACAAAAGAGGCTTGATCAGAAGATGCAAACCACTAATTAGCAAGGAGAACGGTTGGAATCTGCACTACAGAGACGAGCCTCAAAAATCCAGGGAACATTTTATGGACTCATGAGACAAAGATAAATATTTACCAACGGGATGGAAAGGATTTGCTCATGATCACAAACCCCAGCTCATCTGTGAGCTCACAGTGTACGTAGTGTTATGGCTTAGGCTTGCATGACTTCTTCAGGGATGGGCTCATTAATCTTCATAGATGAATTTTGTCAGTCAATTTAAAGAAATATGCAACCAAACTGATTGGAGATCCTTCATCATGCAGCAAGATAAAGACCCAAAACACATGGCCAGAACTACAAAGGAGTTGTTCAGACGCAAGAAGTGTAAGGTTTTAGACTAGCCCAGTCAGTCTCCATACTTAAACCCTATAGAGCTGCAAAAGGATACTAATGGAAATACTTCACTGATTTTACATAAAATACAGGTTCAAGCTGGTTCTCCACAGTATTTGCCCTTTATTGAAATAAATTGTAAATTTTCATGAAATCAGAAAGTTCATACTGATGCATTGGTAAACGCTTTGATCTCCATATACACACAAGTCGGAGCCTCCACAAGATCAACACCAATGCTTTTAATCGATGCTTTTAACAAGACTGTATGTGTATGTGTGTGTGTGTGTGTGTTGTCTAGGCCAAGGCTGCAGATTTGTGGTCAGCAGCATTTTTACTGTTCATGTCTGCAGGAGGTGATAAACCCATAAAACCAGGCAGCTCTCGGCAGGGGGCCCACACACACACACACACACACACACACACCTTACTACCCTTCACACATGCAATAAAATCCCAACAAGCATAATCATTCTCTGTGTTTTCTTCATTGCTTCCTTGGGGACAAATTATTGGAAACACTGCACAGATAAGTTTCAGATTGTGTCTAAAACTATACACTCATAATACAGATTTAATGAAAACCAGACAGCATAACCTCTGCCCATTATTGGCTTTCAAGGACAAAATTTGTGGAATGAAATACTTTAAAATACTTTTAATTTGAGATGCATAGTAGGATTGAAAATGTCCTGGTAGTCACAGACATTTATTAGTTCAAGACATAATTCAGCAAAAATGTAATGTACAGAATTTCCTCTCTTACCCCAGATGTAAATAATCAGCCAGTGTACATTACGCTTGATGTCCAATTCTTATTTTTTAGTTTAACAGTGGATCTGAGACACTAATGTAGGTAAGTAAAACTAGTAACTCTTAATCGAGTAAACACCTGCCCTGAGACGTCCCTGAACTGGCATGCAGGTTTGAGCAACACCAACACTTATAAACATAGCTCCCATGGCTCTGCAGGACAGACAGACAGACAGACAGAGAGTGAGAGAGAGAGAGAAAGAGAGAGAATTCTGTACTGAGGGATTTAACACACTCTCTGAAGCCAAAAGGCTCAAATCCAGTTTCATCAGTGGCCAAACACACACTACAGTTCTGCCTGAACAAACCCCTGGTGCTCAACAGACATTTGTCAAAAGTTTGTGAACATCTCGCCTTCTTTTTGACTTTTTGGAATATTTGCTTTTCACAAACCTCAAAAAGAGTTTGTTAACATAAAGTACAGAATGAAGCTCATAGAAAAATTATCCAGGAGTACCTGCTAATTCTCAAACTTAAAAACGGACTGTAAATAAGTAATTACATTATCTACATTATTAAAGACTTGCCCTCAAACATATACTTAAAATACAGAATAAAGCATTTTAATCTGTGGTGTTACTGTTGAATAAAACAAAAAATGGAAATGTGTTGTGTACTTTATAGAGGCTGAGAAGCGTCTTTAATCTTTGTGATTGGTTATCGTTAGGTATTTTAAGTTCAGGAGAGCAGAATATTCTGTTTATTCCTGTTTTGTTTTTACCTGAACTCTCCACAGCGTCTCTGATCTCTTATTAATGGTGTTCAACAAGTTTTCCACATCACAGACAAAAACAACCAAATCACAGACGTAAAAAGAATCTAATATTGATGACATGCCACAGTTTTAAATTCTTTATATGGTATTTTTTATGGCCCCAACTTTGACATGTGGAGGACCATTTCTGTACTCTTGATTTTCATCTTATTTCCCTCCAAAATTACACTAATATAAGAAGAACAGAAAATTAACACTGACAATCCACAGTAAGGAATGTTTATTTATGTGAGCTCTGTTCCCATTTTTCAGCTGGAAATTCTCGGTCTTATAGCAAGCGTTATTAAGACATCATCAAACCCAATTTACTGAATTAATTCCAGCTGAGGTTTGAGGACAAAGTGACACACACATATATATAGATGTAGCAAAAGATTCTTATGGACAGACTGTAATTCAAATGTAACAGATAGTAATACAAGCGCACACACCCCCATCCAGGCTACCCTCTATCACCCGCTCACAACAGCTTGGCAGAGATGAACTCACACACACTGAGGAAAGCAGATAAGGCTGGACTCTCAGTCACTCACTCACTCACACACACACACACACACACACACACACACACACACACACTTTTTATTCATCTCCAACACAAAGCAGCTCTCTGGCTTTCTGGAGCTGTTTAAATCATGGTGACGTGGAGCTGATGGGTAATGGAGGACACTCAGGAATGACAAGAGCGATGAAAAAAAACATACTTCAGCTTTACATTAGCATCAGCAGAGAGTGAGAAATGAAGAGAGGGAGAGGGAGAGAGAGAGAGAGAGTTCACATTGCACTGGCATATAAATCAGGTTATTTAATTTACTTATGGAAACAAGAAGAACAGGGGTTGACGGTCATGAGGTGAGGTGAGGTAAGGGTGCATAGTGGCAGTTTTGAATTGGTTTGGGTACTGAATTTAGGACAATTGGAGGAGAATTCAGGGGTCATTTTTGGGGCAACTTTGGAAAATGTGAACAGTTTTATAAAGATTTGGGGCCATCTGGAAGGTTTTAAACAGTTTGGATAGCCTGGGTGGACCGTTTGGGGACATTCGGGGCAGTTTTGTAGCATGTGATGCAGTGTAACAGAGACCAAGAGAGTACAGTGGCAGATTAGACATATTTACAGAACACTGATTTACTCTTCAGCTCATTCTGTATGACACAGGTAAACCACAGACAGTTCAGACATACAGTCACTGAACCAGTGTGCATGTATGACTGTGTGTGTAACCAGAGACATGTTTCTGTGTGAGTGTCTGAGCAGTGTAACACAAAACCTTCTTCGCAGACATGGTGAGAGTTCATTCTGTGTCAAAGGCTTGTTTCTCAGGTACGAGGCACACAGCCTCAGGGCAGTGCAATCCAATACCATTGCAAACACACACACACACACACACACACACACACACACACACACACACACACACACACACACACACACACACACACACATAGACTTTGCCACACCTTGTCCTTCCCCCATAATTACACACCCTGATTCCCTGCAGACTCTCGACTAGAACCACTTATTACTTTATAATACTGCCAATACTGAGTACTGATATCAGTACTGTATTTTAATGATAGCATCAGCACTGATACAATACTGCATTTAAGTTCAAGTGGGAAGATCAGTGTGTAAAGGACATTGTAAAATAAAAGTATAATACAATGATAAAGTAAAGTAAGATAAAAGTTGTAAAATAAAGCCCCCAAGAGAAGAAGAAGTTGGGTCTGCTGGGTCTGCAGGACTCCCTGTCTCTTCATATTAGCTGGCTAGTAGCTAAGCCATCTTCAATAACATCTCCCGACCTTGAATCTGAGACAATTAGGAGCTGATGAGTAATTTAGATGAGGGCGATTAAGAGACAACACAGATAAAAATCATCCAGCGGGCCTTCAGACAGAGACGGACACTGCCGCAAGGGTTCGGCAGGAAGTGTGCGCGTGGTCAAACATGCTAACGTGGCTGAAACATAATTCAGTTAGTAACAGTTTGAGAATACATGTTTGGTCTCCTCCTCTTGCCCCTGTAGTTGACCAGCCAAATGTTTGCTGTGTGTGTGTTGGTACATAGTACAGATAATGAGTAACAGAAGCTTTTATTTAGTAATAAATCAGTGCTAAATCAACACACACTCTCCTCTCCTGTGTGGTCATCTCTAGCAATATTAGCTTAACATCTTCCATCATAATCCAAAGACGTGCAAATCTGGACAGCATCTGGACAGCCTTCCCATTGATTTTTGGACCAAACTCTTCCTTTAAAGCTGTATAATTAGTAGCTTGATGTTCCCAGTTGAAGTACACCAATCAGTAATAACATTATGCCATTGTTTATAAACTCGTTGCCCAATTAATCAGCTCCATTCTCCATACAGGAGCACGTTGTTGCAAACTGTTCTTCAACAGTCAAGATCCCACATGACCAGAACAGCGCAAGTATCATGCGGCTAGTGATCATTCTCAACACTAGCGATGTCACAATACCAGACATTTAGTTGTTGATTCTCAATACCAATTTCGATACCAAAACACAAAAAAGGGGGGGACAGATTTGACATTTTTTAGACATGGATCAGATTGTTTTTTTTTTTGTTTGTTTTTTTGTTTTTTAGATCAGTGTAAAAACATGAGTAAATTATCTTTGCTTGTTTATTTTTTTTAATTTACATAATTATTATGATGATGAAAATGTTTTGTATTTGTGTATTATTGCAGATATATTTGAGCCCTATATAGTTTCCACCCTGCAACTTGTAAGCGGTGTAGTGAGCAGTGAGAGTTAACTGTGGGGGTACATCTGTGTGTTTGGGGGCAAAAGAAGAGGTTTTGGATAATAAATTGATGATATAACACATTTGTGAGTGGGGAAAGTTTTTGCACTTTTTGTGTATTCCTAAACCCTGTGTTTTCCACAATGGAAGGTAGCTTCATGTGTGCAGCGGAAAACATCCCTGTAGATTTTGAAATAGCCTGCTCAAACCATTTGGCAAAGAGCTGCTAAAATACTAGGATGTTGTATTGGCTTCCATTTGCCTCCCTAATACAATAAGGTGATACCCCTTTAAATATGTTCTCTCAAAATATTACCGTGTTCATTAATTTTCCTTGTACTACTGTGCCTGCACAGCTTTTGCCTACAAACCTTCATCATCAGTCTTTGATACAGGGAAGACAAAATGTTCCCATACAAGAAATGTAGGCTAATGACAACAGCTTATGAAACTCTTCCACACCACAGTGACTGTTAACTACATTCTTGCACACTGCATTCAAGTGACACAGTGGCACACACACACAAACAGAGAGAGAGAGAGAGAGAGAACAAGCAAAGCAGATAAAGAAACATTGCCCAAAGGCCTGAGCACACACACACTCTCTCTTTGGGCTCACGGTCCAAAACACTCACTGCATTTACCCATAACCCAGTAAAGGGATTCAACCTTATCTAGGCTTTGTATGCACATGCGCACACGTATGCGTACACACACACACACACACATCCAGATTCATGCACACCCACACAAACCTGGTCAAACACAAATGTAGCCCCCCTTCTGGGTGCAATTGCATCAACATAGACACATTCTAGTGTGCAAGTATTTAAAATTGGGTGTCTCACTGTCCCACTCTATCCTTTTATTTTACCTTCTCTGCCCAGTCTACCTCCTTGCTCACATGTGAGATGGTCATTGCTAAATGGTCAAGTGACCATCACATTAAAGACTCTCTTGACTATTTAGGATGAGCTTAACAGAGGATCAGCTTTGAGAAAACTGGACCCTGGTCTGCTTCACTACTGACTCATTCTGTCTTTCTCTTGTTTCAGTCTCTTCCCTGCTGTTATCTCTGCCTTCTTTCCCTACACTCACTTTCTGCTGCCTTTTTTCTCTAACTTCAGCTTTATTGTCCCCTTCTATCTCTCTCCATCTTTCTCATGCTCATTTCTTTCTCTCCTGCTCATAAAGGACCCATCAGATCCCATTAACACCATCAATCTGCTTAACTACACAGAAAGAGAGGAGGAAAAGAGGAGTGCAGAGAGAGAATGAAAGAGAGAGAGAGAGAGATGTGTGAAACAATAGCAGAGAACAGGAGGCAAAAATAGAAAATAAGAGAGAAGAAAAGGAGTGATCAGTGAAAGAGGTCACTGATAGCACACCGCCATCAGATTCAATTAAGCAAACCAAACACACCCTTCAGCTCCTTCGCCCAATACCAGCCCAGTGCTTTCATTTACTGACCTCCAAGCCTCTCAGTGTGTGTGTGTGAGTGTATGTTCACTCAGCCAGAACACACTAATCTACTGAAACAGAGAGAGAGAGAGAGAGAGAGAGAGAGAGAGAGAGATTTCACAACAATCCTTTATTGCAACTGGATGAACCAGTGTAAATAAACACTAATTACTGCAGAAAAAGATCGAGCAAGAGAGGGAGAGAAAGGTCTCATTCATCGTCTTCCTTCTCTAATTTTCCCAACCTCTCATTAGTCCTCTCTTTATTCCCCTTGTATTTTTTCCCTTTCTTTATTTTCCCATTTTGTCTTTTTCTTGGTCCTCCTCCCTCTCAGTCGCTCACACACAGGCCAGTTTAACTCACTGAGAACTGATTCCTCTGAGAGAAATATGTTAACCAAAATAAAGCCTGCCCACTGCTATGCTACCACACACACACACACAAATATATACACACACACACACACAAACACACACTCACACACACACACACACACTCACACAAACACATACATACATACACACATACATACACACACACACACAGTAGCTGGAGGAAGTTGTAAAGCACACACACCATGTTTAGGATGTAAAGAACAGCAGGACCAAAACAAAACAGAACTAAAACAAGGTAATGCTCAAAGCTATTCAAATCTAGAAGTTACATACAGCTAAAAGTTAAATCTATGCAGTTACATCTAAAAAATTAAAGTTTATATATATATATATATATATATATATATATATATATATATATATATATATATATAAGCATTTACATATAAAAAGAGCTGATAATTCACTATTAAAACAATAAAAGTTAAAGCTAGGAGAGCTAACTAATGTATAAAGGTTAAAAGTTAAATTTAACTGAACACATAAAGCTATTAAAAGACACAAGTTAATGACAGAAAAGCAATTAAAGCTAAAAAAGCACTAAAGTTTAAGTTGCATGATCTGATAAACCAAAAGCAACATGTTACACCTCTGAGCTTATTAATATAAAAAGGTAAAAAATAAATGGGGTGAGTTGATTGTTGTAAAAAAGGATACAGTAAAGCTACATGGTTTTTTAAAGCCAAAAAAATGAAAGGGTTACATTAAGCTGAGCTGATTTAGAATTCATGGAGAGACAAAGAAATATCTTCATTAATCAGGTAACACTTCCTGGTGATCTCACACACTAAACATTACAGGAACAGCAGGCCAGATGATGGCTGTCGTGTGTGTGTGTGTGTGTGTGTGTGTGTGTGTGTGTGTGTGTGTGTGTGTGTGTGTGTGTGTGTGTGTGTGTGTGTTTCTAAGCATTGAGGCCAGCACAAATGAATGTGACATTTGCACATTTGTTGTCTGGACAAGAGTAGACTAGGGGACGAGAGTGTCCATCTGGAGAAACCCCCTGTTCAGCACCTCCAGCTCTGAATCCCATATGGTACAAACTCTTTGCCCAACACACACACACACACACACACACACACACACACACACACACCCCTTCACACCAAACTTCTCACAAACATACACTTACACTGGCTTGTTTTTATACAATGTTGGCATGTGGGGGTCATACACCCTGTGTGTGGCAGTTTAATAAATATTACACTGCATACAGCATCAACTGTTTTTTGTTTTAACCAAAGTTTAACCATGCCACATACAGTTGTTCTGTCAATGTTACTTTCTACATAATAAATCCCTCAACAAACCATGTCAAAATAAAAGCCACTAACAGAAACAAAATAAAAACATTAAAACCTTTAAAATTCAAAGATGTCTCACATTTGACTCCCTTTGTTGCTGATTTGAAAGAAAAAAAAAGAATCAATGATTCAATCTGAAACATAAGTTTTGTGTTCTGTTAGACCACTACCTCATTACTCTCATTCAACACAGATCATTCAATGCCACAAGCACCGTCATAAGAGCTACCAAACAAATAAAACCAGTGAAAAAACACATAGAAACAGCAATAAATAAAATATAAAATTGGGTCACACTTTTACAGTGCGCACACAGACAGCCAAGATGGCCAAGAGTCCACTCTGATGTCATCATCAGGATGGAGAGGAGAACAAGGTCATTCAAAATGGCTCCTGGCCCTAATATAACCACAGTGAGGGAAACGGGGGAGTAAAGAAAAAATTAACTGAACTGAATTTAAAAGTAGTGGGGGGAAAAAGAAAAAAAAATAAAGAATAGAAATGAGATCTAATTGACATGCTGAGAGAGAGAGAGAGAGAGAGAGAGAGAGAGAGAGAGAGACAGAGAGAGAGACAGAGAGAGAGACAGAGAGAGAGAGACAGAGAGAGAGATATTTTGAACAACTCTCAGCAATAGCAGAAGGAGTCACCAATGGAGGTGCAGTGGTGGAGCAGACAACAGGTAGAGTGGGCATCCGTTCTTATGCTGTTTAATAAAAGCCTAAATCCTGCAAAGGATTACGCTAAACATTTGACATTTTAGACCTATCCGCCCGTAAATCCCCTTCACTCTCCCACTCCATCTCTCAGCACACGCACCTGAAGTGGACAATCAATAAAGTGACAGCAGAGAGAGAGAGAGAGAGAGAGAGAGAGAGAGACAAAACAAGTTTATCCTTAAAAAATAATTACAAAGCTGCAATGAGTAGTCAAAAAGTCAAGAATATTAATTCAAAAAAGGTCTATAAATGTTTGGTTTATCCACATCTTGATTCTGTAGCGAATATACTACAGGAAGTGAAGGTTATATACTTTTCTAACACTGCATAGAAATGCAAAGACCCATTAAACATTTGATGAGTTGAAGATATAATTGGTTTAGAGCTACTGCTTTGGGCCTTTTTTTATCTTAAGAAGTATTCACTAAGTGTGTGACAAAAGGAACTAGAAAAGTGTGAACAGAACAGAGTGCACAGTGAGGGATAATTTCATTTGAATTTTCTTTACTCCTGGTGGAATATTAACTCAAATTGCTGTTCAGAGGTTTTAGGGAACTGCTCAGCTAACAGTTGCCAGTGTCCTATCCAATGGGCTATTCTCTAAGGTCCGCCATGCTGCCACAGCCATTTCAGAGACTAAGCACTGACCGCTAACCTGGTTATTAACCCCAGCATGATCCCAGTCCCACAGCTCAATCCCACAAGCACTTCTGAACTTGTACCAACTGCAGGATACACTCTCTCTCTGCCTCGGTCTGTATGAACCCTCTGGTCATGCTCATTAATGTCTGTCTGAGAGAACAGCTGTTTTTTACGTGATAAACATAGCTCCTTTTAGCATAATCTTTTTTTTTAATGGAAAATCAAACCATCAGGTTTCATTCAAATTACTTTTTTAAAATGACTTTCATTTGTGATCTATTGAACCTGAATAAAATTAAAAGCCCATCAAAAGCTGGAGGACACCAAGTTCTTCAACATTTTAATACAGTTAAGCATGTTTCATTAGTTACTTTGTATTGGTATGACAAAATATCTGCAAACAACGGGGGAATACATCCATCCATATTTTCATCTTCTTGTCCATGTCTTAACGGTTAGGATTGTAGTGGCTCTGAAATTATTTGGCACAAGGCAGAAACATCTCCTGGACCCCTGGACAAGGAGCCAGTCTATCACGCGTGTGTGTGCATGTGTGCGTGCATGTATGTGTGTTGGGGGAGGCGGTTTACTGAGGGTGCTGGATGTGTTGCTTTAAAAATGATGTGATTAAACAAGAGTAGCTTGGAAATATATACAACATATGAGCAGCTGAGCCTTAGACTGCATTACTCACTGTGTTAATTATGAGTGAAAGTGTTTTTAGGACTTAACGATTGTTTGGAAAATATCAGTATACACCACCACTGAACATTTTTCTTGTAACTGAAAAATAAGACAAATCGTGTAGATGATTGAGGTGTCCTCAAAGTTTTGACCACTGTGATCCTCTCTTTACCCTGCCATCTTTCTGTTATGCCTGCTTCTTCTTCACATTCAAGAGGATTCAAAACTTCAGGAATGTCAGGAGGTGCTAACAATTTCCCGGTAATTAAAAAGAAAATGTGCCACTGGCCGTGAAGAGAATGTTTGCTCGAGATGGGCGAGTGGCTACAGATTACTGTTTAAAATTCAAAGAGAGACTCACACACACACAAACACACCTTCATTCTACTATTGCCAGTTAACCCTGCACTCATGCAGATGAAAAGCTTCCTGAGTGGATGTGTAGAGCTCTACGACACACACACATACACACACGGCAAAGTATCTTTTTGACAGTTATATCATATAACTAAAATCACTGTAACACAGAATCATGACTTCCAGTATCTCATTATGCCATTTGATGCTACCATATCAAAGTAGTATTTAATCTTAGTATTGGACCATCATTGGATTCCACATATTATTACTATGAATTAAGGATGTCACAATACCAGATTTTTAGTAGTCAATACCAATACCACTAAAATTCTATTCTCAATACCGATTCTGAAACCCCAAAACCCCTAAACCAATGATAATATATTAGAGAAAACAAAATATTCAGGAGTCTTTGCTTTGAACATGTTTTTTGAACAAGATTTTTATTGTTTAATTATTTGGCTTCCAGACCACACTGAAAAAGGAAATCAATTTGAAATAAAACTTTACATTTTTTTGTTTAAATCTAGATGATGATTGATGATGATTATTTATGTTTACATCATTAATCCAGGTATATTTTTACTGAGCCCTATATATTTTCCACAAAGCCACAGAAGATGCTTAGGATACTTTTTTGATGACAGAGCACATCTATGTGTGGGGATTTCATAGCACATTTCATATATTCCTAAACCCTATGTTTTCCACAATGGAATGTAGCCTCATGTCTGAGGCAGAAAACATCATGTAGATTTTGGAATAGCCATAACCCACTCTGATCATTAAGCAGAGCTGCTAAAATGCTGGGAAGTTGTATTGGCTTCTGACTACCTCCCTAAAACAATTAGGTATTTCCTGCTTTAGTTAAAACTGTTCCTAAAGCACAGGTAGTCACAGACTCACGGTGTACTGTAAACAATTCATCATGTTGTTTAAATGACACTGAATCATACAATTATCAATCATTTATTTTCATGTAATTAACTAATTGGGCATTTTTACACAAAGAAGACACATATTAACTAGTAGTGTAGAACTGTTCGTGTTTACTACTGATTTGTATTTTACACTTGTTTTCTTACCACATTCAGACATTTTCATTATTTATTTATTTAAAGCGGAAGTATAAAGTAAACAACTTTCACCATTAAATTCAGATGAACATTGGCGGTCTCTAAAAGATGACCTGCAGGCCGTAAATCAACCTGTATGTGTCATGTACCCCTCAGTCTCTCCGGACTCCAATTGCCAGAATCCTTCAGTTTGTTACCTGACTGATCATGTGACTCACTCACGTTCCTGATCACCGGAGTTCTGATTGTATCCCCCTGGTCCGGAGAGACTTTAATCCAGCCTTTCAACCTGTTCAGTGTCTAGCTTTGCCTCGCAGCCCTCAGTGCGCTACCCATGCTTATTGTTATCAGTCTGTCTGCCGGTTCCGTTTTCTGATCCTGCCTTTTGTTTCGTCCTGTGTTTATTCTGCCGGTTTTTGATTTTCGCCTGTTTTTCGACTCCGTCTCTGGTTTGTCCAGTCTGGTATTGTCTCACCTGCCTGTTATTGATCTGGACTGTTTGACTCTGTTTAACGCATTTGTCCCATTAAAAAGCTGTGTTTATATCTGCGTGTGCTTCGTGCTGTCCGGACCTGACCGTATCAACGATTCTGTTTTATATACCGGCGGCAATTTCAAATCCGCATTCGAGGAAAATTGGCCCTAAAACATCCATCGAATTCTGCTAAAAATAGTCACATCCCTAGTCACCACCATGTTTCGCTGTGGAGATGGTGTTCTTGGGGTGATGTGTTGGATTTGTGCCAGCTTTTCCTTGGTGGTCAAAAGGATCAATTGTGTTCTCATCACACCAGAGCACCTTCCTCCACACATTTACTTCCTACTTAATATCTGCAAGTAAAGACTTTTTTTCTGACCATGCTTCCATAAATCCCAGCTCTGTGAACAGCTTATTGTGATCATATGGACAGATACTCCAGTCTCTGTTGGGAACTCGGCAGCTCCTTCAGGATTATCTTTGGTCTCTGTGCGGCCTGTCTAATTAATTCCCTCCTTGCCTGGTCTGAGAATTTTGGTGGGTGGCCCTCTCTTAGCAGACTTGTTGTGGTACCAGGTTCTTTCCTTTTGTTGATAATGGATTTGATGGTGCTCCAGGGGATCATCAGAGATTTGGATATTTTTTATAACCCAACCCTAAATTGTACTTCTCACAACTTTAAAATCGACATCAATATTTTAAGTTGACATCTTTTTAAAATTATTGTTTTTTACAAATTTACATGTTTTGTTTCCAAAACATGTAAATCTACATTAAACATGAATCAAATACTAAAAGCTTTTCCCCAATGCCAGTACATGAGGCTTGTCATTTTCAGTTTCAGTTTTATGCTCTGCTCTTTTTGGTGCTGCAGTAAAAGTAAGTAGTGCGGTTTCTAAAAGTTTAAAAATACCCAAGCTGTGGAGAGTATGGTATTGCTTGAAATTTGTACATAGTTTTGATGCCAGACCACAGGAGCACCAGTGAGATGCAGCAACCGGTTCACTGGTTCTGTGGGTCAGCTTGTTTTGCTGTGCTAAAATACTGATGACAGCTTCATTGGGTAAGCAGGTCATCAAAATAAGGCAACTTATTTATAACTATAATTACCATAATGCAATGCATCCCAAAACCCTAACCTCTTACATTCCCAACAATCTGTAGATGTTATTTTACTGTAAATCATAAATTACCATATTTTTCTTTTTGGCACATCACAGTATCTTACAAAGGATGGCAGTACTGGATCACACAACTCAGCATTGAAACTGATCATAAATTCAGAGTGTGTGTGACATCCACGCTATTACCTCCACTACACACTTGCGATTAAACCCTGCACTCATGCTGCGGATAAGAACGGAAAAGCCTCCTGAGTGGACATTCAGAGCTCTAAGAGTACATGCACACTCTTTTACCTGCAAATGGATATTTTGTGGCGTGGACTACACTACAAGTGTGGCCCACATTCAGATGCATCTAATTGGATCAAAGTAAAAACATGAGACTATACGCACCACCCAACTACACTCCGACCACCCTCCGCACCCCCCCAAAGCTTTTCACCTGCACAAAACACTCTCCTCGTTCAGTTTTCTCCATAACTCTGCTTTTAACAAGTCGGAATTTGATAAAAGCAAGCTAGCAAGGGAGTGCGTGTATGTGTGTGTGTGTGTTGAGATTGATGGTGTCTTCAGGCTTTATTAAATCGCAGGGTTTTATTAAAGGATCTTGCTCTCAGCAAAACTCTGATTAACTGTTGAATGACGTTGGATATTGAAGAGATTCACCCGACAAGACAACAAGCAGAGAGCATGCAGTGCTTTAGAACACACTGATATACAAGAATGTCCTAAAACCACAATAGAGTATAACACAAATAATGGCAATACTAATTCCTATTATTAAGAGGGTTGCACTACATGTGGTCAATATTATTTACTACTACTGTTACATACAAGTTGTTTTCTTGTCTTACAAATTGTTCTGGTACTGTATCATACAGGGCCCAATGTACATGTATTGCACAGGTTTTGCAACATCTTAAGGACTTGGGATACTATCAGCAGAAATAAGCTTGTAAGAAATGAGTAAAGTTAAACCCTCTTTTGCAAGCTTACAACCATGCATGCTCAGAGAGAGTGCGTTCAGCATGATATTCTCACAACTATTTAGAATCACTTTTGATTCTTACCATGGAACCACTGTACATTGAACAAGATGTTGTGGGATATGTTTGTTTTGCACATTTGAGAAATGATCAAAGATTTTTTCCAAGCAAATCGACATAGTATCATGTTACTCCTCATTACACGTTACTATATCATATATTTCTGTCAATTTCGATTTTAAACCTTTTGCATCTTTCAGGGAATTATGGCATCCATAATGTTGCATATTATACCTTACAACACCTTGTTTTCTACACATTTATTAAGACTTTAAACTGTTGAAATTTCACATTTGCTTATTAAATGTAACTGAATTTTAAATTGAAATGTAATGCATTCCATTAACAAAAATCACCGATATCAATCTCAGACACCTGTGATAATTAGTTTTCCACGTGAGCCCAATCAAAGGAAAACTACAATAGGGAAAATAAGTATTTGATACACTCTTGATTTTGCAAAAATTGAGAGATCTGTAATTTTTATCATAGGTACATTCAACTGTGACAGAATCTTTAAAAAAATTGAGAAAATCACATTATATGATTACATGAAATAGGTATTTGATCACTTCTCATCCAGCATGAATTCTGGCTCTTACAGGCCTTTAGTTTTTCTTTAAGAGGGCATACTCTGCACTCATTACCTGTATTAACTGCAACTGTTTGAACGTTTTACCTGTATAAAAGACTGTCTACATCAATCATCCTCCAATCTCTCCACCATGGCAAAGAGCTGGACACCAGGACACAAAATATATACCTGCACAAAGCTGGGATGGGCTACAGGACAGTAGGCAAGCAGCTTGGTGAGACAGCAATTATTAGAAAATGGAAGAAAAAAGATGACCACCACTCTTCCTTGGTTTCAAGATCGAGATCTCGCCTCATGGGGAAAGGACGATTCTGAAAAAGGTCTGGAAGGAGCCCAGAACTACATGTGAGGACCTTGATAGACATTTCTGATACAATACAAAAAAAACAGAGCTTACCATTTGGTACACAAAGTTTGTTTGCAATTAGAGGTCAGACAATTCCTGTAGTACTTGACTAAGTCTGCACACACTGCAGAAGGGATATTGGCCTACTCCACCATACAGATCTTTTCTAGATCTTTCAGGATTTGGGGCTGTCACACGGCAACATTGAGTTTCAGCTCCCTTCAGAGATTTTCTATTGGATTCAGGTCTGGAGACTGACTTGTCCATTACAGGACCTTGAAATGCGTCTTACAGAGCCACTCAGTTGTGTTTCCAAAAGCTTCAATTTATGTCTCACCTGACCAAATGACCTTCTCTCATGCGTCCTCTGGATCATCCAGATGGTCATTTGGCAAACATCAAATGAACCTGGACATGCGCTAGCATGAGCTGGGGGACCCTGACCCTGCAGGATTTTAATCCATGATGGCGTAGTGTGTTACTAAAGGAAATATTTGAGACTGTGGTCCCAGCTCTCTTCAGGTCATTGACGAGACCCTCCCATCTAGTTCTGGTCCTTTTTCAGAATCATCCTTACCCCACAAGGAGAGATCTTACATGGAGCCCCAGACTGATGAAGATTGACAGTGATCTTGTGTTTCTTCCATTTTCTAATAACACCAACAGTTGTTGCCATCTCACCATGCAGCTTGTCTGTTGTCCTGTAACCCATCCTAGTCGTGTGCAGGTTTCAAGCTATATGGGAAAGAGAAAGAAACTCTATGCTGCTGAAAACCATCAAATAATGCAATATCTTGGACAGGGTATGAAAACATTAGATATTTCATTAAAACTTAAATTGATGAGTGATGTGCAACCCTGCATGGTCCAGATGGATGGAGTAGTGGATGAGTGGTGGATGGATATTATGTCCCAACAAAACTGCAATGTTAGCAGTCATGTTTTGGGTCGGAATCATGGTGAGAGCTTTTAGGCCCCTTTGGGATCCCTAAAGGCAAAGAACATAGAGTTTTTGACTTTGTGACATGGCACAAAAAGAACTGTGCCTACTGTAGGAAAATCATCTTCATGCATGATCTCATGTTGCAAAGAATACCTCTGCGTCATTGGCTGCTATGGGTGTAAAAGGAGAGAAACTCATGGTGTGACCACCATCCTCCCCTGACCTCAACCCTATTGAGAACCTTTGAGATCTATGACAGATGGAGGCAGTTCACATCAAAACAGCAGTTCTGGGAGGCTATTCTCACATCCTACAAAGAAATTCAAGCTGAAACTTACAAATTAAACGGAGGCAAGAACGGTGAAGGTGCTTTCAAAGAAGGGGTCCTATGTTAACATGTAACTTGGCCTTTTAAGATGTTTTTGATTAAAATAGCTTTTGATTTCAGTAAATGTGACCTCTTAATGCGGCAAATTCGGGGTTGTTTGTGGGTTTTTTTAAATACTGTTATTATTGAATAGAATAGAATAGAATAGAATAGAATAGAATAGAACTTTATTGATCCCTTAATTTCCTTCAGGGAAATTAAGGTTCCAGTAGCAGCATGGAATTCAGCATCAGTACAGTACAGAAGTAGAAAGATAGATACAAATTATTTAGTAAGAAGCACTAAATTATAGATAAAAATAATTTAGTAGGAAGCACTATATAAATATATAGAATATATAAAATATATAATATAGAGACTATAACTATTGGCAGGTTTGTTGAATTAAATGTGGTTTATACTCTAACATTTGATGTGAAAATTATACTGTCAATTGCATTGACCATAATTTTGAACACAGTGCATATTAAATGATGGAAACAACTGAAAATTTAAATTATCAAAAAAGTTAAAATCTATCTTAGAGTACTCTTAGAATTTCTCATAATGTGAAACACTGGATATTTAAATTAGACTTTAGATTTTTTTTTCTTTAATTGCATATATGTATTTATTAAATAAAGTGTGACCACAATTTTGATGATCACATAGAACCTCACAAATCATAGTCATGAGTTGTTTTAGTGTTGGGCAATATTTTTTGCTTTTTTAAGGTACCACCCTCAGTAAAGCCAAAATGCATTTTTATTTGCTCCATGCTGCTTGGTTTACACAGCTGTCTCAGGACTCTGTGTTTGAATGTTCTTCCATGCCTAGACAGAGCAGAGTCAAGTGACTATAGTATACATGTGTTACTAAAGGGACAGTACATAAACACATGCAGCGAGGGGACATTTAAAAACCAAAATAACTGGCATGGGCAAGACTACATCAGTTAGAGGGTCTGAATGTCAATTGTAGTGAGTTTTCTATTAATTGCCCAGCCTTAGGTTTTTTGTAGAGTCACAGGTGGCATCAGGGTGAATAAAAGAGCATTAACCCGTTGCCATTTATTCCACATTTCATAAAAATGCTTCACTAAAAAGCTCATTTAATCAATCAGTGAAGGAGTAGAGAACTGAACAGACCACCATTCACACCATTCAGCACCATTAGGTGACAAAATAAAACAAGAATGCTTTATCTCTGAGACTGTGTGAGGATACAGATGGGACAATGCTCTGGGTGTACAGTTACGAGCCAAAGCACTGTTAAATCCACCAAAGCCAGTCAGAAAGTTGCCCTGGTGACTCCTAATGAAAGTAAAAAAAGTCCATTTGTTCTTTGCTCTTTAAAACAAGACAAGACGCCCCAAGGTCAATCATTGCCACACAACCGCGGTCTTCATAACAAGCACTTGGGAATGTGTGTGTAGAAGAGAGAGAGAGTGAGAGAAAGAGAGAAGCAAGAAAGAACAAACTAGAGATGAAGAGAATGTCCAAAAGCAGGTTAAATCCAGCAATCGCTATAGTATTCTTTTTTTAAGTAATTCTTTTGCCTGCAGGAAGGTGACAGCTCTGTCACTCAAGTTAAAACAATTTCACCATTCATCAAAGACCAGCACACACACCCAGAGACTAAAGATACCCTGAATGATGCTTGAGTGGTTTACAAATGAGCACATAAACTATGTATAATCAATATATATTAAGAAGGTGTTTAAGTTTTAACAAAAAAGTATTTAAATCTGACATCTTGGAATATGTGAGATACCCAATGAGAGTCTTAATTCAAGCCTACTGCAGTGTGTGGCAAAACCTTTTGCCTGCTAGAGTGAATGTCAATAATAAAAATGCTTACTTATCCAAACTGAGCTCTAAAAAAGCTCAGACTCACACAGGAAAAACACAAAGCATCCAACAAAAACAAAGATTTTACAATGAATTTTATGCTGAATTTGCAGCACTACATCCAGTTAAACAGGACTGCAAATGTTCTTTACGATAAAATATGCAATTGATCAGTGTTTCACAACTAATCCCCAACGGCAGTGTTCCATACTCTCCCTTAAACATTATGGAAACAATAATCAGATGTGAATCCGACACATAAGTAGGAAAAGTAATAATTTTTAATATTTTGGTATAAAATATTATTCGCAGAAACCCAGGACACCACTTCAACAAAAGACACGGCCAAAATCTAGGACAGCACTTAAACAAAGGACACCGCCAAAACCCAGGAAACCCAGTTCATTAAACTGTGAATATTTAGAGGTTCTCGCCATCTCAGTACTGTATTCACTCACTAAAGTCGGTTTAGGGTACCAGATGGGCTAATTGAAATGAAAGATAGTCTGTATTGTCTGAATTATGTCCTTAAAATTTTTATCAGTGACAGATTTCATATTAGGCGCATACACATACACACACACACACACACACACACACACACACACACACAGTAAAGACATGCAAAGTAAGACTACAAACACACACACACACACACAAACTCCTCCACACATTGAAGACACACACACACATAGTGTCACCCCATATCAAACTAGAATCTCTGACAGCATCCTCATTAAGACAGGCTGTCAGAGCACAGCATCCACCAACTCACAATTAAAACCCTGCCAAGACACATCAGCACACACACACATACATACACACACGTTAATTACAGGCCAGGGCAGAGAGAAGGTTGTCTCTGAACTCCACTGGATCAACCGAACAGTGATGAGCAGAAACCAAGTAATTTTTTTCCTTTCTTTCTTTTTTTTTTTTTTTTTTTTTCAGACACCCACCTCAAATCACATAGCCACTAGCAGGCAGTTCACCTCTGATGCTAATTGGGGGGAGGGGTGGGGGGTAAATAAGTGGGTTGCACTGAAGTGAATCAGCAGGCGTATGTGTGTTGTGGCCCTTGGTAAAGTTCTGTCAGTGTGTGATGTGTATTCAAGCTCATTCATTAAGTGCTGTAGGTACACATGTGAATCACAGCCCTGAGGATGAGGAAAAATAAGATGAAGGAGTACGTTGTGTGTGTGTGTGTGTGTGTGTGTGTGTGTGTGTGTGTGTGTGTGTGTGTGTGTGTGTGTGTGTGTGTGTCCAAGATTCCAGTTTCAAGGTCAAGACAGCTACATGTTGTTTCACACAGAGAATGTGAACAGGATAAGCCCTGATTAATGCAGGCTGCATTTGATTCTTCCAGTTAAGCTGATTTTTCCTGCAAAGCTGCAGTGTTTGTGCAATACTGACATATTGTGCAGTCCTTGCATGAAAACTACACCCACACATATTAACAATTCTTTCTCTCTCACTCACACACACTGACCTCCACCTGTCATTTCCCTCCACCTGCTGCTAATTTCTCCTCCTCTAAAAAATGAGTGATTACTCTCATTTACTCAAACTCCCTCGCTTTCATCTTCCTCCAGCCCTACCGCAGTCCAGCACTGACCCTCAGCAGGCTGCCCCCCAGCCCAGATGCACTGTGTGTAACTGACATTGCAATTTAACTGAATCATAATTCTTTGTTTACACATACTCTAGAATCTCCACTGTTCTAAAATACTCCAATTTATTCTAGAATACCTTTGATTCACAAAATTCTAGAAGTCCTGCTAATCACACTATACTAGACTCAACACTATTCAAGAATGCCTGTGATTCACACTGTCCTACAGTGCATACCATTGTGGAACACCTTTGATTCACACTGTACTGAAATGCAATGTCTTTCCCACAGTTTAAAGTGTCTGTGATTCAAAATGCTCTAGAATGCCTGGATTTCTTATGATTCTCACTGTTCTAGATAGCAAATTGTTCTACAATGTGTTATTCACACTGTTCAAGAAAGTTTGTGATTCACACTGTTCTGAAATGGCTGAGACTTTCACTGTTCTGCAAAGTCTGTGTGTGTATTTCTGCCATTTCAGTAGAATCACAACCACTTAACCTACACTCTCCTTACTTAAGAATCTCTCTCTCTCTCTCTCTCTCTCTCTCTCTCTGTGTATAAATGTGTATCATACACACACACACCCACACACACACACACACAGCTGTTCTGTTCTGTCCGTTCAGAGTGAAATGTGCTTAAACTGAACCACATGTGGGAACTGTGTGTTTGTGTGTGGTTACACCATGGGAACCCACATACCTCACCAATCGGGGGGCTGGGGGTAGGGGGTCAGAAAGCAAAACTGATGTTTCAATACAAGGAAAGTGCGTATGTGTCCATTGTGGTTTACCACAGAACTAGAAAGAAAACACACACACAGTGAAAGGGACAGAGAGATAGAGAGATAGAGAGATAGAGCGAGAGAGAGAGAGAGAGAGAGAGAGAGAGAGAGAGAGCGAGAGAGACCGGGGGAAAAAAGAATAAGAGTGACAAAAGATTAACAAGATTGGGAAAAGGGGGAAAGAGGAAGACAGATGAAAGAGAAGCAGCACAGGGGGTCCCTTTGTGTCCTCAAGTAACATGGCATGTCCTGTCTCCAAACACAGTGTGGGGGGAGAACAATTCACACGCCAATTCTAAGTGTGTGTGTGTGTGTGGGGGGGGGGGGGGGGGTTTGGCTGCCCTGTATTGTGACTCATTTCAAAAAGCAGTCCAAGTTGTAACATGTCTGTAATGTGAATGTACAGGACAAACCTGCTCACAGCTGGATACACAAATATAGGTCACAAAAACCATGAACTCAAACCAGCAGGGACTGGAAAGAAAACTGTATACTGAGACAATCAGCAAACTTTTTAAAATAAAGGTGAAGTTCATTCAGTATTCCATGATTAAATCCCTCAAAATGGTTATTTATTCCCTCCATTAATTTCAAAATGTGGCCAAAAGTAATTTTCAAACACCGGTTGAGTACGCTCAGCAGCTAAATGCAGAGTAAATACACCTGAAAGTCAAGAGATTAATTTTAAATCACACCGAGGTGTGGGTGTGTGAGAGAGAGACACTGTGTGAGTTTGGCATGGGAGGGGGAGACTATAAGTGAGTAGGTTTATTACACAAGGCCAAAGGGAGTGGTTTGTGCCTGGAGCCATACACACATAAAAATCCCTCTGAGCCAATCAGTACAGCAGAAACCCAACGGCTGAGTTGCAAGCCAATCAGAGCCATGAAACACGTAACCTGAGACAAGACGGCAGAGAAACCTGACCTGAACAGTGCAGTCAGAAAAGCTAACGCTGCTAATAATGATTGAAAGTGAATAGGCACCAAATTAGTATTAAATCACTAAATATTGGGGTTATCAACTCTGCTCCCTAATACACCCCATCTGATCCCACATCTTGATTGGTTGAATAGGGTGTTAGGTTTGGGTTGGAGTTGAAACCTGCAGAAGGATAGGTCTCCTGGAGCAGGTTTAGTGACCCCTGCTCTACAAGTTCTTGTGTGTGCATTCTTCATCTTCATTTTCTGTTACTATGGGTGTATTCCTTAATTTTTTCAATCTCTCTCGCTGCATCAATTTTTTCTCATTCTTTTTTCCTCGCATTTTAATCAGGCTTCCTTTCATTTTATCTTCTTCCCCATTTGAATTTTTTTGTTCTTTCTTTCTGATGATTAATAATTTTCTATTGCACCATGTTCCTGTTAAGTGACCTTGGGAGCATAAACTGAATTTGAGAAATCAAACAATGGCATTATTATTATCAATATCAGTATTATTACAAAAAAATATGGAGAGAGAAAAGGAAAGAAATAAGAAATGGACAAAGAGAGAGAGAGACAGAGGCAGGGGAGTCATAGACAGATAAATTCTCTCTCTTCATTCTCTACCTTTTGCTTCTCCATCTTTCCTCCATTCTTCCTTCTGGCCTTCTTTCCTACACTTTTCTATCATTCATTCATCACACTCTCTCCCTCAAACTCTCCATTTCCTCATCATAAGCAATGCACATCACTCGCAAACCCCCTAGCACAAGTGTCTGGCTCAGGGTTCAGGGGGGTTACCTCAATATTAAAATATAAACAACAATGAGCTCAGTGTATTAACCATCCACACACAATCCATTAACACACACTCATTACCTACACACTGACAGTCCCCTGACGTGTGTGGGTGTGTATGTGTGAGAGTCTAACATGCAAATTTAAATTGGATTAAAAATCAGGTATTGATTCTCACACACGAGAGAGAGAGAGAGAGAGAGAGAGAGAGAGAGAGAGAGAGAGAGAGGAAATGCAAGAGATGGACAATACCTGTCCTCTACCGTAAATAGATTTTTTTTTACACACTGCACAAAACACACTACTGCTGTGTTAAGCAACCCCCCTCCACACACACACAAACACTCACTCTCTCTCTCTCTCTCTCTCTCTCTCTCTCTCTCACTCATATATATATATATTTTTTTTTTTTTTCTCTACTCTTTTTCACTGTCATTTTTGTCCTCTTCATTTCTCTGCCTGTGTCTTTCCACCACCTATGTAACTGACTATAGATCTCTCTCTCCTCTCACGTCTCATTCAACTTCTGTATTTCTCTCCCTCTTGTTTTGTTTTTCTCCTTTTTTGTCTCCCCTTCCCCCTGCCATAGTGATTGCTCTGGTAGAGTGTAATATCTAACCACACACAGTCCAAAAATAAACCAATCATGCGTGAGCACAGCTGTACACTGTATTACTTTGGTGGAGTATGCCAGGCTTCCGTGTGGATTTGTTTGGTGGAATTTGGTTGACAATTCAATTTCTAAAGACTTCTGGACTATAAAGTTTATATAAAGATTTTGACAAACTGCAATACACTACAGGAAGCACAGGAGGCACTCTAATGTTCTATAATGTTCATATGATCCACATGAACATTCGGACAGACAATAATAATCTACAGCAGTGGTTTTAAATGCTGGTCCTGGAGTACCACTGTTTTAGAGTTTCCATTAATTCTAATACACTTGATCCAACCAATGAAGTAAATAATGAGCCCTTGCTGAGCCAAACTTACAGCAGGAAAAGTTGAAAACAAGCAGGTAGTTGTACTCCAGGACCAGGTTTGAGAACAAATGCTCCAACATTAGTGGAGTCTCTCTCTCACACTCACACACACACACACACACTAATGTTCAAAAGTCTGGAATTTTCAAAGTCAAGGAATCTTGTGAAGTGAAAGACAACAGCAAAACAACAAGCCATAAAGAAATTACATTTAATTATCACAGAGACACACACACACACACACACACACACACACACACTTTGAGGTTAGATTGGATCCTACATGACCTATACACACACCTTTAACACTTAACATAACACAGGGATATACACTAACCACAGACACAGAGAGAAGGGGGGGGGCTTAGTGCACTTGGATTAGTGCACTGAAGTACTTGGTCTCTTATGGCCTTCAAAAAGCAGTCACATGAACCTTCTAAGGCAAGGAGTCAGGACAAAAAAATAAATAAAATGAAGAAAGTAAAAAAAAACCTTCAATAAACCATCTAAAAAGAGACAATTTGAAGAATTGCACCTTGAGTTTCAGACAAAAAGCAACCCATCTACTCCAGAAGCTCTTCTATTTAACAGAACCAGAACTCAGTGCACTTACAGCACAAACTTTAAATATTTATTTTGGTTAGCCAAGCAGCCAGTGAAACTGCAGTGATTGATAAGTGGTGTTGATAAGGCTAAAGAATTGGCAAAGTACATTTCCATTTCCCTGCCTTAGTTGTAGCCATAGTAAACACCTGCACAAAGAAAAGCACAAAGTCCATGACTTGCTCAAATCCCAATCAACTCCAAGGGCTTCAAAAAACACTTTGAGTCAACACAGGAACACATCCCACTCTGAAGAAACACACACCCATGCACACACAGCCACACAGGAGGCAGCTATTATAAATGTCCGCATTAAAGATACAAAATGTTTCACAGCATTGTGAACAGGCATCGCAAACTAGAAGGGGGATATGGCCTAAAAGCTTATATACAGAAGAGTGTTATATTCTTGCTCATATGACAACTTCAGATTTGAATGTTTGTAATTTTTGTAGACATCAGTTGTTGTGTAAACTGAGTTACTGTAATGGACAATGCAATGCAAAATTAAGTTTCTTATTAAACTGGTAAATGTGGTGCAATATTAAGCTTATTTCACACTACATCATATTTCTACACTCCATAAAATCAAGCACTAAAATAAATCAGGTTAGCCAACTTAATTTGCCAATCTTTACTTTATTAATAGCACAATATCCACAACTAGCACTACTGTGCATACTGAAATTAGCCACACGTTACTACATTTTATTAAATGCAGTTCCCATAGCTCACTTTTTCCAATTACTCTGCCAACTGAAAATAGTTAATACAGTACCTGCTTACATGCAAAGTGAACAAAAGCCAAAGCTAGATTGTTTTGCTAATCATACAAATGCAAACAAATCTTTGGACCCATGACTCATGGTCTCCCAGATTTGGGCCGGAAACAAACTTAAAACAAAGACACAAAAGTCAACACCTGGCCAATGCTCTTTAAATATATGATCCTGCTGTACAAACACTCACTATTCAGGAGATCAAATCATCATATTAAACTGGTCCACCTTGAGAGTTAACTGGTAAAAGTATGCTGTCTGTACAGAATACTGCTGCTGCTGTAACGCTCCTTGCAGCAGTACTCAGAATGGATTTTGTGCTTGCATTATGTTAATAAATGCTTCATGACATTTTTTTTAACTCAAGTATGCACAAAACCCAGTCTGTTTAGTTCAAAGTGTCTGTGATCACATCCATGCCTGAATTATGTTTTGGGCCTTGTGCAGACTGTGCAGATAGCTAGCTCTGCGGACTGTCCTGCTGTTGTAAGTGAACAGCTAGATTTCTCCCCATTTATACAGTGGCTCAAAGGAGCACTGTACTGAAATCATGAGAAGCTCAAGTGTTTGCTGCTATTATTAGACAGGGCAGTATGATATTCTAATTGTTAACTTAAACAGGTGTCATCAATAAAGGAATAAACAACACATTTTTTTATCAACATATAAAATTCTAATCTGTATAATTAGTGGAACTGTTCACAGGGGGAAATTGTTTGATTTTTAAAAAATCATCATTTTATTGCAAAGGCCTAATCCAAACACAGCAGCAGATGCTCTGGACAGATGATGATGACCACAACGACAACAATGATTATGATGGCGGTGACAAATACCACGACAGACTGACTCACCTTTTTCAGCATGTCCCATTTGAACTGCAGCCAGATAACAAGAGCAAGTGAGCAAGAGACAGAGAGAGAGAAACAGGCAGAGAGAGAGAGAGACATGCAGAGAGAGAGAGAGAGACAGGAAGAGAAAGACAGAAAGAGAGACAGACAGAAAGAGAAAGACAGAGAGTGAGAGACAGACAGACAGACAGAAAGAGAGAGAGAGATTGAGACAGAGAGAGCGCAAGACAGACAGAGAGAGAGAGAGACTCAGATTAGCACGCTAATTTCCATCATCTGAAGCCTGTGCTCTTTTCCAGTGATCCTCTTTATCATTACCATAATACATGATCATAATTACGTGCCCGCTAATCAATCTCCCAAACGTATAATTCACCATTTGTCATCCGCTCTGTGTGTGTGTGTGTGTGTGTGTGTGCACGCATTTTATTCCTCTAATGAAATTAATCCCAGAGTTAGAATCCTCTGATTAATTAATCAGCCGTCACACGGACAGCTGTAGCTGCAGCTTAGCTGAGCAGACAGATGTGGAAAACATCCGCCGCTTTGTGTCACAGAAAAGAGAATAAAAGGCATCGCTTTAATCTGATTTATGTGATCTGCACAGCAGGCCACTCACCAGGAATGACAAGAGAAGAAAACAAAAAATGAATTTTTATATTTTGCATGATTTAAAACGTGTCAAAATTTTAGAAATGTATATTATATATTAATTTACACAAACAGTTCTTACGTCTGATGGAACACCTACTGAACATGGGTCTTTAAAGAACTTTTAAGAGATGTCTAATGCTGGACTTATTACTGTAGATGGTCTTATTTACATTCACCATCAACCTGGGGTGTGCAAACTTTCGCACAGAGCTGTTTGTAAGTAAATATGTGAATTAAATAAATGTGTGTGTACATGAACACATTCATTCATGGTATTATTATGTGAAGTGCAATCTCCATGCAATGAAAACAGACATCATTCAAAGATTCATAACAATGACAGCAGTATTCGTAACTACTGCAATGAATGCAATCAAATATTAATGATCCTATTATAGTAAATATGAAAATATTAGATGTGGTTTACATACACACTTAAAAATGTGTTTTTCGCATACATTATTGACAAAGAACCATTAAAATTATAAGTATAAGAGCTTGAATGGCTCTTTACAGATGGTTCATTAAGTTTTACTCATCATCTGATCCTCTCTTTCACGCTCTCTCTCTCTCTCTCTCTCTCTCTCTCTCTCATTTGTATATAAAAATATTTAAATCATACATAATTGTATACATGTGAAGCACAACAGTCTGTACATATCTATGTTCATTATATATCTATATATTACTTTGATGCAAATTTCCTAAGCTTTAATCCACCTCCTGCTTCTTCTGCACCAGCACCACAAATTCAGAGCTGGAAGGACAGACCCCAGAATGAAGCACTAACGCAGTCTATCGCCCCAGCGCAAGCTCTCATTTCAGCCACAAACAGTGCACTCATAACACCCACTAATAACATTAATAACACTAATAACACTGCTGTTCAGACTATAATCTGTGTGTTTGTTGGAGTTCAGACTACAGAAACTGACGGAGAGAGGACAGGGAAAGTTCTCACACAGATACACACACACACACACCTCTCGCTGTCTGTCTCTCAAACACAGAAACCAGATTTACTCACTCACTCTCTCTCTCATTCTCACACAATAACCAGACTTTCTCTCTCTCTCTCTCACACACACACACACACACACAACTAACCAGACCCGCTATCGTTCATTCAAACACACACAAACACTAACCAGACTAACTCTCTCACACACAACTAACCAGACTCTCTCACATTCACTCACACACACACCTAACCAGACTCTCTCATTCTCACACACTAACCAGACTTACTCTCTCTCACACACCTAACCACTCTCTCTCATTCACACACACACACTAACCACACTCTCTCTCTCTCCCTCCCTCACACACACACACTAACCAGACTCTCTCTCTCTCCCTCTCACACACACACACTAACCAGACTCTCTCTCTCCCTCTCTCTCACACACACACAACTAACCAGACACTCTCTCTCACACACACACACACAACTAACCACACTCTCTCTCTCCCTCACACACACACTAACCAGACTTACTCTCCCTCTCTCACACACACACTAACCAGACTTTCTCTCTCTCACACACACACACACACACACACACACACACACAACTAACCAGACTCACTCGCATTCACACATACACTAACCAGACTCTCTCTCTCACACACACAATCCAGACTTTCTCTGTCACACACACACACTAACCAGACTTACTCTCTCTCACACACAACAGCAGACTCTCACACACAAACACTAACCAGATTTACTCTCTCTCACACACACACACATTTCTTTTTGTTACACTGTATCGCTCTCTCACGCACACAATAACCAGACTCTCTCTCTCACACACACTAACCAGACTTACTCTCTCTCTCTCTCTCATTTCTTTTGTTACACTGTATCTCTCTCACTCACGTACACTCACACGCACGTACTAAGTCTCTCTCGCTCGCTCGCTCTCGCTCTCTCTCACACACACACACACACGCACGCGTTACTGCTGAAACTCTCGCACAGAGTAAGAGTATCACAGACTCAAAAGCCCAGCTCTTAACTTTTCTCTCTACTCCGGTGTGTATCGGGAGCGCGCTTACCTGCCGTGTTCTGTCCTCCGGCAGCGCGCGTGAGCACGAGCACCAAACCCCAAACGAGCGCATGCATGACTCCGAAAGAGTTCAGTCAGTCAGTCTGTATCTGTCTGTCTGTCTGTTAGGATTCCAACAGTGTCGCGCGCCCCATTCTAACCCTCTACCTCTCACTCTCGCGCTCCGTGTGTGTGGGTGCGTGCGCGCACCTCTATCGCGCAACTCTGGCACCACTTTGTTTCGCTCCGTGCGCGAGGAGAGAGCGAGAGAGAGAGAGAAAGAGAGAGCGAGGGAGTTTGTGTGACGTCACGCCCCATAGACGAGTACGGGGAGGAGAGGAGGAGGAGGTGGGGGAGGTGATGGAGTTGGAGGTGCAGGAGGCGGACGAGCGCGTGGCTCCGTAGGTGCGCCACCTGCCGACAGTGCTGAAAATACTGCTGAAATGGACGCGTTTCAGATGGACTTTGCTACAGTAATGTTTCTTCTGATAAGATTTTCCACCAGATCTGATTTCATCCAGGGTTGGATGCAGTGGGACCAGTGACCTGTTCCAGTTCTACCTGTCAGACATTATTACGAAGGCTGTACATCGAGCTTCGTGTAGGTCTTCCAGATCCTTCATATTGCTGGTGCGAGACTTTTTCTGTCTACAGCGTGCTCTGGTACAACCTGCTTGACCGATATGACATACAAGACGACAATCACGCCTCAACAAGAATGAGAACACTGTGAGACTGCTTTCCAACTCTTCATCGAGGCATACTTCACTCACAAAGGAAGCTGCCAACAAAACAAATTAAAATGGAAAGCTTTCACAATTTGATGACCTTAAACAGTCAGTCAGGTTCAGAGAAAAGCCCATCCTCGCTCATGACACCTTCACAGCCAAGTGAGAAACTTAAATTATACATCACAATGTCAAACCTATGCAGTTTTACTCCTGTTTGTTGATTCCTTCTGGGTGCATCAGACAATGAGTATATATACCAACAACATATCATAACATTATGACCCCTTCTTGTTTCAGAGTTCATTCCATTTAATCGGCTCCTCTTTCCATACAGCAGTTTTTTTGTAGTTCTGTAATTACAGACTGTAGTCTGTCTGTTACTCTACCTAATTTGTTAGCCTCCTTTCATCCCAGTGTTCAGTGGTCAATGGTCTTAAGCCTTTACTAAATGGAAGTAAATAATTTATAGGTGCATTATTTTCCTTTCTGACACTTGATGTTTCACTAGGTCACCAGCATCTCAGATCAAATCAAATATTTCATATTCATCTATGTCCTTCTCTTCAGCCACATACCCCAGTTTGTGTTCTCAGATCACTGATACAGTGCAGAGAATGTGGCTGCTAAACACAGACAAACATAACAGAGAAGGTAGATAAGAGTACTAATTTTACCAGCATTTTCAGAGTCTGTGTCACTATTTCAAAGAATGCTGGTATCTCTCTGAGTCCAGCTGCTTGCCCGTCACTGCTAACCTGCGCTAACCCTTTTGAATCTGGCTGCTGTGTTGGTTAGTATTGCAGGCTCTGTCCTGCTGAGACCAGCTGTTCCTGAAACTATTAGCTATTTCAGGAAATGCAAACTTAACAGACATAGACGGGATAGCAGAAGTAATGGCAGGGTTGTCAATTTAATAAACAGGAAACTGACATATATACATGAACAACTATGACTAAACATAACAACACTACAAGTATACAAGACAAGTATACAAGACAAGTAGATAAGAAGACTGACCATGACGGACTGAAACAAACTGACTTAAATAACAAGACATAATTACAGACATCTGGACATTAATGCGCAGAGACTGTACATGTGCTCTGAAGCATGAGGGGAGATAAACAAAACAAAGATGAGACCAGAAATGAACATGACAGGTAAATGGCAGTAGACCCCCCTCCTGATGCACAACTCTGGGGCTCAAAAACGAACACTCCCTGGAGCTGGCGAAGGACAGGGTCCGGAAACAGATCCAAGAAGACATATGGGACTAGACACGAACAGGAGAGAGACTAGACTGGACTGAAGATAGACAGAAGACCAAATTGGTGACTAGGGATACAAACAACAAAACTGGAAACTGGACCTGGGGATTGGGAGACATGACATTGGACTGAGCCTGAGGACAGGACAGGAGACACCAATGGAGACTGGAAGACACTGGACATACTAGAAATAGACAGGAAACTGGACTTGGACAACAGGAGACTGAACGTGGGGCAACTGGGGAACATGAGACAGGACATGGGATACACTAGACAGGACTGGAAACTGGACAGATGACTGGGGAACCTAAGACTTGACTGGTGAAACATGGGACTGGATGGGTGATGTGACAGGACTGAGTACAGGGACAGGGACAAACACATGGCCTGGAACTGACACAAACACAGTGACAAGAACAGGCATAACGAAACCAAACATGGGAATGGGGACCGGAATAGACACAGGTACAAGCATAGACACGGTTTGAGACACAGAAAAAGGTTTGGGCTCAGATCTGGCTAAAATCCCAATAGTTCATGGAGCCAGACAGGGCACAGTTCTAGAGGCAGGTGTAGTTTGAGTTGGTCTCTGTGCTGGCCTCCTAACTGCCTCAGGTTGAGGCACAAACATGGTTGTTGATGCAGCCACCTTAGAGACCACAGGATCATGAGCAACAGGTTCATAGATGGAAAATTCTACCCTCTGGGCAGGAACAGGTTCTGGAGCGGTTGACTCCACCTTCTGAACAGGATTGAGAGCAGTTGGTGGTTGGAGGCTCTGCCCCTTGGAAACCACCAGTTGTAGGCCCCACTGCTTGGAAACTGACAGTTGGAGGCTCTGCCCCTTGGAAAACACTGGTTGGAGGCTCTGACCCTTGGAAATCGCCAGTTGGAGGCTTCATTCCTTGGACCACTGAGATGCTCTGCCCTCCCAGCCATAGCAGAAGCAGCACCGGACACTAAGGCAGCCTCCATTGTGGAATATGGTGCATCCAGCACTGCCATCATGGGAGGACCCTCAGTGCATGGCGCAGGCACAGCTCAGGTGGTTGACGCTGCTGAGGCCACTGCAGCTGCTTAGGCCACTGCAGCTGCTGAGGTATGGGGGGACTGGGCTGGACAGTCCTGTGCACATAGCTCAGGAACTGCCACACATCAGACATGTCCTTCAGCCCAGGGCCCCCATCAATAGCCCAGTGCCAACCCTTAACGACCCCCAAAAATTCTCCCCACCATTTAAGGGTTGATCTCCAGTGAGGGGGCGACCCAAGCAGGCTGCCTATGTCGCCTCCTCTGGCTGCTGGTCTCCCCTGAGCCTGTTGATCCTGCGACCCCACGCCAAAGGGTTCCTGGCTGATAGCAGGATGGCTCCCAGTGAGCTTGGACAACCTAGCGACAATCGGTCAGTTTTCCTGTCAGGAAACGCGAACTTAACAGACATAGATGGGATAGCAGAAGTACTGGAAGGGTTGTGGATTTAATTAACAGGAAACTGACATATATACATGAACAACTATCACTAAACATAATAACACTACAGGGCAAGTATACGAGAAGAAGACAAGTAGACAAGAAGACTGACCAGGATGGACTGAAACAGAAGGACAAGACCAGAGATGAACAGGACAGGTATGTGACAAGTTAGCTGACTTGATGGCTTCCTGCCCACAGTCTCAAAAGCACTTTAATGGTGAATATCTCTGTAACTGAATCTCAAAAGCAACAATATGTTCTGATGGTGCTGAGATATTGACAGTTCACTGACAGATAAGAGTGGTAAGATGTATTGTCATTAGCCATTAACATTTTCACCCATGGATTTTATAACTTCAAGTTAATAATAAATAAATATTACAATCACTTGTTTAACATTTTATTGTAGTTGGCAAAAACCATGGTACTAGGTAAGTTACATGCTCATATACACTGTTTTACATACGAAAATGAATTGAAAGTCCATTTCAAACAATGTATTCATGGTGGGAAATTAGTGGCAGCCACTGGCCAAATGCAGATACATTTCTGAAGTGGTGGGTAAATTTGATCAACCCACAAACCACAGAATCTTAGCAATTTTAGAATTCATTTTAGTAATACAACTGACCTGTAGGGAGCAGCAATAAATCCATTCTGCCATGAGTCTGTTGCATATGCAAAGTGCATTGTGAAGTGAGGAGATTATTGAAAATGCTATAAACAGCTACAGACTAACTTCAGCTTTGGGAGATTATATGTGTTTGTTTACAGTGTCAGAAATATGCACATTCTGAATTTGATATCAGAATATGATGTCCGGATGTTTTATTGAACAATGATGAAAATAACTGGAGTGTATTTTAAGCACTTTTCAAATGAACAAGCGTGTGGCCAGTGTGATGGGCAAATGAACAATGATTAACACAGGTGTTGCTGTGTTTCAGCAGTGCTATAGTAACATGCTGTTTGCTGGGGGATGCAGGTTAGATAAGCTAACATTTCAATCCCACCATATGAACCAGGGACCCTGGTGGGACGGGTAAAACTGTTAAGAATGACCCAGTGACCCAATGTCTGTTTACAGACACTGTCTGTTGAATTGCGGGAATACAGTTTACGGTTGGGTCTGAAACATATACAAGTAATGTATGAATTGAGGTTCAGATATAAGGGAAACCCTGGGTCTTCAGGTAACCAGATTTCTGCTTTGCAGCCAGTATATAGGCTCATAAGATATTACATACAGTAAATCTCTTGTTAAAATCAAACTTCATGCAATGCTTTTTTTTACCCATCAAGCAACAATATGAAAATACATCATCCTTCAGTTTGTCAATCATGTCATTTCAACATCATTCCAAAAGTGTTTTGTAGCCATCTCATGGCGGCTGTTTTAAAAGCTGCTTTTTTCCAGCATGGTATATTTTCATGCAAGCACAAACAAAAAAATCAGAGAGAACTCTGGTTAAGGAATATACATGCACTGAGAAATCAAATTACTGAGCTAAAATCCATCTATCCTTATCAGATTTCTTAATTAGATTTCCAAACCTTACTCTGATTTAAGAAATTGAAGTATCCTGTTTATATGATCACTTTAATAATAGAAATAAATATATAAGATGTTCTCTATCTGTGTCTCACTTCTACTATATTATGACTTGAAATTCACAATTTACAATCACATATTTCAAATGATTATTAGTGGTAATTGATGGTATAACAGATGCAGCAGAAAGAGATTAGTGTTGTTATGGGGTATATGTTACATGCTTCTTTAATGCAGAACTCAGTATACCTAAGTATACCTTTAATACCTGACAACCACTATACTACAGCAGAAAAATAAATATAGACACTGCAGAGGAACCACCCATACCTATCATTATAAATGTTGAATTCCTTCATCTCAGTCTTGGGGCCTTTGTACAGATGAGACAGAACAAAAAGGTCTGTCTGCAGCCTGGAGAAATCAGCCAGCTTGTGTTTTCAGACAGGTGCCGGGTCCAGGTGTAGGTGCCAGAAGTGTTCGGACTGAGCTCAGTTAGGCTGCTAATGATAAAGAGTGAACTGACTTTACCTCCTCATCAGAGAAAAGAGAAGAAACTATAAGACAGAGTGAGAGATGTAGAAAGATAGACAGAGCAAAAAAGAAGTAGAAAGAGCGAGTTAAGAACATCCAGAAAAAACAAAGTGAATGAATTGAACCTTCTCAAGGCTGCAGCTTGAAGCCAAATGAAAGAGAAAGAAACATGGAGGCATCCTTCAAGCGGACTCTTTGATAAATGAATGTACACAGAACCAGGAGCATCAGGAGAAAGAAGATGAGCCAGACATTCCCACACGAGGTTTGTCTCTCTCTCTCTCTCTCTCTCTCTCTCTCTCTCTCTCTCTCTCTCTCTCTCTCTCTCTATTCAAATTCAGTTTAAATGTAGCTTCATTGTATGTGTGTAGTATTATTAAAGCCTTAAAAAAGATAGAGTAACAACTAAAAGTAAAAAATAAGGGCATCAATAGTAGTGAATAAAGATGGAGGACATGCTTATACACACTGTGCAGCGAGGGGGTTGCCTGTCTGTAACAATCCAAGTTCTGTAAGATTTCCATGTGGGATCAGCTGTTTTGATGAAAATTTCTCATGTCAAAAAATGTCATGTTCCATATTTGGTCCAAATTTGGGATCTTCAACAGACACTCACTGCTCTCTGGACAGCCAGGACCTTTTATACCTGTTCTTTTCTATGTCCAGACTGTGGTCACTGAGCCACACTTTGTCTTGATCTGACAAATTCTTCTATAACCTACAGAAGCTGTACTTATCAGATTTGAATTCATGACTAAGTTAAAATGATATCTGTGTGGACCATTGTGCAGGGCTCCAGACTAACTTTTTACAATCTTCCTAGAAGTGTCCCAAAACATTCTGTCTGCCATCCTAAACTAAAAGTCACCTGTCCCAATTTTTAAAAATATTTAAAAATGACATTATTGATGATCAGCACAGATATGCAATTGTACCATTTTTACTTTACCTTTACCACCCTCTGCAACATCATCTTCTCTGCAAAAATGTAGCCAGCATACCACACAGGGAGGCATGTGCTCAGGACACTCTCCACCACAGAGCTGTGAAAAGACCTGAGGATGTCTGTGCCCAGGCCTGCCCTCCTGAACTTCCTCACTAAATACAATGGTGGGTTTTCCTCATGACAGCAGGTGTTGGTAGCCCAGGTGAGCGAAATTCACCACAAGATTCTTCTTGAAGTGAGCTCTGTTGTTGGTCATCAGTGTGTACAGCAAAGGGCTGAGCACACAACCCCGGGGGAGCCAGTGTACAGGATGAGAGTCGAGGATGTGTGGTGAGGTTCCCAGCTTGTCAGATGAACTCATACTTTGCTTCAGCCTGCTTCTCCTGCTCATTCCCGAACGGCACCAACTGCTCGTTCATGTCATTCACCACGAAGAAGACTATCTTTGGCCTGCAGGTCAGGAAATCCAGGACCTAGTTGCACAGGGATGAGGAGGTTCCCAGCTTGGACACCAGGTTCTGTGGGATGATGGTATTAAAAGCAGAACTGAAGTCCAAAAACGTCACACAAGAGTCTCACAGGTTCCACCTGGTGAGAGTCCTCAGTCATGTTGATGGTCTACTATAGGTGTCTCATCACCAACCTCTCACAGCACTTCATGGCACAACACTGGAGAGGATTTTGGCACAGGGAGGTTTTGTAGATAGTGCTGGAATGAGGCTAGAATGCCTCTCTTGAGATGGCTTGCAGCTGGTCCATCACATTCTGCATCATGTTCCCTATCAGGGGCATTTTCAGCTTAGGGAAAAGCCCAAAGTCACACAGAGCCATCTTGGGAAGGCACAGGTTTGTGTACGGTGTTTGGCCAGGAAACTCTATGTCAAATGTGAAGAATCGGCAAATGCATTTAAGTGATGGAGCTGCCAATTGCCCGCTGCCCACAGGGCTGGCCATTTGTGGATTGTTTCCACTTGGAAATCACTAAGCTTTACACTTTGACTACACTGCAAATACAAAAATCTCATTTCTCATTGGCAGTCTGCTGGTGACTGACAGCTTCTGCAGGTAGGAAAAAATTCAACCATGTGCATTAGGATCACCTACATATGTGCACCAAACTATGAATCCCTAACTTCATTTGTTTACAAACAAAAAATTAGACTGTCTACTGTGTACTGCCTTACCCAAGTCCTGGCTTAGGGGCAGGTCAAGTTCCAGCCAAGGTAACCTGCATGGGGGAGAAAGTCCCAACTCATGGCTCAGCCAAATTCTGCTCCCTCTGCAAAAAAGTACCAGCTCATTGCCAAGCCATCTGCACATTTTAATCAAATTTCTTTTGAATTTAATGTGTACATATGTAATTACAGAACAGAAAACACATATAACTATATAATTTATATAGTCATATAGTGAGATAGACAGCCAGATCAGAATTAGGAATATGTTTGCATCACATTTCTCAAGTCCAGTAGTTCATCTTACCTGCCTCCCCCAGCACAAATGCATCTCTTAAGCATAGCAACACTAGTTTGCTAGTAATACCCACCATATGCTTAATCATTGTGTCTCCATGCTTAGCTTATACTCCAGCATGTCTTTCTCTGGACTAATGAGGCTGGAGGAATTCTCAAATGAAATCAAAATAATTTTATTGTCACATGACACCCAGCGTGAGAAACAGTAGTTGAGCCATCAATCAATCAATCAATCAATCAATCAATTAATCAATTCGAAATCAATCAGTCTGTTCTAATACTCTGATGTACTTAAGTAATGTTAGTTCACTAGTGTACATAATAGTAACAGTAGCAACTAATTAGGGTCTGTGTGAATTTCTACATATTTGGTGATGGCAGTTGGGCAATTAGTCCAGGTCCAGTAACACCTTCCAGTAGGAGGTGGACAGCCAATGTGAAGTGGTGGCAGAGGAGCTCTGGGTCCTTAGATGGGGCAGAGAAGCTCAAGGTTAACATTTCATCAGCCCAGGCCAGTGGGTCATCATTGACTTGGAAAAGGTACAGAAATGTAATTAGTTTGGTGTTTAGATTTATAGAGAACAGAGAATGTAAGCATTATCAGAGTGTGGGAAGTGACTGTGGCAGAACTTACTATAACAGCCTAACTAAAAGGATAACCAAATGAACATGGGAGCATCCTGAAACATTGGCATCCAACCGCACCATTATTACAAACCTGAGTGATCACGCAAAGGAGTCAGACTGCAGCACCAACATCCCAGTTTACTATAAAACCCCTGGATCTGCAGCCAGTTAATTACAAAATGCTACACTGAACAAGTAAGTTTTCAGCCTAGACTTGACGACTGAGACTGTGTCTGAGTCCTGAACATTATCTGGAAGGTTATTCCAAAACTGGGGGGCTTTGTAAGAAAAGGCTCTTCCCCCTGCTGAGGCCTTCTGAATTCTGGGAACTAGGAGGAAGCCAGCACCCTGTGATCTGGGTGATCGTGATTGCTCATAATGGGAGTTTAGATTGTGCAAGTACTCAGTAGCAAGCCCATGTAGTCATGGCCTCTGATTGGGGTAAACATTACTCTTTTTTGGGGCATAACATTCTCTATAGATTAATACTGTTTGATGAATTGTGGAACATCCCCCAGTCCATGTGATCAAAATAGTCTATGAGAATAGGGTCTGATTGGTCTGACCAGCAGTAAAGCTGTCATTGACCAGCTCCTGTTTCAGTCTCAGATGGACGGGCAGGAGCAGGATGGAGGATGTGATTTGCCGAATTGAGGTCAGGTGAGGGCTCCTCCTGGAAGGTTGTGTAACAGTGATCCAATGTTCATGTTCCCATGTGATGTGCTGGAGAGACTTTCTTCAGATTGGCTTTAATGAATGCAGCCTCCAGGTATGCAGTTTCCTGTTTGTTGATCACCTCGTACAGTTTCCCCCAGTACCAGGTCTCTGTCAGCCTATGGGTTTATGTATACAGTGGCAGCCACAACCCCTGAAATCTCTGTTGGAAGCCAGACTGGTCTGCACAAGATGATCAGATATTCCAGGTCTGGGGAGTAGGAGACTCAATAAAGTGTAGATTCCCCCAATCACATGAGCCATTGTTGATAAAAAAAACCCATACACCTCCTCCTTTACTCTTCCTGTTTAGCTCTGTCTGCATGGTGCAGAGAGAAACCGGCAGACTCAATGGCTTCATTAGAGATCTCCGCTGACATCCATATCTCTATGAGGCAGATAATACATCAATACCTTGTTTCTTGTTGGAAAAAGATCCATGCCTGAAGTACAGTCAGTTTGTTGTCCAGTGACTGTAGATTAGCCAGTAGTATGCTGGGTAGAGGCGGATGGTGAGTTCGCTGTCTCAGCTTGACCAGAACACCAGCTTTCCTGCCTCTTTTCCAGCCTCTCCAGCCAGCCAGCCGGCCCAGATGAATGGAGCACTTTCTGTTTGAGCATTCTGTGTAATAAAAGTGACTAACAGAAACACAGTTAACAAAAAAATACAAAAAACAGAGGGAGCTTGTGGTACAGTGCCATCTCCAGCAAAATGCTATTTTAAGCTGGAATTATATATTGAATATAAGATTGGTTAGTGCTTGGATGGGTGCAGTTGGATAGCGCTGTTGCCTCACAGCAAGAAGGACCTGGGTTTGGTCCCTGGGTGGGGCGACCTGGGAAATTTCTCCCTGTGTTTGTG
This sequence comes from Acestrorhynchus altus, assembly GCA_034509495.1. NCBI lineage: Eukaryota > Metazoa > Chordata > Actinopteri > Characiformes > Acestrorhynchidae > Acestrorhynchus > Acestrorhynchus altus. The sequence goes on along the minus strand of CM067511.1, from coordinate 17,188,774 downwards.
CGGGTTTCCTCTGGGTACTCTGGTGACTCCAAAGTGGCCCTTAGTGTGTGCGTGAGCCCTATGATGGACTTGTACCCTATCTAGGGTTATTTCCTGCCCTTGCGCTCAGAGTTGCCAGCTGGGCACTGGCTCCCCTGTGACCCTATTCAGGAATAAGTGGTATAGAAAATGGATGGTCAATGCTTGGACTGCATTGAAAGTGTTTAATCTGCCCTTTTCAACCAATTAATATGTCTAGACTAATGACTGCATATATTTTATTTTGGAGAATTTAATGTGTTTGCTGGTGCACTGAAGCTTCTCCTTTTTCAGTTGGAAGAACACTTTGCTTACCCATAATGATGCTTTGTTTTACAGTGGCTGATTATTCGGCCCTTTCCATTTTTTTCTCAAGGGAAGATACTGCTGATCTGTTGTGTCTAAAGAGCACAGGTGGGCTTGTTTGCTCTGGAGAGCAGTTCTCAGAAAGAGAAAGTGAATTTTAATGACTGCACCCTCAGTGTTTTCCACACCTGAGTGATGAATCATCGCTTTAGATGTTATTAATGACTAAAAAATCTCTAGCAGTGTAACTATTAATGACTGGGTCAAAAAGCAAATTAATAAGAAAGAATATGAATGAATGTCGCAGGCCTTCTGTACCAATAAGTGTTTAACAGCTTTTATATTTGTATTGTTCAACTATGGATCATTGAGGTCTTACATTTTAAGGAAATGTCTGTTGTTAAATTATCACCTACAATGTGAGGCACAAGGAAACATGTATGTAATGAATGATTTAAAAGTGTTTGAGCAAGATGAATGATATTTTCACACAAGCAGCCATTTCTACAATTGAAAGCACATTTCAGCAACAAGCATAAAACAAAATAAAAGAATTTAATATAAACATAAACTAAAACTCAATTAAAATAGTTTAAATGGAAATTCATGATGGCAATAGAATCCTATGAAGGCCCAAACCCAGATGGTTAACAGAAAGATGTCTCATAGCTCATAAAACAGAACAGAATCTGGAACATTCCAAGAAACAGAGGAAATGACCATGCACTCTTCTGCAAACTTGACTCCTTCCCCAGAGATCAGTATTGCAGTCACTTCAGCTGTTTCTGATTCATCATCCCTACTAGTAAATCAGGAGGGATACTAGATTCACATCCATTAGATGGAAAAGTACAGTAGAGCTCAGCACAGTGAGACAAATGTCACAACATTTGTCTCACTGTGTACAACATCTGTTCTTTCAAGTGTCAGATAATCTCAGTCGAGGATTAAATGCAATTAAGGGCAAAATTTGAAAAATCTGTTGGTCCCAAAGTCAAATAACCTTTATTCAATATTATATAGAACCCATTTGCTTATAGTGAACAAATAGTTTTCTGTACCATATGGAACCTCTTCTGATTAGTGTGTGCTGACCAACAGGTTCTCACACAGAAACATTCATTATTTAGTCCAAAAATATGATCTCTTTGGTTGTTGTTCTTTAGGGGTAGATTATAGTGTATGCTGAGGCTTGGTTAAGGTTAAGTTTAGGAAAAAATATGGTTAAGATTAGTTTAGGTATAAATTGAGGGGTAGGTTAAGGTTAGGCTAAAATTACATTTAGGAGTAGGTTAAAGCTGTTTTAGGAGTAAAAATTAAGGGGTTTGTTTAGTTATAGATTAAACAGTATGTTAAGATTAGGTTTAGGAGTACATTGAAAATAATGTTAGGTTAAGGTCTGTTTAGATGTAAATTAAGGTGTATGTTAAGGTGATAGTGTCAGGTTAATGTAGGTTTGGATGAAAATTAAAGTGGTTTAGGTTAAGGTTTAGGTGTAGATTGAGGTGTAGCTTAAGGTTAGGTTAAGATTGGTTTGGGTGCAAATTAAGGCATAGGTTAAATGTATGTTTTGGAATAGATTAAGATACAAGTTGAGATTAGGATAATGTTAGGTTTAGAGGCTCTAAGTGGCTCATCAGTCTACAGTGCTACCACAAGGATCGTGAATTCCATCATGCTGGTTGCTATTGGCAGCTGGAGTCAACAGGGAGTGTGAAATTGGTCTGCTCTCCATATCTGGGTGGATAGATGACACTCGCCCCCTCATCACATTGAAAGAATGTCTCTTTTTTTGGTGAAAAAGTGAAGACTGAAATTAGTTTGGCCAGTTTAATGATGAAAAAATGCTGGTCAAAACAAAATTTTGATTATAAGAAAATAATATAAATGTAGTAAAAGCATTGCCAAAAATCAAGTGAAGAAGTCAGGCTCCCCCTCGGATCTTCTCCTGTAGGTTCAAGACAAAGAGTAGCCCTTTACAGTGGCTCTTTAAGCCTAAAACTAGGGGTGGTGTCATCTGAAAAGTCGTTGAGGCCTCAGCAAATGACACATCAGAAAGTTCTAGTTCAGCCCGCTTAGCGGCCCTTTTGCATAAATATGTTGATTAAATACTGGTTTCCTCTGGTTCAGCTGCTCTCTCCATTAGTTGGCATCAAGACATTTAAAATTAGATGTCCTGCATGCACGTACCGTGCAGACTATCCGCTGTACCATCTGCATGGCTACACTAAAACATGGTGTTATCAGTTAACTGTTATGACTAAGTGTTTGAGGCCTTGAGGCGGGCAGCCGGAGAGGTACTGAACACAGTTAAACAATAATGGCTCAAGCATAAGTAAAAGAGGATACATTCTGATCAAACAGCATAATAAGACAATAAGTAGTATGGAATAGTATGTTTATCTCTTACAGATTCCCCTTCAGCACATTTAAGAGTGGTAACCAAAAATTGCGAAAACACATATTATAATAATTACACTATATTGATAAAAGCTGTTTGGATGCAGCATTAGTCCGAACCCCCAAAATAAGTTGCTCTTGATCCTTGATCAATTGCTTTAATTAATAAAACAAAGTCACAGTTGCAATCAGGGACAGGACAGACACAACAGTGCAAATCTTAAATATCAAATCCCACACTGTACCCTGCCACAGGGGAGTGTGAGTCTGATTACAACTTTGACACGTTGTGCGTCCGATACCAGAGAAATGAAGTGTGACTGCATCTTATCAGAAAAGATGATTAACTTTTTAATAACCTCCAGATAAGCTTGTGGTAGGGGTTTCATCGACTGGAACCAATCAAAATCCGGTAATGCAACATTCAAACAGAGGGAGGTGGGAACAATCTCAGGGAACCCGTGATTGAACCAGTAGTAGGTAAAACAACCAAGTAGTAGGTAAAGGACATGTATGTCCATGATATAAAGCCATGGTAACTGAAGTGATGACACACCAGGCAGAGTTACCAGCATAAGCGTATCGATCAGTCATGGAACCATAGTCGGATTTCTCAGGGAAGTGCGCATCAGGTATCCAAGCTCCCCCAGTGACCTGACATGAGCACATCAACACATCACCCAAAGCATGACAACAACTAGAATCTTTCTCCTCAGTCCATGAGCCGTTCAAATGCTATACAACCTTATCAGGCAGAATCAAAGATGTCAAAAACTTGTGATGTATAGGTAACCCAATGTTTTTACAGCAAATACCCTTCTAAGCACATCAGTCTTATCATAAACATGCATCACAAGAATGAAACCAAGTACAGTAGGGTTATGCACAGTTGACCTGAAAGGGACAGCTTTAGATAAACAGTTAAATTAACTGGCAGGGTACTACAATGATGTCACAGCACCAAAAGCACCATTCAGACAACAAAATTTCATTATCTTTTAATAATATGGTGACAACACCGGTCAACCCCACAACCCCATCAGTGACTTTATAGGGGCCGTTATCTCAAGAGTTCTCTGATAGTGTAGGGCTTGGCAATCATCCCAGAACCTGTAACAAAAACACAGAAGAGAGAAAAATGGGAAACAAGACTTTGTTTAAAGTTCAGTTCGGGTGAACAGACAGGTGGCATTCTCAAGGGGTTTTGGGAGGGTGAGCTTTCAACTGGTCAGCATGAAACTATTTCTCCCTGGATTTATGCTTTCCATCTTTGGCCAGACTGAGTTTGTACAGCTCATCCCTGCATTTGTCGCACGGTTGTTTGTGGGACTGACAGGTACCTTTGATAGGCGTTGCGCTGGTTTGCTGTGATCTAGAAATATCTAGGGGTGGAGGTAGGGGTATTTCATGGGGCCTCACATCCGGGGCGGCCTGCCTTGGCGAGGTAGTAGGGTCTTGTTCCTTGGTGGGTGTGGGGGTCCACGGAGCCACCCAAGGTTGTCCGTCAATAGCAGCATTTCTTGCTGCGAGATCAGCTTTCTGATTTCCATCCGCCAGAGGTGATGTGCCCGGTTTCTGATGGGCTTTCACGTTCAACACAACTACAGGTGTCTGTCTTTGACATAGAAGAGTAGCAGCATAGCTCAATGATTCAGCTTGGGCCAGTGGCCTTCCGTCTACTGACACAAAACATTCTTCCCAGATAGGAAGATACTCAGTCAAAGAGTTTACGACATAATAGCTGTCAGAGTAGACGTTCAGAGGTCTGTTGTTGTAGATCAGTAGAGCTTGGCACATCTCAGCCGTTTGCTCCGATACACAAGGATCACACAGAAACAGGTGTTCCTCACCCCCAGACGCACGATAAGTCTTGGTGTCGTTATACAGAAGACGTGCTCCATCTACAGACAGTCAGATCGTTGCTGTCATGAATCAGTCTCAGCTTGCACAATGCATCTGGGAACACTGGGCAGCTTTCAGTTGTGTCTTTCAATCATGTTTGTGTTTAGCCAAAACACCTTTACGTTTGATCAATAATTTTCTGACTTCTTGGTCTGGGTGCATCAACAGATCATCCAAATGATACCGTTCGACAGCATATCTGCATCAGATATTGCCCTAAAATGATGGGATGAATCTCCCAAATCGGACTGTCCGGAAAATCAATAATCAAACCTTGTTTGCTCAAAAGATCTGCACCGATTAAGGAACCTTCAGCATTCTCACAACAGCACACTGTATCAACAAAAGCATCATTTCTAATAGCCAAATCCATTGGGGAAGTCTGTGCCAAAAAAGTTAATGGAACGATTTCTGTTCCATTTTGGGTCAGGAGTTCTGTTAAGTAAACTAACTGAAGCTCCAGTATCAATAAGTGAAATGTCATTTCCAACAGTAACGTCTACCACTGGTCTACCACACCGATCTCTCTCAATTTCTGCCACAATCCGTAAATCCGCTGTGAATTCTGGCTGTCATTGTCACTTAGACTTGTATGTTTCCTAAGAGGTTGTTTTGTGGATGAGTCTGGACCAGAGGTGAGGGCAACTTTGTGGGAGGGACGGGGTTGTTCCTCCTCCAAAATGGGCTCTGAGGAGTCAGCATCGGATCTCGGAATAATACATTTCTGCAGCTCCTGAACAGCCTTTGCCAAATTGCTGATCTCACAGGTGATCTGAGCTGCAGAAAAATCACACGCACGGCTCACATGACCAGTTCTTTCACAGCAGATGCAAACTTGGCCATACTTAACACCTTTATCTGTGTTATTTTTGGATGCGGGAGGGTCCTGCGCTTCAAATGCCTGGTCTGAATGAATGCGAGAGGGGCGAGGAGGGGCTACAGGTGCTGCTGGAGAGGAGCGCGCCCCCCTCAAGGGGTTAACCCTTTCCACAGCAGACTCGGATGCGTTTCCCAGCGGATTGAATAGTGTAGTACTGATTCATTTTTGACAGTAATGTACTCACAGAAACTGTGTATGGCCACATGTAGCTTGATAGCATCCTTAATGGACGGTAAACACTGTGACAGAATCAGTTTCTTAATGCTGGGGAGTCATGGATGGAGTGTTTTAATAGGAAGCATGCTTCAGGGTTTGAGAAATGCTGGGCACCGATTTTACTCTCAAAATGTCTTAAGAACAACCTAGGGTCGTTCTTCTCTGGATCAAACTTTCCCAGCGAGTCTTCTCAGTCTTCCTAGCAAAAGCTACTGACTCATAACAGAATTCCTCCTCATCAGAATATCATCGGATCTGGATCTGTCAGTGCTTGTTTTTTTGTAAAAATTGATCTCATGTGGGCACTCGAGTCCTTCCAGACGGGAGCTCACCCGCTCTGGCTGGAAAGAGTCCCGTCCTGGTGCCTGGGTTCTGACCCGCATCTGCAGAGTCAGGATCCAGGACAGGGGATCTCTCCTCGGCGGGAGAACTCTCATCTCTTTTGGAAAGTATGGCTATATAAGCTTCAGAGATAACCTTCTGTTGTTATAGCCTGTTTTTCTGCCTTCCGCAGGTTTTTAGCTAAATCTGTTTTGACATAGGTCAGATCCGCAAGTATGGCATCCATCACTGTCAGCTGCAGCTGTAATTCATCTATCTGGGACTCGAGGGAATCGACTCGGTCCAGTTCAGTCATAGCGCAGGACAGCCGTGCCATGGTGATGACGTATAATTTGTAAGCAGCTAACAAATGACATGCCATCTTATGGGTGTGACCCTTAAACTTCTTTGCTGCTAAAATCTGTTCAACCGTTGGTTCACACTCATCAACACCTCCAATCTCATCAAACATTTCTACTGGTACACCATGTTTATTAATCTGCTTGGCTACATATCCACACAGATTTAGTGGACCCTTCTGTTTTTGTGTTTTCCCCATGATGATTCTATTCAAAAAGTTTTAGTGATGATAAAATGACCCAGTTTTGCAGGTTCAAAGCACAAACCAACACAGCCAGGCCACCAGAGCCAAAATAATCAGTCCCAGACTGATTGCAAACACAGGGGAGCACATACTACAGGAATGATGAAGATAACAAGGTGATCAAAATGATAAAAACCAAATGACTAACAGGAATGTTGTGATTTCCTATTATATTTTCATTCTAAATGGTTGAAATTTCAACAATTTTCTTTCTAATTTGACTAATGTTCTAAAATCTTTTAGACAATATGGACATGATATTTATATTAGATGGGACTTTGCATCAATTCCTGATCCTCTCAAACATGTTTTTGAACCAGAATTGTCACTTACCGCACTAGGAGAGCTATTATCAGCAGGGAATGGCTGATCCTTGGCCTGTTGTCATCCTGGTTTGGTCTGTCTTGGTTGGATTTTGGTTGTTGATGTCATCCCTTCTGATTGGATCAGGTCCAAAACATCTCCTGGCTGGCTAGCCAATGTTTTCATTCTAATTTTGGATAATGTTCTAAAATCCAGTTTTTTTTAGACGATATGGACATGATATTTATATTAAATGGGACTTTGCATCAACTCCTGACCCTCCCAAACATGCCACTTACCGCAGTAGAACGGCTATGATCAGCAGGGCACGGCTTGTTCCTTGGTCTGTTGTCATCCTGGTTTAGTCTGTCTTGGTTGTTGATGTCATCCCGTCTGATTGGATGAGGTCCAAAACATCTCCTTGCTCGAGGCTCGCCAATGAAAGAATGTGTCTTTTTTGGTAAAAAAGTGAAGACCATTCAAGTGAAGACAGAGTCTGAAATGAGTTTTGCCAGTTTAACCTCCTAAGACCCGAACTCTTGCATGGCATGCATTTTTTATTTCTCTTTGCTATTTGGGCTAATTGGCACCTGATTAGAGTAAAAACAAAGAATTAGCTTTTTACATGATGTAGTTTCTGAGAAAATGATGTCCACATATGAGGACATACATACTTTAGTTTAATATTTCATATATATATATATATATATATATATATATATATATATATATATATATATATATAATCACAGAACACAGTGAAGTAGCAATTAGTGATGATGTGCAAAACATTTATTTTGTGGCTGAACAAGAGCATTTTTTTCCCCTTGGACTAACACATCCTGTCCTGAAAAGTCAGAGCATACACATGCTTGTACATGATGCTTGATGTTCTTCTGTGGCATGCCACATAGAGTCAGGTCTTTGTGTGGATGCCACACATGTGGGTGCCAGGTCATAGGAGGTTAATGATGAAAAATTTTGATTATAAGAAAAATGTACTAGAAGCATCAGCAAAAATCAAGTGAAGAAGTCTCTAAGGTCAGGCTGACCCAGAGTCTCATAGTGGTCTCAAGATGGTCTGTTTGTCGCAAAGGATTCCCCTCGGATCCTATCCTGTAGGTTCAAGACAAAGAGTAGCTCTTTACAGCGGGTTTTTAAGCCTAAAACTAGGTGCGGTGTCATCTGATAAGTCGTTGAGGCCTCTAGTTCTAGTTCAGCCCGCTTAGCAGCCCTTTTGCATAAATACGTTGATTAAATACTCTGGTTCAGCTGCTCTCTCCATTAGTTGGCATCAAGACTTAAAGATTAGATGTCCTGCATGCATGTACTATGCAGACTATGTTGTACCATCTGCAGGAGAGGTACAGAACACAGTTAAACAATAATGGCTCAAACATAAGTAAAAGAGGATACATTCTGATCAAACAGCATAATAAGACATTAAGTTGTATGGAATAGTGTATTTATCCCTTACAACATACTCAATGTGATGCTGGTCAGCACAGGCATCTGTCAAACAATTGCATCAGAGCTGGGGACCTGGTGCTTTCCTCTGAGTGCACTGCCTGCAGCTAGGATGCAAATCACTACAGTTCAAAAAGAGGCAGTAGGCAGACTTCACATGTATCGGAAAAAGCATTGGCTTGTTTTCTTGCCCCTAGTACTGAGAGCACCAGATGTGATAGGGGGAGTACTATAATGGTGTTGGGGGAATTGGCACATCTAGATTTGCAATAGAAAATAGGGTGAAATAAATAAATAAATAAATAAATATTAGGTTTAGGAGTAGGTTAAGATGTAGGTTAGGATGTACAGTTATTCTAATACAAGGAGAGTCTATTGAATTCTTCATTGTGTAATAATTTAAAGTGGTTCTGTTCAGCTACAACAAGGGTTCTACTATTGTTACAAGGAATCTTTATTCAGCACTGTATAGAATCCCTTTTGATGTGACTGCAAGCTAGTATACTTTAATCCATGTTTCTGCAATTTAGTCCATGCAGTGGTATCATTTATACACTTATGTATATAGTATGTTAGGCCAGGGGTCACTAGAACCAAGGAAGTGAGACACAGGCCAATTGGGAGTGAACACAAAACCCCAGCGGGGTTTGAAGCAAAGATTCCCAACAGAGGGTGGTGTCTCTCAAAAAACCTCAGGTGTGGCTGCCAGCAGCTCAGAAAGGAAGCATGTGGGTAGACTGAGAGCAGTGTTAGTAGTGTGTATTGGCATAGTCCACTCTTCATTGTGCCTGAGACGTGGGATTTTAAGCCAACTCTTGTGGTGAGTAGTCTCAGGTGACTTGATCAGGTCCCACCAGCTGTGTTGTGTTGACTGGCTCCTCCCCTTAACCAAGTGCTTGCTGTGGCAGTGGGACCATTTTTGCCCCCTAGCCATTTGTGCAAGCTTGGCAGGAAAGTGTTCCTGCCCTGTAGCCCTGTGGTCTGCCTGTACATAAACGACAGACTGCCAGCTTGTAGTGAGGATTTCCAGCCCAGAAACTTTGTCTGTGGGGATCTGTTCCCTGTGGCAGGTCAGCACAACATCACATTCCCCACCCTCCTAAGAGAGGAACCAGGACATGGGATGGCTGAGGTTCACTGGGCATGGAGCCGTGACAGAGCATCCATATTCCCATGCTTCCAAGCCCTAGAAAGCTGAGGATGTCCTGTTTAGAGTGTGGTTGGTGCAAGTTCTTTATGGCAGTAACTTTCTGCTTTTGTGGGCACAGGAGCCCTCATCCTATTTGGTAAAGATGTAATTAACATCAGTGAGACCTAGGGGACATTTTTGGGGATTTGCTGTCAACCAAGCATCCCTCTGGTTGTCATCATTCTTTGTAGATGGGTTAGGTGTCATCCAAGTACATGCAAGCATATGCTTGGTGGGTTCGCAACACCCCATCCATGAGCCTTTGGAAGGGAGTGGGAGCTCCATGGAGCCTGAAAGGTAAGACCTGGCATTACCAGAGGCATGAGGGTCTTCTGGATTGAAAGCTAACTGCTAATACCCTTTTGTAAGGTCCAGTGTGCTGACAAACCTGTCCCAGTTGTATGGGTCCATCAGCGCTATTTTTTTCACCATATGCTTTAAGGTCTGGTTAAACTGTTCTATGAGGCCATACATGGCTGTATGGTACACTGAGGTGGTTATCTGGTGCATGCACTGCAGCTTGCATAAATCTGTCATGATTTGGGAGATGAACAGGATCCCTGGTTGGTCAAGAGCACTTTTGGAAGCCCAAGCCAGCTTAAGAGTAAAAGCAACTCATGAGTGATGGCTTTTGAAGTGACTTTTTTAAGAGGGATGGCATCAGGATAATGGGTTGCATAATCCATGGTCATGAGAATGTACAAGTGCCTGCAGACAGACTTGGGGAGTGGACCCACAAGGTCCATTCCAAGCCACTGAAATTGGATGCCTATAATGGGTAGTGGTATAAGCGGAACCAGTGTGGGGTTCTTTGCCCTGACATTTAGGGCATTGTTGGCAATTTCAAATGACATAAATGACATACATTGGCACAAATCAACGACCAATAAAACTGCAACTGGATACAAGCCAAGGTATTTTTGGTGGCTAAGTGTCTACCCATAGGATGACTTTGGTCCAACTGTAGAATGCTTAAAGTGTGTTTTTGGGACAATTAACTGGTCTAAAAAAAGCAATATAACAATTGGTTCCATACTATAAAATAAATGTTCTGTCTTGGAAGTATGTGGTATGCTATCAACCTTCAAGACCTGGTTCAATGCATTGGCTAATATACCCTTCTCCTTTTAAGCCCTCAGGACTGCGCCTGTTGAGAAAGAGAAAACAGCAATCAATCAATCAATCAAATTTTATTTATATAGCGCTTTTTACAACAGGAAGTTGTCACAAAGCAGCTTTACAAGGAACCGGGTCCAAGCCTCAAATGAGCAGCCAGTAGGCAGACAGTGGCAAGGAAAAACTCCCTCAGTTTAGGAGGAAGAAACCTTGAGAGGAACCAAGGCTCAAGAGAGGAACCCATCCTCCTCTGGTCGACACCGGAGAGCACATAACAAAGGTACATTGGAAAATGGAAAAAAATGAAGGGAAAATAAATAAATAAGTAAATAAAAATGGAGAGAGGATAAATAAAGATTGGCTAAAATAGTAATGCTACAGGTATGCATGATTGAATAGTGAATAATGAGATCCATGCAGGTGGGATAGCCAGGTCTGGAAGTTGATAGTAGGATGTAGGTTGGATGTAGGTGGATGAGTGGGCCGGTATCCGCAGGTGTCTCGGGCAGCTCAGGACATGGGGGGAGAGTGGGAGAGAGATTAGTGCCCCCTTAAAAGTGTTAATGAAAAGCCTGCGTAAAGAGAAATGTTTTCAGGCGTGATTTAAAGACGGAGAGAGTGAGTCCCGAACAGTAGGAGGAAGGCTGTTCCAGAGCTGGGGGGCTTTAAAAGAGAAGGCTCGACCCCCAACAGTGTTCTTTTTGATTTTAGGGACGGTCAATAGTCCTGCGTCCTGAGAACGCAGTCTGCGTGATGGGATGTAAGGTATTAAGAGGTCTTTTAGGTACTGGGGAGCTAAGCCATTTAGTGACTTGTTCGTTAAGAGCAGTATTTTGTAATCGATTCTGAATTTAATGGGAGCAGACTATTTTGTAATTTACACTCATCTTCCAAATCAGCATGCCAACTGTCCTCATCCTCCTGAGCCAACCAGGTCTCTCTCACACTGTTTTTCAAGGGAGGTCAGATGGGTGGGCTAGACAGATGTTGCTTCCAGAATCCGTAATCGCCAGGATGGTGTGCCCATCCACCACAAAGGGGGTCATTTTTTTCATGCCCTGTTGATGAGAGGTTCGTTGCAGCATATATCTGAAAGTTCTCTATGGAGGTTCTGGGGTAGCCTTCTTGTTGCTCGCCCTTGGGTACTGAGAAGAGGATTTCCACCGCCTCTGTAGCTTCCACAATCACCTGGTGTGGCTGTCCCTTTTAGCCCTATGGCTTTAGAGCTCTCTGGGAGAAGGGCTTGGAAGAATCGTTCCATGGCCACCTTATCCATGAGAGCCTCAGGTTAATTTTTCTTCAGCTGTAACCAGTGTCGTGTGAGCCTCAGGACCTGTGTCAGCTGCTGACAGGGTGGCTGAGCAGGTTGGTAATCATTTCAAAAGTGTGGAGGAAGGCTTGAGTGTCATCACTGGGTAAGGGGGTAGCCACAGCTTGGTTGGTGATGAGCTCCTTAGTGGTGCCTTTCAGCCCTTTTGCTAACAGCTGAGTTACCTGTTACTGATGGAGGTTGTACTCTAGCAGATGTTGAAGCAGCTGGTCCATCTAGGACATTGGAGCTGAGGCAGAAGGAGAACCTGAAGGGAATCAAGGAGAAAAAATACTGGCCTAGTATAAGAGGTTAATGGTGAAACTGTCCCAACTCTACTTCCTGGTCTCACATGTGATTGGAGATCTCAGCAGTAGAGCTGATCACAGTAACACATCCCTGATGTAGATTGGGGAATTCCCAGTGGAGAAGAAACCTTGGGTGAGGTTGTGCCAGTGGCATGGACAGGAAGAATGTGGGGCACAGAGAGCAGTGTTAGTCATGTGTTCACTCAGTGAGCCTGGGAAGTGGGGTTTTACGCTGGGTGGTTCTCTTGTGGTGAGTGGTCTTAGGTGCCTTGATTAGGTCCTGCCAGCCATGTCACATTAACCGGCTCCTCCACCTAGTCATGTGTAAGAGCTTGGCAGGAAAGTTTCCCCACCCTTTAGCTATGAGGTCGGCCTGGACGTAATGGGGCAGATCACAGGTTCAATGCGAAGTATATTTTTAAAAATGGTTTAATATAGTAGCTAAGAACTGTATAGTCATTAATTTTATATGCAGAGCTGCCTTTGCTTAAAGTGTAGATAAACTATCATTTATACCATTAATATTTTAGTACGGTGCTTTAAATTATTTCACTTTATCATACCTTTGTGAAGAAACCCTGAAATACACTATGACACTATGAAAGAGCTAGAAGATGGCTGTTAGTCAGCCTCCTGTGTGTGTGCGCACAGCTGTCAGTCATTTTTGTATGAGCATGCGGAGTGTGTCAGTCAAGCTTGTGCACTGCGTGTGTGTGTGTGTGAGTGTATGTGTACACAAGAGGTTGTAACAGATTGAGTGTTGGGTGTATTTTACAGTCTTGTTTGTGTGAGCTGTAATTCTGACACTGCATCTGAGCTCTGAATTATAAGGACAGTGTGTGTCAGTTAGGAAGCCTCAGGGCCTTTTACACCTTTAGAAAAGGCCCAAAAATAAAGATTGTCATTTTAGCTGGCAAGTTTTAGTTTAGTTTTAGTCAGTTCAGTCAGTAGTTGTATTTTCACACCTGCAGTTAAATTGGATTTTGGATTGTTTTTAACTTTTTACAATTCCAGAGGGCTGATTGGAATACAATAATTGCAATCAGACATGGAACAAAACAACCATACCAAGACCCTTCAGAGGAGGTGGTTTTGGTCGGTCCCCAAAATCAAACTCCACATTGCTTGTGGTAAGAACATAATCTGACCTCAATCTGACCCAACTATAAGATATACTCCACAAGTTTCAGCTAAATGGTTTCTGTAATCAGATGGACTGGATTTCTGGAAGTTTAGTAAAACTTGAAATATTTCTCTTTCCATGTAATGAAAATTAATATAGATGACAAATTGTGAATAAAAATAACTTTCCTCACAATATTATATTTTTTTGAGATGCACTAGTATTTATCCACTGCCCATGATTTCAGTTTTAACAAGATGCTCAGTTCCCACAATTCTTTTTTTTTTTATCTCATATGACCTCAACTCCTCATTCCACATTTTCACAGTTCTCTGTCTAGTTATTCTTCAAACACAGGGAAAACCTTGGGTAAATGGATCTTCATGACACCCCAAAGGATTTCTGCTGTCAAATAAGCCTTCATAAAACACTTCTTGATGAGAGGATCCAGCAGCATTCTGGTGAACATTTTTATACCCTCAGCTCAGACCTGAGCATGACGTTGCCTGCAGAACGTGGAGTTACAGTTTTGCTCGGAGTGCCTGATTGGCACAAGCCAACCCTGTGTGTGAATGTGTGCTAGCGCTCAGTTGAGGCAGTCTCACGGCTGTCACGTCTGTGAGTGAGCAGGGCAGAGTGATACGGTGTGATTTGACTGACACTCCGTCATGGCCGACACCCCTGTGAAGGATGATGAGTGTGTCGGCCGCCGCTAAACGAGGGTGGAGATGGACAGAGTGGGAAAGAGGAGAGGAGAGGCTGGTGAAGGATGCTGTAATCACCTCTCCAGATTCTCTCTGAGAACACACACACACACACAGAGAGAGAGAGAGAGAGAGAGAGAGAGAGAGAGAGAGAGAGCGAGCGAGCGAGCGATCGCCAGCGATCGCCAGCGATCGCCACCTGGACTCACATTGATCTGAGTACTTTGATCATTCTTTATACAATTAATCTATAATTAGTTGTAATTAGTCTGAAGAGGCTTTCTGGTGAAAAGTGTTTTCACAGGTCCAGATTCAAAACCATTTCTCATGGTCTGACTTTTGACCCTCACACCTTTGTCCCACCCCCCATCCCCTCACTCCTCATAACCACCCACTACACACTATTCAAAAATCACCAAAACAACAACAAACACTGCAGACGAATTACGATCCATCTAAAAAACATTTGAACGGCTGGTGGAAAATCTGCAGATTTGCCATTGCATTCCTTAAACCCTTCAAGGAGCCCAAGGCTTTTCCTCAATACTTTAATTATAACATTTGTGTGGGTTTATGAAACAAAATCAGTATACATGTACATAAATAAGTGTTTTGTAGTTACAGACTATGGTCTATCTGTTACTTTGCATACTTTGTTAGCCTCTGTTAACCCTGTTGTCAATGATCAGAAGCCCAAAGGATCACCACAGAGCAGGTATTTGGGTAGTGGGTTATTCTCAGTACTGCAGTGACACTGACATGGCAGTGGTGTTAGTGTGTTTTTCAATGATGCACACTGGTACATGCTGGTAGAACATCATTTCATTCTCCCACAATACAAGGCTGGTGAGCTTTATACCCCTTTTAGTCCATGTCTGGCATTATGCCTGGTGACTAGACTAATGTGCTCATGGTTGCTACAGGTTGTCTTACTGGTCAGTGCGTTCTACAGAGATTACAGGTAAGCTTAGAAGAGAGCATTTCTCAGATTTCTTCACACCCACATATGAAGGGGAACCAAGAAATCCAATTAAAACTGGATTATATCCAATAATGTACAATTCTCATTGTTCATGTACATCTCTCTCTCTCTCTCTCTTTCTCTCTTCCTCTCTCTGAGAAAAACCAACACAATTGCTTCTCCTTTTACTTTTGCTGTCACACAGATTTAAATTAATTTACATCTTTGCTGTGTAATCTAACAAGCCAAAAATAATTCAGCTGCTACGACTGCAATTAAAACATGAATAATTAAAGCCAGTGGCCTCTAACCCCATTTTCCCCCTAGAGCTAAACTATGTGTGTTAAACTGTCATGATAGAGTTTGGCGTCATCTGTAAGCAGATTTAGTGCATTGTTGGCAGCATTACAGAAATAACAGCAAGAAACCACAGTATTAATTTTCATCACTCAGACAGGAATGAAACTTGGTTGGTAGGATGAACATTATGAGATGTTCAAGTGCCACACATGAGATAAAAAAAATGATCACTTTGGAAGCAATTGGAAGAGTTCAAAATAAGTTTCATTGTAGGCCTACAGTATGTTGGATGGTCTTATTGATATACTGCACATCGTATCAGTTGTGTGGATATTACATGGCTCACACTAGCAACATTAAGGATCTACACCAACCTCGGAGACAGAGAATCGACAGATTGTCCAAGTGAAACAACAAGCATAATTGTAGACATTCTGCGAATAGTGATACCATCCATGATTCACCATTGGCAGAAGGCTACACAACGCAGGACTACACACTGACCATTATGACAAATGCCATTAACACCATGTCAATGTATCCAAAGTCTGCAATGGTGTCACGTCAGACTGTCATGGAGTCACTCAGAATGGCAGTGGGTCACCTCCAGTCAAGAGTCCCACTTTTGTCTTGGTGGAGATGACTAATGAATGTTTTTTGCAGCACACCAATAGGAACCCCTACAACTGCAGGCTGAGACATCTGGTATGTTGTGCAAACATGGCGGTCCAATGCCATACTGAGAGACACAATGTCTGTATGTGTAGTTCAATTAATATTGCCCATATCTCTAAAGATTTGTATCATTTGTTGATTAACTCTAAATGTAGGTACTTTGATGTGACATAATCTGAAATGTATGTTACAACTTATTGAGAACTTTCTGTTGCAAAGATTTTAACAACTGAAAGATGACCTGATTTCCAAACAGTTAAAGATAAAACATTTATTTAGTACTCTTAAACAAGACTTTTCAAAAAACTTTGCCAGCATCTGAGCATCATACATTGTCAGTACTGTAAGACTGGCTTTGACAAGTTATCACAGCTTTTAAAAACTTTTTATAGCACATTTTTCGAAGCTTACAGCTCTTATTTGTGGGATTTTCACTCATTCCTCCTTTGAAAAATAACTTATTGGACTATTTTCATTCACTACACTTTTAAGGTCAGTCAACAGAGTTTCAATTATGTTTAGATTGGGGGGAATGTGAAGGCCATGGAAAATCTCTTGAGGTCATTCATTGTGGATTTCAGGCACGTTAATATTCCCTATCCTCCAAACCTGCCAAAAAGCTTTATTTTCAAACATAGGGCAGTACAGTAACATACAACACTGTACATCACATAGCTCAGTGTCTCCTCCATTACCAATAAAAGCTCAGACTGAGCTGTTCTCCAAATTGCTCAGCCTGATAAAAGTCTTACCATCATCACTACCCTCAAGCTGTACACACACAGATAGAACTACATATGCACCAATCCGTGGAGGATCTTCATTCCTACCTTAACATCTGTCTGCTCAACAATGACTGTCACATTCTCTCCAAGTTTACTTCATCACTGGCTCAACTATAGTGACTGTCCATTGAGCAGCTCTTCTTAATTAATGAAGTGCTATGAAATTACATGTCATCATAGCTTTCAAGCAGTAAGGCTAAACAACCAGATGGTTGTTTAGCAGGTGGAGTTGGACTGAGGAGTTCCTACTTGGGAGAAAACCTGTGGTCAGATGGTGTAATTGGGCTTGTACACACTCTCTCTCATGCATCTCAGCCATTGGTAGTTATTTTCCAATTTCCATCTGTATTTCTGTAATCTCATTTTAATGGTCTGCTGAACTCAAAGACTGTCTGATTCAGGCATATCGTAGCAACACTGACAGTGCTCCTGAGGGTTTATCTCATACAAAAAGTGTTTCAATATTCAAAGCTAAAAAAACAATCACAAAAAAAAATAACATCTCATGTCACCTCAATACAGAACACATCTTTTAGTTTCCAGTTATGGCATTATTACAGAATGGTTGGCAACTGTAATTAAATTCTTGTTTCGGGTTTCAGGGACTTTGTGGGGCAGCAGTGCCTCCCCACGTCCTACTAGGTCAATAATTCATTATACTGTGAATATGGAGACAGATAGCACAGATAACTAAGAGCAGGTAAATAAGGAAAACTATTGATGATTTAAAATAATAAAGCATGTTAGGCTATAGACCCTCTAAAATATGTCTAAGAGTGTCAGTGTATAACAGTCACCCATCACCCCAGAGTCTTCCTGAAGGAAATGAAGTGTCAAAGAGGGGTCTTAATTGACATTTCTAGTAGTTCTCTCTTAATTTTTTCTGAGTATTCCAAACTCAACCGGACTACACTACCCATTATTCCTCTGACTCTACCAGTAGTCTGGGAGACAAGCTGGTCTCCAAATCACATGACTGTTTGCAGGAATCAATCATTGGAATTCTATTAGACACACTATATATTCCCTATTTCATCACTTATCCATTGCCAAGTATTGCCAGTTTTCTCTGCCTTACTCAGCATACCTATTTTTATACTTACCATGTTTGACCCAGCAGTGTGGCAAGAGGCTACCCATACATTCTGCATTGACCCTTGAAACATTAACGAAAAACCTTCTGAGGTGAGTCTACCTACTAAGGGGTGAATATCTAATATCTCTTTTTACCAGTTACAGTCAGCTGCCAACAAAGATCCATTTGCGGTGCAGATGCAGGTGGCAATTGAGCCACTTTCACATTATCTTAATTTCATCATGCTTGTGGACTACCTATCATATTGCCACTCTGTCACTACACTCCAGCTGCTTACAAAAAGAGAGGATTAGTTTCTTTATTCCACCCATATCACAGTATGCCATCATCTTAGGATATCCCTGGCTAGAAACACACCGTCCTGTTATGGTCCCAGAGAGATATCATAGCCCCACAAATCAAAATCATGTCCACATCCTTTTAGAACTCTGGTGTCTCCACACCACTAAACATTCCCTCAGTTTATTCTGATTTGTCTGAGGTATTCAGTAAAGTAAAGGCCACTCACCTACCTATGAGTACCTTGTAATGAGCTACAGTCTGGCCAATGCACCCTCTGTGTTCCAATCATTTTTAGAAAGGACACTTTTAGAGACATGATTGGATGATTCGTAGTAGCATTTATTGATGATATTTGAAAATATTCTCCTACCTTATAACAGCACAAAATGTATGTTCGGTCAGTCCTCCAATGTCTGTTGGAGAAAAATTTGTATGTTAAAGGGGAGAAATGCAAGTTTCATTAGCATTCCATTTTTGGGTTACGTTCCATGCCGTGAAGGAAAACAATGTTTTCTGGGCTTCTCAAACTTTTACTGGTGATTTATTAGGAATTTCAGTAAATTAGCTGCTCCACTGACAGTGCTGCTCAAAGGTGCTCCCAAAAACCTGGCATGGATTGACCAAGTAGATCAGGCTTTTAACAAGCTGAAAGAGGCTTTTAGCACTGCCCCTGTTATGAGTCATCCGGACCTCAACAAACGCTTCCGAAACTGAGGCCAGTCGCTTACTACTCTCACAAGTTGAACCCTACAGAGAAGAATTATGCCATAGGCAGTCAAGATCTTTATTGGTTAAACTCATTTTTCATAGTCCAAACAGATCACAAACATCTCAAGTACAGATGTACAGCCCAGAAACTGAATTCACAGTAAGCACATTGGTCTTTATTCTTCTCCCAATTCCATTTAATGTTGTCGTACTGTCCAGTCAGTCATAATGTAATGGCTGATGCGTTATCCAGACAGTATGAACCAGAGGAGATTTTCCACATAAAGACAGATTGTCCTACCACACTTTCACTTACCATAAGTTTACCTTTGGTAAATGCTCCTGTGCCCAGTAACTGTCCTCTTTAGTAGTTATACGTGCCCACTAAGTTGAGATGCACTCCTAACATGGGTGCATTCCTCACTGTTGTTGGGTCAACCTGGAGTGTCCAGGACACAGTAACTCTTGTAGTCCTGGTATTGGTGGGAGACTAGGCAACAGGATGTGCCCCATTTAGTATCCCCCTATGCCAACTGTAAGACACCTAAAACTCTCTCGACAGGTAAGCTACCATTGCCAGTAATTAGATCACTTAATTCAAAGGCAGTCATTGTGAATGAAATTATAAATGATCAGAAGCTCAAAGTTTTCTGCCCCAATGAAACGTGGATTAGACCTGATGAATACCTAGCACTAAATGAAGCTACACCTTAAGGTTATACTTATGTGCACAAGACTATCTGGTAGAGGAGGTGGAGTCTGTATAATCTACCAAAATATTTTAGAAATTAATCAGAAACACTATAATTTTAGTATATAACTTTCACTTCATTTGAAAGTCTGTGTATTAACATCATTAATCCAGCCACAAACAAGAAAATGTTAATTAATCTATATAGACCTCCAGAACTCTACTCAGAGTTTTTAAAAGAATTAAGTGAATTTAGTGAATTTGCTGCAGACAAAGCAGTCTGCAGTGATAAAGTAATAATTGTAGATTTTATTATTCACTTTGAGAAGATAGACAATCCATTAAAAAAGGCATTTACCTCAATCCTAGACTTTGTAGGTATTATCCAAAATGTAACCGGGATGACACATTACTGTAATCACACTCTGGATTTGGTTCTGTCCCTGGGTGTTGGCATAAATAACTTAAATACTCTTCCCCAAACCACAGCAATTTCAGATCATTATTTAATTTTCTTTGAGCTATACCTTTGCCAAAATGTATGTAAGGGGATGTATGAGGGGATGTCATTACTGCATGAAGCATTTAATAAGATCAACTACAGCCCAACATATTACTGAAAACCTACCTGATTTTTTAACACCAGATTACTATCTACAGATCCAGAGGAGTTTACATAATAACCTCAGATCAACATTAGACAATGTAGCACCACCAAAAATTAAGACAGAAGAAAATCCCTCCATGGTACAACGATCAGACTCATACCTTTAAACAGTCAGCATGAAGGTTAGAATGGAAATGGCAATCGACTAAACTGGAAGTATTCCACTCAGCTTGGAAGAACAGCCTAATTGATTATAGAAGGGTTCTCGATAGAGCTTGTTCAGATTATTTATGCACAATGATTGAAAAAACCCCAAAAACAACCCCAGAGTACTTTTCGGTGCAATCTCAAAACTTAAAAAAAATTTTTATCTTTTAAGATGTGAAAGATAGCTTATCTGAAATAGCTTATTTTTGAGCAAGGTTTTGAGTCATCATAACTAACTATAGAAGTTAGACTGGTTACGCCAATTTCTGAACCAGGGCACACATTTAAGCGGATTTTGTTCGCTTGAAAAATGATTACCTGTCCCTTTTGTAGCAAAACACTACAGTCATTGAGGGGTTATGTGCTACACTGTAGAGTTCATAGAAACGAACCCCATTGTTTTTTCAAATGCATTGGCACTGACTGTGAACATTTTGTACTATTCAGCATTTAAGGCTCATTTTTATCGAGTCCACAATGTGCCTGCACCCTGGACCCGTCCAGCATCGGTCGCTGCGGAGTTAAAGTGCGCCATTTCTTTGTGTAGGCGCCAATTTCAAACCGTGAAAGAACTGCTATCCCATTTAAAGGAGCATTTTGTGGATGGACAACCTGTGGTATGTCCAGTAACTGCCAAAAATATTCTCATTGAAGTCTTCGCATCTCATATGTCCCGAAAGCATAGAGAATGTTTAGCAGAGAGCATAGCTGACAGGTACAAAGAAACAACTTCTCAGCCTTCTGTTTTAACTTCATGTAGCTAGTTATCAGGCCTGATGATGCAGTAGCAGAGGAAAGCACCAAACCTCCAGATTTCAGTGGAGATCTTTTCTTAGGAACCTGTGTCTTTTCTATCTAAAACTGCAAGGACAGCTGCTTCTTCCTGCTTCGTCCATACAGACAATCGTTGAAGAAATGCAAAATGCAAGATGAACTGGGCAGATTAATTTAAGCAAACTGAAATCACTTTTTAAAATGATATGTCTTTAGCAGATGATGATGTTACTAAAATCTGTGATTGTCTGAAAGATTCAGACTTGTTTTCCAAATGTCATGAGGGACCACTGAGAACTATATATTCAAGGGCTCAGACTTTCAAAAAAATATTTAAATTTATTGAGCCTAAACAAATACTATTAGGAAATGATGAAAACATGACACAGAGATTTGCTCACTACATCTCTGTGTCGCAAACCCTAAAAAATTTACTTGAATCAGAACTATGGAAGAACTCGGTGTCAAAACAGTCCAATGAAACACAATTAGATGATTTTGGTGACATAAGTGATGGCAAAACCTTAAGTGTAACCAAGTTCTTATAGACAATCCGGGATGCCTGAAGATTATTCTCTATCAAGATGCTTTTGAAATTGTAAACCCCCTTGGTTCTGCTAAGAAAAAGCATAAAATCGTTGCAGTCTATCTTTCTGTTGCTAACTTACCTCTTCATGTGCGGTCCAGCATTGATCACATGTCCCTTGTATTACTGTGTTCAGAGTCTGACTTTAAAAAGTTTGGGACTGCCAAAGTTTTCTCTGAACTGTTAGTGGACTTAAGAGATTCGGAGGAACATGGATTACTGCAGGAGAGAAACTGTCAAAGGCTCTGTTTTGTGTTGTTATGACAATTTAGGATCTCACAGCATTGGTGGATTTACTGAAAACTTTAGTTGCTCTCAGTACTTCTTTTGCAGGTACTCAGAAATCAAGAAAATGAATTTCAAACTGACCCCACTTTGTGGTTCAGCCACGACCCCTGAAAGTTACGATTCTGCTGTTCGTAATCTCCAAACAGGAAGCAGTCAAGCTATCAAAGGTGTCAAGGTAAACTCTGATTTAAATTCTCTTAAATCTTTTCATGTTTGCCAACCTGGACCTCCGCCTTGTTTAGGCATGATGTATTTGAGGGCGTCTTATCCTATGATGTGGCACTGTACTTGAAGTACTTCATTAAAAAAAAGAAATGGTTTACATATTCACATTTAAACAGACGAATCAAGCAGTTCAAGTACAAAGGGTCTGATTCTCTCTCTAAACCATGTGCTGTAAACCTGAAGCTCCAGGCTTTCAGGTCAAGCTGCCCAGAACTGGAATTTCTGAGGTTGTTGCCAGGCTGATGTATGACAAAACAAACACAGAAGATGATATTGGCAGTTAACTCAACCAAAGATATTGTAGATCTAATTTGTGCAATAAAAGATTTCTTTGGCACAAGTAGCCTATCTTGACATTATGTTACAGGAATATTTAGAATCAAGGAAATATTTATTCCCCGAGACGCCTTTAAAACCAAAACATCATTTCTTGCGCCACTATCCAGCACTAATTTTGAAATTCGGTCCACTGACAAGGTTGTGGACAATGCGTTTCAAAGTAAACATGGTTACTCAAGAGGTGTGCTGTGACATCTGAAAACTTTAAAAACATCTGTTTAACACGGTCAGAAAAGACATCGATGTTACAGGCCTGGTTATCAACTGGACAAAGGTAATTCAAGTTATTACAAAGTTAAAGACAGTTGTATTTTTTTACCCCAGCCTCTATAGTGATGCTATCAAAAATGCAGTAACAGGCTTTGGTTTCACAGAAAACAACACTAGTGTTTCCACAGAAATTCAATATAAAGGAACATCTTATCAAAAAGCGATACTTGCACAAAAAAGTGATGAGTACATAGAGTTTGACCAACTTATTATAATTTAATTCAGAATAACACAAATGTCTATTTTGTGCTGGATGTATACAAAACTAACTATCATGTTGAACACCACCTGTATTCAGTGACAAAACAGAATACAGGCTTCTTGTGTCTTCATATTCATAACTTAGTAGACTTTTACCCTTTGTCATCATACATGGTAAATGGCTTACAAATCGTTCCTCTGAAACAGTATTGTGTCAAAATAGGATATTATGTTGGACTCATTGATGGAAACTACACATTGAAAACAAACTAAAAATTAGCAAATACTATTAAAACAAGAAAGTGAGAACAGATTTATTTTTGAGTGTACAATAAAATATAACTGGGACATTATACCTTATACTGAAAATAGAAGTCTTTTATCTGTAGATAGTTTGGTTAATACATGATAACTTTGGATCTTTTTACATTTTTTACTTTTTTACATTTTGTCTTGATTTAGAAATGACTGAACAAACATTTCAAGCAAGACTGCCATTGATGAGGTTTTGCCTAACCTTCCAGACATTTCAAAGGATATTCTTGGGAGGGAGACTTGCAGTCGATTGGGGTGGGAAACATATGACTATTTTCTGTTTATTGTGGAAGACTTGATTTGCCAGTCAGCCTTGAAGCTGTTCAAGCTAGAAAAGCACTTGCAGCTTGAAGTTAAAATGCAAGTTTTGTTTTGCATGATACAGTTAGTGCAAAATATATATATATAATAAAAGATAAGAATCAACATTTACAAACATGAATATCCCCAATTTTTTCTTAATATCTCTAATACACATTTGTCTTGTGTTTTTAAAGGCCAAAGCTCTGAAACCAGCAAGTCATCTGCAGATGATGCTGCCCAAACATCTGCATCTTTACAGTCTTTATCCCCTCAGAGTTCATCTTCTGGCTCCTCCAACAGCAGCCAGACTCTGGAAATTGACTGTCATAACTTCAGGATACCATGGAATAAGTTTCCAGAGGAGCTAATGCAGTCATTAGAGAGAGGTAAACGCCAAGTCCTAACCGAGATCGGGAGATGGTGCGGATTAGATTCTGAGATGATAAATAAGTTCTTCCATAGTCAAAAGAGGCACTACGGAAGTTGCCAAAAAGATGGTGGCTAAATTAGGCTATAGACCCTCTAAAATATGTCTAAGAGTGTCAGTGTATAACAGTCACCCATCACCCCAGAGTCTTCCTGAAGGAAATGAAGTGTCAAAGAGGGGTCTTAATTGACATTTCTAGTAGTTCTCTCTTAATTTTTTCTGAGTATTCCAAACTCAACCGGACTACACTACCCATTATTCCTCTGACTCTACCAGTAGTCTGGGAGACAAGCTGGTCTCCAAATCACATGACTGTTTGCAGGAATCAATCATTGGAATTCTATTAGACACACTATATATTCCCTATTTCATCACTTATCCATTGCCAAGTATTGCCAGTTTTCTCTGCCTTACTCAGCATACCTATTTTTATACTTACCATGTTTGACCCAGCAGTGTGGCAAGAGGCTACCCATACATTCTGCATTGACCCTTGAAACATTAACGAAAAACCTTCTGAGGTGAGTCTACCTACTAAGGGGTGAATATCTAATATCTCTTTTTACCAGTTACAGTCAGCTGCCAACAAAGATCCATTTGCGGTGCAGATGCAGGTGGCAATTGAGCCACTTTCACATTATCTTAATTTCATCATGCTTGTGGACTACCTATCATATTGCCACTCTGTCACTACACTCCAGCTGCTTACAAAAAGAGAGGATTAGTTTCTTTATTCCACCCATATCACAGTATGCCATCATCTTAGGATATCCCTGGCTAGAAACACACCGTCCTGTTATGGTCCCAGAGAGATATCATAGCCCCACAAATCAAAATCATGTCCACATCCTTTTAGAACTCTGGTGTCTCCACACCACTAAACATTCCCTCAGTTTATTCTGATTTGTCTGAGGTATTCAGTAAAGTAAAGGCCACTCACCTACCTATGAGTACCTTGTAATGAGCTACAGTCTGGCCAATGCACCCTCTGTGTTCCAATCATTTTTAGAAAGGACACTTTTAGAGACATGATTGGATGATTCGTAGTAGCATTTATTGATGATATTTGAAAATATTCTCCTACCTTATAACAGCACAAAATGTATGTTCGGTCAGTCCTCCAATGTCTGTTGGAGAAAAATTTGTATGTTAAAGGGGAGAAATGCAAGTTTCATTAGCATTCCATTTTTGGGTTACGTTCCATGCCGTGAAGGAAAACAATGTTTTCTGGGCTTCTCAAACTTTTACTGGTGATTTATTAGGAATTTCAGTAAATTAGCTGCTCCACTGACAGTGCTGCTCAAAGGTGCTCCCAAAAACCTGGCATGGATTGACCAAGTAGATCAGGCTTTTAACAAGCTGAAAGAGGCTTTTAGCACTGCCCCTGTTATGAGTCATCCGGACCTCAACAAACGCTTCCGAAACTGAGGCCAGTCGCTTACTACTCTCACAAGTTGAACCCTACAGAGAAGAATTATGCCATAGGCAGTCAAGATCTTTATTGGTTAAACTCATTTTTCATAGTCCAAACAGATCACAAACATCTCAAGTACAGATGTACAGCCCAGAAACTGAATTCACAGTAAGCACATTGGTCTTTATTCTTCTCCCAATTCCATTTAATGTTGTCGTACTGTCCAGTCAGTCATAATGTAATGGCTGATGCGTTATCCAGACAGTATGAACCAGAGGAGATTTTCCACATAAAGACAGATTGTCCTACCACACTTTCACTTACCATAAGTTTACCTTTGGTAAATGCTCCTGTGCCCAGTAACTGTCCTCTTTAGTAGTTATACGTGCCCACTAAGTTGAGATGCACTCCTAACATGGGTGCATTCCTCACTGTTGTTGGGTCAACCTGGAGTGTCCAGGACACAGTAACTCTTGTAGTCCTGGTATTGGTGGGAGACTAGGCAACAGGATGTGCCCCATTTAGTATCCCCCTATGCCAACTGTAAGACACCTAAAACTCTCTCGACAGGTAAGCTACCATTGCCAGTAATTAGATCACTTAATTCAAAGGCAGTCATTGTGAATGAAATTATAAATGATCAGAAGCTCAAAGTTTTCTGCCCCAATGAAACGTGGATTAGACCTGATGAATACCTAGCACTAAATGAAGCTACACCTTAAGGTTATACTTATGTGCACAAGACTATCTGGTAGAGGAGGTGGAGTCTGTATAATCTACCAAAATATTTTAGAAATTAATCAGAAACACTATAATTTTAGTATATAACTTTCACTTCATTTGAAAGTCTGTGTATTAACATCATTAATCCAGCCACAAACAAGAAAATGTTAATTAATCTATATAGACCTCCAGAACTCTACTCAGAGTTTTTAAAAGAATTAAGTGAATTTAGTGAATTTGCTGCAGACAAAGCAGTCTGCAGTGATAAAGTAATAATTGTAGATTTTATTATTCACTTTGAGAAGATAGACAATCCATTAAAAAAGGCATTTACCTCAATCCTAGACTTTGTAGGTATTATCCAAAATGTAACCGGGATGACACATTACTGTAATCACACTCTGGATTTGGTTCTGTCCCTGGGTGTTGGCATAAATAACTTAAATACTCTTCCCCAAACCACAGCAATTTCAGATCATTATTTAATTTTCTTTGAGCTATACCTTTGCCAAAATGTATGTAAGGGGATGTATGAGGGGATGTCATTACTGCATGAAGCATTTAATAAGATCAACTACAGCCCAACATATTACTGAAAACCTACCTGATTTTTTAACACCAGATTACTATCTACAGATCCAGAGGAGTTTACATAATAACCTCAGATCAACATTAGACAATGTAGCACCACCAAAAATTAAGACAGAAGAAAATCCCTCCATGGTACAACGATCAGACTCATACCTTTAAACAGTCAGCATGAAGGTTAGAATGGAAATGGCAATCGACTAAACTGGAAGTATTCCACTCAGCTTGGAAGAACAGCCTAATTGATTATAGAAGGGTTCTCGATAGAGCTTGTTCAGATTATTTATGCACAATGATTGAAAAAACCCCAAAAACAACCCCAGAGTACTTTTCGGTGCAATCTCAAAACTTAAAAAAAATTTAGGCAGGTACCCCACCTCAGATTCCATCAAGTATATCTTTATGGACTTTTTTAATCATAAAATAGAAAATATTAGACAGAAAATTGAAGCCATAATATTAAATCCAAACAGTGTGTCTTCTGGTCTGGGTGATATAGAACAAATTATAGATATAGAAGAAAAATTAGAAACCTTTCACCCACTTCCACAGTCAGAATTAGAGAAAATTATTTACTCCTCAAATTCTGCCACCTGCTGTCTAGATGCAATCCCATCAAACCTACTTAAAGAAGTGCTGCCAGCTATAATCAAACCTTTCTTAACAATAAACAACCTCTCTTAACAATCTCGCTTAACAATACCTCTCTTAACAATAAACTCTTCTCTTAGTTTAGGTTACATACCTAAAGGTTTTAAAGTAGCAATTATTAAACCACTGCTCAAGAATGTAAATCTGGATCAGAGTGTGCTGGATAATTACGGACCTATTTCTAATTTACCATTTATATCTAAGATTTTAGAAAGAGCTGTGGCCCAACAACTGTGCAGATACCTGCACAAAAATCACATATATGAAACATTCCAATCTGGATTCAGGCCTCATCATAGTACTGAGACAGCCCTATTTAGGATTACAAATGATCTCCTTCTTGCCTTTAGGCTGTGTGTCCCTGCTTGTGCTGCTAGATTTAAGTGCAGCATTTGATACAATAGATTACACCATTCTCCTAGAAAGATTAGAAAGTGTGGTCAGAATCACAGGGACAGCCCTCTCGTGGTTCAGATCTTACCTAACCGTTTCCATTTGTAAATGTGAAGGATGTGTCTTCCAATATCACTGAAATGAGATATGGAATCCCAAAAGGCTCTATTTTAGGACCACTACTGTTCACTCTTTACATGCCTACCCCTTAGCACAATAATAAACAGACATGGCATTAACATCCACTGTTATGCAGATGATACTCAGTTGTATATATCAGACAAACCTGATGATAAAAATAGATTAAAGAAAATGGAAGACTGTATAAAAGACATAAAATCTTGGATGTTGCGTAACTTCCTCCTTCTAAATAGTAACAAAACAGAGGTCCTCCTTTTGGGTCCTAAAATTGCAAGGAAAAAATTATCCGACTTAATGTTGAATCTGGTTGATTTCTCAGCTGTACCTAGTTCAGTAGCCAAAAATCTTGGCGTCATAATTGATTCAGATTTATCATTTGACCAACACATAGGTAATATTACTAGGACCACTATTTTTCATCTTCGTAATATTTTCAAGTATTGCCCTATCCTTGCACACTGCTGAAAAACTAGCGCATGCTTTTATTACCTCAAGGTTAGATTACTGCAATGCACTATTATTTCCCAGAATTCAGAAGGCTTCAGCAGGAGGAAGAGCCTTTTCTCACAAAGCCCCCCAGCTCTGCAATAACCTTCCAGATAATGTTCGGCACTCAATTTTGAAGTCTAGGCTAAAAACATTCTTGTTCAGTGTAGCATTTGCTCATTAATGCATTAGATTAGTTACAGGCTGCACATCCAGGGGTTCATGGACATAGGGATTTATGTTAAACTGAGATGTTGGTGCTGCCATCTGACTCCTTGTGATTACTCTGGTTTGTGACAGTGGAGCGGTTAGACCCCAATGTTTCAGGATGCTCCCATGCTTATATTACCTTCTGGTTCTCTCCTTAGGGAAAACTGGACCCCTACACCTCTGTTCTAATACTTGGGTATACTGAAGTAATGTTAGTTTGCTGGTGGACATAATAGTAACAGTACATTTCTTCAAAGTTGGTGCTGGTGGGTGAGCAGCTTCCATTGTAGGGTGGGAAATTAGTTCAGGTCCAGTAGCCGGAAGATGGAAAGCCAATATAAAGATGTATCAGGGGAGCTTGGTGTCCTTGTCAGATGAGGCAGAAGAGCTTGATGTCAGGACCTAATCAGTTCAGGCTGGTGGGTCATCATTAACTTGGAAAAGGTAGGGAATGTAATAGAGAATGTAAACATTACCAGAGTGTGGCAAGTGACTCCAGCAGCTCTGACTATAACAGCCTAATTTGGTATAAGTAGGTTGACCAGAGGAGGATGGGCCCTCCCCTTGTGAGACTGGTTCCTCCCAAGGTTTTTTCCTCCAGCTCTGAGGGAGTTTTTCCTTGCCTCTGTTGCCATTTGGCTTGCTCACTAGGGGATCTGTCTCTTATCCTTTGTTCCTGTGTTAACCTTTTTATTTCTTGATGCTGTGAAGCTGCTCTGTGAGAACTTCAATTGTGAAGAGCACTATACAAATAAATGTTGATTTGATTTGATTATGCAACTGATCTTCCTAGCTCTGATGGGTATTCCACAGTGCTTAATGTAGTAGATCATTACTCTTACTAAAATGTATCCCCTTCAAATCCATGCCTACAGCCTTTGACATGAACATGGCTTTCTAAGAACATGTGTAGGTATTTCAGAGTGCTGGAGGAAGTTTTTTTATCGTGGTTCCCAGTTCACAAGTATGGAAAGCCGTTTTTGAAGTGGCAACGAACACCTAATTGTCTGCTGGGTATCATTCACAAACAAATGGACAATGCGAGAAGACCAATCAGGAGTTGGGTAAGTTCTTATGGATGTACTGTGTTAACAACCAATATAATGGTCCAAATATCAGTCTCCTATCAAATGTGTGCTGGGGTAACAATGATGGCTAATCCCTTGGACAGTGGCACAAACCAGCACCCTTAAAATGGACTTCTGGATACAGTGCAATGAGGAGGTCTGGGAACAGACTCATGTCCACATTCAGGAGGTCCTAAAAGGTATAGGGAGCAAATGGATCTTCACCATGGCAAAAATCCTTGCGAGGAGCTCCTAAAACCTACAACCCAAATACATTGGTCTATTTATAGTGTCCAAAAGAATAAATTATGTTACTTACCTGTAATGTTTACCTCCACATCTCTATTTGTCTAATGCTTTTCATGTCTCCCTTCTTAAGCCTGTCATCCCTGGTCCCCTGGAGGAGTTGTTGCCTGCACTTATGGAGGTTGATGGCTCCCCTGCATTCATTGTGCATGAGATACTGGATTTCTGGAGGTAAGTTGGAATGCTGCAATACCTTATTAAATTGTAGGGGTATGGTCCTGAGGAGCAAAGTTGGGTTCTGGCTACGGAGGTGATGGATCCTCTTCTTATCACTGATTTTCATACCCATTACCCAAGTAAATCTCGGCCAGGGGCTGTCTCATATCTACTCAGTCCTGTTCCTGCCCAGTTTGTCAGTTCCAGCACTCAGTGAATCCTCACTCACCCCATTTTCTGCTGGTGCAGGAGGTCATTCAGTGGATCCCTTGGGTTCCAGGGCAAGTAACTGTTATGTCCCTGTTTACGTCCTGGTCATTGTTTAGCTGTTTTCTGGCAAAGTTATGTTTATTTATTTATTTATTTATTTTTAACAGCAAAGGTTTCCTCCTTGCACATCTCTCAGGTAAACTTGCTAGGATTGTCTGATCTGGCCATATTGTCAGTTGTTTCACTATAAATTATTTGGACAGTGGAGTGGCTGATTTCTAATTGTTTTGAGATGTTTTTTGAAATCACTTCCTATACTCATTTTCTGCCCTGACACCAAATTGGTGGAATCAACTTCCCCTGGGGGTCCAAACAGCTGAGTTACTCACTGCCTCCAAATGCAGACCCACCTCTTTTAAGAGTATTTAATTCCTTAAAGGTTTATAATTATACTGAATAATATTGGTCTCCAATCTGACATTTGACATTGACAGCATCTAAGCTTGAGGAATCTCTGGATTCAAGCCTCTTCTAACTAGCTTAAGATATCTGAGTGAACAGCAAAGCACTTTTGTGCACAGCCTCCAAAGATCTCTCTAACAATGGTCTAACAATTTGCAGGTGATATGCTACACCTAACTTATTATTATATACTTATTATATACTTATTATTATACTTAAACTTAGGTAATAAAAGCCAATAAAAATTTCATAAGTTTTACCTCACAAGAGCAATGCATTTTCTAATAATAAAATTTTACACACTATGAAAAATATATATTTTTATATGATTAAAGTCCAAATGTCAAAATTACTGTTAAAAATTTTTAAAGATAAAGGTTTTGATGGGATGTCCAATTTTTTTTCACATGACTGTATTTGAAACACTTTGCTGCTTTGTGGGCTTCAGTTATTTGAATTGGCATACTACTAGCCAGCTGCTTAGAGGTGTCTATGGTGGCTGATTGTTAGGACATGTTTTGAGGAGCATTTCATAAAAATCTGGAATTTAATTCTGCTAACAATATTCATAAACAAGCCATAATCAACAGCTAATTAGACAGTTATGCTCTATATTCCAAGACACAGATTGCTTAAATGTTGAATTAAAATGTTCATCTTTGTCTTTTGGAGATCAGTTACCCAGCAATGATCAAACTTTTGCATGACACTGTATAAAAGTAATGATTACACGTATGTCAAGATATGAATGTAAATGTAAAATTTACAAATGTGACATGTATACAGGTACATTTATTTTCTTTGCATATATGAATTTAGCCTGTTAGTGTTTATTCGTAATTGCAGTTGAGCATCACTTTATCTAAGAAAAAATGACTAGAAATAGGATGAATAGTTTTTGTAATATTCTTACAGCAATCTCATAATGGGAAATATTAGATATATTGTTTATATTTAAGATGCATTCACTGGACTGAACGTAATTTTTTTCCAGTGGATGTGCACTAAAGCATGAAAAGTGGTTTCCTCTTCCTGATGAAAATTAGAAATGTGAATTATATTGGCCAGAGAGAAGGTTATTCAAGGTGGTCATTACTGTAAGAGAAGAGAGAAGAGAGGCGCCTCTTCTGTGAAAAGTGCTTAATTGCAGTTTTATGGTCATTTGATTTTCAATGGAAGTCAATTCAGTGCACTGAATTATCACTTCCAACTCAAATACAGAAGGTGGGCTATTTCATATGCCCTTTTGATCTGGTTTTCCAGCTCCATAGGGCCAAAGATGCTGTTCTTTGGGGCACTAAATCAAATTGGCCATCTCTCTCTTTCTTTCAAATTTTTCCAGACTTTCCCACTAACTCTCTAACAAGGCTGCATTGTTGTGTACATTGTACACATCCAGTAATTGGGCAAATTTAAATGTTTGACATCTTCTGCTTCTCTCCACTTATTTCTTCATTGTTAAATCTGAATAAAAAGCTACACTGACCCACTTTAGCCTCTGTTGCTAATTGAAGAGAAATGTCACAGAGAGATGAAGAGGCTGGCAGAGAGAAGGACAGTACCAAGGTGAAGAGGAAACCCATTGGAATGTAAAACACAGTTTTTGGGTAGATACCAAATCTTTCAAAGAAATCACACAAACCAATCATTAACAACTATCCAAGTGGTCACCTTCAGTGTCCTCTTATTTAGCTCCCATTTAATAAGTGGGGCACGTCTTATGCAGAAGTGTTGTTTTTTTTTTTATCAGAGATGAATTCGTTTCATAGTTTCTGCCAGTTCAGACACCCTGCCTCAGCTTATCAGCTCTCTGTCCATGACTACAACAGCACCCTCAGGATGGGAGAAGCCTTAAAAGGGGCCCATGTCTACTCATTTTCATGATTGTCTTCTGTTATCTACAGGTTTTGTGATGGATTTATTATAAACTGGCAAAGGGAAAGTGACGTTGGTCTCTTCTGTTCAGAGATTTCTGGAATTCTTTATTTTTGCCATTTATGGGCTGAAAAATTACACTTACACTTAAAATAACTGGAATCAAAATGGCACTTTATAGCACCTTTATTTTTACTGGTGTAGCCATCAACAGGCCTAAGTACCAATCAGGCTTAAAATCAGAGATATACCTGTGTTTGCTTTTATAGATATTGCAGAAAACTCATAAGAACCCTTCATTACAAACAATGAATTTTATAGGTTCAATAACAGTACTCAGTCAATATAATAAAAAAGAATGTTCTTTTGTTATATAACTATAAATAAACAAAAAAAACCTATGAATAAACATGTTAAAAAATAAACATGCTGTAGGTTGTGAACATTGTTGAGGTTGTGTCATTTACGTCTTAGTCCAGGGGTAGGCAATCCCAGTCCTGGAGTGCAAGATTTCTGCAGTTTGTTGATCTCCCTTCTCTGACATGCCTACTAAACCTAGTTATTAACAGGTGAGCTAAATCAAATACATCTTAGCAGGAAAAGCTCAAATCGGTAGGAATCCTCCCCTTCAGGACTGGGATTCCCTACCTTTCACTTCAGCACAGATTGTGAAGCTTAAGTTGATTTTACTGCAACTTTAATTGCAGCAAAAGTGATTTTACAGGAGTTTGGATTCAGATTGATTTACACTTCTCATCATTCTCATTGCAGGAAAAACTCTTTTTAACCTGTAATCAAACACAATTTAGCAGAGCAACTCCTGTTCAACATGTCCTGGTTTAACTTTACATATCTGAGGAGAGAGGGGGTTAAGGGTAATTGGATAGTGGGGCTGAGTTGATATCTCTGCTGTTCTTTATTGATTTGTTGATAAAGTGAAGCTCTGCATAACACCAGCCACTCGCTGCCATAGCGACTGACTGAGAGAGAGAGAGAGAGAGAGAGAGAGAGAGAGAGAGAGAGAGAGAGAGAGAGAGAGATCTGCGAGAGAGAGAGTAAAGTATATTTATATGAACCAATTGGCTAAAATATTAGAAGAGTCTGTAGCTCCTGGTCTCACTCTGCATCTGCACAACTCTGATCAAGCTCTGCAAGGTTCACAGGAGAGAGAACCAACACAGAGAGAGAGAGAGAGAGAGAGAGAGAGAGAGAGAGAGAGAGAGAGAGAGAGAGAGTGTGTAAAAAATTAAAGAGAGAGTAAATAAAAAGGAGAGAGCATAAAGAAAGAGATAAAGGAGAGAGAGAGAGTAAAGTAAAAGTCATGAGAGAGAGTAAAGTAAAATATAACTGCAAGCAGCGATTTAAGGGT
Organism: Acestrorhynchus altus; assembly: GCA_034509495.1. Lineage (NCBI taxonomy): Eukaryota > Metazoa > Chordata > Actinopteri > Characiformes > Acestrorhynchidae > Acestrorhynchus > Acestrorhynchus altus. Next base: position 17,154,517 of record CM067511.1, on the reverse strand, counting down.
CCAAGCACATATTAGTCCAATCAGTCCCAATACGTCAGTCTGTGAGTAAAGTAAACAAAAGAGTAAAGTTAAAAAAAAATAGAAATTTAAATAAAGAGTGTAGATCAACTCAGATCAATGAATACACACTGTAAATGTAGGTACTGTTAAATAGACTGAGGTGTGTGTGTTACTGTCTCTCATTAGGGTAAATATTAATAACACACTCTAAATGTAGGTACTGAGATATAAACTGAGGTGTGTGTAACAAATCTCATTAGGGTGAACATTAATAACACTCTAAATGTAGGTACTGGGATACAGACTGTGGTGTGTGTTACAGTTTTTTACTCAGCCAATAAAGTGATTTATACCATGATTCAAGGTTAAGTTGTCAGTCCATGCATCAGCTTGTTCTTTTCTCTTAATGCTGCATTCCCTTCAGTAAAAAGAAAATGGAGAAAGACTGATCCTAGATCAGCAGTCTTAGACTGAGGAGTTTGATAAGTGAACTCATGAAGCAGCATTGTAGATTACTCACAGGCCTATGACCTTGGCTGGATGTGTTATTTGTTAGAAATAAATAGCAAAACTTCCATTTGAAACAAGTCCTCCCTTAGAGAGAGAGAAGATACTCTGTATTTGATAACATCTGCCTGGAAAACGAGGTTAGAGAGGAAGCAGCCTCCAAAATGCTCTCCATCTCAGGAGAAAGGTAAATAGAGGCAGTGCTGTCTAGTCACCAATCTAAAGATCCTTCCACACTACACAACTTAAAAATCTCCATCTGCTAAATGTTACAGTCACGTACCACAGACAATCATTTCAACACATTACTCTGAACTCAGATGAATTGAAATGACATTTATTAAAATACATGTATAACCACAGTTATTGCGCTAAATCTATATTTAAACTGGGTAGCATTTAAAATGTATGACTGCATGATACAAATTTGAAGATAGAAATTTTACAGGATGACAAGAAAACATTGTGAAAAAGTAAATACAGTTAATACTGGGATGCAGTTGATCAGCTAAGAGGTTAGTTGTCTGATGTGTGCTTCTTTGATTAACTAGTGCATCCCAGGATTTATTTTGTTCATAATTGAATTATTTGAAAGGTCACTATAAATGTAATGAATTTAAAATATGAACTTACACCTTTAAACAAAATTATGATAACAAATTGACTTTTTCTATTTTCTTGAGATCAACTAGTTCAGTGACAAGAGTCATGGGAAAGCAGTATGTGCACTGCTTTGAAGAAGACACCTTGGCAATGCCCACACCTGTGTAAGCTGTAAGGTGTTATCAGTATGTGTGAGGCTGAAAACTGGCCAGTGTGCTTAGTTTGGGTTTTTGAGTGAGGTATGAAAGTGGGTGGCAGATAGATAGGATATTTAATTTCTATTGTGCAGCTGTGGGTACTCTTGCTTGTCAGCATGTAAATGTGCCACCAGAAATGCACATTGCAAGCTCCAACACCCAGAAGATGAAGAAGAGGTTGAAGACGAAGTGTCCTTATAGGTGATGAATACTCTTTTACACCAAAAATCCAGCCTCTCTGATGCTCACCTCCAGGCTGGACACTAACGGGGGTAGAAAAACAGGAAGGCATCTCCATTCAACAGAATCATCACAGTCCAGATTTCCTTTTTTCTTAACTATGAAGTAATTTCTCTGAATCCAAGAAGCTAGAAGGACAAGCATTTCAAAAAGAAGAAATCTGGATGACATCAAAAACCTCTATTTCCCAAGAAGGCGTGAAAATTCCCTCTGCATTTAGGTTAGTATGACCAACTTGGATCCACAAATATTCTGAATATACAGTATATTAATATATTCATAATATTATGTATGTTTTTGTGAATGTGAATGTGTGAATTTCTCTTTACTAGCTCACTAAAAATATAACCATTCATTTCAAATTTACAAAGCAGCAGAGGATTTAACAGATTTCTAAACAGTTTAATCCTTTCAGCCTAATTCTTTCAGTTCAGACCAACAGCAGATGACAAGATGTGTGAAGAAGTCTCCAACAATCCTATAAAGTCATCATAGGCCTTACAGGTAGCTATTGACATCTACAGTTAAATGTCAAAGTACATGCATGTACCACCAGAAAGAGACCAACCAAGTTTGATTTTCATGGGCAAAACTGAATCTTGAAAGTGAACATCTATACAAGTATATAGTTTCAAGCAGACTTTAGATTCAACCCTAATTGGAGTAATTATAGAAAGATAGTGATGAATTAAGAGTGATGGATGAAGTGGTAGAAGGTGTCCCTAGAGAGGACAGATTGGTGATTGGCAAATTGGACTTCAATGGATATGTTGGTGAAGGGAAAGAGGTGATGAAGAGGTGTTGGGTATGTATGGTGTGAAAGACTGAAAAGCAAAAGATCAGATGGTTATATATTTTGCAAAGAGAATGGAAATGGTTGTGGTGAACACATATTTTCAGAAGAGTGAAGAACACAGGGTGACATACAAGAGTGGAAGGAGGTGCACAAAGGTGGATTATATCCTTAGCAGGAGATGCCTCCTAAAAGAGATTGGAAATTGTAAAGTGGTGCCAGGGGAAAATGTAGGAAAGCAGCATAAGGTAGTTGTCTGTAAAATGAGATTAGAAACAAAGAAGAGGAAGAGAGTGAAGACAGAGCCAAAGATTAGATGGTGGAAGCTGAAGGAGGAGGATAGTTGCAGGGAGTTCAGGGAAAAATTGCAACAGGCCCTTGAGGGCAGTGAGGAGCTACCTGAGGACTGGTACAGTACACCTCAGGTGGTGAGAGAAACTGGCAAAAATGTGTTGGGTGTTTCGTCTGGTCAGAGGAAAGAAGACAGTTGAAAGAAGAAAAGTTGGTGGTGCAGTCCAGGAGAGTATTCAGAAGAAGGCAGCTAAGAAAAAGTGGGATAGCCAGAGAGATGAAGGAAGTAAGCAGGAGTACTGTGAGGCTAGTCGCATAGTGAAAAGAATGGTGACAAAGGCAAAGGCTCAGGCCTATGATAAGTTGTATGAGAGGCTGGACACTAAAGAAGGAGTAAAGGACGTGTATCATTTGGCTCAACAGAGCTGGAAATGATGTACAGCAGGTTAGGCTGATAAAGGATAGAGAGGAAAATGTACTAGTGAGTGAACAGAGAGTGTTGAGTAGATGGAAGGAGTAGTATGAAGGACTAATGAATGAGAAAAATATGGTGATAGTGGATCATGAAGTGCAGAGAATTAGTAAGGTGGAAGTGAGGGCAGCTTTAAAAAGGATGAAGAGTGGAAAGGCAGTTGGTCCAGATGACATACCTGTGGAGGGTGGTGCAGGACATGTATGAGGATAGTGAGACAGTGGTGAGGTGTGCAGTTGGAGTGAAATATGGTTTCAAGGTGAAGGTAGGGTTACATCAGGGTTTAAGCCCCTTCTTGTTTGCAATTGTGATGGGCAGGTTGACAGATGAGGTCAGGCAGGATGCTCCATGGACCATGATGTTTGCAGATGACATTGTAATCTGTGGTGAGAGTAGAGAGCAGGTGGACGAGAAACTGGAGAGATGGAGATTTGTACTGGAGAGGAGAGGATTGAAGGTCAGTAGAGACAAGACAGAATACGTGTGTGAATGAGAGGGAGGCAGGTGGAAAGGTGAAGATGCAAGGAGAAGAGGTCGTAAAGGTGGCTGACTTCAAATATCTTGGGTCAACAATCCAGAGCAATGGACAGCACAGAAAAGAGGTGAAGAATAGAGTGCAGGCAGGATGGAGTGGGTGGGGATGGACGTCAGGACTGCTGTGTGACAGAAGGACAGCAGCAAGAGTTTACAAGACAGTAGTGAGACCTGCTATGATGTATGGTTTGGAGACTGTGGCTCTGTCTAAAAGACAGGAGGTTGAGCTGGAGGTGGCGGAGATGAAGATGCTGAGATTTTTGTTGGGAGTGACAAGAATGGACAAGATTAGAAATTAGCAGATCAGAGGGACAGTGAAGGCCAGGTTGAGATGGTTTGGACATGTGTTGAGGAGGAATAGAGTGGATATATTAGACAAAGAATGTTAGAGATGGAGCTGCTGGGCAGAAGAAGAAGGGGTAGACCTCAGAGAAGGTTTATGGATGTAGTGAAGGTGGACAGGGAGATGGTTGGTGTAACAGTAGAGGAGGCAGGGGATAGGGCAAGATGGTGGCAGATGATCCGCTGTGGCGACCCCTAAAGGGAGCAGCCAAAAGAAGAAGAAGAAGATAACAATTGGAGTTGAAACCTTCAGGAAGGTAGCTCTCTGGGAGCAGGTTTGATGACCCCTGATCTAGACGATTACCAAAGCTACAGCCAATTCACTATTTAATACATGCCATATTTCAGGTCACTATTGTCATACACCCCTCAGTCTCTCCAGACTCCATTTCCCATAATCCCTCAGTTTGTCACCTGACCAATCATATGACTCATACACATTCACAATCACCTGAGTTCTGATTGCATTCACCTGGTCCGGAGCGTATTTTAGCCAGCGTCTCTGTTTGGACAGTGTCTAGCTTTGCCTAGAAACCTTAGTGTGCATCCGTGTTTGACCCGTTACTGCTTTCTGACCTGTTTTCTGCTTTTTGTCTTGTACTACATTCAGTCCACTGGTTATTGATCCTCACTTGTTTTTTGACTTCACCCCTGCTTTGTCCATCCTGGTTATATCTCGTCTGCTTGTTATAGAACTGGACTGTTTGACTCTGCTTTTGACATTTATCCCTTTAAAGTACTGTGCTTATATCTGTGTCTGCTTCCCTCTGTCCGGTCTTGACAACTATATAAAGTATAGTTATAGGAACAGAATTCAACAAGATACATGATTTTCTAAATTATTTCGTACACCTCACTATGTCTGTGAGCTCATTGCTGTGCAACAGCAGATGTCTTCCCTAGAGAAGCTGGGGTGAATCTTCAAACCAAACAACATGATGAATTATGGATAATCCACAAATACCCAAAACTGTGCACTTTATAGTCTATCGGGCACAGTTTCATACACAGTTCAGGACATCTGTTTTTTAGACTGACGAATTTTGAGTCTTAAATTCTGACTCAATTGTTTTTTTTTTTGACAAGGGTTTCCTGCTTGCACACATTCCATAACAATCAAACTTGTGCATCACTTTCTGATAATTTTGTTAGTGAAAAGATGAATTTATGTATGATTGATTGATTGGTCTAGATTGCACTCAATCAGTTTCAACTTAATAATATACATGGCAATATACATGGCATATTGTCAAAGTCAAATTTACAGGAGAAGCCTTCTTAATTTTCAGTGGAAATCAATGTAGAAATATTGGTTGCATTTTTATTAGCCCTTTCAAATCAAATAAAAAATTAAACCAAGTTTATTGTCACATTACACAGGTGTAAAGGTGAGTAAAAGTCCCTTGCAGTAGTAAAATGAAGGAGGGGAGAAGGAAGAAGGTAGGGAGAGGGTAAACAGAATAAACAGAATAAATATGTGCAATCTGAGTAGGAAAAATAAATAATAACTAACTAAACAACTAACTCTGAGACTAAATAACTCTAAGGAAGGAAATAAATTAGTGGAGGTAGGTGTGTGAATAGTTTCCAGATTGTGTAGGAACCCTGAGAAGTATATAAAATGCAAAGTGCAATGTTTGCTACATATGTTTTTTAGGAGAGCGTTGGCGACTGTGAGAGTCCATTGGTGACTTATGAGAGTCAATATGTGATATGTGGGATTTAGGGTTAAAAATGAAGTTGGATTTGGTTCAGAGTCCGAATAGCCTGAGGGAAGAAACTCAGTCTTATTCTTTCTGTGGTGGATCTTAATGAGCGGAACGGCTTTGCTGATGGCAGCAAAGCGAAAAGCCCATTGTTAGGATGACTGAGGTCCTTCATGATCATCATGGCTTTCAACCAGCACCGTTTGTTATAGATAGCCTGCAAATCTGGAAGTGTTATCCTCATGATGCGCTCAGCAGAACACATCACTCTCTGCAGGGTCTGTCAGTCCCATTTGGTGCTGTTTCCGAACCAGACCACAGAGTTCCTTGTGAGGATGTCTTGATGGTGCAGGAATAGAATTCACAGTACTGTGGAGGGCAATCTGAAGTCCCTTATGCGTCTGAGGAAGTAGAGATGCTGTCAGGCTTTCTTTGCCAGGATGTCAGGTCTTGCGAGATGTTGACTCCAAGGTATTGGAAGTTTTCTACCTTCTTTATTTCTGCACCGTTGAGTCGTACTGGTTGGTAGCTCCTCACCTGTCTCCTGCTGCAGTCCACTATCAGCTCCTTGGTTTTGCTGACATTGAGCAGGAGATTGTTGCCCAGGCACCAGTTTCCCAGGCGTGCAATCTCCTCTAGGTAGGCCTTCTTGACATTGTCGGAGATCAGGCCGACCATGATTGTGTCTTAACAATGATGTTGGAGCTTGAAGTGACCATGCATTCATGGGTGTACAAGGAGTACAGTAGGGGTGATAGAACACAGCCCTGAGGAGCACCAAACCTGAGGGTGACAGTGGGTGAGACATGGCTTCCCACTCACACTGTTTGTGGTCTTTTGGTGAGGAAGCTGGAGATCCAGTTACAGAGTGATGGGTGTAGTCCCAGTGGTATTGAGTTTGGAAGGCATAATATTGATAAATGCTGAACTGTAGTCAACAAACAGCATTCTGACATAACTGTTCCTTCCAGTGTCCAGATGTGTCAGTGTGGTGTGGAGCAGATGTGTGATGGTATCATCTGTAGAGTGGTTTTGTCGGTATGCTAACTGAAGTGGGTCCAGAGAGTCCGGTAGTGATGAATTGATGAAGTCTCTGACAAGCTTTTCAAAGCACTTCATCACAACTGATGTGAGGGCCACAGGGCGGTAGTCATTGAGACAGGCTGGCTGTGGTTTCTTTGGGACAGGGACAATCACGGACCTCTTGAAGCACGTTGGGACTGTGCTTAGTGAAAGAGAAAGGTTGAAGATGACAGTAAAGATAGCAGCGAGCTGATCTACACAAGCTCTCAAGACCCTACCACATAGGCCGCTGGGTCCCGGTGACTTCCTGGCATTTACTGTCTTGAACACTTTACTCATGTCTCTCTCAGTGATGATGAACGGGGGCGCTCCTCTGAGTGGTTCTGCACATGCCCTGCCGGCCGTGCTGCCAGCAGCCCAGAAGCAAGCATAGAAGTTTTTGAACTCACTCACCAGAGACACATCCACTCTCACTGCGCTAAAGGACGAGCATTTATAGTCTGTGATTGTCTGCAGTCCTCGCCACAGGGATCTGGAGTCACTCTGTGTGAACTGAGTCTCCAGTTTCTCCCTGTAGTGGCGTTTAGCCTGTCTCACTGCCCTGTGCACTTCGTAGGATGCAGACTTGTAGGGTTCCATGTTCCTGCTGGTCAGCCCCTCGTTGTAAGCAGCGGTGCGAGCTGACAGAGCTGACAATCATTACAAACATTAACTTACATACATTATACATACATTATTGCACTTTAGTTCTGTGTTTATAGAAACTATAAAAGGAATGCAAAAAAAGCAAAGTGGACTAAGGGAAGAAGCTGTCTTGGAACAGGCTGGTTCTGGTCCTCATGCTCAGGGAGTGAGAATTCCCCTTAAAGTCTGTGATTGTGTTTAACCCTTGTCACATGCTTCTGACATTGGTGGTGTTAAACTGTACTTCCACTTTGTCTCTTACTCAGGTTTTGCTGTTTTTATTGTCTTATGGAAAACATAGCAGTAGTACATGCATCCAGATCTGTTCACAGATGATGCTTGGCTTCTGATTGGGGGTAAAAACAAACTGTCATTGTGGGCACAACATCCTCTATGCAGTTCTGATTAAACAGTGACTGAATCAGCATCACAATCTTCCAGTACACATGATCAAAACAGTCCTGGAGCACATGTCTTTCATCATTAAATGACACAATGAAAATGAAAAACAGCAAATATGGAGATAAATAGCTGTGTGTCAGTGACAATTTTTAAAAAAGAAAAGAAATTCAAAATCCAATTTGAATAATGTCAATCCAGTGTTTCTACATTTGTCTCAGTGTACTGCTTTACCAGGTGTTCATATGTAAGCCAGATCAGCTCACCTGCCCACCACAGTCTTGTATATTAATGAAAAGTCTAAGCGCTTCAGTGCAACAGTCCTACAGGAGTAAAAACACAGATGCTCCACAGACACACAACTAACTTCAGCCCTGCAGCTGGGAGCCGCCGTTCCAATGCATTACCACTAGCACGTAGAAGCCCAGGGGACAATGCGGAGCATCTGAGAGCAACTTTAGCATCTGCAATTTGTACTGACGGCGCGTTTCTAAAGACAAAGGAAATCCCTTGGGCTCCAGAGGCACAGCAGAAAACACCGCCTCACTGCGGAATTGATATGGATCTGTGGGAGTTTATCGCTGTGTAATTATCCACCACCAACATCCGAGACATACATTCTGAGGCCTTAAAAAAAAAAAAAAACACCACAATGATTTTCAATTTAAGTATGCCGAGATCAGATCAGTTTCTATCGATCTTAAAAACACAAGTCCACAGACTGGAGGCAGCAATAGAAAACAGGATAGAGTTTACTCCTTGTACACCTATGTACTAGCCACTTTATTAGAAATGCCTACCTTGTGCTTTCACTCACTGGCTACTTTATAGGAAACGCCTACCTTGTGATTCCAATCACTGGCCACTTTATTAAAAACACCTACCTTGTACTTCTACTTACTGGCCAAATAATTTGAAACACCAACTGAGACCTTTCAGTCACTGGTCACTTTATTAGAAATAGTGACCTTATGCTTCCACTCACTGGCCACTTATAATCTTTATAGAAGTTTAAAAGGTATATTTCACATGTCATTCCAGAGCATCCAGACAGGTTTAGCTCATGCTCTTATTAAACTACAGCTCAACTGAAATACAGTAAGCTCTATTTTTAACAGCACTAATTATTATGGGATTCCCATTCATAATTAGCTGTGACAAAATGTCACCATGCTTATTGATTGAAAGCTTGGCAAGTGCTCCGGGTTCCCGAAAGTTGAAAATGCAATCCAATCACGCCTCCATTTTGCCTCCACTAATTCTATTAGCGTGTGTAATTGGTTTGGCTGTGTTCGTAACTTGATTAGGACAGAGCAACACACTCATGTTAATAAGATCCTCTGTTATTGCTGCCTGCCTTCATCAGATTGCTCCTCCGCTAGATTAAAACTGCCTGCTTGTTATTCCTGTGCACATGCCCGGGCTGACAAATATGATAAAGCCTGAAAGCAGCACGCTAAACGTGTCCCATGCTGTCTGGCTGCGCTCAAAGGCCGAAAGAGACACAGGGTTTAATCGACAATCCTTTAGCCTGTTTTCTTCATTATGTACCTTCAGATAGCCTGAATGTGCTCTCTATTGTGTCAACAGCAACAAGACAATGTATTCAATTACACACTTTGAGCTGTGACGATTAGCTGACAACATTCAGCGAATCCCCCCAACCCCCTACCCCCAAAGTGTTCCTTCAGAACCACACTGTTTAGTGCCTGTAACCTGCTATAATAATAATAATAATAATAATAATAATAATAATAATAATAATAATAAAAGAAAATATAGCCACAAGCGGTAAATCTTGGGGACAAAGCAAAATGTAACAATGCACAAATGCAATGCATATAGGAACACAAACTGAATTATCCGTACTTTGTGTATGTGCATGACTTTGATCCTGGTATTTATAATTTCTGTGAGGGGGAAGCTGCTCTACAATGTGCCTTATGAACTGCAGAACTGTGTAGTTGTGGGTGGGTATAGCAATTGAAGATGTGCCAGAGGTACAAATGTGTGTGGACACCCTTATCATGAATGCATTCAGTTACTTTGAGTTGCACCCATTGCTTACCCAGATGTGCAAATGCACAGACACAGTTTGTCTAGTACTTGTAGAGACGTACTGCCAGTAGAATTGCAACTCATTCAAAATGCAGCAGCACACCATGTTCCTAAGTTCAGTCATGTAACTCCACTGCTGCGTTCCATTCATTGGCTTCCTGTAGCTGTCCGCAACAGATTCAAAACCTTGATGCTGTCTCTTTCAAGAGCATTTAACTCATTAAAAGTTTATATTTATAAATCTCCAATTTGACTTTTGTTTTCAGCAGCATCTAAGCTTGAGGAATCTCTGTATCCTAGCTTCTTCTAACTAGCTAGGATATCTGATTGAACAATAAATCCAGTCTAGAGACAGTACAGTATATGGATGTGATGGTGATCACACTGTATGTATGGGACAAATAAAACTTTGAACTTGATTTAGCTAGCATAGGTACACCCACACATTCTACAAAAAAACATCTGTGATCTAACATTGAATAAAGGGTTTATTTGAGACACGCCCTCATATCCCAAGGGTCTGTGTGGCTGCTGTGATTTTGTTAAGCTCTTGTCCTGTACCTGCTTTAATCTTCACTTCACTTCCAACCCCGCTATTCACACGCCAGAGCCACAGTAATTAACCAGCAGGTAATTATCTTCGCTAACAACAGGAATAGCAGCAAAATGAGGGCTTGTCACACCAAGGTGATGATTGCAAAAAAGAGAAAAGTCTTTTAACATAACAAATTAACGTGTCATGTTCATCTCCCCGGCGAGTGCTAATGCTAATGAGGAGCGAGTGAGAAACTAAACAGCAGAACTGATGATTGTGCTTTCTGACCTGGTCTAAGAACAGTCTGAGCTATATGAATTCTGATAACAATAACCCAGAGAGAGAGAGAGAGAGAGAGAGAGAGAGAGAGAGAGAGAGAGACTTTTTGACTTTTAAGAGCCTTTAATCAAAACAGAGGATCATTCCACCGTTCTCACTTCAGAACAGGAGATACCCACCAATGGCAGGAAACATCAAGAACAACAAAATGACAGTAAAACAAAAGAATCAATAGAACTCTGAAGCAAAACAGACAGCTCCATCGACTACAGAACAAATGGCATCGCCACGGCACCACGTCAACAAACGTGTCGAGGTAATTCATGCCTCCATAAAAACCAAAAGCAAGCAAAACCCATGACCTCACCAATCTGCAGAAAATATACACTGCGTTACAGTCCGCATCCTGTGCCAGCTTGTTCTTTCGGCTAAGATATACCACCATCTTAGCCTGTCCCAGAACAAAATTCACCAGCTGGCACCTGGACCTCTCCTTCTGGATGTATTTAAAACCCAAAATAAAAGTCTGCAGATTAAAAGTCATATTAAGAAACAGCGAACAAGGGACATAACCTAAAACAGTGCATTAAAGCATGGAACACTGTCTCTCTATGTGGACAGAAAGGACACATGTGTGAAACCTCAGGAATAAAAAAACAGAAATATAAGAGTTCACAGAGACAATGCCATGAAGTATTCGCCACTGAAGATTTGCAGTTTTCTTGGTTAATGGTGGCTTTTACAAGACACTCCATTCTGGCCTTGCATTCTCAGCCAGCCCAAACTCCCTGCGCCATAGAGTGTCTACCCTTCCCTCCAGCCTTTTCCTCTTCAGGACTCTCACACAGACTCTGTACAAGGCTTTACCACTGACTGTCCCCAAGTCCATGTCAGCCTGCCCTACACCCTCCAACAGCAGACCTCCACTGTCCTCTAGATTAGGGGTGATAGAACACTTGGGGAAAGGATCACCCGACTCAGGCCCAACAACCCCTGCGACATGATCTTTCAGGAGAGTCAGCTCCTCAGCTGAGAGTGCTGATCTCCAGCTGCGCAGGAGCTGGAGCACCACCCGCAGTGACCGCATCCCCAGTAACCCCACCAGGCCTTCAGCATGTGTAAAATCCGACCCAGCCAACCCAATAAGATGACAGAGTCTCATGACTCCAGAGGAAACCAATGCTCTGGACAGGGCCTGGGAGTGCTGACTAGATAAATCTAGATGCGCATCATAGATCAATGTCCTCCAGTACAGGGACAGGCTGTTCTGTTTACACACATTAAAAAAACTCCAAATCCTAAAAAGGCCTTTATAAAACACTGGCAAACCAGTAAAATCCAGTTTCTTAGAATTCATTAAAAACAGTGTTTTATCTAATCCTAAAAGACCAACAGTTTGTAGTATACGGCTCACAGCCTTGACCCATATAGTGTCATTGGGACACTGTGAGAGAGAGAGAGAGAGAGAGAGAGAGAGAGAGAGAGAGAGAGAGAAAGAAAGAAAGAAAGAAAGAGAGTGAAAGGGAAGGGAGAGAGAGAGAGAGAGAGAGACAGAAAAGGGCTGGAAGAAAAAGAGGACTGAAACATGAGGGAGGAGAGAAGAGAGGGGGGGATTAAATGGAAAAAGGAGTGAGAGATGAAACATTAATAGAAGGTAGAGAGTGAGAGTGACATGAGAAACAGAAGGTACTGCCTAATAGTAAAAAAGACTGTGGAGTAGGAGAGAACAGTAAGAGGAGAGTGGGAGAAAGAGTAGTGACGAGAGACAAAATGGAATATTGTGAGAGAAGCGAGAGTAAGAGAAAAGAAAAAGCTTCAGAGAAGGGAAAAAAGACAAGAAAGCAATGAGAGAGAGACAAAAAGAGAAGAGAGACAGAAACAAGAAAAAGAAAGGCAAAGGAGGTGTAGTGAGAAAGGAAAAGTTCAATAGCCATGTAAACTTGCATTGGATCAGCACAGCAATATTAATTACAGTCTATTAGTCTAATTTAATAACATCCCCATATTCCCACACTCGCTTTGTTAACATTGTTTTAGTGAGAGAGAGAGAGAAAGAAAGAGGGATAGATAGATAGATAGATAGATAGATAGATAGATAGATAGATAGATAGATAGATAGATAGATAGATAGATAGAAAGGGACAGATAGAGAGAGACATAGAGAGTGATAGAATGAGACAAAGAGAGAGAGAGAGAGAGAGAGAGAGAGAGAGAGAGAGAGAGAGAGAGAGAGAGTAAGCAGCAGTGCCCCTGGACTGAAGCAGTTCAATACTAACCTGTAAAGTGTAAAAACATAATATGGTGTAAATAATATTTGTATTGTTTTTTTTTTCAGTTAAACATCCAACGTTAGAATAAACACACATAAACAGATAATATAGACCTATGTACAGTTGGTCTGCAGGCTAATTTATCTCAGGCTGTCTAGCTCAAACCAATAATCTCTCTCATTATGACTTTCTTTCACTC
>CM067511.1:17133885-17136385 GCA_034509495.1 Acestrorhynchus altus | reverse complement strand
GAGATATATATAGGGAGGTACAGGAGAGTAAGGAGAAATGAGTTATGGAAATGGAAAGGTAGAAAGAAAACAAAGAGAAGGGGAATGACAACAGAGAAATAGAGGGAAAGTAGGGCTGCAGGTGTATTGAGAAATGGAGACACACACAGAAAAAGGAAATCAAGTGATAAGTGTGTTGTAGTGCCTGTATCTGGTCTCAGGACCCCAGTGATTCACATCCAGCTTAGAAAAGGTTCCTACAATCACTGTATAATACAAACTCAGCTTGTTAAAAGTCACATTACCTCTACATCTCTCCCTCTCACCCTCTCTCCATCCCTCTCTGTATCTTGCTTTCTCTTCTATGGGACATAGACCCCAATCGATACTTCACGACTGGGTTAATGCAGTCTCTTTACAAGCAGTCTATTCACTCGCCCAAGAGTGCCACTCAGATAATTGCTTTTTTGAAAGTGTGTGTGTGTGTGTGTGTGTGTGTGTGTGTGTGTGTGTGTGTGTGGTGTACTGCCCTCTGTTGGAGACCCAGGACAAATGAAACAGTGACCCTGAGTAAGGTCCAGGGCACTTTAACAGAAACCTCTTCTTTGTAGCTCCACCTTGTTTATGTACAGTTATTATTTTTGTGAGTTATCCAGTAACTTAACATGCCACTTAATTAGGGGTCAGTTTCTGACCACAGAGCTAATCGTGTCTGTATAGTCATGGGTGATCACTTAGCAGTGGCACTGATGATCTAGACATTCATACCAGTGCCACACACACTACCATGTCCTAAACAGCACCTAACAAAATGGTTCTATGGTCAGAGAATGTCCAGTGATGGTGATTCCTGAAAAAATGTGCAGACAAATATGGAGCTACTGTCTGCAACTTTACAACTATATGGTATGATTGTAATAAATTGGCTAGTGAGTGGAAGAGCATGTTCAGTGTTTCTAATAGTGATTGGAAGTTGATAAAAGTAAGTGTTTCTAATAAAGTTACCCGAAGATGGGCACATGCCTTGAAATATGCTAATTACTTAAGACAAAATGAATAATTGTATTTATACTGAGCTATTTAAAACACAGAGGTTTTTCTGTTAGCTCAATCTACAAATCAGTGATCAGATATACAAACTATTTTACATGTATGGCATTTATCTTACACTTTTATTCAGAGTTATGTAAATTTGAAATATGTTACACAGACAGGAACCTAACTTTGGTTAATCATAATGCCATTGACTGGTCAGGGAACTGAACCCTAGGGTGCCATGGGGAAAGCAATGCTATACCAACCAACATTTATGTTCATAGTTGTCCAAATAGAACAAGAAAAGGAAAAGGATACAAAAGTCCTTGTTTTCTTAAGCTTTTCAGTTTTCCAATTTCAGTGCTGATGGTAGGGTTTCTGTGTGGTGTATTGCAGCCTGAATGTGTTTACAAATTATTTTAGTTATTAGCTATTTAAACTACCAGTATGCATTAGTATGTCCAGTTTAGTTAGTAAAACTAGTTTGTGTAAACTGAAGGCTTAGTAAAGGCTTTGTGCTGGTTTGCAGCATGCAGATGAAGTTTATACACTGAAAATATTTTTCAATGGTAAATCACAGTTAATGTCATATTTTAGTTCTAGATTAAGTTATGTTCACAATATCAGGTCTTTATGCACAAACGTGGGTACAAACAGTATAATGATTGCAACCCAGTCCTGGAGCCAGTTTTATCTCACTTAAACTGTATGAGTGATCTAAATGTGATCTGAAATGCAGCATTGAAAAACGAGCTATTACACATTTTGACTAAACTAATTTGACTCCCAAATAACTGATGTAGGTTGAAATATTTTCTTTAAGATAACCTTACTGAGACATATATCAGGCAATGAAAATTTGTACACTGTATTCTCACTGCCCAGTGTTCCCACTACAAAATGTCTCATGGTCCTGACCTAATTCCATCCACATTTCCAGTCATGTAAACACAACTGGACACTCTCTGTCCCTAATGGTCTTTAGTGTCTCAGTGCCTTTCTCAGGGCCTCAGTGTTCCGTGTCCTTACTGGTGTGTCACAGTGAACCAAAGCTGCTCAGAGCCATCGAGGAACATGGATTAAAATAAATTCAAATACTAAAGTTGGAGAGTGCATTGGACTACCTACTGAAACCAGATATTCACAGTTTGTGATGTGTGAGAGAGAAAGAGAGAAAGAGGATAGAACCTTTATAATGGCTTCTGCAATATTAAATCAGGATGATGGGATCTCACACCATAGACTAGGAGGTTTTTCCATTGTCACAGCAACAAAGCAGCAATCTGACATGACGACTTTGAACAACTCTGTTTTTTGAGTGCTAGTATTTATCTGGAAAATTCAATACTTACTGGTCACTTTCTTAGAAACACCCACATTTTGCTTCCACTCATTGGACACTTTATTAGAAACACACCTTGTACTTACAGTCACTTGTCACTTTATTAGAAACAGGATTAGAAAGGAGAGTTCATTTTATCTCCAC
>CM067511.1:17078885-17128885 GCA_034509495.1 Acestrorhynchus altus | reverse complement strand
CATATGTGTGGATGTGGGTGTGCCTGCAATGTGTGGACATTGTATTAAAAGTAGAAACACTTCTGTTTAAATCAACAGAATACATGACTATTATAACACACATGGAGCACATTATTATTGCATATCATTTCTGTTCATAATCACTCAAATTATCTTAACATGATGTGAATGTGAAAGTTGTTCCATACACGAAATCACCATTAGATAATGAATAAGCCAATGTAAATGATCAAACATAAGTTGGAATAAATCCTTTTCTCAATGACTTCCATTTTTATTGATAATGTAAAGTTGTTATTTTGGAGAGGTTTTGCACAACATTTACAATATGTACTTGTACACTTGAGGGTGTTTGTCCCTCTATGTTGCAGTTTCAGCCTTTACTGTTCTGCAGTATACTGCACTCCTGTGTGTTATTTCACTGACTCGGAAACCTGAAGATATGATTGCAATCACAGCCAAGATCAGTCCTGATTTAGGTACTCTTGAAAGAGTTGTGTCTTCAGTTTGCATTTGCAAGAATTTAGCAAGCTATTCTGCCAGGATTGGCACCACACCTCCAAAAGTGGTGATGCTAAATTTGTGGTACTGAAATCTGGAATACACTGGAATCATGTCCCTATGAAGACCAGTTGTTTATAGGAGACATGGAAATATTCATAATTCTGAAAACAGGCCAATACATGTGAATGTGGGCATATATGTTTACAGACCAGCATGGTTATGTTACACAGTAAGCAGTGTAAAAAAGATAGACATTTTTTGAGTGTAGCGACAAGGAGATGGTCATAATGTAGTAATAATATACTACATTCATAATATAGTTGAAAAGTGTATGACTGTATAAATCTTGGTAGCCTTGGAATCACCGGTTCTGCATTACAATGGTTTGCATCATACCTGGAAGTGCGTTCTTACCAGGTCACATGGCAGGGAGCCACATCAGCTCCACGCAGACTCTCCACTGGTGTTCCACAAGGCTCAGTCCTTGGTCCTCTTCTCTTTTTGCTCTACACTACTTCTCTTGGTAAAGTAATACCTTCTCATGGTTTTACTTACCACTTCTATGCCAATGACAGTCAACTCATCCTCTCCTTCCCACCGTCCGACACCCAGGTCTCATCCCAGATCTCAACTTGCCTCTCTAATGTCTCATCATGGATGGCAGCCCATCACCTGAAACTCAACCCCAGCAAGACCGAACTACTATTCATTCCTGGAAGCACTGGTCCTCACCCTGATCTTACCATTTCCCTTGAGAACTCACTGGTCACTCCATTTGCTGAAGCACGCAGCCTTGGTGTAGCAGTAGATGACCAGTTATCGTTTTCAGCTCATGTCGTACACCTGGCTTGGTCTTGCAGATTTCTCCTTTACAACATCAGGAGAATTCGATCTTTTCTGTCTAGAGAGGACAGTCAGGCGCTTGTTCAGTCTCTTGTCTTTTCAAGACTAGACTACTTCCCCTGGGTGTCCGAACAGCTGAGTCACTCACTGTCTTCAAACGTAGACTGAAAACTCATCTGAGTATTTAACTCCATTAAGATATTTGTTTCAAAAGGACCTAAGCATGAGGAATCTCTAGATTCTAGCCTTGTCTACTAGCTAAGCATATTCGGAGTGAACAGCAAATTCGCTCTGGATAAGAGTCTGCTGAATGCCATAAATTAAAATGTAATGTAAATGTATCAATGCATCTAAAAAATTTAATATTGTGAAAAAGTTAATTTGTGTTCATCATTTCATAAAAAAGTTAGTGTCAGATTTGATTTTCATTACATGTAAAGTGACCTAGTTCATTTAGTTTTTTTTTTTTTTTTTTTTTTTTGTCTAACTGTTCACCTGTATGGCTTATAGCTCATGAAGGTTTGATATCTAGAATCTCAGATTATGAAAATATATCATTTCAGATTTGACTAAATGACAAAATGATATTAAAATAAAAATGTTTGAAATAGATCACTTTAAATATAAGAAAATTAACATATATGACAGTTTAAGGTTTTGAATTAAATTATGAACAAAATGTTTTGCATTATATAGATTAATTGAACATTCTGCCTCAATTAACATTAATTAGTTATTTTGGTTAGGGGTTATTTTCTATTAAGGTAATCAGGAAGTTCCACGAAAAGTAGAAGATAAATATCTTCTTGTATACTGCATTTCTTGCAAACAAAATACTGCTGAACAAAGTATTCGCTGGGGTTTTATTGAAATATATACACAATACTAGATAACACGGTCACAAAAGAATGTAACAAACCAGGTAACATACCAGATAACACAACAGTAGACTCACCACACCAGACTGACACAAGGGAGTATATATACTCACAAGGAACATTAAACATGGCTGGGAAATGATTACAAAGGGGCAGGGTTACCAATAGGACACAGCTGGGAATGGGTGGAGACGAGACCAAAAAAAGACACACATGTTTGCACGTAGGAACTAAACAGGACTCTATATGTGACAATACTTAATGATGTCCTGTGAAAAGTAGAACATTACTTTGATCTTTTCTAAACAAATATTATAAACAAGACAGTTTCAAAAGAACTCAAATACTTCAGTATAAATAAATGATGTAACTCAAGTAGCTAATACCAAAGAAAAATGCTGTGTCCATTATTTATCCATCATTTGGTCAGACCATGGCCTTGTAGAGCCAGTTTTTCCCTATAGGTCACTTCTACAAGCCTTTCAGGGAAATTTTAACAGAACTATTAGACCATTAGGGACCTGTATCTCCACTAAACTTAACAATCTAGACAAATCAATTTTTCAAAAACACCAACAATCAAGGATCTGAGGTTGATCCTTGTCATTGCATTGCATTCACATAGGGCTGCTCCACTCATAATAAATACTGTATAGTGTGAGGAGCATTTCACTGTTTGGTTGGTGGAGTTCACTGTGTTTAGTGGGTGCTATTAAATGAAAATATAGTAGCAATGTTCATGACCTGCTGTGGATTTTATTGATTCTATGTACCAAACCTCCTCTGAGTTCTTCAAAGGGTGTGTTAGGTATTGGAGGGGGTTCCATCACTCCAGAGAATACAATTCCACTGCTCCATAGCCCAGAACTGGGGACATAATAGCCCCCCAAGCCTTGTTTGGCATTGGGCACATCGACCACAGGCTCGTGTGCAGCTGCTCCAATCCATCCTGTTCAATTGGTCAGGGATTTTCAGTAGAGATTATATGAGTTGCAGCTGAACTCCTGTGTCAACAATGGATGCAATTTAAAGCAACTGCATTCTCTCATTAGAAAGCCTGTCCAGATACTTTTGGTCAGTCAGTATAATTTGAAAATTGTTGATGAGAGAAGAGTAAAAAGAGATTGATTTGCATGCTTTTAGTAATTATGAAGGTACTCAGAGTGGTTTCATAGCCAGATAATCCTTGTTATAAAACTATGTTTATAAATGATTGACAGGTGAGAAGTTCCCCTGCTTCTATTTCAGTGTTCATCATTACTGAGTGAAACTTGGAGAGGTGTGTGAGCCCACGAACCTGCTGTGGATAAAAACTCACTGTTATGGAGACTGAATTATAGTGTGGAAGTGTGAAAGTAAGTGTGTGTGTGTGTGTGTGTGTGTGTGTGTGTGTGTGTGTGTGTGTGTGTGTGTGTGTGTGTGTGTGTGTGCCTGTGTGTGTGTGTGTGTGTTATAGTCAGGGTCAGAAAACTAGAATTTATTCTGCACTGCTTCTCCACAGTTCCTCTACAGGACGCATCTTCCTTGGTCACATGTATATATATTTATTAAGTGTGTTTAACCCTTTAGTTCTGTCAAAGGCTATATATATATATATATATATATATAGTTCTCATTTTAGTCTTCACTGTAACAGGAACTCATGGGCGCTCAGTACTTAGAAAATGCATATTAGTTTTTATTACAGATACTGACAAAAACCTCATGTCAGAAGTAAAATTTGTACACCATAACTAAAGACTAAAGTACATATGTTAGGGTTGTACCAATTGCATGAATTACGAAATGCTTGTTTTGAATGTTTGACTCAATGTGAAAAACAACTGCCACAATTGACTAACTAATGTGTGTGTGTGTGTGTGTGTGTGTGTGTGTGTGTGTGTGTGTGTGTGTGTGTGGTGTGCGTGTGTGCGTGTGTGTGTGTGTGTGTGTGGTGTGCGTGTGTGTGTTTTCTATTAGATCTATGTTTGGATGTACTGGCTTCGGTAGTGAGTAAAAGTATTTCAAATTGATTAAGTAGTCTTGAAAAAAGACTGGTTAAAACTATGACCATGTAAATGTTTAATATGAAGAGGCTAAGATAACATAAAAATGTCTCTATGTGTTGGTGAAGGCATGGATCATGGCCCTGATGGAGCGGATGATGCCTGCCAGACTGCACACACAGCCCAGGCTTAGGATGAACATGTCCAACATCTTCCCCCGTGTGCTCAGCTGTCTCCACTTTAGCTGCAGGTGAAACAGAGCAGGCAGCAGCAGGGTCATCACTGCTCCTGTCACACTGCCCGTCAGACCCATCAGCAGGGAGAAGTGAGGATCATACAGAGCCATGATAAAGGAGGAGGAGGGTGGCGCGGAGAATCAGTGTGTGCCACTCTGGCACATCTGACCGCACACACTGCCCAGCTTCCAGCTGCAGCACGCCTGTCTGCAGCAGCTGGGCAGCAGAGAAGAAAGGCAAGTGTGAAGGCAGGGCACACAGCCAGCAGACAAAGATTCACAAGCATCCACTCAGAACAAGGCAGATTATCACTGACCACCTGAGAGAGAGAGAGAGAGAGAGAGAGAGAGAGAGAGAGAGAGAGAGAGAGAGAGAGAATAATTTTCATAACTTATTCTGCCACACTTTCTCTGGCATGTTTTTCATGATTACCAACTTTTAAACTGGCATCTACTCAGTATACTACAATATTTACACTAACAAGTTAACATTCTTTACATTGCCACCATTGCAATAGAATCTTTGCAAAAGAAAATTTAGACTAGCATTTTTACACATCTGTAAGCTATCATCTTTATGTTATTTTGCATTTTATATTGATTATATTGATTGTATTTTCACTGCCTTTTTCACACTTTCATCTTTACACTGCTATGGATAAAAATGATTTTAACACTGTCAGGTTCACATTCACGTCTATGCAGAGCCAGACCTTGGGACTATAAGAAGAATTCTTCACAAATTCTGCTACATGAACATTCTGAGCACAATCCTTTGACAGTACTTAAATTCCACTAATACAATCAATTATTTATTGATTTATCAGAATCTGTTAGATTAAGCAGAAATATAACAAACAAAGATTGGGTAGTGGGGCATAGAAAGCTACATTTCTTGTTTGGGTTTCATGCAAATATGAACACATTTAATGATGTAGATGTACAATTGAAGATTTAATTGCTATAGTGGTAAGAAACCAATATGTAGTATTATATAGTGAATTTAACTCCTTCACTATATAACATGGAACAGAACATTCAAAAAAGAAGCTGGTGAGCAAAGAATGTACTAATTCTATTGCAGCTGCAGGTTTTAACATGGAATTGAAGAAGATCTAACTTTCTGTCACCTTTGCAGCTTTGTGTCACAGCAGTTTCATCCAGGCTTCTGTAACTGCTTCAATGGGGAACAGAAACTTTGACTTAGCACTTTGTGCAATGGAATGATATGGAACTTTCAGAGTGTATTGGTGTATTTAGGGAGGTTTAAGCAGGCATTAGGCGGTAAACCATCAGTATGTTCCATCTCCTTTTCAGTTTCAGTTTGATTCATGCTTTGCATAATCTCTAGTTGCTGCGAATTTAAAATTGCAGGGGAGTCAATGCCTGACAGCCCAACTCCATGACCCCAGCACTAAATATCTTTCAATTGCTATGATAACTATTAAGTATCAAACCTAATTTTCCACCTCTCCTGTCCTGTATCATTTCATCTTCAGATTAAATGTAGGCAACTTTAAATTTGTGGTGACCTACACTGTGTAAAGGGCAGTCCAGGTTTGCATCTATGTGCTAGTAGAGCATGTATTTTTACTCTGCTACCTTTATCTTATTACACTGTTCATTAGGTATTATTACCTCCTTGATGTCCTCCCCCCAGGTCAGTAATGCTACTATTGAGAATGCAGTCTTCAGAATGCCTGCCAACATGTGTCCAGTTCATCATGGTGCCCACTTGGTCAGCCATGCACCCCTCCAGTGTGGGCAAGAATATTTGCGATGTGTAGCTAAAGATAATAACACCTGCTGCTACCAGGAAGCCATCAAAGTCCACTGCCATCCTCAGCCCACCGTAAGCCCACTCACTGAGCCTAGGCAAACAGTAGCCAATTACAACAAATGTGATGAGAGTGTGCCTGAGAGGCACAAGCTGAGCTGAGACACCACCTTCAAGTCACGGATCAACATGCAAGGCATCAGGATCAAAAAGGTCAAAGTTGAGCAGGTCACCGGGCTCAAGGGTAAAGAGGAGAAGCTATGGCACATCAGATTGCTACTGACAACCAGGTAGAGGATGCAGGTCATAATCAGCTCTACCACTTGGGTGACATTGACCACTTTTCCACCCAGCCATGGACACAGGTGAGACCAACAGGCATCAGCAATGTCTGTGTAAGTGTGCCGAATGCGGCGTGACTGGCCGATTTCATCTTCCTCGTACAGGCAGGATATGAGGATTTTGCCAGTGTAGCAGCAGAGCAGTGCTGAGAGAACCAGCAGCAGCAGCCCAGTATAGCCACTCTGCAGCACAGCATAGGGAAGACCCAACACAAAGATACCCTGAAAAATATACAAAAAACACCTGCCATTAACATTCAGTATTGTGAGTCAGAAGCTTTACATTGGGATGTGTGCACTGTCATGTTTAAATTAGTATCTATAAATGGCATCTTATTGCCATTTTCTATTTCTTCTTCTATGTATTATTATTATTATTGTGTGTGTGTGTGTGTGTGTGTGTGTGTACTGCTGGTACTACTGGTACTACTACTTATGTTATAGGTGCCTTTTCAATATCCAAGGATGCTGTACAATCAACACTCAATCTTATACCAAGGCACTCAACCAATTTGTGGCAGACAGTATGTGCACAGCATTCTCTCAACCACCCATGACCATCCTCCTAGGGGATTGTGTCACAGACATATGTTCATTCACACTGAAACACAGTCACAGGAAATTTTACATTGTCATCTTTTGGCTGGTATGTTTATTGTTATCTTGATGCTTACATATTTACATTAACATATCTTTCAAATGCTTTGAAATTTCCTGAATTTCTGCAATAATTCACAGATAAAAATGTAGTCTGACAGTGAAGTCATAATTCCACACAGAACAAAAATAAAACTAAACTAAAAACAGAAACATTTGTACTTTCATATATTTTATTAGCATCCACAGTGAAGACTAGAAAAAGTGATTTCTAATCTCATCTCCTTGATTGGAACCACTTTTGTAATTAACTGAGACATAGACCATACAGTGTTAATGACATCTCCAGAGCAAAGACTGTAGGAAATGAGATTTGAAATTTGTGTTTCACAGGTATTTTGCCCATTTGTGATCCATGCCTTAATGCAAACATTTGTCAGAGGACCTGGGTGTACATCAATCCACAATTAGGGTTAGGGTTAGTGTGTACACTAGTAGAAATAATGTGGTCATGTGTATCCAAATGAAAAAGTTGATTAACACTGTATTTAATGTCAAAAAAATTGTTGAATGATTAAAAGTGTGTGTGTGTGTGTGTGTGTGTGTGTGTGTGTGTGTGTACGTTTGAGCTCCAATGTACCAATTTTTTCTTAACTGGTTGTGCTCTGCCAATGAAAACATGAGCTCATTTGCTTACACACATACACTATAATGCTGATTTAAAAATCTGTTTATTTTCATCATGCAAACAGCTTTTTTGCAGCATTTTGCTGCATGCTGCTTCTGAGAATCTCTACCATAGTCTCTAAATCTCAGGGCTCATTGCTCCTTATATAGTGCAGCCCAGAGATTAGAAAGTGCAGCTTGAACTCTCAAACAGTAGCTAAATATTATATATTGTGTGTCATACAGCCTGTAGACAATATCAATATCTAGGACTGATGAAATCCCAGCAATTGTAGAGGCTCACTGAGCTGTATCACAGATGTACAGAGTGTACACAGATATCATTATGAAAACATGCCTGGTTGAACAATTTTTCATTTAATATTTGACACATTTAACCCTTTTGTTTCCAAACAAACCTTTAACAGTGGAATATGGCCAGTAACACTACAGAGGTTGAACACAACTGTCATTCAACTGAATAAAAATGAGATCTTTTTTTGAGACTATTATAGAATTTATTAGGCCATCTTATAAGTTCCGGATGGCCCTGTGGGTTCACTACTACATAGTATTATGTATTATATACACTATATATTTGTGTGTATAAGTGTTTTGACAAACTATTTATGTGTTAGTTGTACAGAACCCCCAGTAAAATAAAGTGCTGTTTGAGGTTCATCCACAGATTCTGTGAGAACAGCATAGAGCATGCAAGCTGTAGGTCCATCTACATTGTGTGTGAGTGTGTGTGCATGTGTGTGTAGTAATGTGTGTGTGTGTGTGTGTGTGTGTGTGTGTGTGTGTGTACCTGTATAGCATTGGTAACATTCCATCCTGCCTCCCAGGTTGTGATCCTTGGCTGTGTGTGTTGAGTTTCTCCCTCATCGTTTGTGTGTTCACCCTGAGAGCTGGATGGTGAGATGTTTTCTCTGAAGGTCTGATTCAGGTCATCTCTCTGGACCAATCCCAGATTCTCCTCTCTGTCTGAGCGGAAGCGGGTTTCCCAGAGCAGACCAGCCCTGAGCACGCACCGCTCCACAAGCAACATACTGCTGACCGTCTGCACCAGAAAACAGTAATAGTGCTAATAATTATCATTATCATCACGACAAATTGTACAACAGTATGGGAACAATGTTGAGAATAACAGTTAATGAAACAGTACAATAGTTACATAACACATCCAAAAGTATCTGGACAGCCCTTGAGTAATGAGTGAAGTCAACTGCTTTAAGGAGCACCCAAAGCAGATGCAGGTGTTCACACACAGCTTGTGAAATGATAGTAGTATAACACCCACTATTAGAATGGGACACTCTGGAGCTGCTGTGAGCATGGGGCTTAAAGTTCACCATGCCCAATGCTGATATGGGCTTAAGGGTGAGAAATGACCAAGTACTGGATTTTGGAGCAGTGGCACTGTACAGAGCTCTGGAGCCATGGATCCAATACCTTAGGGATGAGTTGGGGTAGCACAATTAATCATTCGATATCAGTTCCCGACCTTGAGCTCTTGCTCAAACAGCCAACATACAGTTTAACACACTGTTCTATACCATATCAATACTTGTAACTAGACAAGTAGATGGCTTTAAACATTTCGCAATATATGCAATAATATATGGATCTATAGATAGACAGAAAGATAGACAATCAAGCAGATAGACAGGAAGATGAATAGAAAGGTAGAGAGACAGATAGTGCTGTATTAAAGAGAGCAAAACTGGCAGGCATGCAGGGTGTGAGGCTCACCTGAGATGGAGGACAAAGTAGGGTTTCAGACCCATCCTCCCGTCCCTCAGCGACGACAAGCTGCTACTGACCATTAGCAGAGCTTTAAAACAGGAGAGTCAACTTCATCAAACCTTTAAATACAAGCCCGACACACTGGAAGCTAAGGACCCCTGACCTCCATCCCCTTCCTTCCACCTTTGACCATTTTTTCTGAGTTGGACTTGTTGTCCATCGTCCTCAATATTTTTGTTTTGAATAACTTACCAATAATAAAGCACCTAAATGGTTCAAAAACACTGATAATGACTTAAGGTGTGACGGTGCTGGAGCCCTGATCACCTCAGCACCAACATTTAAATTGGACAACTGAGCCAGGCTTGTTAGACTGACAGACAGCTACAACACAGACTCACCAAGAGTTTGGAAGAAATTACAAATAAAACCCTATTTTAACATATAAAACTTAATAATTATGAACAACAACAACAGCAATCTTTGTTATATTATACTTTTACAGTCAGTATGAACATCTAGCCACCTCTGTGCGATGTAATTGTAGTGATTGAAATGAACATGTTTGCCTGAAGTTTTGTCACCTCAGCCAGGTATGAACTGTACTTTATATTTGGTGGCAAAGTATGTATTAAAAGATGGGCCATTGTGTGTGCATGTGTGTGTGTGTGTGTGTGTGTGTGTGTGGAATTGTGTGTGTGTGAGTGAACGCAGTTTATTCTCATGATTGATGGCTGGGTTACGGAGCTGAGGTTCAGGTAGATTCGGACACTAGAGGAGCAAAAAGAGGTCAAACATTTAGCCAAACTTTCAAAGCAGAAGTTTGAACCTAATCATCTTATTAGAACAATCAATTTTTATAATTGTAATAAAAGCTAAATATTTCAAGGCTATTTGTGTGTTACTTTTGATCAATATCGCAACATCTCAAATCTTAGAACATCTTAGAACATTTCATTTTGTGTTTTAATTACTTTTCAGACAAGATAAACTTTAAAACAAAAATGATTAAACGTGTCTCTACACAAGTTGTGTGTTTTTGTGCATTTATGTCACTGCCTCCTTTTTGGTAATAACACCAGTATTACATGGCATATGATGACTATTTTTATGGAAAATGCTGGCTTCTTAAATATATAATTACTTGATGTGTACACTATCGAAGTTTATATCTTGATAAAAGTGACCAAGTTATTATCATAAATTGCCGGCGTTTTGACTAATTTTGAATGTGGAACTTGAAACTGAAAAAAAAATTAGACCTCTGAACAAAAAGTTGCAGATTATGGTGTCTATAAGTTGAAATCAAAAAGAAAATATATGACATTTTTATAATATAGCTTATTACTGTGAAAAAAATTATGAAAAAATTCAGGCGGTCTTAATTTTCTGGATGATTTTGCCTCTTTTATCCATGCCAATCTCTACAACTGCTTGTCAAAACCTGAAATTATTTGTTCAGGGCTAATATGACCAACATCTCAACTGCTTTATTATATTGGATTTTAAAGATACAAAGCAGTTATAAATTTAATAAATGTATGATTTTCCACAATGAATTACTCAAAGAAATTCCCTGGCTTAAAAGCTGAGAACTGAGTGATGCCCCTCGCAGTGAGCTGAGGACAAAGGGGTTAAATAAAATATGTATTTTTAAATATAATGAATCTCAAATATGACCTCATGCACCTCATTGAATTTATGTACAAACATAATTTTACATTGTGTATTTTTTTTGATGTTCAAAAATGTGTATGTCTATCACACACACACACACACACACACACACACACACACACACACACAAGCACATGTATATACAGTGCCTTAAAAATATTCATACCCATGTTCCCACATTCCACAGAATTTTAATGTAATTTATTGGCATTTATGTGAAAGACAACCACAAAGTAACACTAACACACTGTTGTATTATATCTAACACCCTGATCTATACCAAACACTATCCCAAAGTAACTACCACACTGTCTTTTAATACCTAACACACTGTTCTATAACTCATACACTATCCTGTAATAACAAACACACTCTTATACCTAAAACACCATCTATAAAACTTGCATACATATGTGCAACATAATGCCTGTATCTGACACCACAGTCCCAAAATATCTATAACACTCGTTAGAAAAGCCACCTGGTTGTATCTTTTGTTTCTTTAATCCATAAAAGCAGGAAAGGTGAATGATGTGCTTAATATTTGTTGTAGAGAAGATGCGCATGTATGAAGTACTTATTGTTTAAGGAACTGCATGTAATATAAAGATTCCATAATAATTAGAGGGGTTTCCTGGAGCCACATGTCTAAGCCCAGAAATGTTCAGGAATATTAATTTTTGAGAATGTAATAATTTTGACAATGTAATTTATTATTATGTATCCGGGAACACTGAACATGATTAAAGAGTGAGAAAACTAAAATCAGCCCAGTCGCAAAAATAAGCAGTTATAAGCACTTAGCATCTCAAATCAGAGGTCCTGATCTTTCCAGCAGTCACTAATTTACACTGCTTTGTGTGTGTGTGTGTGTGTGTGTGTGTGTGTGTGTGTGTGTGTGTGTGTGTGTGTGTGTGTGTGTGTGTGTGTGGAGTTGCAATCTGGAACGCCCCTCAGAACCCTGGGGATAGGATAGGGGGAGGAGAAAGAAAAAGAGAGAGACCCACAGAAAGAGGTAGCTCAAGTTTCTCAAAGTCACTTTTGCAAGGAGAAAGACAAGAAGCAGCAGCAGCAGCACTGGAGTCAAAATGAATGGCCGGTTGTGTGTCCTGGCACTCCTGGCGTTGCTATGGCGATGCGGAGGTGCTCAGCATAGAGGTGAGTGCACACCTGATCCATGTATATTTAACTTTCTTTTGTTCTGGAGCTGTTGTAAAAGTTTCAAAGTTATTGTGGCACTCACAGAGACACCAGCTGACCACATCAAGATATCAATGTGAACAGCAGCTGGTTCAGAACTGGACTGAATCACATTAAACAAGCTTCCTCACATTTACAAACTGGTTTAGAGCAAATAACTAAAGTAACTCAAACAAATTTACTACATTTTCTGCTTTGCAATACACTCTTTCTAAAGGATCAAACTTCTAAAGTCAAACCTAACCCACTGTTCTATACCAAACACTGTCCTATAATACCTAACACATTGTTTTGTATGTAGCCTCGTCTTTAAGTACCTAACACAATGTCCTATACCTTACACTGTCCTACAATACCTAACAGTGTGTGGGTATAGAACAGTGTGTTAGGTGATATAGGACAGGGTAATGTATAGAACAATGTGTTCTATACATAACCCTGTCCCATAACACCTAACACACTTTTCTATACCTAACACTGTCCTACAATACCCAACACACCATTCTATACATAACCCTGTCCTATAACATCTAACACACTGTTCTATACCTAACACTGTCCTATAACACCTAAAACAGTTCTATACTTAACACTGTCCTACAATACCCAACACACCATTCTATACATAACCTTGTCCTATAACATCTAACACACTGTTCTATACCTAACACTGTCCTATAACACCTAAAACAGTTCTATACTTAACACTGTCCTACAATATCTAACACACTTTTCTATATATAACCCTGCTCTATAACACCTAACACACTATTCTAAGCCTAACACTGTCCTATAACACCTAACATGCTGTTCTGTACATAACCCTGTCCTTTAACACCAAACACTCTCCTATACCCAACTCACCATCCTGCTAAATACTTAACATATTGCAGCTTTTGTCTCTTTAAGGGTGCATGATGTGATAAAAGAACCACCTTTGGTTCCCTAAAGAAAATGCTATTTTTTCATACATGTGCACCTCTCTTACAACAAATATTAATATTTTTGTTTACTTGTTGTTTAAGGAAGTGCATGTAATATAAAGCTCCCACAATAACTAAGGGGTTTCCTGAAGCCAGGAATTAATATTCAGGAATATTAATTTTTGAGAATGCAATAATTTCGACAATGAATCTAATCCACTTTAGAGAAAGTGTTTGACAATCAAACCTGATCTGATGGCGATGGCTTAAATATTTTTGTACATGCTAAATGTGTCCTTCCAACACATCTTTATAGTTTTAAACAGCTTTGAATGATCACCAAATGGGTGTATCTAATGCCTGCTCTACACACTTCAGTCTGTCATGAGCTTTCTGGACTGAAGTGTGCATGTATGAGATTCCTTTACAGTGTAATGAAGTCATGTCCTTGTGCATTAACCCCATTAAACTCTCAAACACCTTCATTTGTTGCCATTTAAGGGACTTAACATGCAGTGTTGTATTACCAGGAGTGCTTAGGTATAGTGCATCTGAAGAGCCTTACTAGCTGAGATGAGGTCTTGTCCTTTCAAAGACATGAAGGTCGTCACTAACAGGTGTGTGTGTAAGTGTATGAGTTGAAACAAGTGTGTAATGCTATATTTGAAAAAGAGCAGAGTAAGAATAGTGACGTCTTAAAGCAGAGGCAGGGTTCAGAGATTGACGAGTGCCTTATCGACCTCAGCCTTGTTAACAGGTTAACGTCTTCATACCTCTATGTTTCCTGGCCACTTTATCAGAACCCCCTCCCATGGTAGCTTCACCTTGCTGGTGTACAAAGCATGCACATGCTACTTCTTCATCATTGCAAGTACCTCTTGGCTGGATATTTCTGTGTGGACTAAATGTGACAGAGAAAGGCACATGTATACACTTTTGTCTGATTCTTTTGGATTTTCTCAGTCTACACATGTACATCCCACACATGTCTTCCTGACAAGCTACAGCTGCCCATTCCTCTCCACACCATTCACATTCTTCTTAACATTTATTGGCTGGTTCCAAAATGATATCTGATTATTACCTTACTCACGTAAACCCAGAGTTTTCTCATTATCTGATTACTGACGTTTAATATAGTGACTTTGAATCATTTGTATTAACAATTACTATATACCCTAATGCAGATGGAATGCACTGATCAACCATAACCTTATGACCACCCCTTTTCACATTCACAGTCCATTTTATCATACAGGAGCACTTTGGAGCACTTTGTAGTTCTATAATTTGTATTTCTTAAGTTTGTTAGCCTCTTTTTACCCTGGTCAAAGATTTCACAGGGACACCAAAGAGTAGGTATTATGTTGGTGGTTGGTCACTCTTGGGACTGCAGAGACACAGACACACACTCTCTCTCTCTGACACTGGTGGTGTGTTAAAGTGTATTGTGCTGGTACAAGTAAATCAGACACAGCAGTGCTGCTGCAGTGTTTAAATCCCTCAAAGTCACTGCTGTACTGCTGGTCCTGTGAGCACTGATGAAGGATTAGAGGATCACCAACAAAAATTGCAGAAACACATCTACAACTTGGACAGACTAGGTTGGTGTGTCCTATGGAGTGGACAGTGAGAGTACACAGTGTTTAAACCCTCCAGCAGCACTGCTGTGGCTGATCCACTCATACCAGCGCAACACACAATAACCCACCACCACCATGTCAGTGTCACTGCAGTGCTGAGACTCTTACCCACTGCCCACACAATACCTGCTCTGTGGTGGTCCTGTGGGGTCCTGGCCATTTAATTGAGGCTGACAATTTATGCAGAGAATCAGATGGACTTACAATTGCAATTACAATTACAGAATTACAAAGTTCCCCTATGTGGTAAGAGGAACTGATAACATTTACAGTGAATGAAGAAAAAAGGAGGTAGTCATAATATTCTAGTTAATCAGTGTAATTACAAGTAAACAGAGAGGAATGTAGCCTGGGGGAATGACTGTGCACTGATAGTTGACATGCCCAGTATGCAAATAATGGTGCCATGAGGCAATGGGGAAGATGTAAGTTTTACTCTCCAAGGTTGCCCAAACATAAAGCGCATCCTAAAATGACCATATTCCCCTGCAACAACACAAATTTCTGTAGCATTTAACTTATTTAACTCATTAAGAATTGCATTGGAAAATTCTGCAGTTTACAGTGGAAATGGTGCCCTACCATTTATTTTATTTTATTTTATTTTATTTTATTTTATTTTATTTTATTTTATTTTATTTTATTTGAATTTTACCTCTTTAGCTTTTCACTGGAGCTACAAGACTAATGCATGATACTAAAAGCCTCAGCTGTAGCTAATCATGAGCTCTCCTTGAACTCCTTCTAAGAGCTGGTAATGGCTAATTCTTGCACAGACTAAAACTATTCAGTCCTATATTCTTAAAACGAGTCTCAAAATACATCTAAGTTCTTAAAAGGATCTTTACCTGATTAAAGTGTTATTGAGGTTTGGTTGAAAGTCTGATGGTTCATAGTTCTATATACAGTATGCAGCCCTTATTGGTTAGTGTTTAGACATTGTTCACCTGTCAGTGTGATAGGCTTATACCATTGTAAACGATTTGGATCTGACCATTTGAGGCATGCACTCCACAAGACCTCTGAAGGTGTGTGGCTTCTGGCACCAAGTTGTAAGCAACAGATACTCCATAGACTGTGTCAATGAGCCATAGCTATCTGTGACCATGTATGTGGTTCACTGCTTTACTTTTACTTGTGTAAGGAACTGACTGTTGTATCCTGGGAACATCACACAAATCTTACCTGATGCTTTGGAAAAGACATCTCAATTTGATAAAAGTGGTTCAGATTCTTACACCTACCCATTTTTCCTGATTTTAACATGTCACCTTCAGACACTGTTCATTTGCTTGTATATCTACTTCTTAACAGTTGCCACTGTATATAAAGATGATCAATGTTTTCCCTTCACCTGTCAGTGTTGCTAATGTTATGGCTGATAATGTATGTCATCACACACTCTCCTCAAAGAGTGTGGAGTTGTTCAGTAATCTCCACTAGACTTGGTAATGTGGCTTCTTAGATTGTTATTAAATTAGCAGCACAGTCCACCACACTGCCCTCTCCAAAGTATTACTTTTTTTGCTTTTGTCAGTTTGATTGTCAGTTTCAGGTTTAATAAGTGCAGCTATATTTGATCAAATTGCATTTCTTATATTTCTACCAGATTTTATCTTTCTGGTCAAAATGGACAGGTGTATGATTAATGGAAAATGAGTGTTTTAACATGATTAGGAGATTAATGTGTTTTTACAGGACACAGCTTTATAATAAGTTTCTTGTAATGGGAAAAGATTTGCATTTTGCACTTTGCATTTGTGGTTAGCTGAAAGTTCAACACATGCAGACTTGACCCACGTTCTGATTTGGTGGAGATTTTTTTAGTTTTGGAGATGCACTCTCTAACATCTTGTCTCTTTAGATGAACATTGTGTCTCGTATTTAAAGATTTCAGGACATGGAAAGTGTTATTCCATCTTTCTACAGTTTCTGAACATGACTCATGACTCTCTCTCTCTCTCTCTCTCTCTCTCTCTCTCTCTCCACCCCCATCTTCACTGGCCAAATTCTTGTGTGTTCTGTTCCCTTGTCATGCCATGTTTCTTCAACACCTCTAGTTGGGCAAGGAAGAAAAGAGAGAGAGAGAGAGAGAGAGAGAGAGAGAGAGAGAGAGAGAGAGAGAGAACTCGAGACTTTCAATAACAAAATCAATAGCTAATTCCAGAACAGCGGCAAACAACGGCTGAACGCGTCAGCTAGCAGGTCAATAGAACTGAGCAGATGCTAAGAGTAGGATTTGAGAAATTGCTGTGAATGTTTTGCCAATTGCTCGACATGAAGGGCTGTCTGAACTTATTTACGTTTCAGAAGAAAATGTTTTAGCGGCAGAGCAGAGAGAGAGAAAGAGAGCACAATTCCTGTTCCTTTTCACAATCCTCCTGAAGCCATTCTCTGCTGTTTTGTTAAAACAAGCTAGAATTTCTTCTTACGTATTGACTTTTTTTTTAAAAGAGCCATGTTGTTCACAATGGACTCTCTTTCTCTCTTCACACACACACACACACACACACACACACACACACACACACACACACACACACACACACACACACACACACATTCCAATAGAACACTGTAAAAAAGGGTTTTGATCATTCAAAAATTAAACTGTCATATATTTTATTTTCATTATATTTAAAGCAACTTATTTGAAGTTTTTTTGTTTTGTGATTAGTAATCTATTAAAAATCTGAATTAAATGGAATTAAAATGTTCTAATATTTTGAGATTATGGATTAGTGCGTGCGTGCGTGTGTGTGCGTGTGTGTGTGTGTGTGTGTGAGTGAGTGTATGTGTGAAGTCAGAGTTCCAAGAATGATGATTAAATTGTTCTTTTCAAGGTTATAAGGTTCTTTGTGCATTGTGAATTGTAAAGAGTTTAATATAGATCCAGTAAGGCTTTGATTACTGTCATGAGAAAACATTTCTATTTTATAATTTCAGCATTATATTTACATCTACAATTTCTGGAGGCCCAACTTTAATGAGTAACAGTTCTTTACTGTTATAATATCTTATGAGAGTTATTCTTGTCACTTCGCTCTGGACTTTTCCCTCTTTTACACTCCATATATCTACATTCACAGGCACATTTACACCCCACATATGTTAAAAAATGAACACATTAATTTAATTTCATTACTGCCCACATACTTCTGTAGGCCCTTATGTTGGTATGAATGTTTATAATATATAATAATAATAATAATAATAATAATAATAATAATAATAATAATAATATCATTATTATACAATAAAAAGAGGCAGTGAAGATGTAGATTAAAAAAAAACATTACTACGTCACACACGCCTTTCAAAAGGTTGCAGCATAAATATTTTTTTAATCCTGATTGTAAAACAGGATTGTAAAACTGTGGTTGTGGTCTGATTGAGATACTGGTTAAACTGTTTTCCAGCGGTAATATTCTGTTCTGTTTGTATCCATAAACTTCCAGAAAATGTACATGCACAAATACAGTCAAACTAAACACAGAGTACTGTATCCATATTTAAAACTGAGCATAAATGAGCTTATACTCTCATTCATACAGCTTCTAGTAAAGGCTCTTAAGGAAACTTTACGCTCCAATCCGTGGCTGCCTTTGTTCATTTGCGGCTGGTTGGTGCACTACATATTCATTCATAAGTTTTAGACAGCCCATTTAATGATGGAATTTAGTTAGAAGAGTATAAAGTCCCTGACCACTGAGCTGTGGAGCAGCAGACGTGTGTTCTCTGAAAAGACGGTGCTCCATCCGATATGTTTGGGATGAGCTGGGGATGAGGTTGGCTGGTGATCATCCAACACTGAAAACATTCAAATGCTCTCAGCAATGTAAATTCTTACAGAATGCCTTCCTTGGACAGTAGAAACTGTTACTCCAAAAAAGCAGGAGAAACTTTTTGCAATACCATTGATTTCAGAAGTAAAAAGCAGATGAGCAGGTGTCCCAATACTCATACTTTTGTCCTATATACAGTCTATATCCACAGCTCTCTCAAAAGCTTCTTTCCAGAACAATCAGCTAAATGTATTACTTTAAAAGCCATTTTAGATTTGCAATTTTGAGTTCTATCAGAACAGCAGAGAGTGAGCAGCTGGGCTTCAGTTTGCACTACTAAGGATGTGCTTAAGGGTCAAACTAGGAGAACGCATTAACAATTAACAATGATAAACATGAGTGGTGTTCAAAACTGCTCACATGAACTTGGACAGCACTAGATATTCAAATTGTATAGTGCAGCTAATTGACCGCAAACATGATGAGGTTAATTGTTTGTGTGTGTGTGTGTGTTGGGGGGGGGGGGGGTGTCCTCAGATGTTTAATATAATAGTTGACCCCTGAACTCTAACTCATGCTGCTGCCACATCAGAGGAATAAGGATCTGTCCTTGCAACCCTGTAACCCCTGTAGCGTGCACAAACACACACACACACACACACACACACACACACACACATACACATACACACACACACATACACACACACACACACTCAGCATGCAGCTGTGAGGGAATGTTTGCAGAGGTGGTTCTTTCTACAGGAAGCATTTCTTCCTACGTCTGTTGACTGTGATCCTCTCTCTCTGTGTCTCTCTCTGTCTCTCTCTTCTCTATTCCTCTCGCTCTCTCTTTCTCTCTCTCTTTGTACTCACTCTGTATCTACATCTGTTTCTAATGCAGTTTAAATCAGGTCAGTTGTCATCTGTGGTCAGCGGGGTGCCTGTTTGTAAAGCTGGCCTAACTTTGAAAGTTTAGAGGTCATTGACATTTGCTCAGGTCAGAAAAAGAAAAACACACTTCACTGAGCTATTCAGGTGGCTGACATTGTTCAAGTCATCATCTGGAGTCCATGACTGCACAGCTTTTAGTAAACTACTATTATAGACTGTTGCTTATACACTGGCACTGACACTGGCAACTGGAAACTTGACATACGAGACAGGACTGGGGAACAGATTGGAGATTGAACAAAGGGCTTTTGGGGAACTTGAGACATGACATGAGACAAAGAAATGAGACAGAAGAAACATTAGACAGGACAGGAGAAGGGACATGAGGCATAGATGACTGGAAATAAGGGTAACTAGACAAAACAGGAGACTGGACAGAGGACCGGACTTGAACATTAGACACAGGAAATGAAAACGGACTGGACAGATGACTGGACCTGGGGTACATGGGACTGGACAGGAGACACATGAGACAAAAACAGAGACTGAACAGGAGACTGGACTTGGGGTACTTGAGGTTGTACAGAGGACACAGGTGACAGAACCGAAGACTGGGCTTGACAAACAGGAGGAGACGGGAATGGAGACTGGATTCTGGACAGGACAGGATTAGGAAATGGAACTGTGATAAACACATGGACTGGGAATGACACAAACACAGTGACAGGAACAGGGATGACAAAACCAGACACAGGAATGGGAACAGGAACAGACATAGGAACTAATACGGTAACAGATATGGGTACAAAAACTGAACTAGACAAAGGTTGAAATAAGGGTGAGGACAAGGGTACAGATGTGGAAAACGGTATGGGCCCAGATCTGGCAAAAGTCCCAATTGTCCATGAAGCCAGACTGGGCCCAGTTCTAGAGGCGGACTCCACCTTCTGAGCAAGAGATGGAGCTGTGGTTTCCAGCTCCTGGACTGGATCTGGAGATGGAGCTGTGGTTTCCAGCTCCTGGACTGGATCTGGAGATGGAGCTGGAGATGGAGCTGTGGTTTCCAGCTCCTGGACTGGATCTAGATCTGGATCTGGAGCTGGAGCTGTGGTTTTCAGCTCCCAGACTGGATCTGGATCCAGATCTGGAGCTGTGGTTTCCAGCTCCCGAACTGGATCTGGATCCAGATATGGAGATGGAGCTTTCATTTCCAGCTCCCGGACTGGATTAGATGGGGTCTCTATGGCGTTACGTGCCCTCCCCACTGCAGCCTGCAGGGCTCTGGGAGCTGGGTCTGCTGAAGCCGCTGGGATATGGGGGCTGGGCTGAGCAGTCCTTATCACATGGCTCAGGAACTGCCAGACATCTGCCATGTCTTTTCTTTCCCAGCATGCTTCACCTCTCGCCGCATCAGGCTTGAGGCTTGCAGAGCCAACCCTTAGTCCCCCCCAAAATTTTCCCCACCGCAAGAGGGGTAATTCTCAGGTGAGGGGGGATCCCTAGCAAGCCACTTATGGTGCTTCCTCTGACTGCTGTGTTCGGCCACGTCCTGCCTCTGCAGCTCTTTCTCAAATGGCCTACTCCAAAGAGCCAACCTGCTCCCAAAAAAACTAGGTAGCCCTGCTGCCTCCATAGATTTAGGTCAGTCCTTCTGTCAATTGCCAGCAGACAGAACAAGGACAAGGGTGTGGATGAAAATGCAGGGGTAGATGATTTAATTAAATAAAGAAAAATAAAGTTAACCAGCAAAAAACTGACAGAAACAAAAGGACTGACAATGACAGACTGAGACAAAATACAACATGACATAGACAACACCTGGGACATGATAACGAGGGGGCAGGGTTACAAACCAGACATAGATGGGAATGGGCGGAGCAAGGGAGGAGACAAGGACAAAAACAAACAACCCATGTGCTTAGGAGCACATGGAGGAAACAACAACAACAACCACAACAAGAAGACAGGAAGACAGAGGTAAACCGGACTGACAGAGGGCAGACATGACAGAGTGAAAGAACAAAGTTGGTGTTTCTAATAAAGTGGCCAGTGAGTGGACATACAAGGCAGGTGTTTCTAATAAAGTGGACAGTCAGTGAAAGCTACCACTTCTATTCACCTTTATGAATGGAAATAAACATAAAAATCATGGTTACAAAAATATTCATGACCTAGAGTCCTAGGTCCACAGCTAGGTTCATTTCAGGAAGAAAATCTGAAAATCCATTTCTTCAGTAATTATTTCTAAGCTCAGCCTGTTTCTCTTTTTTTTCTGCTCAGTCTGACCCTTAAAAATGTCATCCTTAAATATTGCAGCAGCCAATCAAACCACTCATGACCGTCTGCCGCTGTTTGACATGACTTTACCACTCTAGAGGCTCACATTTGATAAATAATCACCCCTGTATAAGAACATTCATTCAGTATAAGCTTGCATTCATTTTTCATGCATCTCACGTTTTTAACATTTGCTTTGTCATAGGGCTCTGGTGTGGCTAGCAGTTATTGCGTTTTGTAATGTGAGGCAAAATACGCATGGCAAATGTAATAGGCGTTTTCAGGCAGTGGCTGAAGGGCGTCAGGGCTGTGCCATGCATCTTCACACACATTATGGATTCAATTACATTTTCTGTGAAAGGAGGAAGAAAGTAATAATAATAATAACAATGGGCTCCTCTCATATAGACTCTGGCCTATTCCCCAGATGAACTGAGACTGCCATGCATATTAAAACACACACACACAGACACACACAGACACAGACACACATACACATGTTTGCAAATGATATATACACATTGTAGATGCATGCATACATACACAAACCTAATCACAGACTTGTATATTTTACAGGTAATATGTATATTTAGTTGTTAAATAAGCTTTCATGTTGTACACACCATAGTGATATTGCTCTCTATAAACACGCTTAGAATCATACTATTCTTCCACTCACTGGGCACTTTATTAGAAATACCAGTCATGTGCTTCTACTGTGTTTCTTTTATTAGAAACACCTTAGAAATACCTTAGAAGGTATTAGAAACAACTCGTACTTCCTCACTGGCCTCTTTAATTGAAGCACCTCATTTGTACTTCCACTTTCTTTATGCTTTCAGTCCTGCCAGACTCACTGGCCACTTTATTAGAATGAACTAATTTCAGTCTCTAACTATATACTTGTAAAGTAGAGCTACAAGACATGGGTTTCTAATAAAGTGGCAACTAAATCTGGTGGTAACAAAATGAAAAAATATGACATTTCTGACCTGCAGAGGTGCTAACTGAAAATAAAAACTCAATTCAGTCAAACACTGTTTTGCACATTGGTTTACACTAACATCTGAGCTGGCTGTTCACATGTAAATTTGATTTTCTGTGACTTGTACCATAGCAGTCCTTCTATCAATTCCACCCAGATGGGGTAGTCTGTTAGCACCCAGCTAGTATATGGTCTGTCCACCTTGGTCTATGTTCAGTATGTATTCACGACTGCTGACCATGAACCCTTGCAAGTCTTGGCATTTCAAAGATACTCCAACCCAGCTGTTGGGCCATAACAATTTTGTCCCTTTCAAAGTGACTGAGGACTTCACACTGCCAAATTCTCCCATATCCAACACATTGGCAATGAGAAAGGATTGTATATATATATCAGACCTTCACATAGGCATTGTTTACTTTATCTGTGAGTGGTGAGAATGTTTTGACTTTGACATTTAACACTGTAACAGAGAGCAGGAAAATTAAAAAGTAACCAAAACACACACATGATTATTTCCCGACATGGATGACTTATATTATAGTGTATTGCTATAATCTCCATCAAGAGCTTTAGGTTGTTGGAATAACATCTCATAATGAACAATGAGTGCTCCCCAAGTGAGAATGTGGACCTAAGAGGTTTAAGAATCTGTGCAGCTTTCATTTACACTGGCCATTGTATTGCTCTAAAAGGATGCCGTTGTTGTGTTTAGAAGGTGTGGGTTTTGAGCTGTAGATGCTTAGTCTTGCCAGAGAACACCCACAGACTGTAGAAAGCAGCCTCAGAGCCAAGGCTTCTGCTTCCCTTTCTTCCATGCAGTGCACGAGCACCAGATGCACTGCGTTTAAATCAGTGTTCATTTTATCTCACGCCCAGTGCACCAGAGTAAAAGGAATTCATGTTCATTGGTCAGTGCGACACCTCTTTGCGATTGCCAGGCACAAGAAGTGAAGAACATAACGAGCTTTTCAGTGAGTGCTGCATTACCTCAGGAAATATGCAAATCACCTTTTCCATTTCATGAATGGCAAGGCAATCCGTGTGCTCATGCAATTTAACTAACTCTAATTTAACCATAAAGTGACTTTCGAGTTTTCCTTAGCCTGAAAACTGACACTGCTGTTACTGTCCTGATTCACTCTTTTAGTCCTGTCTAATAGAAGCCAATAATGTTGTCTAGTCTCAGCTAAGTCATCTAATTTTTGTAATGCAGAGATTGACATTAGCTCTGACAGGATTAATAATCTGATGGGTGTAGTCTAATGAATGACATTACAAACATGCTACAAAAATATATATATATATATATATATATATATTTGTAGCATGTTTGTAATATATATATTTATATATATTTATAAATATATAAAACTTGGTGTAACATAAATATGGATATAGGTGTGTCATAACCATGAAATTAGTGTAGCATAGTGATAAAAATGGTTACAGCATTAACATGGAAATGAGTGTGGAAGAACCACGGAAAATAAAGTTTCATATCAATAAAAGTGACTATTGCATAACAATGGAAATGGGAAGAATAGCACTGTAAATGTGTGTAGCACAAGTATTGAAATAAATGCATGGAAATGGACACAGCCTAAGCTGGTGTCATGAAAATGAGTATGGTGTACCCACAGAAAAATTGTTGCATAACAGCAGCACATATTTGTAGTACAACAGAAGAAATAGGTGCAGCATTGTTTTGGATCACCATGCAAATTATTGTAAACATGCAACCAGTGTAGAGGAACATAAAATGAGTGTAGTATATCCACAGAAACTGGTTCACAGATCCATATATCAGTGATGCAGGTGTACTTCAATTGATCAACCCATTTTATAACTCTTCATCTTATCGCTGGACAGTAAAAATTCAATATTTAGAATTCTCCTCAAATTTTCACTGAGAGAAACTGGATTTTCAAAAGTGTTCCCAGTGGAATCCACACTTATATATTAGTCTGCCCTTTCTATATCAGTAGTCAATACTTTTTTGAAATGATTTTCCTGCAACTTCTCGTAGGTATTCCTACCTCCCATGATTGCCTGTTTTTTATTCATAGGTGTGTTGTTCCCCTCCAACCCCAAATGCTGTAGGTTCTTCAAATTCATGGTTATGACTTTCAGTTCATAACCCATGTTTCATTCCTTGGCAGTAATTTCTGTAAAACAGGGATGAAATAAGATGATCATTAATCATTATGGTGAGTAGATGAGACCAGGTTGAGAATGACCTTAATGTTGTTTCAGGTTGGAATCATGTTGCTGTTGCATGTTCTAGATGAATAGACCATCAGCCACCTCATTCATCCTTTTTAAGAGAACCTGAAAGTGTTGATGTCTTCTGGGTGTCGTTTTGCACTCGTTTCTTATTAGGTTGGTAGTGTTAGCTTGCCCCTACTAACAGGAATGCTAGTGCTACGGGGCCACTTTCTGATTCATGGGAAATAACCTGGACTTACAAAACCCAGAAAGAATTTTTCACATCTAGCACATATGGCACCATTGGGGCATGCTGTACACTCACTTACACACACACACACACACACACACATACACACACACACACACACACGCAAACACACACACACACACACACACACACACACACACACACACACACACACACGCACACACACACACACAAACACACACACACACGCACGCACACGCACACACACACACACACACACACACACACACTCCTACACCTTCATATACACCCATGCACTCCTATTCACATCGGAGAACAGGCATCAGTGCATGGAGAACAAAATGATTACAATTCAGCAAAAAGTAGAGGTAAGGAATGTGTACTTATGCTTTGGACAAGGTGTTCCATTTGGTAAATCTATTACCCCGCTGTGCTGGAGAGCTGTTACTCTTCTTGGCACCGCTCTTGAGGACTTGCAATAACTCTCAGCCATTTTCCCACCATAGTTAAAATTGTAGAGGATGTTAGAGTGAGGTTTTGAAAACGAACATTCATTGTTTTATGAGAGAATGACATTGACTGAAGTCTAGGCACTGAGAGTTGTCAGTGTGATTTTGCTGCGGTATTCAGATGTGTCTATAATGATTTTTATATTCCCCTATAATGTGTTGGTTCTCATAGATTCCAAACTCACTTTAAAAGATAAAAAAATACAAGTTTAAATGAGCAAAATACTATGAAAAATGAAAACTATAAATGATCATTGAACTCAAATACTGTTGAACACCATACTTGGTATCTGATGTGTCTCATTAGTTACAAAGGGAGATTCTAGGCTAACATTGCTAACAAGTGTGGATTTGCTCTTAACATTGACTCTCAATTCATTATATAATTAACAAATTATAATGTTCAATTAATGATAAACTAATGACTAACAAAGAAGTAGTTTAGACTTCAGTTTACTTCAGCTGTAGTGCAAATAAAACAGGTCTCATACATCAGCAAAAATAAACCACTTAAATTTGATCTCTGCTTTGACCAGAGGAGGATGGGTCCCCCCTTGTGAGCCTGGTTCCTCCCAATGTTTCTTCCTCCAGCTCTGAGGGAGTATTTCTTTGCCATTTCTTTGCCACTGTCACCCTTTGGCTTGCTCAACCTTATGTCTTATCATTTGTTGTTCACCTTTTTATTTAATTTTTTATTTTTGTAAAGCTGCTCTGTGACATCAGTTGTAAAAAGCACTATACAATTATATTTTCATATTATTTGATTGGAAAGTAACAATAAAAGACAATTTTAGCCTGCTGTATGCTACACCCCAAAGCCTAGCATTGTCATTATTTTTTATGATGAATTCATTTCATTAGAGAACTTGACTTTCTTTAAAAAAAGATATTCCACACCCATGTCACCCATGTTGCACCTGAGTCTTGCCCAGTAAGCCTGTGACAGGAATGCACGGTTACCAGGTGCAGTAAAAAGAATCCAGCCCAAAATCTGTCTAAAACCTGTCCTACAGAAGCTGAAGCCCAAAATATAAGGTGTCACAAATGCCTGAAGAAAACATTTAAACTATCAATTTAATAAGAACTACCAGTGTAGCACCTGAAATCACCTGCCAATTTTACTTTATTTTTAATTTTTATAATCTAATTCATACTTCTTGTTAATCATTTTGTTTAGTGATATTATTAGTGTTGTTATAGTTATCTAATTGTTTACAATAATTTCAAATCCCAGACAAAAACATTTAATAGTAACACAATTAAGACTAAAAACTGAATTTAACTTTAATTTCTGTTCTTTCCTCTCCTTATTCCCTTCTATCCCTTAACATTTTTATTCTTCCCATTTCCTGGTCATCTCTGAATTCTTGTTCATTTCTGAATTCCTTGTCGTTAGAGTTTCAGGTTACACAAAGAGCTATTTTGAACTATTGCACAGTTTTGTCTGTTTGCTGTTTATTCTTGTCTTTTCATCTGTCAGGTCTCCTCCTTTCCAAAGTCTTGTCAGCTATTTAATACTGTCTAAGTAACACATCACTAAAAATAATTGTCATTTTCCACATTTGGCAATCAGGGTAAATTAGTGAAAGTCATAAACATTTCTTCATCTACACTGAAAAAATGAACTTGAATTTTATCAATTTCACACTGTTAACAAATTCTTATATTTATGGCAAAAACTGGCAGCTGTCATATACAGAAATGTTGAAAAATGCAAATATGACTAATATGATAAAGTTGACTGCTGTTATTGTACATGTACAATAATAAAAAATGCACAACGACATACTAAAGTACTGTCATGTCTGTCATGTTCTAGTTCTGTTCACCTCTTGTCTCAGCTGTTGTTTTTTTCCAAGCACATACTTTGTATTTGTTTTTGTCATTTCTTCTCCCTTGCTCCACCCATTCCCCCTCTGTCTCATTTATAACCCTGTCCCTTTCATGGTCATGTCCCAGGTGTGTTAAATGTTGACTTGTATTTAAGTCCTTTACTTGTGGTTGTGGCTTGTGGTTGTATTGCCTATCGAATTGGTTTGCTTGTTCGCAGTTTGTAGTATTGTGAGATCTTGTTGTTTTGGTCTAGTATTTTGTATTCTGCTCCATGTCTTATTAAACCCTCAACCGTTTAATAAGAAGCATTTACTTCTGCTTCCCTTGTCTTTGTCTACCCACCTTTACAGATCTGTAGTGTTAAATTAAGACAGAACATGTCTGCTTTTACAGTAATATTGTTAAAGAGGCAAGTGTTACTGTAACTAAGCCAGGAGTGTCCAGTCTTATACACAAAGATGACATGTTCCACTTTATATTTAGGTATTATGGGTGTGCAATTGTTGGTTTGATCCCCACTCTGGTCTGTGAGAAGTTTGGTATGTTCATCATGTTCATTTGGGTTTCCTCCAGGTACTTTGTGTTTACCCACTCCTCCAGAAAATACACATGGTAGATGGATTGTTGAAATACCCCTAGATATGAGTGTTTGAGTGAATTGTTGTATGTGATACCTTGTAATGGACAGGTGCTCTGTCCAGAGTCTATTCCTCTCTTGCGCCCAATGATTCTGGGTGAGCTCTGGACTCACCATGACCTGACCAGGAAGAAGTAGATGAAACGTTGTGTGGATCGATGTTTTAACCTGCTTTGTTTTTGACTACTATTTTGTTCACCCTCGTGTGTCATACATGTCAGTCTTTGTTCTTCCCTTGACCTTGTTCTGACCTGGGCATGTTAATGACTCGTGTTTTTGCACTGCCATATTGAATGCAAGTTTTCTTTTTAGGCATCCTGGATCTCTCCTTTAAGGCTGAAGATAAATAATGTGTCATACAGCAAAATGTGCAGTTTTACAAAGG
The DNA here is from genome assembly GCA_034509495.1 of Acestrorhynchus altus. NCBI lineage: Eukaryota > Metazoa > Chordata > Actinopteri > Characiformes > Acestrorhynchidae > Acestrorhynchus > Acestrorhynchus altus. The sequence goes on along the minus strand of CM067511.1, from coordinate 17,100,122 downwards.
GGATCTGTTTTCTAGTCTAGGTTTCTATTTGTAGAGCTTGAAGTCTTTTTTTTAATAATTGTGTGCTTATAGGTGCTTAATGCCTAATATTGGGCACTTTACATGTTTTATAATGGTGAAATATTACACAAACCCACATGAGAACATTGTCAAGAATGCACTGAAGAACAGGTGAGGATGCGGTCATACTCGCAGGCTTTGAATATTTATTAACAAATCAAAACACCAGGATACATAGACGAAGTACACAGCATACATTGGTGCAGGGGACAACACCGCCAACAACATAGGAGCACGGGAAGCTGCCACTGCCATAGACATAGAAACACAGGCAGCTGCCACTGCTGTATATGCTGGGAATGGGACCTCAGTGTTTAGTACCTCAGTAAAATATATTAGAATATACACAAATGACATTCCTACGGGATTTTAATCACTGTGTTCATTAAACCATCTCCAACTAATAGGTGAACCATGGTCCAGCTTGAGATCCAGTCTCTGTCCCATCCATACCTAGACCTGTAACTGATAAACTATATAGTTTATGATAACTATGTAACTCAGTCACATGCATTGCACACGTCACACATAACCCTCAAATCTGTGCATTATGATGAGTGGTGCGAATGACACATACAGGGCAGGGCTCCAGCCAATGCTTTCCTGTTGTTCTATGGCTGATAGAATAACACGCAGGATGCTGTAAGATAATTTCAGGAGGACAGTGTTGTTTGATTAAACCAGAGACATGTATTTGAATAGTTTTGGGAGGCTGAACACACAGGGATGAACCATTCAACTATAGAAGAAAAAAATGCTACTGGATCAATTTTCGCTGCCTTGCTTATTTCAAATCAAATCAAATAAATTTATTTGTATATTGCTTTTTTTTACAACTGATGTCACAGAGCAGCTTTACAGTAATCATAAATAATAATAATAAGGTGAACAACACACGAAACAAAGGATAAAGACATAAACCATCATGTTCCTCTGGTCACACTACTCAAACATAGTGGATAAGTTGTCACTGGACCACCACATGGTCAGTCTATGAAGGGGTGGCAGGGGAGCTCAAGGTTACCCCATCAGCCCAGGCCGGTGGATCATCATTAGTTTGGTGTTTACATTAATAGAGAACAAAGAATGTAAAGAATACCAGAGTGTGGCGATTAACTTGCAGAGTATGACTCGCCGTTGCTCGCCATTGTAGAAGTTCTTAAAGCTCGTACATGTAGGTTCAATGGCTATGTGTGTGTGTGTGTGTGTGTGTGTGTGTGTGTGAAACAATTGCTCTCCCTTTCTAATAATTGTTCCTTTTAACCCTTTTAATTTTACAAAGACTCTCCTAGTAATACTACCTATGTGTTGGTCAAATGATAAACCTGAATCAATTATGAAACGCAGATTGTTTGCTGCTGAACCAGGTATAACAGAGAAACCAGCCTGATTTCTTGCAGTTTTAGGACCCAAGGAAAACCTCTGTCTAGTCATTATTTAGAAAGAGGAAATTAGGTAACATTCAACATATTATATTTTTCATACAGTCCTTCATTTTCTTTAATCCAGGTTAATCATCAGGTTTGGCTGATATATACAGTTGAGTATCATCTGAGTAGCAGTGGAAGGGGTAGCATATCAAGTGTGAACAGTAGTGGTCCTAAAATAGAGCCTTGTGGGATTCCATATCTCATTTCATTGAAATTGGAAGATACATTTACTTTTATGAACTGAAACTGATCAGTTTAGTAAGATCTGAACCACGAAAGGGCTGTCCCTGTGATTCTGACCATGATAATTTTTTGAAGAGAATAGTGTGATCTATTGTATAAAATGCTGCACTTAAGTCTAGCAGCACAAGCTTTTTCTAAAATCTTAGATATCAATGGTAAATTAGAAATAGGTCTGTAATTAGACAGTACACTCTGATCCAGATTTGTTTTCTTGATCAGTGGTTTAATAACTGCTTTAGGCTGATTTTTAGGCTTTAGATTTGTGACCTAAACTAAGAGATGAGTTTATTATTACTGAGAGAGGTTTGATTATAGTTGATTGAACGTCTTTAAGTTAGTTTGATGGGATTGCATCTAGGCAGCAGGTGGCAGAATTTGTGGAGTAAATAATTTTCTCTAATTTTAATTGTGAAAATGAGTGAAAGGTTTCCAACTTTTTTTCTATATCTATGTCAAAGATATCAGCCACACAAAATGACAAACTGTTTGGGCTTAACATTAATATTCTGTCTAAGTATTTCTATTTTATAATTTAAAAAGGGCAAAAGGTTCAGTACCTACCTGAACTTTAGAGATCACACCAAAGAGTACTCTGGGATTTTTTTTTTTTTTTTTTTTTTTTTCTTTCGACCAGTGAGGACAAATAATCTGAGCAAGCCCTAGTGAACTTCTATGCTCCACTTACTTTTATTTTTATGTTTAACAATTGCTAATCTACTTCATATATGTGTCATTAATCTTCAAAACACCTGTTGAGTGTCTGTACACTAATTGAGACTCTAAACATGAACAAATAAACCAAAAATGAATGGTGTCAACCCGTTTCTCTGTAGACAACTCCTAAATGACGGCTTTCCTCCTGATGCAAAAGCAATCTTGCTAAAACCTCTTTGTTAATTAAAGCCACATAAATCTCAATCCAGGGATGATGAACATTATTCATCAACATGTCATGATTAAAACAAAGTTAACAAAGCACAATCAGACCAGATTAAATATAATAAATGTGTCCTTGGCCAAATTAAATCATCTGCAAATATTGAGAGAATACTATATTGCATGCTCAATGTTTTAAACATCAAGAAGTGTCCATACACACTCAGTGACTGCTTTATCACAAACCCCTGTCTTGCAGTTCATCCTTGCAAGTGTACAGCAATATATGTTGCATTGTTCCACTGACTGGTCACTTTATTAGAAACCTACCTTGTGTTTCCGCTCACTGGCAAATAAACAGAGTGGAGCTATTTCCACTAAATTGACTGTATAAGTGATTAATAGCCTAGTATATGAATATTTGCAGTACTGATGGCCAAATGTTTATGCTTGCCAAGGACATCAGAAACACATATTACAGTTAAGACTTTATGTAAGTACTTTTGAATTCAGCTTTTAAAAAGTGGGAACAGTTTGTCTTTAACTCATGAAGTCCATAAATGACACAAATGATGTGTCACAGGACAGTTTGCGAATCTGTGAACATTTGACCTTATTTATAAAGGTTTGCTCCAACATATTTAACAATTCAAACAAAAAAAATGCTGTTCATTACAATTAATTTGTTCTGTCCCCATTTCTAGTTCTACATGATCAAATGCAAGTTATTGCTCTTTTTGGTTACAATACAATTTTAGAAATATCATACACAAAAAGAAAATCTGGCAGTTGATCTCAACATGTTGTGTCAAAACTCCATACAACTTCAGTATTAGAAATATGAAACTCCTTACTATAAAAACTATATTTTTATATTAACATTTTGTGAAAGTCAAGAGGGTTTTTTCTTCTTGTAAATAGACACACGTTTTTTTGAAACTGGTTAAGGCTCAGCGAAGCCTTTTTATTTTTGGCAATAAACTTTGTCTAAGTAGTAAACAGGGTGGTCTCTTCCTTCTTGTGTTTTGTGTGAATTAATATAAGCATGAATTTTGTTCTACTGTCTGCTACACACTGTTCCTGTGTCCATCTCAGCTCTTCACAAAACAACATGAGGCTGCATCTGGATTAGCAATTACAGCAGTGAACCCTTGAGAATGAGCACTCCACCATGTGTGTGCGTGTTTTTGAAATACACGTTCTGTCATTTCCTCAGTGATATCCACAGAGCAGCTTGTGTCTGTGTGCAAGTATGTGGGATGAGTCAGACAAAGTGTTCTGTGATTCTGATCAGAAGCTGTATTGGAAGATGTGTGTGTAGTCTTGGCTTCTCTGCCACCTCTCTGAAAAAAAGCAAAAGGAATACAGGAAGCAGATGTTGTGCATGGATGACTCCTCCTGGACAACTTCCTGTGTGTCCGTTCTTTAATAACCCTTATGTAAATAACCCTTATTATGTGCCTAATTATTTATAAAAACCATTCAGACCTATGCCAAACAAATTGCTGCACTGAACTGACCCAATTTAAATATGCATGTCATTTTCATTTGTCATTTGTGTGACTGAAATTGTTTAAATTACATCTGAAAATATTTAAACGTGAAGAAATCTTGCAGCTCTACCTTGCTGCTGTACATTAACCATAGTTAGCCCATCTGCCGATGCATCATTTGACATCCTCTAGCCCTTCATTGGTGGTTAGTTTCTGACCATAAGGTCATTGCTGATTTGATATTTTGGGTTTCAACTTAGCAGTAATAATGACTTGTGTAAAAAATTCTGGACCTATGCCAAGCAAAATGCTTCACATAATTGACTTGATTTAAATGTATACATAATTTTCATGGACTGAAATTTGGTCCATTTTGTCTAATGGCTTACTTTCTTCTGGTTGGAGTTGTGATTATGTAATATATTTTACTCATATGTGCACATTTTCTTAGAGCACAGTCAACAAAATGAACACCTGGAATTAATTAGGCATCATGTCCAAGAAGATTTCTTGATTTATAATGAAAGTTATTTCTGAATTTACTACACAAGATGCCAACCTGTAATACTGCAACAGTGACTTAGAAACTACTGCTCTGCTAGCTAGGATAGGATAGGATAGGATAGGATAGGATAGGATAGGATAGAACTTTTTTGATCCCAAGGGAGGGTTCCCTCAGAGAAATTAAGGTTTCCAGCCACAACATAAGTACAGTACAGAAAGGTAGAACAAGATAATTTAATAAAGAAACACTATATAAATATAAAGAATATATAATATAGAGACTATATTACAATATACAATATAAATAAATAGTGCATGAGAAAAAGTAGAAAAAAAGTCCAGTAGAACGGGGTATTGCACATTACTATTGTTATTGCACTTGAAACTGTGTATTGCATTGTTATTATTGCACTTTGTCTATTGCACCAAGTCCAGGTGTGTTGTGGTTGTGGGTTGTGAGTGAGTTACTGTTTGGTCCTACTCATTCCCATCCTCCATCCTCCTGTTAGCACTCCTCCCCCCAGAGAGGAGTTGTACAGTCTGATGGCGTGTGGGACAAAAGAGTTTTTAAGTCTGTTGGTCCTGCACTTCGGAAGGAGCAGTCTCTCACTGAACAGGCTCCTCTGGTGGCTGATGACAGTGTGCAGAGGATGACTGGCATTGTCCATACTGTCCAGCAGTTTTTTCAGAGTCCTCTTCTCTGAGGAGCCAGCCCGCCTGATCAGTTTGTCCAGCCTGTGTGTGTCCTTCTTGGATATGCTGCCCCCCCAGCACACCACAGTGTAGAACAGGACACTGGCAACCACGGACTGATAAAACATCCCCAGCAGTTGCCTGCACATGTACAGCCTGGACTGTCCCTTTCTGTACAGATGGTCGATGTTACATGACCAGTCCAACTTTCTGTCCAGCCACAGCCCGAGGTACTTGTAGGAGTCCACAGCCTCCACCTCATCTCCCTTGATCAGAATTGGCTGTGACTTTGGTCTGGACCTCCCAAAGGCAATTACCAGCTCCTTGGTCTTTGAAATGTTGAGCTGCAGATGATTCCTGTGGCACCAGGCTGCAAAGTCCCTCACCAGGCTCCAATACTCCTCCTCACTATCATGCCTCCTCACTATCATCCCATCCCCATCTTCTTGTTGAGGACAGCTTTGACTTTCTGTGTTACCCATGGCTTGTTGTTGGGGTAACACCGTACAGTTTCTGTGGGGGAGACCACTTCTGCACAGAAGTTGTCTGTCAGACAGTGTGTCATCCCCTTGATGTCCTCACCGTGAGGATGAAGTAGGGCATCCCAGTCAGTGGTGTTGTAACTGTCCCTGAGCATTTCTTCTACATCTGGAGACCACCTCCTGATGGTTCTGGTGGTTGCAAGCTGTCTTTGGACCACGGGGTGTACTTTGGCTGAAGCTGACTTCCCCAGTGGGGGAAGGGGTGTGCAGCTGTACGCCTCTTTAACATTAGCATACAGCCAATCAATTGTCCTGTTGTTTCTCGTAGGACAGTCCACACACTGGTGAAAAGCAGCCAAAGTAGAATCCAAAGTATCATGATTAAAGTCTCCAGAAATTATCATAAATGATTCAGGATGTTGTGTCTGTAGTTGTGCAACATGAGCATGTGCTCACATGCAGCTGCTGCATCTGCAATCAGAAACAGACGGCGATCACATGACTAAACTCTAGGACTTAGTAGGGCCGGAGGCTAACTGCTAACAGCTCCAGATCCTTAGGACCATCTTTACAGTAATATGGGCTGGATGACACCAGCGACTGTTCACATAGATGATCAGTCCCCCACCTTTGCTTTTCCCGCAGGCTTTAGTATCTCTGTCGGCTCTCACGGTAGTGAAGCCCCGCAGATCCACGTTAGCATCCGGTACGAGCTGGGTTAGCCATTTCTCTGTAAAGATTAACAAGCTGCTCTCTCTATAAATCCGCTGGTTGTTGAGGGCAGATAGCTTGTCAATCTTGTTCGGCAGCGAATTCACATTCCCTATGATGACGGAGGGAATGGGCGGTTTGCAGCACCGCCGGTTGTCCATTAGCTTAGCCTTTAGCTTAGCTCCGGCCTTGCAGCCCCGGGCTCTCCTCCGCAGCTCCACTGGGATCGGGTGTTGTATGCCGGCTTGTCCCATTGTTCTCAGGGCTAGCAGCTCCTCTCTCGAATACGAGAGAAAACTGGCTCCTGGTTGCATCGTCAAAGTAGAAAATATCCATAGCATATGTAAAAGAACACACTCTGACCTTATCAGAGGAGCAAAGTATGTGGAAAGTGAGAAAAAGGGGTTAAAAAGAGTTAAGGTAAGGAGCGACCAGGAAGGCAGCCGTTTAGCACAGCGCCAAATAGATTGCCAAATAGACCAAATAGATAGCTATAATATAATGCTGTATTGTCTTGTATTTCCACCCAATGGCCACTGTATTAGAGACACCTACCTTGTACTTCCACTCACTGGGCACTTTATGAGAAACACATATCATGTACTTTTAATCATTAGCCTCTTCCACATCTATATATACATTTGATTAGATGTGCAGTTACAGACTATGGCTAATTTGTTGATGGCCAGAGCATCAGCGTTCCTCTACCTCATTATATATACATCAGCTAAGTGGCGGTACAAGGGAGGTGTTTCTGTTAATGTGGCCAGACAGTGTATTACCAGAACAGTTGCATACACTGCGCACACACACACACACACACACACACACACACCTACGCACAGTCTGTCATCTGTTGGAGTGTGAACATGGTGAGTGGGCTGAAAAGCAGAAATGATGACTGACAGTGTTTATCTGCCTCAGCAATTGAATCCATATCAAAAACAACAAAAACCATGAGTCTAGGTAGTGAGTATTTTAACCCTAACTAGTGCATAGCAATGTAACTTTGACATATTCCTTGTATCATTGTGCCTTTCGAGTGGAAGATTAGCTAATTATGATGCTTTCCTCATGACTTTATTGCTTACATACACAAGCAGTAGTGGGAGGTTTTATAGGTGTTACAAGGCCTTGATACTCTATACTCATGATGGCCTGACACTGGTTGACAAGTCAACCAGCATCCAAAACACAATAAATGCTAATTGTGTTCCTATGAGAGAATGGTTATTTTGCATTACATATTTGTTGTGGATGGTGGGAGAGCAGGACAATGTAAAACTAGGACAGTGGACAGGAAAACTAGGCAATGGAACTGGCATGAACCCACTGATTGAGACAGACACATAAGCAGTGATAGGAAGCACAAACTTGAAATGGGAAGAGGGACGTGAACAGAAACAGGCAACAAAATGGGAACAGACACGGGTACAAATAGAAAAGCTGGCAAAGGCATAGGACTGGAGAATGTCTCTGGCACACGTCTAGGAACCAACAGGAGGCCAACAGAGGGACTGACTGTATGTGTCAATCCTGGCACAGGTGCAGTGGGTGCCGCAGACACCGAAGCAGGTGCAGCAGCTGCTGATGCTGAAGCAGGTGCGGCTGGCTCCACGAACACTGGAACACAGCTGGCTGATACCACCATAGACGTTGGAGTATGGGTAGCTGACACCGCCGTAGATGTTGAAGCATGGGCAGATGACACCAGCGTAGACATTGGAGCATGGACAGCTTTATGACATCTACGGCTTCACACAGTCAGTGGTGTAGACATGATGTTGCTGCCTCTGCTTAATATGAACCACTTTCTGTTGATAATGGCTGTGAATGTTTACTTCATTTCCACCACTGCTTGCTCAAGCTTGGTTGCTGTGGTGAACAACTGACAGGGTTGCCAGCTCATAATGTTTTCAGAATTCCAGCAAAAACAACCTGAACATTGACTACTATTTTTAAATTGTTTGTTAATATTTCTAAGAAAGTGATCATTAAGTGGAGTTTTTTTCAGAACATTGATATTGCCAGTCCAATAAGATCATTTTTAATATCACTGTCACAAATACTAACTTTTGTATCTGAAAAAGTTTTGGGTTTTTGGAAAATCTTCCAGGGTTTAACCCCAGAAGCCACACCTTCGCCCTGCCCCTGGTATAAAGCCCCCAGTGTTGAGTTGTGGTACAGTGGAACCATGTTCTCTGGAATGATAATACTCCTTCCACTTTCCCATAAAGATGCTGAGATACTAGTACATGGCTTCATAACATCAAGGCTGGACTATTGCAATACCCTTCTGGCTGGTAGTTCAGGAATATCATTGCACAAGCTCCAATTAGTCCAAAATGCAGCTCCTAGAGTTCTCACCAGGGCTAAGATATTTGATCACATTAGCCCTGTTCTCTCATCCCTTCATTGGCTACCTGTAAAATTCCACATCAATCATAAAATACTGCTTCTACCATACAATTCTACATAATATATCTAAAATCTGAAACCATACAACCCATTGCATACACTTCACTCACAAGATACAGGCCTAATGGCAGTTCCTTGATTTAGGAAAAAAAAAAACACTGCAGGGGGGTAAGCATTCTTTTATAAAGCACCCAAACTCTGAAATAACCTTCCTGCTACTGTTTGGGACTCAGACACACTCTCTGTTTTAGAATCTCAACTGACAACATTTCTTTTCATGAAGGTTTTGATTAACCTCATCTTTACAGTCTGTCTTTCTGCTCTTGTCCAGTGCTACACTGATTACAGTTTATATTCATTACTTTAGTTCCTACCAAACCACCCCCTTTACAGGTTCTTCACTATTATCTATGGTTACCTATTTCTCGCTCCCCTCCATGTCTGCCCCTGCTGCCTGGCTGATGTTGGTTCATATCTGTTCATGTTTGGGTGCTATTACCTACTCCCCCCTCCCTAATATAAACCTTAAACCTTCCCAACCTTTTGCCTTTTCCTTCACTTTGTTTTCTTTCTATCATTTTCTCATGTACTGAGATGCCCTATCCTGACTGAACTATCCTAATGTCACCCGACCGGGCTCCCCACTACCCTGCTGCTCTCTGACACTGTCCTCATTGGGATCCTTGCATTGGCTCACTCATCCCACATTACAGATTCCTCTACCACTTATGACTGTTTACCCTGCATGGACTTCGATATTAACCCTGAGCTTGTATCCTATGATCACTCGCATTCTCTCATAACTCATTTTCACACACAGCATGCTCACACTACTAGCCATATTTCTTTATTATTTTACTCATTTTTGTGCTTTGTCTCGGCTATCCAGTGTAAATCAAAGGAGGATGGGTTCCCCTTTTGAGCCTTGGTTCCTCTCAAGGTTTCTTCCTCTTAGCCTTGGGAGTCCTTCCTTAACACTATTGCCCGCTGGCTTTTTCAATTGAGGCTTGGACCTGGATTTCTGTAAAATTGCTTTGTGACAAAGCCTTCATTGTAAAAAGTGCCATATAAGTAAACTTTGATTGATTGAGTTGTCAGAGAGGTGAGGTGGAGTTTTTCCAGTGAAACCTCACTAACACTCATCACTGAATGCACTCAAAGCCTTGCCTGGACAGCAGAGACAGTTATTCCATTCTTGTGTTTTCATGGTAGTAGTACATTAGTAACTAGTAGTGACCACATAGCAACCACCTTGATTAACACAGCTTCAACTTCAACAGCACAGGGGTCTCAAACCAGATCTGCCATGGTGGTTTTTATGCGAGCGAAAACAGCGAAGTTGTTTGAAGATCAGTTTAATAAAAGATTATTTATATATCGCTTTTTTTGCCCGCTGGCTTTTTCAATTGAGGCTTGGACCTGGATTTCTGTAAAATTGCTTTGTGACAAAGCCTTCATTGTAAAAAGCACTATATAAATAAACTTTGATTGATTGATGGCCAGTCAAGATCATGGTCATGGTCAAGCTTGGCCATATTAGTTTTTTAGCTTGGTCAGATTAGTCATGCAACTGAAACATACCCTGTACTGGTCAAGAGGTGAACCATTTTTACCAGCTTGAGTCCTCAACCTCTAGTCACAATAAATTATTCAGTTCAGATTCAGTGAAGAACATTGCTGAGTTTCAAGAAATTGATTGACAGGTTGTAGATCATTTGAGTTACACTCTGCCACTTATTTGTATACATATTTTTAGTTTCAGTCACAGTGAAATATGCTAGCCTCTTGCATACCTACTACTTCAAACTGGACTACACCAATAGGTCAGAGTTTTACTTCTAGTTCCTGCTGGCATCTGGTCATAAGAAGAGTCTGGTCCTGGTTCAGTCCAGCCCCTGTCTAATGATCTGAATCTGCTATTTTGCAGTTTAGCCGGAGGGATCATTTATTTTTTTTCCTCTGCAAGTTTGATTTCTCTCAGCCTGCTGTGGGCAGATCTGACACTCCAGCTGGTTTGGTCGTAAGCGGAGATGGGCTGCTTTTTATCAGCCTGAAAGTGGTCCAATTCTGCTGACTGGAGGGGGAAAAAAAGCGTAAAGAAAATCTATGTTCACAGCGCCAGAGCCAAACCAGCCCCTTTTCCCTCTCTATCTCTCTCTTTCTCACTCTCTCTCTCTTTCTCTATAGCTCTTGCTCTCTCCATCTCAGTTTAAGCTCTAGTTTATGGTGCTGATGCAGGAGAGCTGTACAGTAAAATACAGAACAATGAGTTCACAGATAAAGGAGGGAAAGAGATGAATAAGGGAGAGAGATGATTAAGCGGAAGAGGGGAAGACAGCAAGATGAATGAGAAAGAAGACTGACAGAGAAGCGAGAGCCAGTCTAGAGAGAGAGAGAGAGAGAGAGATTATTGAACGAAGGAGCAAGGAGTAAGGGAGAGAAATGATTGAATGAGGCAGAGTGAGAGAGATGGAAGACTTTAATCGGTTACTGAAGGTTCACGGTGAAGCGCTCCAAACAGATTTATTTTCTCCCCTCCGTGCTGGGATTAATCTATTCTGACAGTTGGGAATTAGCTGGAGACATAAATTTTGCTTCTTGTATCAACAGCTTAGCAGAACAGGGCCTGCTGTCCGCATACAAATACACTTGTTCAAAAATAAAGACTTGTAACTGGTTCTCACCTCAGATTTGCTGTTCTAAGAAAAGAATTGAATTAACATACAACCTTTGCATTATGCAGCAATTGTTTCAACAGGCCCAGCTTCGCAGATGCAGATTAAGCTCACTCTGTGAGCCCCTTAGTGGCCATGCTGCCATCAAGATGAAAATCAATGTAGCTATTTATTTTAAAGATACAAAGCACCTAATACTTTGCTTGAAGCTCAATCACCTACTCATGTTTAGGAGGCTGAAGGTTTACCACCATAGGTGTTCTGTTAGTATTAAAATGACTTTCGAAGATTTGCATCAATGACAGTGTTTGTGTTTTACTTTTTTAGATGTCTTCCCTACACAATCCCTACACACTAAACACGTATTGGCTACTGCAACAGGAGTTGAGCCTGATGTTTTAGGAAACCCCCCTGAAACCATTTTTCATGCCGACATATCTCACTTACATAAATGTTTCTAAGCGAAATTCTTTACTAAAGGATTTTTACCATACAACATCTTGTGTTTGGCCAATTTGGCTTAAAGTATTTGGACCAATAACCCTTATACACCTCTATGACTATATGTAGATGCACATTTGATGCCTATGGTTCGCTCTATGTGAAGGATTTCCATAATATGTTATAAATAATAGTGTCTCTGTAACAATCAGACCAAAAACAGACTAAGACCATCATCTCTTTTCCAAACTTGTACAACAGACTGCCAGATGCTGAATTGTTCACTTCCAAATACACATTTCTGCTGCTCCAATGGTGTTGTGCTTTACACCACTTCAGCCAAAACTCAGCATTGTGCATAATGATTTTAGTTTTGTGTGCAGCTTCTTGGCCATGGAAACCCATTTCATGAAGCTCCTGATGCTCAGTTCTTGTACTGATATTACTTCCAGAGGCTCTTTGAAATTGAGATGGAACAGAGGATAGGTTTTTACACATTACACGTTTCAGCACTTGAACACGTCTGCCTAAGGTAATTTAATGTTCATGTGCATGGATTAATAAATTTGCTAGAGATTGATGTGGCTCTCACAACTGACCTCCATAATTGGGGGGGGGGCATATACTTTTGATCATATGATAATACAATAGCATACACAAATTAAAATGATTTTAACATGATTTTTTGAAAATGATAAATTTCTAGCATTGGGCCCAAAAATGAGCATGAATGAACAACAAGTTGTGTAGCGTGGCGCATACATAACTAAAGAACAGTGATGTGATGTGATGTGCAAGATTCCCTTGACAAACTCCAGCATGTCAGATGTTTCAGTATTTGTCCAACTAGTATTGTTCCACCTTTACATAGTAAATACTTGTAGGAGGACAGATTGTACATATGAAAACATAATAAAGAGAAAGAGGGATACTGCTGCTGTAGCTGTCAGGTGGAACAGTAAGATTACATTTTTAATTAAATTTAAATCTCCATATCTTAATTTTCCAGAATTTTAAACTCCTTAAACTTAATTGTGTTTTCCTCAATTAGACCTTCTGTTTACATACAATGTACCTGGTTGCTATGTAGCTATATGCTATATTATTGACATGATACCTCTAGTTCTCTTTGAAGAATAGACAGCCCTGATTGTCCTGTTCTTGACACCTGAGAACAGGTCTACAGTCATTTTTTCCAGATTGACAGTTTCTTGACCCTCCTCTCCAAGGACGTAAAAACTCATGCAAGGAAATGAATGATGATTGTGCAGTGTCAAATACTGTATGTAGTGTTGTCAATCAAGTCTCACACACATTTATGTCACAATAAGTGCCTAAACTGAACACTGCAAACAATAAAAAACTCTGAATATATATCCATTTAAGGTAAGAGTCATTTTGTATGTTTAGGTTATTTTGTATGTTCTAAATCGGTTGTAAAACCACTGTGCCCTTCAGTAGTGTCAAATGGTGTGTTTCCATTCCTATGTATCAGTGTGGAAGAATAATCGTCCCAGTGAAACACTCTCCTCTGCATTGTCCTGAAGGGCCTCAGAAGGAAATGTCTTCTAATATAATTTGCAGACTATAGGCTTCCACACTTCCCACAGTGAACACAAACACATATGGTTGGGTTGGGGCAGGAGGGTGGGTGTTCATGTTGGAGTTCATGAAACCACATGAACATACAGTATCAGACAAAAGTATAGACTGTTTCATCATTTGAGCACATTCAACTATTCTTATGTTTGAATTTCTGAAATCATTTTTTCTTTGCATTTTAAGAAAAGGCCTTACATCAGTTTTTAGAATTTAGATAGCTAAAACCTCAGCAGCCAACATAAAATAAAAAAAAGTGTCAGTACTTTAGTCCATGCCTATAAATACCAGTTACTCATACCCTTCCATAAACATCATATTCATCATTATTGATAATTTAAATAAAATAAAATAAAATTTTAATTTTGTTATTATTACTTTTCTGACTCTGAATGGTGAACAAAGGAAAGAGAGTAATGAACAATGAAGCATGTGCTGCTCTCTGCATGTACTCACATGACAGAAATCTGCTACACGCTCTGTCTCTGCTGTCTGTGAACTATTTCATTGCCATTTCAGGTGATTTTACTAATGTTTCACTCTCCTTCATACTACCAAAATTCTACCAGTGTGTGAACTATGCAACCAGGGAGAACAAAGTACTAAACCACAGTATACAGATGTGAAGGATGCATACAGTTGATCTGAAGATCAGCTCAGCCATCAGTGGTCTTAAAGTAAGCAGTGACAAAAAAACTCTCAGGAGATGGTCACCAGAGGCAGAGGAGGCTCTGTAGGTTTGCTTTGAGACCACAGACTGGGAGGTATTTTGTGAATCAGCTGGTGAGGACATTAACAAGTTGACAGACTGCATCACTGACTACATCAACTTCTGCACAGATACTATTATTTCAAGGAAGCAAGTGTGTTGTTTTCCCAAAAACAAACTTTGGATCACCAAGGACCTGAAGGAAATGTTAAACAAGAAGAAAGGCCTTCAGACTTAAAGACAAGGTTCTACTAAGGTCTGCTACTAGAGACTACAGAAGGAAGCTAGAGCTAAAACAACAATGCAAAGGTGTTTTTGGGTGGCATGTGGAAAATCCCTGGCATCAGTGCGAAGCCACAAACTGTGGGGAACAGTTTAGATGTGTTTTTTAACATGTTAAGCACACCTCCACCCCTACTTAAAGTAGCAGTAGCCTTTCTCCTTCAATATCGCTGCTATCTCCACACTCCTACTCACACCCCTCCCCCCACCGCCATTCTCCAAAGACCCTCATTCACCTCTAGAGGTGACAAGAAACCAGGTGAGGAGACAGTTGGAGAAGCTAGAACTGGGCAAGGCATATGGACCAGATGGCATCACTCAAAGCTGGGGCTCTGTGCCACCCAGCTGAATGGGATTCTTCTGTGTTCATCTGCCTCTTCTCTTAATGACTTGAGACCAGTGGCCCTCACATCACATATTATCAAGGTCCTGGAAAGACTGGGGCTACTACATCTCAGACTTCAAGTCAGCCTTTTCTTGGACCCTGTGCAATTTGTTTATCAACAGCAGGTTGGTGTGGATGATGCAGTAATCTACCTACTACAGAAGGCACATTCCCATCCCAACCAGAGTAACATTGCGGTGGAAATCACCTTCTTCGACATGTCATGTGCATTTAACATTATCCAAACTCTTATGCTTTGGGAGAAGATGGATAGAATGCATAAGTCCATGATAGCCTGGGACATGGACTACCTGTCTCATAGGCCCCAGTATGTGCATTTGGGAAACATCCAGGCTACTGTTCTCTTCAGTACTTTTACTTTATCCTTATTCTATTTATTGTTTATTGTACTCCTTCCTAGTGTAATGTTTGTAAATAGACTATGTACTCATTACATGTCATACATGTGTTGCTCTCACCAAGAAAAATTCCTTGTATGTGTAATATACTTGGCGAAATAAAGAGATTCTGATTCTGATTCTGATTCTGATTCTGATCTTCTTGTCTGCAACACTGGAGCACCTCAGTGAATTGTACTCTCCCCTTCCTCTTCACCCTGTACACCAAGTACTTCTAGTACAGGTCATATATATGCCACCTTCAGAAATTTTCTGATGCCTCTGCAGTGGACAGGTGCATCAGGGTTGGAGAGGAAGGCAAATATAGAAACCTAGTAAGTAACTTTATGGAGTGGTGTGTGAAGAACCATTTGCTCCTTAACAGGACCAAGACCATGGAGTTGGGAGTGGACTTCAAAAAGAAGAAGAGCACAATCAGGCCTATTTCCATCATGGGTCAGAATGTTGAGCTAGTCAACACCTACAAATATAAGACTGGAGGGTCAACACTGAGGCTGTGTACAAGAAAGGAATGAACAGACTCTACTCAAATCCTTCAATGTGTGCAGCAAAATGCTGACCATCTTCTACCAGTATGTTGCAGCAGTTGTCTTCTTTGCAGCAGTCTGATGATGCCAAGAAGATTAACAAACTGATCAAGAATGCTGGCACTGTTCTTGTTCACCGGAGAATTTTGAGGCAGTGGTGAAAAACAGAACTCTCAACAAACTGACTGCTATCCTGGACAACACATCTTACCCCCTCCATGACTTATTCTCAGCAACAGACTCCTTCTGCTCTGCTGTAGTAAGGGGTAGTACAGGAGGTTACAACTCCTTTTGACTTTGTCAGGTCATTATTACACACCAATCATTGCACTGACACTTTATCTGCAAATGTACGTAACTGACAAACTCACTGAAGGCTGGACATCACTACTCTTCTATTCATATCTCTCTGCACAGACAATATTTAAATTCATATTTTTCAGAAACACTTTACCTGTACATGGGCACAACTGACAGGATTACTGAGCCTTAATGTGTACTGTATTGTACTGTACTGTCATGTGTATTCTATTGTCATGTGTACAGTATTGTCATGATTGTTCCTGAATTACATACTAATACTCATAATGGCACACTGTTCTCTAGTTAAGTAGTTTGAGGTTTAGCCTTAGTTTTAGTTTATTGTATTTTAATATATTTTTATTTATTATGTTTCTTGATAAGGCTTGAGTACTACTCTCTTTAAGTTTTAATTGCACTGCTGTGATATGTGACTTTCCCTCTGGTATTAATAAAGTTCTCTATCTATAACCTTATCAAGTCTATTAGAGATTACTGGGCACCTCCACACACTTGAAAAAGAGTGTGTAAGTTACCACTATGTTAGGTGCAGTTATGGTGGCTTATTGGTGTACATAATGTTTACTTGTTAGCTACATTAGACTCATAGCTCCAGTGCTGAAACTGTAGACCTGAGTCTGGTTCAGTCTTTCTGCTGACATTACGATTGTCCATAAGTAGTATACATCATAGATTATTTAGTCCTGCTCTGCACTGTTCTGTAAGATTCAGTACTGCCAGCTTCCAACTTCACTGTGAAAAGATTTGCTGTGTGTGTGTGTGTGTGTGTGTGTGTGTGTGTGTGTGTGTGTGTGTGTGTGTGTTTGTGTGTGTGTGTGTGCGTGTGTGTGTGTGTGTGTGTGTGTGTGGCCTGGAGCTCCTAATGGGACAGAAATGGGTATGACGTTAAATCACCGTAAGGGTGCGGTTAGTGGCTATCAATTCACACACACACACACACACACACACACACACACACACACACACACACACACACATTTAATGTTTGCTGCATGCTGTAAATCTCACTAGTCTGCAGGCCAAATGGTGGGTGGCAGAGAGAAAGGAAGAGACAAAGAGAATAAAAACTTGGTTTAGTCTAAAACCTGGGAAAATGCTAAATGTAGAAACTGGTTTCATCTACAGCCCTTTTTAATTGAAAAGGGTGTTCAATTTAGAAACTAGCACAATGTAGAAAGTAGTTTACTCTTCAAACAAAAATGATGTAATCTCATGAGGTGGCTTGGGAACACCCATACCTGTATAAATTGTGAGGTGTTATCTTGTAAGTGAGGTTGAACACGGGACCTTCATTCCATTTTGTTTAACTCCAGGCATTTAACATTCCTCACTTCACAATGTCACATGTACTGAGAATATGTCATAGTAGGCATTACCATCCACAATAGGTAGTAATGTGGCTACCCACAATTGTCAGGATTAACAGATAAACTTCTGGCAGAAATCACAGTGACATTCATCAAAATTCACCTAATGATTATTGCAGTCTCCTTTAACTTATATTGTATTTGGGAGCAGAAGACCTAACTTGCTCTGAGGGGTTTGAACTCAGGTCATCTTGTGCATAGGTTCCCATGCTACCAAGTGAGCTACCACATCCATGTGCTAGAACCCAAGTGCAAAGTAAAAGAAATCTCAAAGCAAGGAAAACTCAACATGAAAATTCCAAAATAGATTAAATTAATTTCCCCTCAAAATTCTACACACAATACCCCAACAACGTTTTTGCTGTTTTGATCACATGGCCTGGGAGACATTCCATGATTCCTCTAACAGCACTGATGAATATGTTGATTCAGTCATTGGATTCATCAGAAAGTGCATAGAGGATGTTGTGCCCAAAAATATTGTTTCTGTTTACCCCAATCAGAAGCCATGGCTGAACTGTGAAGTTTGCGCAGCTCTGGATGCACATACCACTGTTTTTAAATTTGGGAACCTGAGACTGTAAAAGCAACAAACGTGAGTACAGAGACAAAGTGGAAGCACAGTTTAACACCATCAGGGTCAGAAGCATGTGGAAGAGATCAAAGACTTTAAGGGGAACACTCACTCCCTGAGCAGCACAAGAGCAATGCTTCCAGATTAGCTAAACTCCTTTTACACTCATTTAGAAGCAAATCACAGTGAGCCCATGGAGAGAGCCATGTTCGAGTCCAATCCACCCTCTGTCTCTATGGCTGACATGCACAGATACTTCATGCTTGTCAACACCTGCAAAGCGGCCCATATGGCATTCCAGTGCATGTGCTTAAAGCATGTGTAGATCAATTAGCAACACCTCGCTCCCTCTCAGTCATGCCAGCATGCTTCTAACTGGCCACCATCACCCCTCTACTGAAAATAGCCAACATCACATGCTTAAATGACTGGTGCCTGGTTTGCTCTGACCTCTGTCATAAGCAAGTGCTTTTAGAGGCTGGTCAGAGACTTAATCTGCTCCTCACTGCCTGCCACCCTGGACATGTATGTGACAATGCTGTTTGTGGACTACAGTTCAACACCATCCTTCCCCCGAAAGCTTGACATGAAGGTTTTCCTCATCAAGGAGGCCACAGAGCTAAACTGTGGGAATAAATTAGGAAAGCCCAAGAAGCACTGGACCAAATGGCCAGCTCTCCACAGCCTTGATCTTGGCAGGATCCATGCACAGACTATTATGGGAGACAACACATCTCAAAAAAAGAATGTCTGTGCATGGAAGTGGGATTTCTCCAGTTTTACAACTGTCCTCGAAAATGGGCAATGTGCTCATCTACAGACCTTTAAATCAGGATGTCATCCAGGTAGACAAACATGTACCTGTCCAGACCTTTCCTGAGCACTTTGTTTATATAGCTCTTGTTGCACTAAGGGTGCATTCATCAGCCTGAATGGCATAATGGGGTATTTGTAGAGGCCATACAGAGTGAATGCCCTCTTCCATTCTTCACTTTCTCTGACCCTGACCATTTTGTAGGCACTACGCAGGTGAAGCTAGGTAAAAATGGTAGCCTGCTGTAGCGCTTCAAAGGCAGAGACCATGAGAGTCAATGTATAATGGTCTTTCAGTGTTATTTTATTAAGACCCTGGTGGTCAATGCAGGGCCTCAATGGACATTCTTCTTTACCACAAAGAAAAAGCCAGCTCTGGCCAGGGAGGTAGATGGCCAGATGAATCCCAGGGCCAGGGCTTCATGGACCAAGGAAAATGAGTGTGGCCCAAGTCAGTGGGTTGGTCCCTGAACTGGGGGGCTCTTCTGCTGCCCATGAAGGACATGAAGAGGAGGACAGCCCCTGAGTGACCTGGGTGGTTGGCAACCTGTGCCTCTGCCTTGTCCACCTGTTGGGCCAGGTCAATGAGCCCATCAAGGGAAGCAGGAGGGTTCATGCTACCCCTGGGCACAGTAATAAACAGACATGGCATTAACTTCCACTGTTATTCAGACAATACTCAAATGTATATATCAGCCAAACCTGATGAAAACTAGGTTAAAGAAAATGGAAGACTGTATAAAAGACATAAAATCTTGGATGTTGCATAACGTCTTCCTTCTAAATAGTAACAAAACAGAGGTCCTCCTTTTGGGTCCTAAAATTGCAAGAGAAAAATGATCAGACTTAATGCTAAATCTGACTGATTTCTCAGTTGTACCTAGCTCACTAACAAAATATCTTGGTGTCATAATTGATTCAGATTTATTATTTGACCGAAACAGAGGTAATATTACTAGGACAGCTTTTTTACATCTTTGTAATATTTCTAAGTTAAGAAATGCCCTATTCTTGCACAATACTGACAAAATAGTGCATGCTTTTATTACCTCAAGGTTAGATTACTGCAATCCACAGGCAGTTCAAGCAGGAACCTAAATAGACTTCAGTTAGTTCAAAATGCTGCAGCCAGGGTCCTAACTGTGTATAAGTACTTTGACCAGAGGAGGATGGGTCCTCCCAAGGTTTCTTCCTCCAGCTCTGAGGGAGTTTTTCCTTGCCACTGTTGCCCTTTGGCTTGCTCACTACGGAATCTATCTCTTATCCTTTGTTCATCTGTTGTTCACCTTTTTATTTCTTGATTTCTGTGAAGTTGCTCGGTGACAACTTCAGTTGTGAAGAGCACAATACCAATAAATTTTGATTTAATTTAATTTGGTTATGTTTGGTGAGCCCATCCTTAATTTCCACAGCCAGACAATGGTGGAAAGCTATGATGGCAGTAAGGTTTAAGTAGTGATAAATGTGGGATGTCCCATTCTTTTCACACAAGAAAATTGTATTTCCACTAATTAAATGTTTTCCAAATGATTTTTATGTGGTGTCCTAACTTTTTCACATGAGAGTAAAGTATGACAAAGCTCTCTCTGTGTGTATATGTGTCTGTGTCTGTGTGTGTGTGTGTGTGTGTGTGTGTGTGTGTGTGTGTGTGTGTGTGTGTGTGTGTTTGTGTGTGTGTGTGTGTATGTGTGTGTGTGCCTCTGTGCATGTGTATGTTTCCACATCTGCTCAAATGTTCAAATGTTGTGTTTTTGTTTAACCAAATTTATTTTGCCATCACCTTTGACCTGTATGTCTGGAATTTAGAGTTAAGACCATGTCTAGACAGCTTGTATACTCTGTGTGTGTGTGTGTGTGGTGTGTGTGTGTGTGTGTGTGTGTGTGTGTGTGTGTGTGTGTGTGTGTGTGTGTGTGNTGTGTGTGTGTGTGTGTGTGTGTGTGTGTGTGTGTGTGTGTGTGTGTTTGTGTGTGTGTGTGTGTATGTGTGTGTGTGCCTCTGTGCATGTGTATGTTTCCACATCTGCTCAAATGTTCAAATGTTGTGTTTTTGTTTAACCAAATTTATTTTGCCATCACCTTTGACCTGTATGTCTGGAATTTAGAGTTAAGACCATGTCTAGACAGCTTGTATACTCTGTGTGTGTGTGTGTGTGGTGTGTGTGTGTGTGTGTGTGTGTGTGTGTGTGTGTGTGTGTGTGTGTGTGTGTGTGTGTGT
>CM067511.1:16995676-17074141 GCA_034509495.1 Acestrorhynchus altus | reverse complement strand
ACACACACACACACACACACACACACACACACACACACACACACACACACACACACACACTACAGTCATTAACATTAATAAACAGTATTTTATTGTGTGTGTGTGTGTTTGTGTGTGTGTGTGTGTGTGTGTGTGTGTGTGTGTGTGTGTGTGTGTGTGTGTGTGTGTAAATCCTATGCATTTATAATATGGACCACTTTATAAAGGATTATGTACCTACAGGAGGCACTCTATTCACTTCAGCACTGCTCTCAGTTTTTAATCAGTAGTGTTTTTAACGCTAGCTGCAACATCCAGAATAACCTTAAACTCCAATTACTCATTAATATCTGCTTCAGAATACTTTGTTTCCTTTGACAAATGGCAAATCTTTATTTCCTGTATGCTTCCTGGATTCTGCTGATCTGAATCTCTTGCTGGCAGAGCTTACTATCAAATGGTTCCAAATTACCTGATCAAACACAATGTACCAGAACGTACTTGGTGTGGCACAAGAGTGCTTGGGCAAAACTCCTAACACTACTCTGGTCCACCTCTTTCATATGAGTAAACTAGTATGTTACTCTGGATAAGAGTATCAACTAAATGCCATAAATGTAGGAGAGGACGTTTAATTAAAGTATTCTGTTATATAAAGTATAAAGTCAGCTGTTAGAGGTTCAGTCCAGTATTCTTACCTCTACTCTACCTCACTAAGCTCAAACTGACCCCAGTACACAGAAAAAATCTAACATAAATTAAAAAAAAAATGTAAAGGACTTAATAAGACCTTGTCCCTGTACGGGGTCTGGTTTTGTAACATTTGTTTGTTTTTTTGTACTGAAAAGATCACAGGGTACTCAACCATGTCGAATGTTAAAGTGTCCACTTTTGGGTTTTGAATTACTGAAAAGGCAACCTTTCCTAAGTCAAGGCCATCATTTATCTTTATCATTCCTACAGCTCATTCCCACACCTTACTAAATTTGAACTAATTTAAGTTGTGGCCATGACTTATACAGAATGTCACCTCAGGGCTGCAATTTCAGTTTAACATTTACTGTTACAGTTTATCACTTCCCAGCGAGCTCCCCTGTACATATCCTTTAAACAGACCACAAACAGACACTGTTTCTATTATTATTATTATTATTATTATTATTATTATTATTTACACATTTTAGGCTTTTAGTTCAAGTATTATATTGAGAAAAATCTAATGAACATGAAGCATCACTGCAGCTGCCAGGAAAACTTTAGGCATTACAATATCCATACTGTAATGTTCTCAGCACTACAAGCCTGTATTTCTATAATATTGCACAAGCTGTTTAATTAAAGCTTGTGGTATTTAGCTCTTAGAACCCAAGATCCACATTTAGTGGGCTGTCAAATTATATTTTCTAAGATAACTTAGGATCAGAGTAACCTAAAGATATGATACACATATCATAACAAACTACACACCCTATCATTGCTAACCACCAAGTCTCATTGTTGTGTGACAAATTATGAGCAAGTGATCGGCATACATGTCTAAAGGTTAATCAGGTTTGTATGGCTGAAATTACCACAGTGTTAAATGTATCTGTATTTTCTGAATCACAGCTCCATCATCATTCAGATACATATGAGGTTAAACTTAATTTTCCAGTAGAAACCACACAGCCTGACAGAGAAAGGACAAACAAAGAGTTTGTTCTTGGAAGTATATTTTCTACACACTTGTCGAGGTAAGTGGCTCAGAATGTCTTGTATGCAGCTGTTATAGTGCAGATTTTTCTTCTTCTCCTTAATTTCTTTGCAACTCCATTTTTTTCAGTCTGGTTGCATAGTTTGTGACTGTCTATTGTTTTTCCACATAGCAAATGATTGTTTTATGGAATTTTTTCTGCAGGAATAAATGGGAAGTAACATGTCCCCACCAATATCCAGTGATTATTGAATTGTCAGATCTGTCAATGTGTAGGACTTGCAACTGGAAGAAAAAAATCTGTAGCACCAATATTTCCCACCAAATTGGGTTTGTTTGAAAATGCACTCACGGGTGAAAATTCAAAGAATTGGCCATCTGAATGGTTTCATTACAAACAGTAGAAACATGAAAACAGTTTTTATTTTGGTGATGTGTTACTGACACAATTTTAAATAGCTGACAAGAGTTTGGAAAGGAGGAGATTCAAATTCAGTTTTCAATGTGTTTCTATTAATTGTTTTTTTTACTGAGATTTGAACTTACTGTAACAGATGATGAGATTATAATATTAAAAGGATAACTATAATACCACTAATAACATTGTTTTTATTTTTTATAATGAATTCATACTTCTTGTAAAGCATTTTGTTTACAAAGTAAAACTGGCAGGAGATTTAAGGCGCTACTGGTAGTTCTTATGAAACTTATAGTTTGACTATTTTCTTCAGACGTCTATGTCACCTTAGATTTTGGGCTTTCTGTAGGGTTGTACTGTAGAGTTTTAGACTGACTTTGGACTGGATTTTTTTTTCGCACCTGGAAACCCTGCTTTCCGATCATATGCAAGACTGGAATGTGCAAGACTCAGTAACTGTGCAACATGTCTGACACGGGTGTCCAATGAAGGTGGAACCAAATGAGCTATTCAACATCTACTATGCAACAACTATTAAACAACTCTACGCCCTTGGTTTGTCAATATACAAATACACAAATACATCAACCACTAGAGACCACTCAACAGCATCATATCTAGCACTGATCTAGCAAACACTTACCTACACCATAGAGATCACTTAGGATATGATAGCAACCACCTAGCAGCACCTAGCTGAGCAACCATTTCCTAGATGAAATTCAATTGTTTACATTGTTCCTGGTATTTTTGTTTCTTCAGTCTTCGAATGATATTAAACTTTACAGTGCTTAGCTGTTTTCCAACAGAGTTCAAATCAGTGTTGTTTTAAGACACTGGTCCTCTATTCAGCCTGGTGCTGTCAACATGATTTGACAGAAGATATTGTGTATTTGTTTGAAAACCTTGAAACTGACATTGTGAATGCTGTTTCTCAAAGCTCTCACAATGCATGGCGCATCAGTACACTGACATGAAACAGCCGTAGTTTTGTTTCACACCTGCAATTCCTGCAGTGGCCACCAGGGAGGTGCTGTACTATACATTAGGTTCTCCTCAGTGATGAATAGAGGAATAGAGGAGTAGAGGAGATGGGGGGGCAGGGGAGAGAGAGAGAGAGAGAGAGAGAGAGAGAGAGAGAGAGAGAGAGAGATGCCGCTTTAGGACACACAGCATGAAACTATAATTAGTTTTGTCAAGCTGAATGAAGAATCAGAAAAGCAAGTTGAGGCCGAAGCGTGGTTATCGATCCTCTTCTGGAGGAGAGACTGAGAGAGACAGAGTGAACAAGGGAGAAATGGAGAGGGGATTAGAGACAGATAAAATGAATCAGAAATGAATAACAGAGAGAGGGAACAAAAGAGCGAAAGATAAGCAGGTGAAAAGAAAGTGAGGAAAAGAAGAATTAGAGGAGCGGTTTATGGGACTGTAATGGTTTTGGTCAGAGGACAGTTTTGATTAAGATGTATCAAACATTAAGCACCCCAATACATAACTGTCCTTTACAGGTTAGACATGTTAGGCAGCTGATTTTACGAGTGTGCTCTAAAATTGTAAAAGTCTCTTTTTATTGCAAGAGTGGATTACAGATCATACTGGCATGATTAGTCACCAGCCACTTGATCAGAACCTGAGGCTGAACACTGAACATAACTGGTTTTTAGAATAATCAATTAAATTAACCAGTAGGTTGAGCGCTGCTCCTCAGATCTATTTTGTTGCATGAAATATGTAAAATTTAGTTTGAGATTTTGGCGTTTGATTCTAAGAAAATCACCTTTACAAAGGTGTTGGTTTCATCAGCTAGCTCTTAGGTTGATTGCGTGTTAGCTGGCCAGTTAAGTAATATTGTTCAGGCAAACTCAGTAATGCCAACTTAGCTACTGAATATGAGCATTAAAGTTTACATAATGAAACTGAATGCATGCCTCTGACTGTAACAGTGTCACATGAAAACTATGAACTATCGTTTTGGTGTGCAGTAAGACAAACTGAATAGTGGAATGCTGCCTTCGCTGGTTAGTTTTCCTGGCAGTTTTTTGAGAAATCAACAACATATAAAAATAATTTCTGCAATAATAACTAGTGAACACTTTATGCACTGTACCCACATACATAGCTCTGAGGAGCAGAAAGCTCTGTCTACTCCTTGTTTTAGTTGGTTAATTAGTTGGTTATTGCATATACCTATAGTGTTCTAACTCAGAGGCAGAGCTGCCTTCAGAACTGTTTTGAGTAATAATTTCACATGAGTCACATACATACACACTCAGTGTGTGTGCAGTCAGTGTCTCTTCTATGAACAAAAATCAGCCTGTGAAATCTCCTGTAAAGTTAAAGAACCTATACTTATGTTGCATAAAACTTTTTAGGGCCTTCAAATCCGACCTCTCATGTGAGAATAATGACTGGTTTTATGGTCTAGGAAAGAGCAAAGAGGGAGTGTGGAGAATAGCTGATTTAAATATTGGAAAAATATCTCAAATTATTTGAAAGTGTGGATCTCTGTCACACATTCACAGCTTTTGATTTACAAATGTTAATCTTTTCTACACATTTAAAAGTTATTTATATATAAAAATATTTTCCCCACATTTGTGAATTATTATTATTATTATTATTATTATTATTATTAGTAGTAGTAGTAGTAGTAGTAGTAGTAGTAGTATTAGTTTAATTCCAGTTAATTTTTGGATTTAGATTTTATGTGCATGCAGTTGCACAGATTTCGGGAACATCTGTGACTACTGTTTTACTAGCTCAAAATCTTTCGGAACCTTTTTTGACTATATAGTGGAGGCCCTAGAATTACAAAAAAAGAACACAATGCCACTTTTTAAAATAAGATTTTCTGCTTCTGTTATTTATGTTTTGAAATCTTGACCATAGGATTCGCCTGACATGTCAATTTTATCAATCTGCAGAAGGTCTCCAAGTATTAACCTCACTCAGTCACTTCCTCTACAGCATGCTGCTTGTAAGGAAGTGAGGAGGGGGGTCTTATGAAAGTAGGCAAAATGTTCCTACACTCATATGAGAGAGCATTTTTCCCTGATTGCCCCTAAATTAGTCCCTGCTGTGTGGAATTGTGCTGCTTAAATAGAGCTTCCGTGCTGCAAATGCTGCTAGAACATGGAAAGGTGCTACTGGATGATCCTTTTCAGCGTGTAGAGTCAAAATATAATTGTGTCTCTAAAGAGAAACTGTTGGTTATTTAGAAATATTCTTGAGAATGAGGAATAACCACTGACAAGAACCCAAAACTACAAGTAAAACCTCCCAGAGAAGATTAAAAGGAAACATCCTTTCCATCTCCCATCAGCCAAGTCTGAAAAGGAGAAACGTCCTTAGCGCATAACAAAGAACCACTGAGAAGAACCAAGAAATACGTAGGATATGAGTAGAACATATCATTTGACAGTAGTAAAATTTATTGGTTTCTACGGCTCTGAAAATATTTTCTGTTCTGTTTTGAATTTAGCCTTGAATGTAAGTTGTTGCCAGACCATTTTACATGCAAATAATGCAGGTGAGCTTACAGAAAATAAATGTGTAACACTTTCTTTTGACCTTTTTTAGATAGAAGAATGTCCATTCGGCCTTCAAGTAAGCTTTCGATTATAGTGAAAGTATTCCATTCATGTCAAATGTATATGAAGCATTTGAGTATTGTCAACCTAAGAGCTCAAAGACTTGCAATCCAATAAATATTTGATTGTGGTAATATATTCATTTGATGTTTAATGTCAGTTTTTTTAGCTGTTGAGTGCTGTGAAAATATCACTCATACACTTTACAGATATTCCATTTTCATGGTTGGAATTAGTTGTGAATGTATTTTGTTTAAGTGCAGAGCATATTTGAAAAATTTCCTATATTTTTCCTACATTTTCTACACTTCAGGACCATTGCCTCCCTAGACGTTGAAAAATATTTTACTTGTTTGTGAATGTCAGAAACATTCAGATTTATCAGTTCAATACAATTTTATTTGATACAAATGTTCAATACAAATGTTTATTTGATAATATTACCCTACTGCCAATGAGACATCAGTTAAACATTTCTGTATGAACATTTGAGAAGATCTGGAAAACAAGCAACCAAAAATTAATTATTCGGAAGAACGTTGAGGAAGCACTGAAACAAAAAAAATGCATTTTTACTGCAGTTTGTTGGGACAGAATTTTGTTGGTCTTGGGTTCTGGTTGAGATAGAATTTTGATGGTCTGCAGATGAGTTGGGACAATATTTTGTCAGTTTTGGGTCAGGTTGGGGCCAGGTTTTGTCATTCTGCAACTGAGGTAAGACAGACTATCTTCATTAAGGTTCAAAGAGAATTTTGTTGATCTACAGTCAGGTTTGGATAGATCAGTTTGGATCAGTTTTTTTTCTGTCCACAGATGGATTAGCCTATGATCTTTGATTTTTGTCTATATATATATATATATATATATATATATATATATATATGTTTACACAAGACAAAAATCAAAGCTCATGTGTACAGTTTTGTTGTAGACCATGTGAATAAGACACAAATGTATGTTTGTATGGAGTTTGTTTTCCAGCTTTTTACTGATGTTGCTGAGAATCCATCATAATTTCCTCATTTATTCCCTGGACTGATCTAGAAATATGTTGTTTGTTAGTCTGTGTTAGTCACAATGACGTTTTCATTTGAACATGGTCAGATTGTTCCAAAAGCCACCTGCTAAACTCTGGCTGCCACTGCCTGGACATTGGATGATTTTAGTAGAGGTTCTGTGCTGGCAGCCTCAGCTATAAGTGAAATCTGTGTGTGCATGTAAGGAGTTTTTTCCCTCTCATCTCTCGTTCTCTCAGATGTTGCTCTGGAGATTTACAGAAACATCTGGCTCAACAGCTGTAAGTCATTTTTGAGAGCAAACTCTGTGTTCTCTAAATCAGATACATTCTCTTTCACAGACACAGAAGTGCACACACTCCCTAATATTGCTTACTGAGCTGCACAGTACTCTCTTTTTAGTCATTAGACTATGTTTTCCTAAATCAGCTCAAAATCAGATCTAGGAAGTCTAAAGGAGAGCAAGAATTGAAGGAGAAACGCAATACTCCTAATTTTCCTTTTAGTTTCTCATAATAGAGAAAAAAGCATATATTCAATTCTGGTTTCTCCACCCCTCCTCATCTGACAGCTCAGAAAGAGTTTTTGTCAGTGTCAAAAGAAAGCAAAAAAGCAATTCAGTTTCAGCTTTAGACATCATTCCTGATTTGAAACAAGCCTCCATGGCTTTGAATTTGGCTTGACCTTCTTGCTTTTTTTGGAGCTGATATCCTGTTTATTACTCTTGGAGGAGAACACTAAATGCATTTCCCCTCAGTTCATGAAGGTTAAAAGCAACAAGGCTAGATTACAATGATTTTGCTAGTTGTCTCATGTTTTCAGGGACTGTAAAGTGGTGGTGAACTCTAATGTTTCGAGCTGGAGTTCAGAGCAACCTCTCCAGTGACGTACAAAGAAAGGAGAAAATGGGAGGTAATGGGAATGTGGAAAGAGTGAAACGATGGTGTGTAGGAATTAAGGGTTTAGATAGATAGATAGATAGATAGATAGATAGATAGATAGATAGATAGAGTGGGAGGAGATTGGGGCATGGACCATCTCCCAAATTTATGTTATAACTCCACTTTACCACAAATCACAGGATGTGAGACAAATTGCTGAATCACTGAGTGTTTTAACTTGCACACCAAAAGTACCGTCATTATCTGATTTCCCTAATTATCCAATTATTCAAGTGGACATGTAAACGGCACACTCTGTTTGCTTAGATTAGGATATTGGATTTCATGAAATTTGAGTTTTTATAGCATATAAACCTTTAAATCTCTTTTTTTACATACAGAAATGAAATCAGGGTGTGTTTTCTGCTGAATATTAAAGACTTTGCTTACTGGGTGACTTCAGAATTATCGACCCACACATCCATTATACCTCTTCAATACTCATTGTCCTTGCCATAGCTAGAAATTTCAGCAAATATCAAAAATAATTACACATATAAATAAAACATGATAACACAGATGTAAGTATTCATAAAAAAAGTATAAACATATGGAAAGTAATTTTCCTGTTTCTGTGTTGTTGATTTAGGTTTGTTCCCAGCTGTACTGAATCTGGCGTCCATGGCCAAAATCACAGCAAACGCCACGTGTGGAGAGAGGAAACCTGAAATGTTCTGTAAACTGGTGGAACACGTCCCTGGACAGCCAGTCCGCAACCCACAGTGCAGAGTGTGTAATCTGAAGAGTGACAGACCATATGGTAAATACACACACACACACACATACACATTATCTGTGTTGCACTGACACACAAATGCACATTGTTTCATAGCTTTTCACCATCATTCGCTCACACACAAACTCACACACACACACACACACACACACACACACACACACACACACACATTGGAGTGTTTATTTGACCTGGATAAACAATTTGAATATCTGACTATATTAATCATTAATTTAATAAACAGGCTAGCACGATTGCCAATATTATTGTAGTTATATAGGGCAAATGAGTTTCACACACACACACACACACACACACACACACACACACACACACACACAAATGAATTAGACATGATGTCTCAGATACTTGTTCAATCACAAATGCTTACTGGTGGCACCGTTACCTGCAGCAGTCAGAGAGAATGATTACTATTACATCTAATTAGAAGAAATTACAGAGCGAGAAAGAGAGAGAGAGAGAGAGAGAGAGAGAGAGAGAGAAATTCAACTTTCCATTAAGCCATCTTATTTAATGAAACCAAAAAATCTCCCATAAATAAAAATTAGAAAATATCCTTTGAAATGGAGTGATTAAGAAGACAACTTTAATCTTCTCTTTTGCTTGATGATTAATAACCATGTGGTAACAAGGGAGGGGGTGTTTCTGATTGAGGTTGATATTGTAAGGCTCTAATGGCATTAGGGAGAAAGCGTTCCCATGTTGCCAATTATTAAATTTACCTCCCTTTCCCTTCTGTATTTGAAAACAGCACTCATTAGTAATGTTCAAATGGGATATTTTAAATGTATACTAATATTGTTTTGTGATGGCTAAACATACTCAAATTGTGTCATAATAGGGTTAGTGATGGGTGAAATAATTTTTTGGTGGTGAGCAATAATGATTTAGTGTTGTTGGGATCACAAGATTGACTGGGGCAGAATTGGATGTAAGTGGGGTTCTGGCACATTTTACTGTTTCACGGAGGCATGGATTTGAACTTGCAAATCTCTCCATCATGAATGATTTTCAAAAGTAGCTTTAAGACTTCTGGTAACACTGTGTCTCAGGCATCAGATAATGTACTCATAACCCTTTGGTAAGGGAGCTTTAAGAGGGAACAAACTGTTTAGTTGTCTGGTTCAATTCACCAACACTGAACACTCCTAAACCTCTAGAATGAAGTGCTTCAAACAACAATAAATGACTTTGTTTATGTCTCAGACGTTCAATTATGCATAGGATTTTGATAGAATCAGTGGAAAATCCCTTTTGGAATATGTTGTAATTCTATGGGCACATTTATAGTGTTCAATGGTGTTAATAGACTCTGGAAAGACCTTTGTAAAAGATGAATCTACTGCAGGCCAAATTGACTCAAAGTGTTGAACCACAGTAAAACATGGAAGGCTACACTAAGCAGCACATCCATATGCTATAGAAACACATTGCTATATAATAGTATATACTTTTTCAGTCCTCTCACAAACACGGCATTTCCTGATCTTGGGTGTAAACTTCCCCCGACCTCATCTTTAAGAAAGCTTATTAGAATACAGTTTGTTCGAGCTTCGTTTTTGCCTCTAAGCTGCAAATTTCTTTTTAGTTTATGAGGAGGAAAAAAAGTGGCCTATTACTTGAGAATAACAAACAGCAGCCTTAGGGATGAAGAACGGATTTAGAAAATAGCAGATTTGTTGATAAAACAAGTGCCAGTTTTCCTCCATTTTTTCATTAGGTGGCTCTCAGACACCCCCCTTCAATCCCCCTCGCCTTCTTGTCTGTGCCTGAGAGAGAGAGCTGATAGGACTCTGACTGATCTCCAAAAGACACTCACTTCACTTGCTTTCCCCTGGTCAGCCAACCAACCGGCAGTTGCTCAGCTCCCTTGCTGCTTCAGAATCTCTGATAAGACTCTCCTCCAAAAAGGTCACAGCAATAGAGTTCTGAAGTAGCATGCTACTGCTTTGCCCCAAACTGCCAAAACAACGACCATGAATACTCAAACCTCTTCTCTTCTCCTAGCTCTCTAGGAAGCATTCCTTATTGTCACTTCATCTTCCTTTACTCTTGGTTTGCAGAACGGCACCCCATTGAATATGCCATCGACGGAACCAACAAGTGGTGGCAGAGTCCAAGCATAAAGAATGGAATGGAGTACCATTATGTTACCATCACTCTAGACCTTCAGCAGGTAAGGGACTAAGCCTTTAATTGTGATGCAACCCTTTAGACAGGTCAGTTCTAACTGTACTTTCCAGGTTCTAATTAATCTAATCATCTTATTAACAAGCCCTTTCATAGTTGCAGGGGAGTGTTAAAGCAGATAATCCACTAAAACACACAAACTTCAGGACAAGAGTTAAGAAACAATTGCAGAGGTAGACTTTTGCAGATGATACCAAAATGGTTTTGAAGGGCTTCAATTCACATTCAGAAGTAATGGCAGGACCAATACAACCTGCAAGTTTGTTTAGTTGATGTTCTCAATCCTGAACAATCTCTCTTGAATCTACAGTATGTCTCTGTGTCTGGTTTCCATCGTATTGGCTAAGGTACTGGTGTAAAAGTCTGTACCGTAAATTGTGTAATAAAAAAAAACTTTTTATGCAATATCCAGCTATATATATATACATATCTAAAGCTCTAAAGTTCCATATTTCTCCCTTTTTCCTTGGAATCCCACACATATTTTCATGTAGAGGCCCTGTTTCCTGATATGAAAGTAAGTGTGGGTTCTTCTTTCTCTCTTTTTTTTTCTTTTCTCTCTGCCCCCTTTTCTCCCCTCCTCCCACTCTTCTTGGTGGGAGAGTTTCAGAGGAATAAGAGAGGACGGGCTAGAGAAATAAGCTCCAGGAAATGTGTGTTTTTGGTTTGTGTCCTGTCCTGTTTGGTTTTGAAGTCAATACAGTGGGAGTATTTGGAGAACCATATGTGTGTAGGGTAACAAAGGGCAACAACTAGCAGGGCAGTGTAGGTCTTCAGACATGGCACAATGATTTATAGAACTTAAGAAATAGATGTATTTTCTTTATATAAATATGTGTCTAATACAATCATCATGTTTGCACATAACTCTTAGGAGTCTTGTGATATTTATCATGTTCTGTGTATATGTGTAACTCCAAACTCAAAAGTCCAAGCGCTGGAAAAATAAAAGAAAAAATATCTCTTTGTCTTTGTCTGTCTTTGTCACTGCAATTTTCATTGAGTTTTTATGCTGTGACACACAGATGAGTAGATTAGCCCAGTAAGAGTAAGTTAAACTAAAAGTATGAGTAAAGGTACTCATTTAAATTATCACTCAAGTAAAAGTAAGAAAGTATATCGTAAAAAGACTACTCAAGAGTTACTTCTTCAGATCTCATTTAATAATCAAAATAACTAATCAATAAGTAATTGAAATTCCACAGCTCACCAAACCAGATATATCCATCTGGACATCCACACATCAAATTTGATATATCCATCTGCATGTACACACACCAAATCAGATTTATCCATCTGCACATACACGCATCACATCAGATATATGTAAACATAATTTATCTTTAAATTAATTGTAATAAATAAACTAAATTAAAAATGTCATTTGCGACCCATATTAAAATAATACAAATACTTTGCTCAAGAAGCAAAATGGACTAAAGTATTGGAACACCTGCTCATTCAATGGTACTAGTTTTTCAAGTAACTGTAACTGTATACAAAATGGAATAAACCAGAGACACGTTCGAAAAACAAACAAAGATCAAAAAAACGGAAACACAGAATACAGGACGAGACAAAATATAGAGTCAAAAAACGGAAATAGGTCATACATGGACAGACTGATATCGATAAACATTCTACATTTACATTTTACATTTATGGCATTTAGCAGACGCCCTTATCCAGAGCAACTTACAAAAGTGCTTTGCTGTTCACTCACAATATCCTTAGCTAGAAGCTACAGGGCTGGAATCTAGATATTCCTCACACTTAGATCCTGTTGAAACAAGTGTCTTTATGGAGTTAAATACTCCTGAAACAGATGAGCCTTCAGTCTGCGTTTGAAGACATTGAGGGACTCCCAGGGGAAGTTCATTCCACCATTTTGGTGCCAGAACAGAAAAGTTCGAGAAAGGTTTCTAGGCAAAGCTAGACACAGTTTAGTTGCAGACAGGCTTAAATACACTCCAGACCAGGTGTGAGTAATCAGAACTCTGATGATTGCAGCATCTGAAAGTCACATGATCAGTCAGGTGATGGAGACCTGAGAGGTGGAGGGAAATATGACAGTTCCGCCCGAGGACAACCCCTAGAACGAGGTTCCCAACTCTCCTGGTATTGCAGCATTCTGCCACGCCTCCATGAGTCCAGTAACTCCTGCAAGGCAAAAGCAGTGGATCCGACCACCTCAATAGGAGTAGGGGGCATGTCACCCGTCAGCACCTCCTTCAGGGGTCCTGCGACTTGAGAGAAACATGGAATGAATTAGACATTCGAAGGTGTGGAGGTCATTTTCGACTGATAAGTGACTTCATTAAGAAGTTTAGCAATCAGATAAGGTCACATGTATTTGGAGAAGAGAGCCACACCTGATCACCAGCTGGATAGGATGGAGTGACCCCTCTCCAATGATCAGTGAGAGAATTCTGGGCAATCTCTGCCCAAATCAGAAACTGGAACCAGACCGTGTGGTTGAACAGCAAAGCACTTTTGTAAGTCGCTCTGGATAAGGGCATCTGCTAAATGCCACAAATGTAAATGTAAATGTTGTTATGGCAGTAAATTTGTAGAAATTTGCCAAGTTCCTGATTAATGCAATAATAATAATATGCCAAAGTGAGGCTTAGGTGTTCAAAAAACGCTACACATGTGAAGTAAATTGCAGACCCCGGTCCATCACCAAAATGTCTGAATATATGTTCAAATAGGGCTTTGGCAGTTTTCATGGCCATGGGCAATGATTGGAACAGGATGAATTTGACAAATCGAGAGAATCTGTCTATTATGGTGAGAACTGTGGTGTAGCTGTCAGGGACGAGCAGACAGCATAAGAACGAGGGTGTGGAGGCAAATGCAGGGGAAGATGATTTAATAAATAAAGAAAAACAAGGCTTAGAAACAAACAAACAAAACCAGGGAATACTAACTAATACAAACATGGTAGGTAACCAAACAGAAACAAAAGGACTGACCAAGACAGACTGAAACAAAGGGTCTTAAATACAAAACACTGGACAGACCTGAAACTACTGATTACAAAGGGGCATGGTTACAAATGAGACACAGGTGGGAATGGGCGGAGCAAGGGAGGAGACAGAATCAAAACAAACACAAACCATGTGCTAAGGAGCACATAGGGGAAACTGACAGGGAAGACAGGGCTCACAAGGGACAGACATGACAGTAGGCCCCCCTCCCGATGCGCAACTCTGGGGCGCATAAAACTAGACTCCCTATAGTCAAAGAAGGAGAGGGACCAGAAAATCAAACAGACAAGACAGACAGGACCAGATACAGACAGGGAACATTCAGAACTTGGACTGAGGGGACAAAACTGGTGACAAAGACAGAAGATATTCAACAGGAGAGGTGACTAGAAGACAGACAAACTAGACTGGGGAACAGACTGGAGAAACATTAGACAGAATAGGAGAAGGGACATGAGGCCTAGATGACTGGACATAAGGGTAAAACAGGACACAGACAAAACAGGAGACTGGACAGAGGACTGGACTTGGTGAACATTAGAGACAGGAAATCAAAATGGAGACTGAACAGGAGACTGGACAGATGACTGGGGAACACATGACTGGACAGGAGACACGAAAGACAGGACCGGAGACTGGGCAGGACAAACAGGCGGTGTAGAAAATAAAGGAGACTGGACAGAGGATGGGAAAAATGGAGTTTGAGATGTGGCTGTAGACTGGATTCTGGACAGGACAGGATTAGGAAACGGAACTGGGATAAACACACGGACTGGGACGGACACCAACACAGTGACAGGAACAGGGATGATAAAACCAGACATAGGAACAGGGACAGGAACTGGCACAGGAATTAAATGGGAACAGATATGGGTACTAACACTGAACTAAATTGAACTGAACTAGACAAAGGTTGACATAAGGGTGAGGACAAGGGTACAGAAAATCGTTTTGGCCCAGATCTGGTAAAAGTCCCAAAAGTCTGTGAAGCCAGACTGGGCCCATTTCTAGAGGTGGACTCCAACTTCTGCGCATGAGATGGAGCTGTGGTTTCCAGCTCCTGGACTGGCTCTGGCTCTGGAGATGGAGCTGACAATTCCAGCTCCCAGACTGGATCTGGATCCGGAGCTGTGATTACCAGCTCCCGGACTGGATCTGGATGCGGATCTGGAGCTGCGGTTCCCAGCTCCCGAACTGGATCTGCATGCGGATCTGGAGCTGTGGTTCCCAGCTCCCGGACTGGATCTGCATGCGGATCTGGAGCTGCGGTTCTCAGCTCCCGGACTGGATCTGCATGCGGATCTGGAGCTGCGGTTCCCAGCTCCCGGACTGGATCTGCATGCGGATCTGGAGCTGCGGTTCCCAGCTCCCGGACTGGATCTGGGCGGCTTGGCTCCGCCCTCCAGAGAGGTTCACGAGGGCTTGGCTCCGCCTTCTGGATAGCGCCAAATGGGGATACAATGACGTTGCACTCCCTCCTTGATTTTGAGAGGCGATTTTGCGTCGCTGAGGGTGTATGGGTCGCGCGCTGCGGCAGCTCCCATCAAGGCAGCACCTGGAGCGACGGTTTTGGCAACGAGGGTTGCTAAGAGACCAGGTGGGAGCTTTGATGGGAGCTTCCGCAGCGCGCGACCCATACACCCTCAGCGACGCAGGCTCAGAGGTGCTCCCTGCTGCAGCCCATGGAGCTCGGGGAGCTGGCTCCGCTGAAGCTGCTGGGATATGGGGGCTGGGCTGGACAGTCCTTCACACATAGCTCAGGAACTGCCAGACATCTGCCATATCCTTCAGCCCGAGCAGACAGCATAAAAACGAGGGTGTGGAGGCAAATGCAGGGGAAGATGATTTAATAAATAAAGAAAAACAAGGCTTAGAAACAAACAAACAAACAAAACCAGGGAATACTAACTAATACAAACATGGTAGGTAACCAAACAGAAACAAAAGGACTGACCAAGACAGACTGAAACAAAGGGTCTTAAATACAAAACACTGGACAGACCTGAAACTACTGATTACAAAGGGGCATGGTTACAAATGAGACACAGGTGGGAATGGGCGGAGCAAGGGAGGAGACAGAATCAAAACAAACACAAACCATGTGCTAAGGAGCACATAGGGGAAACTGACAGGGCTCACAAGGGACAGACATGACAGTAGCCCTCAGAAGGTGGTAAGTCTGTAACAAAGTTCAGCACTATGTGGGTCCAGGGGCCATGGGGAATGGGTAGTGGCATTAGTGGCCACAGTGGATGTCCTCTCTCATGGTTTCCCACCAATACTGTGTTCTTAGAAGTTGCAGAGTTCAAGATTCACCTGGATGAAGACCCAAAGACAGAGTAGAGTGAGACCAAGTAAGCAACTGAAGTGTTTTGGCCCAGCGGATGTATTTTAGGTTTTTTTGGTCGGTGAGAACTAAAAAAGGGTGTGTGGCCCCCTCCAGCCAATTATGCCATTCTTCCAAAGCAACCATAACAGCTAAATGTTCCCTATCCCTGATGCCATAATTCCACTTAGCCGGACTGAGTTTATGTGAGAAAAATGCTACAGGAAACAGTTTAGATAGAGAGCCACTTCTCTGGGAGATCACAGCCCCAACACCAGTTTCAGAGGCATCCACCTCTACCACAAACAGAAGGCTGGGATTGGGGTGTTTAAGGATTGGGGCAGAGGTGAATGCACTCTGGTTCAGACCACACAAGTTTGTTAGGTGCTCCCTTCAAAACAGCTGTGAGCGGTGCTGAAATACTACTGAAATTTTTCATGAATCTTCTGTAAAAATTTGTTAATCTGAGAAAACGTTGAAGTACTTTGATTGTTTTAGGACCTGGCCACTGGGTGACAGCCTCCACTTTCTGGTCACTCATAGTAACTCTGCTCACTGTAACTATATAACCCAGGAAAGAAACTGACTGGTGGTGAAATTCACCCTTCCCGAATTTTACAAACAAATTGTTCTCCAATAGTCTATTGAGAACAGAGCATACGTGTGAGTTTTGATATTAGAGGAACAAATCAAAATATCATCGATATAGGCCACCACGTAGTGACCCAAAATATCTTTAAAACTATCATTGATAAAAGATTGGAACAAAGATGGGGCATTAGCTAAACCATAACTCATGACCAAGTATTCATAATGGCCTTTTGTGGTTATGAAAGCGGTCTTCCACTCATCCCCCTGTAAAATGCAGATGAGGTTATAGGCACTACACAAATCGAGTTTCATGAAATACTGATCCTCTCAGGATCTCTCAGTTGTTCCAAAGCTACTGGTATGAGTGGGAGTGGATACGCATATTTCCTAGTGGCATTGCTGAGAGTACAGTAGTCTGTACAGGGCCTCAAACCACCATGTTTCTTGCATGCTTCTTGCGCTAAGGCCTCAGATATATATTTGTCCATACACCCCTATTTTTCCTGATTTAGTGGGTAAACATGGGCCTCGGGTCATGGTGCCCATTCAATGAGTACAATGGCACAGTCTGTTGGGCCACGAGGAAGTAATTCCATGGCCCTAAACACCTCCTTGAGGTCAGAGAATCATGTTGAGTGGGAACTTCAAAGCATTTGTTGGACATCGGAGCCTCTTGACAACACTAGAATGTATGAAGTTCCCCTTCATCAGGGCTGGAAAACAGAGAGAAACATTCAGGTAGCTAACAATTACTGGCAAAAAGAAAGATGAGGAGGTTAAAGCATGAGTGGGAATGCTTACCACGTTAGTGCATGAAATTTATTTTCCCTTTGTAGTAGCCTGCGGGCATCCTGGTCATTTATCACAGTCCCATATCACTTGGTTATCCTCTCCACAGTAGAGGCAGAGACCATTGTGGAGTCACCACTGGTGTTCCTCTCAGGACAGAAGATATTTATCCACTTGCATAGGTTCCTCTTTATGTACAGGAGTGGGAGTGAGCAGTGTGTATCTTTTGACAGATTTGGGTAAGACCGGATTGCTGAGTGCTCTCGGGCATTTCTGTAGCAGTTGGTCCAATCTGATGGTTAAGGAGATCAGACTGTCCAGGGACAGATTGCAGTCTCTACAGGCCAGTTCAGTTAAAATCTCCTCATTGAGTCCATGCCGGTAAGTGTTGATGAGAGCTGGCTCATTCCAGACACTACCGACTGCTACAGTGTGGTAATCTAGTGCATAAGCTGCCACGGAGCAAGCACCCTGCCTAAGTTCTGATGAGGAAGAGACTAAATTGACCCCCAGACAGCGGTGGCCCAATGCAGAGCCTTCCCTGAGAAACACAATATTACAAATGCTATCTTAGAATGATCAGAGCTGGAAGAAGAGTTAGCAAAGGAAACTGAACACTGGAGTAAGAACCCACCGCACTTCTCTGGGTTTTCATCAGGGCTCGGAAAGCTCGGCTGTGCTGGTGGGTAGTCGTACTCCCCGGATGGCTCCCGCGTGGTGAGTTCTTGTAGGTCAGTCAAGATCAGAGCGAGCTGATCCTGCTGCTGTCACTGCTGGTGAGCGAGCTCCTCCACAGACTGAGAAATGCCTGAAAGAATTGTCTTGTGTTGCCCTAGCAACTATGCCTGTGAGGACATAGCTGTATACATCTTCCTGATATCTGCTGCTTCCATATGGTGTTTAGTTTTCTGTCAAGACTGGACAGAGGGGAGCAGATGCAGATATTAATACAGTACTTTAATGGGAAGGTTGATATAAACAGAGTGAAACAGTACGGGTTGAAAACGGACAGGCGAGATAATACAAAATTGAATAAACCAGAGACACACCACTGCTCTACTCTCCAACTAGATCTGTTTTATATTTTGTTTTATTTCTTCTTCTACTTCATTTTTTTTTTAATTTACCAAATCTTTATTTAAATTAATTTTGTTATCTTTATTCACTACTGCTGTCATCATTATCATATGTATTTTTTCTCTTTTTGTTGTTACTTTTTTTTTATTACACACACAAAATAGAACAACCATAAATCTGAATCTGAAGAAAAATAAGTGAAGACAAAAAAGTAAAGAAAAAACTAGAGACAGAATAGTTAGATGAAGAGAATAATAAAGAGAGAGAGAAAGGAACAGAAAGAAATAGATGGACAATAATGGAATATAAAAAAGAAGAAAAAGAGAGATGTAGAGAAGGCTGGTCTGGTGTGGATGCTGTTGGGGGTTCTCTGAGTGATGTTGTGGAACCAGGTCAGTCCCTGTAGACTCGACTGGCAGAGCCAATCTGAAATATGTGACCCTGACTCCTTAACCTCTCCATTCTGTGACAGATTGAAGTCTGATCTCAGGTCAGTGTCCAGGGTTAAATATCACTTTATTACTTCTGAGACACTCTAATCCAGTCCGGCACACCTGCAGACAGGATTTACACTGTGTTGGAGCAATCAGAACATCCTTACAGCTTACAGTGAAAAGATGTAGCCCACCAGAGTGACTGAACTTCCATTGGTCTCATAGTTCACAATATGTTTACATACATTCATCAGAAACATAAATGGCACTTTTTTGTTGAGAGAGAGAGAGAGAGAGAGAGAGAGAGAGAGAGAGAGAGAGAGAATGAAGAAGAAAGATGTGAATATTGATGTCCAAAGTGTTAATAAATGTGTGTGTGTGTGTGTGTGTGTGTGTGTGTGTGTGTGTGTGTGTGCGTGTGTGTGTGTGTGTGTGTGTGTGGGTTTGTGCGTGGGTGTGTGTGTTTGTGTGTGTACTGATGGTAGGGAGCACCTCAGCCACCATCTCCCCATCACTCACACACTGACAGCCCGTCACCGTAGCAATAAGCGCCTGCCAGCCCATTACACACACACACACACACACACACACACACACACACACACACACACACACACGCACACACACAAAAACACACACACACAAACACACACACACAATCACACACCCAGGGCATGCCAGTGTTTCTGTGGACATTGAGAGGTTTAACCCCTAAAGCTCCAGAGCTGTTTGTTTTTTTAAATAACTATTATAATAATTTTACTACTGTTTTTATAAATGGTATATTAATATCACTACTGTTAATATAACTTGTTTTAATAATTCTGCTATTTATATAACTGTTATATTTGTATTTCTTTTATTTATTTAAATGTTAGTTTTTTATGCTTTTTCTGTTAAAAAAAACTTTGAAGAGACATTCATCCAGTGGACAATAATAACTGTCATGGTTTGTGTTTATTTTGTCATCGTCTCCTCCCTTTTTCCTCCCATTACCACCTGTACAATCTGTTTACCTGCCCCCTCGTTTGTCTGTCCTAGGTGTTACCCATGTCATTTAGTATTTAAGACCTGTTGTCCCATCCTGTCTTTGTCAGTCCATTGCTGTCTTCTCTTGCTGTTGTCTTCTTTGTTATGTTTCTGCTTGTGTTTACATTTGCTGTTGTTAGGCCATGTCGTCTTTTTGTATCTTGTTCTGAGTGTTCAGTTTGTTTAGTGCTTCATGTCACATTAAATCTTCAACCCTTGTGTTTGCCTCCGGACCACTAGTCATCTGTTCCATCCGCTCATTCCTGATAATAACAAGAAGTACACTCCACAAATAAAATCTATAATACAGGGGGCAAAATCCCCTGTAAACCACTGTAAAATAAATAGGTACCATAGGTTTATATCAGTCAAAACGAGAGCATCATTGCAAAATAGAATGTGGCACATTCATTTTACTTGTTCTTTAGGACAAACATGTGTAAGGGGGCATACTGTATTGAATATTATGACAAATGACTACAATAAATAACCTACCAAATATCACTACTTTCAGATCACTGCAACACAATGCATGTTTAATGCATGTTTATATGTCTCTTGGTCAGTTCAGATCTAATAAGGTGTATATATATATAAGGTGGTTTTAAAAGAGCTTCAATCTGTGCTTGTTATATTTACATAGTTAGTTTAGTCCATAGCCAGTTCCATAGTTAGTCCATACACACTGATTTATGTCACTTCAGAGGCTGTAATGTGGGTTAATTGTGTAAATTGTTGACTCACAGGCTTCATAACTGCAGTGTAAATTAAAAGCCCTGTCACTGCGACATATATATCACCTGCACTGACTGCTGTGTGATTAGGTGCCACAGCAGAGAAGCTTAATTCATCTGCTTCAGAGAGTGTGATTTCATTACACTGATCCTGCTGTTTAGTGAGATTTATAAACCAGGCTAGAGTGAATAACAGCTAGAGCAAAGTAACTGATAATGCATGAAAATGGAATAAGCCAGGTTCAGAAATCACACCCTGGACAGGGCCTCCCAGAACAGCTTGAATTTCTAGTTCCATGGACTCTATCAAGGAAACATTTCTTTAAATGCAAGCCCTGGTTGGCATATATGCATTGATTCCCTGCTGTATTTCTGGGACACCTACATGGTCTGAATCTCACCTCATTCGAAAGGTGTTCTGCTGAATTCAGATCCAGTGATTGAGACTCTGCTCAAATTTAAAGAAATAAATCATAGAATCCTTGTAGATGAGATGAAACTGCTGGAAACTCTGTTGTCTAAATTTTCATTAAAAATATAACATACAGTACATACGTATTTATAGTCTTTGTTCAATAATTTGTTGAATCAGCTTTGGCATATATAAAATAGAATACAATAATATAATAAAAGCATGGTAAAATGTAAGATACAATATCAAAAAGATTTTCCCTCTTTCCCTGTGAGGTTCCCATTTTGGTTTTCTAAAAACTACAAAAGTATAGTCATTGTAATTGTACTTTTTTTATAGTAATCCTTTGTTCTGATTACAATTACATTACCTGAAGCTGCTGGACAGTATCTGCATGATTGTACATGATGTGCTATGTGATTAGCTGACAAGATAATAGCAGTATATGTGTGTAAACCCCTCAGCATCACTACTGGAATGAGAGTAGTCCACTAACCAGAAATGTCCAGCCAACAGTATGCAGTGAGCACTGATGAAGGACTAGAGGATTACCAACACAAACTTTTTTTGTGTTAAATTTAGCTGATTGGACATAATTTGGAAAGGTATACACCTGTTTATGTAAGGTTCTATATTAGACATTGCAAGTATTGTCTATACATCTCTGATACTGGATTGTGTTGAGATACAGATCTGGGGAAGAGTACAGAAAAATTTCTGCTGCATTGAAGATCCCAATTAACACAGTGGCCTCCATCATCCATAAATAAAAGATATTTGGAACCACCACCACTCTTCATAGATCTGGCTGCCCAGACAAACTGAGTGATGTGAGGTAGGAGGGCCTTAGTTAGGGAGGTGACTAATAGTTACACTGACAAAGCTACAACATTGTTCTGAGGAGAGAGGAGAACCTTCCAGCAGGACAACCATTTCTGCAGCACTCAGGCCTGTATGGTAGAGTGGCCAGATGGAAGCCACTCCTCAGTAAAAGGCATGATAGCCTGTCTGGAGTTTGCCAAAAGGTGCGTAAAGGACCCTTGGACCATGAAAAACAAAAAGAATTTACTTTATGGACTGAATGCCAAGCATTATATCTAGAGGAAACAAGGCACTGCTCATCACCTAGCCAAAACCATTCCCACTGTGAAGCATGGTGGTGGCAGCATCATACTGTGGGGATGTTTTCTGCAGCAGGAACTGGGAGACTGGTCAGGGTCGAAGGGAAAGATGACTGCAGTGATGTACAGAGACATCCATGCTGATAACCTGCTCCAGAGCACTCTGGACCTCAGAGTGGGATGAAGTTTTATATTTATCTGATTGAACATCTAAAGATAAATATCCAAAATGAAAAAATCTAAAACTGATGCTCCCGATACAATTGATGGAGCATGAGAGTGTCTGCCAAGAAAAATGGGAGATACTTCCCAAAAACAGGTGTGCCAAACATTTACCATTATACTCAAAAAGACTTGAGGCTGTAATTGCTGCCAAAGGTGCTCTACCATATTTAAAGTATTGAGCAAAGACTGTGAATACTTATGTATATAATATTTTGGTGTTTTATTTTTTAATAAATTTGCAAAGATTTCAAACAAAATGTTCTCACTTATCATTGTGGAGTTTTGTGTTATGTTGAATTTTGGGGAAAATTTATTTAATCCATTTTGAAATAAGACTGTAACTTAAGAAAATGTGCAAAACGTGATCCGCTGTGAATTCTTTCAGGATGCACTGTATACAGCAAGTAAACATATTTCTAAATGTGCAACTGACATGAAATTTGC
The DNA here is from genome assembly GCA_034509495.1 of Acestrorhynchus altus. NCBI lineage: Eukaryota > Metazoa > Chordata > Actinopteri > Characiformes > Acestrorhynchidae > Acestrorhynchus > Acestrorhynchus altus. Next base: position 17,051,385 of record CM067511.1, on the reverse strand, counting down.
ACCAGATGTTGGTAACAACCCATCCAGTCCACTCATGTAAAGAAATCAAACCATAACTGTCCATAAATTATGTGTTATAAAATGTGTATTGAGTAATTAGAAGGCATTCCTTACACTTAATACAAAGTAATATCAGCTGGTTTAACTGATGGCCTATTAAAAGTTGTCTCATTGCCAAGGTGCCACACAAGAAAGACACCACATCTCATGATGGGTGAAACCAGCCATCAATAACAAACTACTGAAGGTTCCAGTAAGCAGTGTTGGGGCCATAATCCAGAAGTGGAAAGAATATCATCTTAAACCAGGTGTTCCCCACATTATTTCAGACAGAGAAGTGAAACGAATTATCAGAAGAGTTGTCCAAGAGCCATTGATCACCTGTGGAGAGCAGGTACAATTGTTTCAAAGAGAACAATAAGTAATGCATTAAACCACCATGGCCATTCAAGACGCCATTGCTGAAGAAAAAAAGATGTTGAAGACAAGCCTGTGAAATTGGGAGAATATAGTCTATAATAAACTCTTTGGATGCCATAATACACACCATGTTTGGAGTTCAAAAGGCACTGCATATAACCCCTAAAACATAATACCAAAAGTGAAGTTTGGAGGAGGGAACATCATGGTATGAGGCTGTTTTTCGGCATACAGTACTGGCACACTTCATATAATTGAAGGAAGGATAAATGGACAAATCTGTTGCCATCTACCAGAATGATGAAGATGAAACTAGGGTGGACATTTCAGCCAAGACAATGACCCCTAAAACACAGCAAATTAAACTTTCAATTGGTTTGAGAGAAAGAAAATAAAGGTGCTAGAATGGCCCAGCCAATCACCTAACCTGAATCCAACTGAAAATCTGTGATAAGAACTAAAGCTCATACTTCATAGAAGAAGCCCATGTGACCTTTAGAATTAGAAGAGTACTGACTTTAGGGGGATGAATAGTTATGAACACTGTTATTGTTATTTTGTTATTGCTATTTTTTCTGTTATTTTGTCTTATTTGTTGTTTGCTTCACAGTAATATATTCTATACGAATCACATGTTCAGAGTTGTAGGCATGTGCTGTAAATGAAATGATGTAAATCCTCAAATGATCCATTTTAATTCCAGGTTGTGAGGTAGCAAAACAGAAGAAATACCAAGTATCCAGTATCCAAATGGTGAATACTTTTGCAAGTCACTGTAGCTTATCTTATGGGCATCTATCGTTTAATTTCTTTGCATGTGTGGATTGGATGGGCTGTTAATGACATGAGAATTTCATGTCAATAACAATAGAAATATGTCTAAAATTAGTGATGTGTTCAATACTTATTTCGCCCACTGTATATACCGGATATACTGTGTATATAAAACACACACACACACACACATATATATATATATATATATATATATATATATATATATATATATATATATATATATATATATATGTGTGTGTGTGTGTGTACTGTTGTGCTGTCACACAAATCATCTGCTCAGCAGCATTGTACTGGCTCAATTCCATGAGCTTCAACTATAGAATATGCTTCATTTGTGTCATTTAAATGTGTGTGTGTGTGTGTGTGTGTGTGTGGTTCTTCTACATTTCTGTGAAGTGCATGTTTTATTCACACTACAGTGCATGAGCTTCATATATATATATATATATATATATATATATATATATATATATATATACATATTGCCTCCATATTTATTTTTGCACCCTGGTAAAGATGGGTTCTTCTCCTATAATGTTTCCTCAAGATGGAGAATACAGAATGAGGGATCTTCGACTCATTCCGCTGCATGGGTCTCTAAATCCACACCTGCGCCCTCCTCTGCACTTCTCTTCAGCTCACCCCACAGGTTTTCAATGGGGTTGAGTTCTGGGGACTGATATGGTAATGGGAGGAGCTTGATCCTGTTTGTGGTGAATCATTTCTGTGTAGATTTGGCCATGTGTTTAGGGTCATTATCTGCTGAAAGACCCAGGTGATTTCATCCATCTCAGCTTTCTCTCTTTGGTTAAGTAGCTACCAGATTTTTGTTTTAAAATGTCCTGGTATTTCAAAAGTATCTATGATGCTATGCACCCCAATGCCAAGGTTCTGGCCTTTGAAGAGAAAACAGGCCCATAGCATCACTGATCCTCCCCCATATTTCATACAGTAAGCATGAGGTGCTTTTTCTGCATTCAGCTCTTTCTGTTACGCCCAGACCCACTTTTGACATTTGTTGCCAAAAAGATCTATCTTTGCTTCATCTGATCAAAGCACACAGTCCCAGTTGAAGTTCCAGTACTGCTTAGCAAACTCCAAACGTTTGCGTTTATGATCGTGAGCAAGAATAGGTTTTTTCTGTGTATGCCTCCCAAACAGCTTGTTGGCATGTAGATAGCGCCTGATGGTTTTTTGGGAGACTTTAGACCTCTAAGAAGCTACCACATGAGCAGGTAATTCTGTAACAGTTAGCTTTTGAAGAACTTTTTTTCTTCTCTTATCATCCCTCCTCACTGTGCATGCAGGCAAATAAACTTAAGGCCCCTCATCCAGGCTTGTTTACCACTGTTCCAGTTGTTTTAAACCTCTAATAATTCCTCTGGACAGTAGATATGAGAGGTGTAAAGAGGGCTATTTTCTGTAGCCATTGGCTCGATTCTTTCAACACACACATCTGCCTCCATTTGAATGGTATGTTCTTGCCCTTCCTATGTTAAAGAGAAATGGCCTCTGCTTCATCATATTTGGTACCCCAGGGAATCATGCAGTTGTCAATTACTAATTAAATGTTCCTACATAATCTAATCAACTTCGTAAACTACTGTAGAATTGACAGAAATACTTTAATTACATTTACTTCCTAAGAATTGTTAGGGGTGCTAATAATTGGACGCAGGCCTATTTCCCTAGAATCAAAAAGAACACTGTTGAGAGATGAGCCTTCTCTTACAAAGCCCCCCAGCTCTGGAACAGCCTTCCTCCTATCGTTCGCTTGTGCACACTTCATCTAAATCACACCTGAAAACCTTTCTTTTAAAACAGGTTTTCATTAAGACTCTAAGGGGGGCACTAACCTTCCTCCCTCTTCCCTTGTCCTGAGGCTGTCCTAGATGCCTGGCAGATACCGTTCCACTCATCCACTACCTAGTACCAACTGCCAGACTCGACCACCTGCATGGACTTCATTATTCATTCATACTTGTATCACTACAAGCAAAACTATCTTTATCTTCCTCTCCTCTGTTTTATTTCATTTCATTTCTTTTCTACTTTTCCATACCAATGTATTGTTCTTGCAGTTATGCTCTCTGGTGCTGACCAGAGGAGGAGGATGGGTTCCTCTCTTGAGCCTTGGTTCCTCTCAAGGTTTCTTCCTCCAAGACTGAGGAAGTTTTTCCTTGCCACTGTTTGCCCACTGGCTGCTCATTTGATGCTTGGACCAGATCTTTGTAAAGCTGCTTTGTGACAACTTCTTGTTGTAAAAAAGCGCCATATATATAAATTCTGATTTACTGACAATTGTGAACAGGTGTGATTTTATGAAGAATAATTATTTCTTATTCAGGGATGTTTAAAGAGCTAAAGAGCACATCTTAACCAGGAGTTCCAATAATTATGGAGGGCACTGTATATTTGGCACGATTGTACATCCTGACATTGTATTAAAACTAGTACACGTGTGTGTGCATGGGTGTGTAATAAAGTAATGTTGTGTTATTGGCCATGACATCAGTGCCCCCACACTTGCGTAGTCTGTAGCTGGGTTAAAGTTTGAACACACACACAGACACAATATAAGCATTAAATGTGTGTGTCCCATTGCTCTCTGTGTGCTGTGGACAGCAGCACAGGGCTCATTAGCCTTGCATGCCCTCGCCCCTGAATTTAAATTACATTGATAGGGCTAAAAACTTCATTGCATTCAGTTTTTGACCAGGAACACAAAACCCCAAGGCTTTATTTAAACCACTTCATTCAACTTCACACATTATGAGATTTTTGAAAACACAGCAGTTCATTAAACCATGACATGGCCAGTAAACATTTTCTGATTGTGCAAAAGGGTTGTTTTTTTATTGAGTTCCACAAATGTCCCATCTTTGTGAAAATTATTTTGGCGATTGTGGGAGGAGAGTGGGATGGTGGTCTAAAGATTGATAAACCTATGAGAGTGTGTGCAGTGACCAGTATGTGCATCCATTTGGAGGATATATATGTATTGTGCAAAAGGTTTAGGCCTCCTGTGTAAATAAGAATGAAAATCGTCTTATCTGGGCAGAGATAAGACACTGTAGTGGGTGGCACTGTAGTGACTTTAACCCTTCACTCCTTCCACATACTTTCTCTGACGCACAGAGTGTGTTCTTCACATATCCTATGTGGATACTTTCCACTTTTAAAACTAAATCAGGAGCAAGTTGTTCTCATATTCGCAGAGAGGAGTTGCCATTTGAGAACAAAGGGACAAGCCGCATACCACACCCGATCCTCGTGGAGCCAAGAGGAGTATTCGTGTTGCAAGCACAGAGCTAAGCTAAAGACTGCTAACGGACAACCGGCAAAAGCGTAAACCGCCCATATTCCTCCGCGGATTGCGGGGTAATGTGCACTGCTGTCAAACAAAATCGATTTAGCTGTTCGCCCCTCAACAACCAGCGCCAGATTTATAGAGAGAGCAGCTTGTTAATCTTTACAGAGATGGCTAACCCAGCTCGGTATCGATGCTAACGGATTCAGGGGCTTCACTCCGGTGAGCCGACAAAAGACACGAAAGCCTGTGAGAAAAGCAAAGGTGGGGGGCTGATCATGTGAACAGTCGCTGGAAGTCATCCACCCATATTACTGTAAAGACAGTCTTATGTTGTCCGGATCTGGAGCGCAAGAAGTTAGGCTCCTCGCCCTATGTCCCACGAAGTTTATTCATGTGACGCTGCCTGTGTTATGAGCATCGCTTCCGGAGCACAAAGATGCAGCTGCATGTGACATACTTGGTCTCTCTCCTGCACATACAGACTAAACGATTCTTCATATCCTCAGCCTGTAGGTGGGGAGAGTGCCTACCCTCTGAAAAACAATTGCATTAGTTCCAGTTCCAAAAAGAACCACTATGACTTGGAAAGACTTCCGACTGGTGGCACTTCACTTCCAAACTGATAAAGACATGAGCTGTTCTTCCTCTGTCTCCTCTTCTACTCCCAGGTGTGTAATATGCCCAGGATGGTTCTGTTTGGGTATACCGCAGGTGTTGGTGTGGAAGACTTAATCATCTGCCTGTTACACTGAGACCACTTGCACCTAGATGTCGCAAGTGCTTTCAACACCATCCAGCCCCTTATGCTCCAGAACAAACTGAATGGGATGCGAGTGGACCCCTACCTGGTCACCTGCATCTCCAGCTACCCCACAGACAGGCCGCAGTACAGGAAGGCCGCCTGACACTGATCAGCAGCACTGGAGCAGCCCAGGGCACAGTGCTGGCCCCTCTTCTCTTCACTCTGAGGGAGATGAGGTGGAGGCTGTGGACTCCTACAAGTACCTTGCATGTTTCTGGACTTCATGAGAGTTTTCAACACCTCCAGCCCCTTATGCTTCAGGACAAACTGAATGGGATACAAGTGGACCCCCTGCCTGGTCACCTGAATCTCCAGTTACCTAACATACAGGCCGCAGTATCTCAGGCTGAAGGACATCACGTCTGACACTGTGATTAGAAGCACTGGAGCACCCCAGGGCACAGTGTTGGCCCTTCTCTCTTCACCCTGTACACAGCTGACTTCTGCTACAACTCAAAGCTGTGTCCCATCCAGAAGTTTGCTGATGATACAGCCATAGGTGGGTGTATCAGGGATGATAGTGAGGAGGAGTATCAGAGCCTGGTGTGGAGGTGGACTCTTGGTGGTGCCTGGTGCCACAGGAATCATCTGTGCAGCTCAACACCAAAGTTCAAGGAGGCTGGTCATTGACTTTGGGAGGTCTACACCAAAGTCACAACCAGTTCTGATTGAGGGAGATGAGGTGGAGGCTGTAGACTCCTACAAGCACGTCAAGGTAGCTGATCAAGTCATGTAACATTTATCACCTGAACAGAAAGGGGAGCAGAGCAGGCTGTACTTTCTGGAGGAGGCTGTTTTGCCCCAACATCTGCAGGAAACTCCTGTATGGATGGATGCTTTATCAGTCCGTGGTCGACAGTGTCCTGTTCTATACTGTGGTATTCCGGGGGGGGGCTGGACAAACAGATCAGGCGGGCTGGCTCTGTGGTTGGCACAAAGCTGGACTCTCTGGTGTCAATGGCAGAGAAGAGGACTCTAAAAAAACTACTGGACATTATGGACAATGCCAGTCACCTCTGCACTGTCATCAGCCACTAGAGGATTCTGTTCAGTGAGAGATCGTTCTTCCCAAGTGCAGGACCAACAGATTCTAAAAACTCTTTTTGTCCCACACATCGCCATCAGAGACTGTACAACTCCTCTCTGGGGGAGTGCTAACAGAGGATGGAGGATGGGAAAGGGTAGGAATGACCAATAACTCACAACCCACAACCACAACGCATCTGTACTTGGTGCAATATACAGTTTGAGTACAATAATATCAATGCAGTATACAGTTCAAGTACAATAACAATAATAATGTGCAATACCCCGCTTTACTGGACTCTCTACTTTTCTCATGTACTATTTATATATATATATATTGTATATTGTAATATAGACTTTATATTATATATTCTTTATATTTATATAGTGTTTCTTTGCTAAGTTATTATCTTTCTACCTTTCTGTACTGTACTTATGCTGTGGTTAGAACCTTAATTCTCCTGAGGAACCTCCCAAGGATCAATAAATTTCTATCCTATCCTATCCTATTCTATTCTATCCTATCCTATCCTATCATGTTTATTACCTCAGTAAAACACAAATTTAGAATAATCACAAACTACATTCAAACAGAAAGTCTGTATTTTTCCATCACTGTGTTCATTAAACCATTTCAGACCCTCTCCTAATGGTAGTTATAATTCTTATCCAACACCTGTTTTGGTAAATCATTTCTTAGTGATGTTAAATCAGGTGTGCTGCTATTGGCTTTTAACACATCCAAGCATTGGCTGGAGGAGTCCAGGAAAAAGCATTGTTCTTCAAACTAGCTCAGAAGATCTCAACTCTGAGCTCTTTCTTCAGAATGAGAATTCTGTCTTCCTTTGTCTTTACTGTATTTCTGTTACCTGCATCTGTTCTGATGAATTTCTGCTGGTCTTTAATTATCAACTTGACCAAGCTGTGTGTCAAGCTATCAATCTGGTTGGACTACTTACAGACATCTTATATCTTCCTGAAGATGTGACTCCCTGGCATCTGCCAAATCATGTACAGGGTCCTTTAAATTAAACTTTGACAGTACTTCTTCCACCTGATGCACACATTCACGTTTATGGGTTGCACATATCAATCGTCACAACGCTCAGATGACATCTGTGGACATTCTGATAACCAACAATTTTAATTCTTTAAGTTGGTCATTCTACTGGACTTGTTTGGCAAAAGTGGTTGATCTAACAGTTGAGCAAAGCATACTGGAGGACAGTGTGGTCATACTGCTAATACCAGTCAACCACTATGATCATGATTGTCATGATGGTTGGCAAGTTTGCTCAACCATTTGGTGGTTAGTCCCAGATTGACAAGAGATATAAAAGTGACAACCCAGCTTAATTAGTCTAAGCTGGCCAGGTTTTTTATTTAGCAGGGGAGTCACAAATCTCTTGTATCTGAGCTAATTTGTTCCGCTTGAATTTTCTTTTTAATGCAATTCTACTATTAAACTGCAATGAGAACAGTTTTGAAAGAAGTGTAAGAGAGCACTTCAAGTCTGATGCTGAACTGTGTTCAAAAACAGACATTTTCCATCATAAGGACAAACATAAGTAGAAAATTTAAGAGGAAATTAATTTTTAAAAAAGTTTTGTTTTACTAATTAATTCTGTTGCCTTTGAAGATTTACAAGCAGTGTTTTGGTCTCATATTTCTTTTTTCTAAGACAGAAACATCTGTTCAGTAGGCCGCTTAATGATAAGTGCTATTACAGGAAATTCTGTGGTGAGTTTTTCAAATCACAATCATGTAAAATGAATATTTACATGTTAATTTTTTTTATTTTAGCCTTTAAAAAAATATTCTGAAGATGTTCCCGTTTAAAAATGTAGCTGGTGGGCTGTCATAATGTGAAACTGTCCAATTAAAAGATGGTTTTATCAGTTGTTCCTTTTTTAGCAGCAGAAGATTACCTGCAGAATATCTTACTTTCTGTAGCACACACGTTCGCTAAAGGAGGTTCTGCCAGCTGTGGTCAGTTTGCTGAGAAATGGTTGATGTCTGAAGCTAAGCTCAGATTCAGGACTGGAGCTATAATACTGGTTTAGTGAATTCATAGCCCACGGCTATTCTATATATATATATATATATATATATATATGCTATATAAAGAGAGAGAGAGAGAGAGAGAGAGAGAGAGAGAGAGAGATGTTGCAGTAGGGCTGAGTGTGGAAATGATACTGCTTCATGTGAAAGAACGAAATTCAACTCTTTTTTGTATGTCAGCAAGAGAGAGAGAGAGAGAGAGATGATGATGATGATAATGATGATGTCATATGTGTGTTTATTGTACTCTTTGATGTTTGGGTGTGAATAGATTCCAGCTCTTCTTGTATTTCTAATATCCCTCACACAGTGGACACACACAGACACACACAGTCACCTCTGTATGCTGGTTGTAACTCCATCACCTGTCTGGCTGTGGTGGGACCCTGGGGTGTTCTTCCACTGAATAAAGAAAGGGAAAAGGAGGATCATGGGAAAACTTTCTTTTCCCTTTTATCAGAATGTCCCTCTTTCCACCTGTCCTGGTCACATGTTCTTCTCACCCTCTGTGAAAAGATACATTCTCTTTCCTCTGTGATGTGAAAACACATAGGCTCCCTAGTTTACTCAAAGGGGGAAGGGGGGCATTTATGTGTGTCTGCTTTAAAATGTCAGACATCATTTTCATCAGTCATAAAAAATATTTTTCAATCCAGGCATATATTCCATTCATTCCAAAAACAAAATATTCCAGTACACACTCAAACTCAGAGACACATCTGTACTGTTTAGAGTAAGCTGACAAAGTAACATTTAGCCCATTAAATAGCAATTCATTTCTAAACTGGGGAACTGTCTTTTTTATGATGTCTCTGTTAGCAATTATGGTCCATTCTCATCTCTCCCTCCATCCAAAACACACTTTCCAGCATTTTTGGAGCTCCCATTGCAGTGTGCTTCTGTTTTCACAATCCGGACAACTTTCTCTGAAACTTGTCATTGTGACATTTGGTCAATGATTCACAGCTTTACACTTTCAAAGTGACTTTACACATCATTCATAGCCTATTATGTTATGGTTGACAGGTGGTATGACAGCACTGCATTTCTGCTTTGATGTTCAGTTCAGTTTTTTTTTATGAATGTTCTCCAGTGAATGAGTGTTACAAAGCTGGAACATTCCAGACACTTTAATAAGACACCAAATATGACATGAGGCTTTAGTATGCCAGATGAACCAGGCTGAAACATTGAAAAAGTTATAGAAACAGAGAAGAACATTCTACACACTTTAACAAGAAATTTCAGATAGTTGTTTTTTATTTTATTTTGTTCTTGTAGTTCTAAAATGGCTCTAAAAATCTAATGAATAAAAAAATCTTGGAAGATATTCTTCACAACAGATCACTAATAGGCAGACTGTCGTCAGGGTCTGGACCCAGATGCTCTCCTAGCAAAGATTTTGCTTCCTGAATGTTTTGGTCCATCATATGTGTTTTGAGCTGCTGATCACAAAAAAATTCTCTAACATGTACCATTTTCTAGATTTTTTTTCCCTACATTTTCAGTTTGTCTGTATATAGTCCACAATATATCTGTTATTGATGTTTTACAGACAAGCCTAGACATGCATTCCTTGCATTTGATTGAAACTGAATGGTGTAAGAGGATTTGTTACAGATTAGTCACACCTTGTTTAAGCATATCTGGAGGCAGTGTGTAGACACAATAAAAGCTGCTCGCTTCTGCAAAGGCAATCATTAGATTGATATATCAGTTTGGTTTATTTATGTTGCTGCACTTGTTCTAGTAGACATATCAGGACCTTTGGTGCTGGTTACTTACAATCAAAACAGCTATAGTTATGAAATGTCTTGTCAGTCTCACAACAGCTGCAATACAGGGAATGCATGCTTAAGCCTCAACAATGCACCCTGAGAATTCTTATAATGAAAGCTTATGAGTTGTTCTTCAGTTGTAAGGTTGTGATCAAGACAAATCTTGGGCTCCTCTCATCCCTTATGAAAAGTGTACTGTTGATTTTAGGGCTTGATTGAGAGGTGCTCGCAGTTCCCACTGTTCTGATGGTGTGGCAGGAACAGAAGGATCACTGTTACTTCTGTCTAACTAATATTTCTGGTTTCTCTGCTAAAAAGAGAGCAGTGCCATGCAATGACAGTCTTACCATGCAAAAGACAACAGAAGCATGGTGTCTTGAGTTAGCAGCAGATAAAGATGGTGCAGTCCATGGGTCACAAAATGATTGATTCAGACAATGATTGATTGCGACATTGATTCAGATTTTGAATAAGGCATGTCTGGTGAATCTTATAACACAATCAGAATTAAATTATTTAGTCAGTGGCTTAGGTTTGTCAAAAGTAGAGTTGCTGGGTTCAAGACATTAAGGATGGTATTTGTTGTCACCTGGTACAAAATTTTCAGTCTTTTGGAGCCACCAAAAAGACTTCAAAAGGTTTTCATTTTTTTTTCCACTGTCTGTGCTTCTGCACTTATTTTGATGAGTTGTTTGCAACTTTGAGTTGTGAGCATGACAACTGTGGCAACAGTGGCAAATTTATTGATTCGTCCTTGTTAAGCCTGAAGGCTATCTTGTTACACAATGGTCCATCCTTTAGTACCTGTTGACGATGCTACAAACATGAAAGAAAGATATGAGAATTTGCAACTTATCAACTATAGCAACAACAACTGTGAGTATTTAAAAGTGATGGCACTATTGCTTGGACTGCAGCTGAGATATACAAAGTCAAATTACACTAAAATGTACTGGCCAATCACAGCAATTCATAAATGTGGCACATAAATCTCTTGTAGACCCAACAATAATTTTGCCTCCATTTCACATAAAACTTGGATTGATGAATATTTTTGTGAAAGCTATGAACATGGAAGGGGAACCTTTCTGTTATTTGAGACAAATATTCCCAAAAATAACTGCTGCCAAGATCAATAAAGGCATTTTTGTTGGTCCACAAATCTGACACATAATGAATGACAAGCAATTTGAAGTGCTGATGATGGGGACTGAGAAAATCACTTAGACGTCAGTCAAGGATGTTGCAAAAAAAAAAAATCCTTGGCAACTATCGAGCACCAAACTATGGCAAACTTGTTCAATCTTATAAAGTGTTTAACTATAACATGTCATCGAAAATGTATTTTCTGCATTCACATTTGGATTTTTTCCTTAAAAATCTTGGAGCAATCAGTGAAGAACTATTTTACCAAGAAATTCTTATTATAGAAAACATGAGAAGGCTTCTGGAACACCTCAATGCAGGCTGACTGTTGCTGGAAACTAACACTAGATGCACCAGGTGTGAAATACAAACAAAAAGTAGCAAAACATTTTTTAGCTCAGTTGAACTAATGCTGTTCACATTTCAATATTACATAGAAAACTTCATGTTTCTCAACTTCTACATGATACAGATAATCAGACATTATATTTGTGTTCAACTTGAATGTGTCTAACACAATCACCACAATCTTTCAAGGAAGCAACATTTTTGGAAATATTTGTTGTCCAGTGTAACCAATGAACTACTTTATATTTTTAATTTTATTTTACTTGAAATGACCAGTCAGCTGCACCTGTATTTAAAAGGTCTTTACTCACATGCCTCTTTGCTGCTTTACAGATACTGTAGGATCAGTGGAATATGAGAGGGCCCAGACATTTCAAGACCTGGCCCAACTCCAGGGCCAATGCCAAAGACTTTAACTTTAACTTTTTTTTTTTTTTTATAATATCTTCAAATTGTACACCTTTGGTCTTAAAAATGTTTATCCATACTCCTCCAACTATTAGAGACACCTCCACACACTTTCAGCAGTGTGTTAATTTATGATGCCTAAGCCCCATTTCAAAACTTGTAAAATACCAAATACATTTCAGACATCCAACACATTTGAATGGTTAACTACATTTGTGTAAAATAGATTTTAAAAATCTGTCTGTAGGTGAATACATTTTGACTGTGTTTTTTTTTTTTTTGTATTTTTTGCTTTGTCTCAAGGTGTTCCAAATAGCATACGTAATTCTGAAAGCTGCCAACTCCCCCCGGCCTGGGAACTGGGTTCTGGAGCGTTCCCTTGATGGGGAGAACTTCACTCCATGGCAGTATTATGCCATTACAGATACTGAATGCATCACACGATTCAACATTATCCCTAGAACAGGTCCACCAGCATATACCCAAGATGATGAAGTCATCTGCACATCCTTCTACTCAAAGATCCACCCACTGGAAAATGGAGAGGTAAGGAAATACACTGTACATTTTATTAGAAACACCTTCTGTATGGATATTAGAAACACAGACATACATCCACTCACTGGACACTATATATCTTTTGTAATTGTACATAAATGTATTTGAACCATTTATGTCATTTCTACTGTAGTTTATAAAGTGGATCAAAGTATGTAAAAGTAGTAATTCATCACTTCCTTTTTCCTTGGGGTATAAATATGATGTTTCACAGAGGCCCATTTCTCTTACTCACTCTTAAACATGGGAAGGACAAGAGAACACACTATTCAAGTAAGAGAGATGTGTGTCGTCCTTCATAAATCAGGCAATGGCTACAAGAAAATAGCCATTTACCTGCAGATGCCCTTATATACAGTCAGAGCAATAATCAAAAAGTTCAAAACATCTGGAACTATGACAAACAAGCCTGGAAAAGGACACAAGTCTATCTTGCCACCACACACAGTGAGAAGGATGGGAAGAGAAGTAAAAAGTTCTCCAAAGCTCACTGCAAGCATCTTGGGGATACAAGGTCTCCCAAACAACCATCAAGTGCTATCTACATGCCAACAAGGTGTTCTGAGTTATACTCATAAGAGTAAATGGGTGGAGTTTGCCAAGCGGTACTGAGATTTTAACTGGGACTGTGTGCTTTGGTCAGATGTGACCAAGATATAGCTTTTATAGCCACAAACACTCTAAGTGGGTGTGGGGTAATACCAAGGATGAGTACACAGAAAAACATCTCATGGCCACTGTTAAGTATGGGGGAGGATCGGTGATGCTGTGGGGATGCTGTTTCTCCTCCAAAGGACCTGGGAACCTTGTAAGGATACATGGGATCATGAATCAGAATCTGGTGGCCTCTGCCCAAAAGCTGAAGGTTGGTTGTCACTGGGTCTTTCAGGAAGATACTGACCCTAAATATGTGGCCAAATCTACTCAAAAATGGTTCACAAGGCACAAAATCAAGCTCCTCTCATGACCATCTCAGTTCCCAGGGATCCCCAATAGATCCCTCTTTCTGTATTCTTCCATCTTGTGAAGAGTTATAGGAGAATATTAAGTGCTGTCTTGTTGGCAAAATGAGGTAGTACAAAGTACTAACACCAGGGGTGCCAATAATTGGGGCACACATGATTTCATTCAAATTATTTATTTCTTAATGTGTGATTTTTTCCCACCAAATAAAGGCACAAGAATGTATTAGAAACCAAATATATATAATATATGTCATGTGTCTACCAGGAATACATCATAGATTCAACTCTAGACAACCAGTGGCATTGTGCATTATCCTGCTGAAACATCTTTTGGAGGGTTCATGAATTATATGAGGGCTATAAATAAACCAAGCAATAAAACATATGCGCATTGGTCAGTGATACGTTTAGGCAGACCAGTGGAGCCAACCCATGCCTGTGATTACGCCCCACACCAGTATGCAACCTCCAGCCTGCACAGTGTGTTGTTAACAAGTGGGATCCATCGGTTCATGGGGTCTGTACACACAAACCCTAACATCAGTCCAAAACAACTGGAACTGCGACTCAACAGACCACACCATTTTGTGCTGTGCTGTGTTCAGTGTTGTGTTGTTAACAGAAGCACTCTGGCAGGTCTTGTGCTTCCATATGTCATGGAAGCTAAGAATGCTGAACTGACCTGCAGGATATACTTGTAGAGCCTCTTGCACTGAATGTGGATGTGATTTGTGCTTGAGTTACATGTCTGTTCACATGAACAATTCTAGCCAGATGTCGCTAGTCATTATCATTAAGCATCCATGGGTGGCCACTGCGTTGTGAGTGGTAATGCCTTCTATAATGTATTCTCAGTACACTTGTCAGACTGTGGATCAAGGAATATTAAATGCACCAACAACTTAGGAAATGGAATATCCCATTCATCTGACACCCTGAACGCTTATTATTCTTGTCACCTTACTATGAGCAATCGGGCCAGTGTTAAACATCACTCACAAAAACACACTTCACAACATAGGGTGTTGCTTGTTTGTGAATCCTTAAGAGCAGTGTTTGTCACCACACCTCATTCAACTAATCAGTTCATGAACAAGCCTTTCTAAAAACAAAAATAAGTCAAGCAAATCATACATAAATATTACACTTGGTCATTCAGTTATGTTATATATTACATTTCCAGTATTCCTTATTACATATCTCTGAGTGGCAAAAATGTGAGCCTTTAGAATTAGAAGGTAATTTGAAGGTGAAGTCAGGTATGAGTGGGCACCCTCTTTTTATTCAAAGAACATGGATCTGTTGAAGTTTGATCTTTACAACATGTTTGGGAATATATAGTATGCTCACCAGAATGGAATGGGTTACAAAAACTAAAAACATCTCTAAACAGATGGACTCCACGCATCTATAGCCAGACAGATTGTGTATACATAGAAGAATATCACAATATTCATTATAACCCTTACCAGAAGATAACACTGAGATCACAAAGTAACCCAAGGTAACATCTAAGAATCTAAGGCCTTTCTCACAATGTTTAATATTATTGTCCACCATCAGGAAAAAACTGGACAGCAATGGTGTGCATGGCAGGGTTGCAAGGAATAGTTGTTCCTCTCCAAATAGAACAATGCTACCCATCTGCTGTTTGATTAAAAAAGAAAACACATGCACAAGCCAGAAGGTTATTGAAACTTTTTTTTTTGTGGCAGGATAGGACCAATGGATTTTTTGGTTTAACACTATAGTAACAGAAATATATATTAAAAAAAAAAACACATAAAAACTAAACACATTTTTGTCCTAAAGGCTCTAATAAACCCCAGCATGTTAATCCAAAAGCTATTAATGGTGATTCATGAGGTGAGAAAGTGTGTAAATATTCACACTTTAGTCATATAAACATAAGCACATCTGAATTCAGCGCTTTAAGCCACACAGTAATGAGTTTTAGCTGGAGCTCACCTCAGGTGCAGTCTCTCTCTCTCTCTCTCTCTCTCTCTCTCTCACACACACAACCACTTTCTGGAGAGAGGTAATATCATGGAGTGTGCAGCAAGACAACAACCCTAAGCATGCAAGTCATTCTACCAAAGAATGTGGAAAGAAGAATAAAATTAATCGTTTGGAAAGGCCAAGTCAAAATCCTGACCTTAACCCAATATAAATGTTGTGGAAGGGCCTGAAGCAAGCCTGAATCACATAAGTGTGTGTGTGCATGTGTGCCTTGCGAAGGGGCAAATCACTGGACTGAGAAAATCAGAATTATCAATTTTATGAAAAGGAAATTTGGGGTCATAGGGCCCTTTACTTATAATGCCATTGACAGCTAGCCACCATTGCACTGGTGTTGTGAATGAGAAATCTGGACTACTACATACTGGAACCATTTAGCAACAAATCCAGGTTCTGTTTAAGATCTGACAATGGTCAGGTTTGAGCACAGAGGCCTCATGGTGAGTGCTTCAATCCTGCTTTTGCTGTGTAACATACTTCCCAAACTGCTGGTTTGATGATCTGGGGAGCCATCACATATGATAACCTGTCACCCCTAGTAGTGATACAAGGGGCATTAACAATTCAGCAATATGTACAGGACATCCTTCAGCCACTTAGCAGGGCATCTGTCAGCAGGATAATGTTCTCTTATACACAGGAATGACTCCACCAGATTGCAACATTTTGTTGGACAAGGACGAGGGTGTGGAGGCAGATGCAAGGGAAGGAATTTAATATAAATAAAGAAAAACAAAGCACTTACAAAGTAGGGAACAAAGTACAAACAAAAAACAAAAGGGATCTATACTAACATACCAGGAACAAACTGACAGAAACATAACACTAACTGAGGTAACAAACATGTTAGGTAACAAAACAGAAACAAAGGACTGACAAAGACAGACTGAAACAAAGGGTCTTAAATACAAAACACTGGACACACCTGAAACTACTGATTACAAAGGGGCGTGGTTACACATGAGACACAGGTGGGAATGGGCAGAGCAAGGGAGGAGACAGAACCAAAACAAACAAACCATGTGCTAAGGAGCACAAGGGGGAAAACTGACAGGGAAGACAGGGCTCACAAGAGACAGACATGACAGTAGGCCCCCCTCCCGACGCGCAACTCTGGGGCGCGTTAAACTAGACTCCCTTGAGTCAAAGAAGGAGAGGGACCAGAAAATCAAAACAGACAAGACAGACAGGACCAGATACTGACAGGGAACATTCAGAACTTGGACTGAGGGGACAAAACTGGTGACAAAGACAGAAGATATTCAACAGGAGAGGTGACTAGAAGACAGACAAACTAGACTGGACTGGGGAACAGACTGGAGAAACATTAGACAGGACAGGAGAAGGGACATGAGGAATAGATGACTGGACATAAGGGTAACCAGACAAAACAGGAGACTGGACAGAGGACCAGACTGGAACATTAGACACAGGAAACTGAACAGGTGACTGGGTCGAGGGAATAGGAGACAGAACTGTGGACTGGACAGATGACTGGACCTGGGGTACATGGGACTGGACTGAAGACATAGGTGACATAACTGAAGACTGGACTTGGGAAACAGGAGACAAAAACGGAGACTGAAATTGGGGACCTTGGGGCTGTACCGAGGACACAGGTGATGGAACTGAACACTGGACTGGACAAACAGGCTGTGCAGAAAACAAAGGAGATGGGACTGGAGACTTGACAGGACAGGACAAAGGGAGTTTGAGACTGGATTCTGGACAGGAAAGAATTAGGAAACGGAACTGGTATAAACACATGGACTGGGACTGACACAAACACAGTGACAGGAACAGGGATCACAAAACTAGACACGGGAATGGGAACAGAAACAGACACAGGAACTAATACAGGAACAGATATGGGCACAAAAACAGAACTAAACTGAGACAAGGGTGTAGGACAGCACCTGATTTCCCAGCAACCCCCGCTGCCAGATTCTTTGCTTCAGATGCTGCCTCGGCGGGAGCAACCACAGTGTGCGACCCCAATGCCCTCAGCAGTGCAGGCTCAGCGGTGCTCCCCACTGCAGCCCATGGGGCTTGGGAAGCTGGCTCTGCTGAAGCTGCTGGGATATGGGGGCTGGGCTGAGCAGTCCTTCACACATGGCTCAGGAACTGCCAGACATCTGCCATGTCTTTCAGCCCAGACCCCCCATTAGCCATTTCCCAGCATGCTTCACCTCTCGCCACATCAGGCTTGAGGCTCGCAGAGCCAACCCTTAGCCCCCCCCCCCCCAAAATTTTCCCCACCGCAAGAAGGGTAATCCTCAGGTGAAGGGGGATCCCGAGCATGCCGCTTATGGTGCTTCCTCCGACCGCTGTGTTCGGCTGCATCCTGCCTCTGCAGCGCGTTCTCAAACGACCTACTCCGAAGAGCCAACCTGCTCCCAACAAAACAAGGAAGCCCTGCTGCCTCCATAGATTTGGTCAGTCCTTCTGTCAGGGGGCGAGCAGACGGAACAAGGACGAGGGTGTGGAGGCAGATGCAAGGGAAGGAATTTAATATAAATAAAGAAAAACAAAGCACTTACAAAGTGGGGAACAAAGTACAAACAAAACAAAAGGGATCTATACTAACATACCAGGAACAAACTGACAGAAACATAACACTAACTGAGGTAACAAACATGTTAGGTAACAAAACAGAAACAAAGGACTGACAAAGACAGACTGAAACAAAGGGTCTTAAATACAAAACACTGGACACACCTGAAACTACTGATTACAAAGGGGCGTGGTTACACATGAGACACAGGTGGGAATAGGCGGAGCAAGGGAGGAGACAGAACCAAAACAAACACAAACCATGTGCTAAGGAGCACAAGGGGGAAAACTGACAGGGAAGACAGGGCTCACAAGAGACAGACATGACAGATTGACAGATTTATCAACAATCAAGCATTTATTGGATCAGCTGGGATGCCAACTTTGACAACCTATGAGTGTTGAGGATCTTCAGGCCCAGCTACAATATGGGCAAATGTGCCTCAGGGTGTCATATGGAACCTGTATGCCTCCATGTCCAACTCTGCCCATCCTGCCAAACAGGGCATTAGACCCTCTTTTCAATTGTACAATTTTTCCCAGTAAATGTATTCTTTAATTCTAATATTTTACCTTGAACATATTATCAGCCTCATTGCATCATTACATCATTATATTCACACACACTATATAATATTTTGTTAAACAGTGTACATATCTACTAATATGGCTTCAAAAAAGTCCATAAAAAGTGTACATTTTACAATCATAACTATCCCATTTTCTCAGTGATCTTAGTCTTGTTTGAAAGTGCCATGCCAGCCATTTTTACAAACTGTGCATGTAAGCATCTGTAAATATTTCAACACCTTCTGTGTAACCTTATAATAACCATATAATATAATAAGCCATATAATAACCTCAGCTCATGCAAATAATAAGCCAAAATAACTTCAACCGATGCTAATGTGTAGATATTTGTCAAGAATGCACTGAGGAACAGATGAGGAGGTGTATATACCTGTAGGGTTAGAATATTTATTTACAAAACCCAACAACAGGATAACAGGAAATTGGCACACATGATAACATTAACACACACAAAAATCAACAGCGAAGACTGAAACAAAGGATATATACATGGACAAGACTCGAAACACCTGTGCTGGATTACAAATGGCAGGTTTACAAACAAGACACAGGTGGGAACTGGAGAGGTGGGGGAGATAGGATGGAGCAAGACCAAACAAAGCAGATGCATGCTAGAAAGCACATAGGGAAGTAAAACAAAACAGAAAAAAGACAAGAAGAGACAAAAATGGGAACATGACAGATGCGTGACAGATAACATCATATCCCGTGGACAATTCATTACATTTTTTGAATATGGAGGCACCCGATGCACAAATATGTTGAGTCATTCAATCCTGTGGCAAACCTCAGGTGTTGTATGACATACAGCACTCAATTCCAGAAGATAAGACTCCTCAGTGATGTGACATTTCAGGCAACTTTATTGCATATCCTACAGCCTTCATATATTTTGTGAACATAAAGCTCCATGTTGGTTATCATACTTTGAAATTCTATCAGTGTTCCACCACATATGATGCACATTTTTGGAGATGAGTCCAGTGCATAACTTGTGTGGCCACTCTAGATTTTTCTCTCATGCAAATCGGTCATACATTTTACAGATTCCAATGTGAAACTAATCTAGTTCAAACAGGGTTTAAGTCCAGTGTTTGTTAGCAGTGTTAGTCTAGCAACTCGTGTTTTAAACAAAAGAACAGCCAAAGTCAGACACCCAACATTACTGGAGATGGGATGTTATTTTTACAGGTCATGTGGAGCTTCCAATTCAAACACTGGTGTGCTGATAAAAAACTGGAGACTTGAGGCAATATCAGATAGCAACAGTTGAAACCGGTGAAGGGTGGTGGAGGGTCAACAAAATAAGCTTCAGATTAACATCTGCCAAACACGTCTTGTCTGGCCAACTTCATGTGAAGTAAAGAGGGAAAAACTGGATAAATGAGATCTTCCACCAAACAATCACTTTAGAAGAGCTGGTGCAAAAGAAGTCACCCTTTAAATGAGGAAACACACACACACACACACACACACACACACACACACATACACACACATGCACACACACAGTTAACTGACACTCATTAGCGGTATATGTAAAGAATACATGCCCAGTTGACACACATACATCTTGACTTGCATGCACACCAGCTAACTATGTGTGCAGAGTATATTTAATGCTTTTTTAACTCAGTGTCAGACTTTGAGCTTTGTTTGTGTGTGAGTGTGTTTCATGCTTGCTTAAGTAACTGTCAAGCTCTGAGTTGTGCGTGTGTGTCATGAAAAGCTAATGAGAGAGGTGGGTGGGAAGGCATAAGCTCGATTGAAATGTCAGTCTTCGGCTCCTGCAAAACCACACACCCGTGCATGCACACTATAAACTGACACAGCAGTAATTAGCACTGATCGTTAACCCAGAATAACAGAGCAGCATGGCCTCTATAGCTCAAGCTTCACAGCACACTTTCACACAAACCTCCATTAACTCCACTAACTTTAGCTCTGCAAAAACAGCAAAGTTGCTCCAGCTCCAGTAAATCCTTTCTACACATTTTGTCATGAACTCCAATGCTAACTTGCAAGTACTAGTATGTCTGTTTGCACAGTGTGCACCGTGTACTCCACCAGTGACAACAGATTACCATACTATAATGTAAATTTCTGTTAGCACTCATGTGGGCTTCTACTAATATATTTTATAAGCTAGTGTGACCTTATGGCCTCTTTTAACAGACATGTCTACAGATACAGATACAGTACCCATACGTTCACTACAGAACAGTTTCTATTCATTTAATTATATTGTGGTACAGTTCCAATACTTTCACAATAGTATGGTTTCAGCTCTTCTAATTGGTTTGGATTGTGATATAATTCCCATACATTCACTACAGTACAAGTTTTGCTCTATTAATTGAGTTCAGTACCTGTACATTCACTTTGGTACGCATTCAGCTCTTTTAGTCAAGTTAGATTGTTATATAGTATCTATACTTTCACAATAATAGAGTTTCAGCTCTTCTAATTGGGTTAGATTGTGATACAGTATCTATACTTTCACTATACTACAGTTTCCGATCTTTTAATTGAGTTAGATTTTGATACAGTACCTGTGATGTCATTAAAGTACAGTTTCTGATCTTTTAATTGAGTTATATTTTTGATACAGTACCTGTGATGTCATTAAAGTACAGTTTCTGATCTTTTAATTGAGTTAGATTTTGATACAGTACCTATATTTTTACTATAATACAGTTTCTGCTATTTTTTACCTAACAGTAAAACTATTGCTACACTATAAGCAGCTGGTACATTGTAATTGACATTTTGTGGGAATTAATATCCATGGAGGTAAATTCAGAATACATCATTTTTTAGCTTTGTTTTGTGAGCAAATAAAAGCTGTAAGCATTCTTATCTGTGTACTCCTGAAGCTTTGTCGAAGCTATGAAAAAACATGTATTTGTTATTTATCAGCTTTATCTTACACTGAAAAGATAAATCTAATCTTTAAATTGAGGAAAATCTTTTTTTTCATCTAGTGAGGAGAAAAAGCTTTTAGGAAGAAAACAAATATTTTTCTAAGAGATTTTCAACAATGATGTTTTCTTTATAGCACTTTTTTTTTGCTCAGCCTTCTCTATTATTCATTACATTTGACACATTCATCATTCCTGTTTAATCACTTATCTCTACTATTTATCAAATACATATTCTGACTCTGTCCATGTGTTTATTACAGTGAAGCCTTATAGGAGGATTGTAGAGGAACCGGAGTGGTGTGCTTGAGTAAAGCTCAAATGAAAATGTGCCACTTGTGTGAAATTAAGTGAAATCTTGAATATCTCTTTAATTGATGTAAAATGTAGATGTTACTTATTTTAAGTAGTTTTATCCATTAATAACTAAAAAAAGGAAATTATAAGTAAATCAGTCATTTATCTGTCTGTCCCTTTCATCTTTTCATCATCTGTCTATTATTTGTCTCCCCATTCATCACCCACCCATCCATCCATCATTCTGTCCTCAAGTAAATATCTATGCTTCTATCATTCTCGCTCCTCTTACCCTCTCATTCTTCTTTATCCTTCCCTTTTAGATCCACACCTCTCTAATAAACGGCCGTCCCAGCGCAGAAGATCCCTCTCCGATGCTCCTTAACTTCACCACCGCTCGTTACATCCGCCTCAAGTTTCTACGGATACGGACTCTAAATGCAGACCTCATGACCCTCGCTCTCAATGACCCCCGCGACATCGATCCCATTGTCACCAGACGGGTGAGTGAGGAGTGAGATTTGGTGCTCAGTGTTACACTGCTGCCGAGTTTAATTACCTGATATAATGTGTTTATTGATTAAGGGCACAAGTCTTCATGATTTCATGATGCTGAGAAATATGCATCTGTCCTTTCAGTCCTTGTTTATGGATAACAGTCTGCGTCAGATTGTGAGTAAGGGTTGACAAGACATACCAGGGTCTTCTCTAAATTGGGGGTGGGTGGGAGCTCTAAAAGCAGTGTAAAACTAAAAGTAGTATGGAGAGGGGGTGAAGTGTCGTTATGCTGGAGGCATCCTTAGCAAATTAGTAGTGTTTAAATAACAGAGAACAGGGATATAAAAGACAGAGATGCAGACTCATTTTGGCTCCATCTGGCCTTGTACTCATCTCTGATGTAAACAGTTGGCCAGTGATTGTGCTGATTGGACTGTGAACACACACAAACACACACACACACACACACACACGTGCACACACACACACACACACACGCACACACACACATATACACCTGGCTGGTGTGAGCTGTGACAGGACCTCTGTTTGTATTATGAGGCTGTGTGTTTCAGGCAGATGGGTTCTGATTAAAGCCACTCAGCAATTATCAAATCAACACACACACACACACACACACATGGCGCGCTACTGTATTCTGAGTGTGTGTATGTCCAGGAGAAATATGTGGTCTGACTTCTGTTTTTCTTTTCTTTTTTTATCTGCAGTTTACTTTTATTTACAATACAAATATGTATGGCCTTGCAATGTGTGTGTGTGTGTGTGTGTGTGTGTGTGTGTGTGTGTGTGTGTGTGTGTGTGTGTGTGTGTGTGTGTGTGTGTGTGTGTGTGTGTTTTCTTCTTGCAGTATTATTACTCCATTAAGGATATATCAGTGGGAGGGATGTGTATCTGTTATGGTCATGCCAAAGCCTGTCCACTCAACCAGATCACCAAGGTGACCACGAATACCATCAGTTATATACTGTTAAATGCTAATGAAGATGCATCCTGACTCTTCTGTATGGTATGTGTGTGCATTTTTGTGTTTGTGTGTGTGTTTGTGTGTGTGTGTGTGTGTGTGTGTCAGAAACTGAGCTGCGAGTGTGAGCACAACACATGTGGAGAGAGCTGTGACCGCTGCTGCCCCGGCTATAACCAGAAACCTTGGATGGCTGGAACCTTCCTCACACGTCACGTTTGTGAGAGTAAGAGAGCCTCGTCAAAGCAAAAACCTCAGAAGGACCCAAATAGAACCCAAAAAGAACCTGGTTCCTATTACAGCCCATTTAATCACTCAAGAGCTAACAAAAGCCACAATAATATGACTGTAAAAACATCCGAAGGTGTCTGCAGAACATCCATATTAATTAAATTATAGGCCAAGAAGGCCAAATTTATAGCAGAACAAATCAAAAGAGCCGGAAACCCTGAGAGAACCCCAGAAGAACCACAACAGTAATGCAACAGAACAAAAATACTCTAAACTGAAAGAGTATCTAAATACACTATATGGACATCATCATCATCACCATCCCACCTCTGACTTTCCTGGCTTAATTTCTCTCTATTCCATATTCAGCAATAGGCCAATGTTGTGATGCCAATAGGTTCATGTTTATCTGCTTCAGAGAGTCCTAGTCTATTGACAGTACTTTTTACAGGCTGTGTGTTTACATTTGAACATCTGTGTCGATACCTACTTAAAGTAAGGTATTTGGAAACATTTGGAAATATATTGTAGATTCAGCAACAAGAATGCAGAATCAGAACCAGCAAAAATTCAGAACCATACAGAGCCCCACCAGAACTCATCACAAAAGCTTAAACTCAGCACATCCGCTAGTTGTGCACCTAGAAGGACATAATACCTAACAGCACCAAGGAAATGAGAACCTGCATACCTAACCTTAGCATCAGAATCAAAAACCCTACATACATGCATGAATACAACATGCCAAAATAATCTGAATCCTATTTAAACATAAAGGATTGAATTTACAATTGTGACCTGGAGGTGACCAATCAAGGGAACTCAAGTTCCAATACAAGTCTAGCAGAACCAATTAAAAGTAAAAGTCAAATCAAATTAAGTTTCTGGTCACATCACATTACAAAAGGATAAGGGTGAGTGAAAAACTCAGTAGTAACAAATGTATAAGAACACACACACGCACACACACACAAACACACACACACACACACACACATACACACACACACACACACACACACACACACTCACATCATCCCTGTTCCTCACATACATGCATACATGCATACATACATACATGCATACATAAATTAATTGAATCCATTTAGAGTTCATGTTTATCATGTTTATATATACAGAATATATATATATATATATATATATATATATATATATATATATATATATATATATATATATATATATATTTATATATATAATATATATTTTTTTTTTTTTTTTTTTTTTTTTTTTTTTTTTTTTTTTTTTTCTCCCTGTGCATCTCTCTGCAGAGTGTAACTGTCATGGAAAATCAGAGGAGTGCTTCTACAATCAGACAGTGGCTGATGGGAAACTGAGTTTGAATGATAATGGTGAATATGAAGGTGGCGGAGTCTGCATTGGCTGCTCTGCAAACACAGCGGGAATCAACTGCCAGACCTGCATTGATGGTTACTATCGCCCAAGCAGGGTGAGTCTCCTCAACTTCATTAGCTAACAATATTTACAGAGAACTGAAACCATAACATTTCTTCCAGCTCCCCCTCACACACAACACAATGGGGTCTGGCTGCAGAACACATCAGCAGGTTGGGACTCATTGTATATTTGAGTACCAGAAATGTGGTGTGGGTTTGTGATTGGAATATGTGTTTGTGCTATGGAATCACATCGTACATGCATAGGTTTAGAAAAACAAAGACTTTATTGCTTATAGATGTTTCTAACAAGATTTTGCTAACTAACTTTTACATACTACTCTGCAGTATGTAAATAAGACTTGTGAATAGGACTGTGTTATTGGTTGAGCTGGCTATGTAAAAAAAGGTATTGATTAAATGACATGGTTTGGAGATTGGGCATATAAAATGTGTTTGATTTGTTTTATTTTATTTAATTGTATCCAGTATTGCAGAGCATTAACTTTACTTGCTTGGCAGTTTTAACAGTTTGATCAATCATTGACAGTAAAATAAATCTTTTCATGGCATTTTATTACAAATTATGGTTTCTAATTTATGAACAAGACATGCATCTAGCTGTATGCTTCAGTTCATAGCAGTTTTGTATTACTCTATTATTTATAGAAATGAATGAATTACATATATATATATAAGATTAGTGCTACATTTTAGGACATTAATGAGCGATCTCATTATTACTTTATTACTGTAGTCTGACTCCTGATTGGATTATCTCTCATTCTTTCATTCTTTGTTATTTGTTTCTTTTGTTATTCTTCCACTAAATGTCAATCTAAGGTGAATCCAGAGGACCCCCAACCCTGCAGACCTTGCTCTTGTGATCCTAATGGCTCTGTCTCATCCATATGTGTACCCGATGAGACTCAGTCCAGTGAAGGTAAATGAAACATTTATTACTCCTAATGTGAGTGTGTTTTACCTACTTCAGCATATAACTGGGTCATACTCCACCCACTCTAATATTTACCTCCCATACAAACTTTACGTACTGAATATAACCTGAGCAATGTGTACCTAGATAATGCTCCACCATGCAGAAATTTACCTGGGATTCATGTCACCAGTGTGACCTAATGCCAGGCATGTATTTAGGGGGTATAAAATCCCTTAGCATTGAGCTGTGAAGCAGTGGAACTGTGTTCTCTGGAATGATGGTGTTCCATCCTGTAATTTTGGGATGAGCTGGGTAGTTGGAGATGAAGTAGGGTATTGACCATCTAACATCTGGATCTCAATAATGCTCCTGTTGCCAAATGCAATCAAATTCTCTCAGAAAGCCCCACTGGACAGCAAAAGCAGGATCAGGTCTTTCTGAAGTCGATTTTATTTCAAAGAAACAGTGGACCTGTTGACCATGTAGTATACCAGTAGAGGCTTGGGGTAAGTATGCATATATATGTGAATGTGTTTTGCTTTATGTGCACACACACATACACAGGTCTGTCTGAGGGCTGGTGCCACTGTAAGCAGGGATACACAGGTGAAAAGTGTGACAGGTGTGCTTTTGGCTACACTGGATTCCCTGAGTGCCAACGTTGCAACTGCAGTGTGTTCGGCAGCATTAATCAGGACCCCTGCCAACTACCATGCATGTGCAAGGTATGACGCACACACACACACATACACACACACACACACACACAGTTTTTAACAAAGAAATATTTAACCTTGATTGTTTCTGTTAATAAAGCAAGGGCATAACATTCTACTGCTTTTCTGAAAACATTTATTTGATATATAAAATGTGTGTGACTTTTAGTTGGGCAAAATATGCTCAAATGCTGTTTTACAATCATTTACAACCATGTTATTTTACCTCAGAATGAAACATGCTGGGTTTCTGTTTATGGAGGACTGCTTTGATTGGCTATTTTGTGGCAGTAGCAAAAGCTTGCATATTATAACAAAATTTTAATATTGAAAAAGAAATATATATTCCCAAGTCCTAACACCATGATGTGCTGTTACAAAGACATTGTAGATGTTCATCTTTTATCCTAGAACCCACTAACTTCCCTGAGTTTGGCTTTCATGCATCTTACCAGTAAACAGATACGATGGTGTTTTCCTGTGTGTTTAGCTCCAGTTTGGTCAGCTGAAAAAGTTAAGTTTGTTTTTGAGTGAGGAGAAAATGCAGGGGAGAGATGGTAAAAACTGGTATAAGTCTCAGCTTTAAGAGTCAGTGCTGAGGTTATTGATCAGTAGTTGTCATTGAAGTATTTGGGGCAGACAGGATTAAGATTTATTAAGACTAGATGTTCAAAACATAGTGTTACACAGAGTACTGTCAGCCTCCCTGTCCATAAAACAGCTTCATTTCCAAAGAATCAAGTCCATGACACAGAGACAGACGAAAAACACAGCACTCTAAACCAGACTGCAGGCCTTAAAAGAAAGGCATTAAAAATTAGTCCAACAATTCTTCTGTGCTCATAATATAAATGCAATATAAAGATAAAGTGCCTATCTAGCTTGTTATTCTGCATTTTCATTTTCATTTGAAGGAGGACACAGTATGCAACTTGCTTGTACTGAACTCTCATTATTTAACTACATGCTAAGAAAAGTACATTTTGGCATTATCATGGCACTTTTAATTATTTTTCTTCTTTATTTGTAATATGCATCTTTTTTATACAGTTAATAGAAAATCCAGTGCAAAAATTGACATTAAACAAAAAGAAAAACAGAAACAATAAATGCGTAAAAATTACAAATAACAATAGCAAGTGCTAATTGTGATCAATTATGGGTAAAATTGGTCGTTTTGTAGAAGTCCATTAATTGAAATGTTTCACAAATTGCAGTGATTAAATATCAGGACAGATTAAGGACCAACTTCATCTGCTTTATTTATTTCATTTTACTATTTTTACTACCTTAAAAAAAGCCTTTTTATTGACAGCACAGCATCTCTGAAGAACACAAATACAGCAACAGAACATACAATTAAATTAAAATGATACAGTTCATGGGTAATACAAAATATGACTAATTGAGTCTGAAATTGTATCTCATTCATTAGCATTGCACAGGTTGAACCATTTGACTTTTGAAGTGATGTTTATCAGGCTGCATCATTAGGGAACAACCTCACAGGTTTCATTTACTTTAAGCGTTTTCTACACAGCCAAGTTGCAGTATTGACTCAACTTCAATACTAAGCTATTTATTGATTAACCTTCAGCGGTAAGTTAGAATATTGATTAAAGGACCTAAAAAATAACTCACTCTTTATTTTCACTAAAAGTCTGCAGCAAAGGCCATGAAGTACACATTGACTGAGGGCAAGTAATTGGTGTAAAAACACACACTCCAAATGTGGATGTTTGTTTAGGCCACTGCTCTCACAGTTTCATTCATTCTCCTTTCACCAGCCAATTAGAGTCAGCCTGAATGCTCCCATGGTAACCAAATGGGCTGACCCTTCACCTCACTTCAGCTAATTATTGAACTGTTTGCAGTTAAATGCAGCATTAAGATGCAGACACACACACACAGTGATTAAAAAAAAACGGCATTCACGTTTTTGCAAAAAAATAAATAAATAAATAATCACAAATATTAAAAAAGTCATTTTATTTAAAAAATTACATTTTTGTATCATACACATGTGAAAACAAACAGTGCTTATAGACACACAGGCACACACAAACAAACAAACAAACAACTATCCTAACGAGTTGATAAACTGCTCAGTTTAACCAGCTCACTGCTACCGGAGCAGCCACTACTTGGCAGAGTTTCATTAATGAGCCTTGTTATATAACTGGATGCTCAATGTTGCAATCACGGGATGGATCGATAGAGTGACTAAAGGACAGACAGAATGAAAAACAGATATCATGTTATGTTGACATTTTTTATTATATTTACTTTTTACTTTGCATGTAATTATTTTTGCTGTACTTTTCAAGTCTCCAACCAACAGAACAGGCCTCACATCACACCATTAGTGCTGAGTGTGAACAAGTGCTGTGTTCTCTGGAGTAATGAAGTTTCATTCAATACCTTTGAGAAGAGTTGATGGAATAAGTGCTTAGATGAGTGGATTAAATAATCATCCAACATCAGTTTCTGACAGTATCTAATCATACTGATGCTCTCTTCATGCTAAATGTAATGTATTCCTCATAGCAATGTTTCAATATCTAGCATTACTGGCTGTTACTAGACTGTTACTCTAGCAAAGGGTGACAAACTCCCTATTAATACCTTTGATTTTAGGAAAAACACTGGAGGAACAAAATCTTTGAAGATATAATGTATTTTTTATTGGGCATCTGGCTCCTCTCTTGGGATTCTAACCGTTAAAGACAGTACTTTGCAGCTCAGCTATAAGTTATGACGTTGACTTTTTTGACTGAAGATAATGACTCACATTTGGAGCTCAGTCTTAATAGCTTTATTTAGGCCTTCAGCCAATTTAAATGGAAGTTTGTACTTTAGAAATGTCTCAGCAGTATAGTCTGAGAGTAAAAATTGTGTACTTAACTGGTACCTTGAAAGCAGTGAGGTTTATATTTATCCAACTAACAGAACTGAAACACAGCAAATAAAGTTCTGGTCTAAAAACAGAAATGTTTCTGGTAGTTAGTGAATAATCTATAGGATTTACAGAATAATTCATTGTAGATACTGAATCATTTATAGTGGAAACTTATTCATTCATAGTAAACACTGAGTCATTCCGAGTAGAAACAGAATCATTTAAAGTGCTTACTGATTAATTCATGGTGGATACTGAAAAATATACAGCAGTTACCGAATTATTCATAGTGGAGAGTGAATCATTCATATTGGAAACTGAATAGCTCATAGTAGTTATGTATGTGTGAATAATAATTATTATTAGTTTCTGAATAATTGATAATAATTCATTACTTTTTTTATTTTAAAAGTGCAGAATGTTGTAACATTTTACATTTCTTAAGTTGGCATAGGCACAGATTGGGTCTGTAGGTATGGATAGTGCAATTATAGACAACACTGCAAATTGGAAAGCTTATGGGCAGGCAATAAGGGGGTGTCAGGGTCCTGAATTCACATATGCAGGGAGCAAAAAGGGAAGGGGGTTGGGGAAGGAAGATATCCTGACTGCCCAGTGGACAGAGCTGTCCCTCAGTCTGCTGGTTCTGGCTTGAAGACTCTACAGTCTCCTCCTGATTGTAGCAGGCTGAAGGAGCTGTGGCGTGGGTGGGTAGAATCACCAGTCATGCGGGGGGTTTTCCAAGTGAGGCAGGTGCTGTAAATGTCCTGCAGGGAGGTGAGAGAGGTGCCAACGGTCTTTTCAGCTGCTCTCACAATGCACTGGAGGGTCTTGTAGCAAGATGAAGTACAGGCAACATACCAGTGATACAGCTGGTCAGGATTCTCTGAATGGCACCACTGTAAAAGGTGCACATTATGGGGTTTGGGGCTTCAGCTCTTCTCAGTTTATGGAGGAAGTAGAGATGCTGGTGGGCTTTTCTGGCCAGTGATGCTGTGTTGTTACTCCAAGACAGGTCTTCTGTGATGTGCACTCCCAAAAACCTGGTGGTGCTCACAGCTGTACCATTGATGATCAGAGGAGCAAGCCTGGTGCACATTCTCCTGAAGTTCATAACAATCTCCTTTATCTTATCAATGCTCAGAGAGAAAGAGAGAGATTGTTATGAGTGCACCTTAAGGGCAGGCAGCTCCCCTTCTATTCTGTAGTTCTCATCATTGTTACTGTTAACACCCACTATGGTTGTGTTGCCTGCAAAGTTGATGAAGAGTTTGGAGGTGAGCGATGGTGTGCAGTCATGTGTCACCAGAGTGAATAGAAGGGGGCTCAATGCATATCATTGGGGGGTCAGAAAATCTGGAAGCTAGTTGCACAATGAAGTGTTCAGTTCTTGCCTGTTTAATTTGAGAATAAGCAGTTGGGATATTGGTGGGGCTTTCTGAGCATTGATCCTGCTGAATGATCTTCTCACACTGTCCTGGTACAGTGTCAGCACCTGTCAACTGGAGTTGGAGAGATTCCGTGCAAGTGTGCTGTTTTCAACTTGAAACTGAGAAGTTGTTCAGATTATATAGCATGGAGGTGGAGTTGTCACAGGTCCGCTGGGGGGCCTTGTAGTCTATGATGGTCTGTATCCCCAGCCACATGCTCCATGAATCTTTGTCACTGAAGCTGTGTGCTATCCTCTTGGTGTACTGCCTCTTAGCCTTTCTGATGCCCTGGTACAGGTTGTTTCTAGCTGTTCTGAGGCCCACCTGGTCTCCTGCTGTGAAGGCAGCATTCCTGGCCTGTAGACCTCACCTCTGTAGAGCCCTCTGGCCACACGAACCTGCTTCTGGACTGGTTTGGTGACTTTAATCAGTGGTCTGTATACTGGCATTAGCATAACAGTGAGGTGGTCAGAGGTGCCAATATGGGGGAGGGGATGGGCCTGGTAAGCTCCTCTCTGTGTAGTGTAAAATTGGTCCAGTGTGTTGTATCCCCATGTTGGAAAGTCCATGTGATCATATGTCTTTGGAAACTCTCTTTGGATGTGCATGGTTGAATTCACCATCCATGATGGGAGAAGCATCTGGGTGGGCTGTATGCTGCTCACTCGTGCATTGATACAGTTAATTTAGTGGAGCTCGGAGAAATATAGATAGCGGAAATCATAATGGCTTCTCTTGGCAGATTAAAGGGTCAGCACTTAATAACCATAGCTGCAGATCACAGCATCATCATAGCACCAGGTATTGTTCATGTAAACACAGGTCTTACCTTTTTCAGGTTTACCTCCTTTGAAAGTTTTTTAAATAAATAATTATTTGAGACCTATGGAAATTTTTTCAGACTTGCTGTGTGTGTTACACTTCCCTTGAGTGTGTGTGGTGTCACAATGTGTAGGAGTGCATGCAATCCAGTTTTCCTCATCCAGCTGTTGTTCTTCCCACTCTCTCTCTCTCTCTCTCTCTCTCTCTCTCTCTCTCTCTCTCTCTCTCTCTCTCTCCCTCTCTTTCCTTCTTTCTCCAGGATAATGTTGAGGGGGTAAACTGTGACCGCTGTAAAATGGGATTTTATAATCTCCATGGAGATGGTTTCCATGGGTGCGAGAAGTGTTACTGTTCTGAAGTGGCCAGCCACTGTAGGGAATCGACATGGAAACGCAGTAACGTACGTACTAAATCACAGCCTCATTGTGTGTGTCTGCATATGTGTGCTCGTTCACTTTGCCAATCCATTGATGTGTGTGTGTGTGTGTGTGTGTGTGTGTGTGTGTGTGTGTGTGTGTGTGTGTGTGTGTGTGTGTGTGTGTGTGTGTGTATGGTTAGACACTACAGCCATCTGTCTCTACAATTAACCTGACCTTGAATTCTCTCTTTAAACTGTGGATACCTTTAATCACTGCCCATTGGTGTGTGTGTGTGTGTGTGTGTGTGTGTGTGTGTGTGTGTAGTAATGTGTGTGTGTGTGTGTGTGTGTGTGTGTGTGTGTGTGCGCACATCCTTAAATGCTGATAATCAATCTTAATTGAACTCTAGAGCCTCCTGAACTAAATACTTTGTATAGCTAAAGAACTGGACTCTGTTTTGCATAGAAACTTTATCTCTGCTGCCATTTCAATAACATTACTAACCTCAGACTGTAAACATGAGCTGTAAAGAGTGTAAAATTTGATTGGCTGTACTTTTAGGTGGATAATTTTCATTTGGTTGAACTGAATCAAAACAAGCTTTTTGTTATAAAAACTTTCCTAATAAAGATTTGGCAATGGTATTGCTTGTGTTGAAGTAAATGCAAAAGCTGAAGTCTGATCACATCTAACATCTTTTTTGCATCAGAAGGCGCCAGACTTGAGGTCATCTTTGGAGCAGGAGACTATGGACAAAGAGATAGACCAGTTACCTGGTCAGTACCAGGGACTGTCATGATAAAAAGAACAAATATTTTACTGGCATCTTGTATAGAAATGGCACAAAGTGGAAGTCCAGGATTGGCTCCTCGTCAGGAGCTAGAAGATAAACAATAGAAGAAGGGAGGTTCGTACTTTGCAGCACTCTTCTAAGCATTGAGTGGAACATTGAAAGAAGGCCTGGACACACTAGTACTCTCCTGAACTCTCCTTGTCGGCAGGTTTTGATGCTCCAGCACTATTCTGAGCACCAGATATCCATGTGGGTAGGATTCCATTCTCCAGCGATCTTCTAGAAGTACTAAACACTCTTCTGAACAACAACAGGACAGGATGGACCAGGCTTGAAAACCTTAATGGTGGACCACCTGGGATGTGGGCTAATACCAGCGGTGCAAGTGTCTTGGAACCTTTGAGCTGGATAGGGAATTCAGATATCACAAGTAGTTGGTGGGTTGTGCAAAGCGCACCCTTCTACATATAAGCACACACTGCACATAAATACAAATGTTTACAATTAAGCATGATTTTGAGAACAGACCTCATCATCCATCCAAAGGTCATCCTTGCACAGATTCTGCATTAATTTCATCATCACCTTCCTCCATGACATGAAAATGAGGTATCCATGCATAGGAGATCTTAAACCTCCCATACAATGCTGAAGCCTCAATGGGAAATGTGTTGGGAATGAACAGTGGAGTTTGGATACTGAGGAAAGTTTTGGATATACTGTACAATGTGAGCATCATCTTCTATCTCTTTGTGGTTTTCAGGTGTGACAATGTTGTGTAGTCTGTTAAAAATGTGAGCTGTGCTGTACAGACATAAGCTGGTATAGCAGTGGAGAATTACAATTTGCAGGATACAGTGATGTTACTAATTCATTGGATCTCAGACACATCTATGTAAAAATATTTATGCAGGATTGCATCAGCATCCATTGCAAATATATGGCATTATTTATTGTGAGATCTAAATATATGTGGAAATGGTTCTCTGTACAATACTGAAATGCATATTACTTCCACATGCTCATGTCTTTTTATAGCTCTTATACCTGGTTGTTGAGTTTACAGTTAAGCACTCATGTGTCTACACCTGACACCCATGTTTGATCAGTTCATTCACAGGTGTTGTGTTTTGTCTTGAAATGGCAAAGAAAAAACATCATGTTAAAAATTCTAATGCAGAGAAATATGTTCAATGGTGTGTAAAACATTGTGTGTAGTGTTCTGCAAGTGTAAACCTAAGAATATGCTTATAGTTGTGCAGATCTGGGCTCAGATCTGCTCTTTTTCATATTAGTGTGTAAGTAAATCCAAACCCTTTAAAGACCACACACACACACACACACACACACACACACACACACACACACACACACACATAAAAGGTGCATACATAAAGCCAGACTGAATGTAGCATAATGCTCCCAGACTAAACACAAAGAAAACATTCAGTATTTTCTCATCATGTCTGGAAGCAGCATGAGCCTCAAATATTTATCTGACCCAGAAAACGGCTTTATGAGGCAACAGAAAAGTTTCTATGTTCAAATCTTACCCAAACCTGTCAGACTGCAGCACAGCAACTGACACACACACACACACACACACACACACACACACACACACACACACACACACACACACACATATCCACACTCACTTTTTTGGTATATTTTCATATATTATATATTTTCCTTTCACATTTAGCAAAAGCAGTACTTGTGTGTGTGTGTGTGTGTGTGTGTGTGTGTGTGTGTGTGTGTGTGTGTGTGTGTGTGTAGGTAAGTGGTATTCTGTTTTAACAAACTTACCTGACACCTTAAGGATGATGCATAATGTTCAATTGATTACACTATTTCTGTCTCTCTCTCTCTCTCTCTCTCGCTGTAGTTAACTGATATGTCTGGCTGGTTTTTGACGGGTGCAGATGGGGAGGGGCTTGTGTGGGCAGTGCCTAACAGAAACACACCTCTTCTAGTTTCTGTGAGCCATAGAGATGCCCAGACTCACCTGAAACCACCCTTCTTTTGGAGTGCCCCACCCTCTTACCTGGGGAACAAGGTGAGTACTAGTCTGAAATAATGTACATTTTCACTTGCACAGCATGTAGAATTAATCGGGTTTTTCTCTGATACCATGTTTTTATTTCTGTTTCCAAGATTATGCTTTCTTTCTTGATTTTATGAGCCTGAGCAGAAGCTCATTCAGAACAGTGTTTGGGTCATTATGCACTTATTGTTTTTTTAATAATTAAAAAAAAGATACAATGTGAGAGATGTTACTACTACTAATAAGTAACAGAAATAACAGGGTTCCTACTTGTCCTGGTAAACCTAGAAAACATTTTTTACAATAAAACAAAATGTCTTTTTGACCACCTCGTATTGATACATCCAGCTATGGAGGTAATATAATATAAAATAAAATAAAACTGAAGAAAAAAACTGAATAAAACTGAAGCAATGTCTTTTAAAAATAATTTTTAATTATAATAATTATTAGAGTTGTAATTTTCTTTTGAGCATAAATTAGGATGGGGTCTGAAGAAAATATACCATCTATACAAAGAATGACACTAAAACACATAGCTGACAAAATTCCTCATCCCAGTTGATGCCAGAGACTGGTAGATGGCTTTTTTTCTCACAAAATTGTATTAATTACATTTTTGTTTTATGTGTTTATTTTTATCACTGACATTTCTCAATATAGGTAAAATGAAGATCATATTTCCATATGCTTAAATATTGAAAAAGTCAAAGCCATACATGGGATGTCCTGACGTCTTGTGGCAAATGGTAATGGTAGCCACTCATTATTTCTGCATTTATGTAAAACAAATAATAAATAAGACCACCAAACATGTGAAGGATGTTTTCTCTTAACAAAACAATACACATGTAAACAATGATAATGCCTAATGAATATTTCCCCAGAGTTTCTTAAGAGTCAGAAATATTTCACCTAAATGTATTGTAACTGTTAGTACCTGGTAAAAGAATACATGGCAAAAGTTTTAACAAACCTTTTCACAGATGACTGGTTATCTGTAAGTGTAAATGTTATTAAAGAACTGAAATCACTGTTAGCCGGATGTTTTTACATGTGTGTGTGTGTGTGTGTGTGTGTGTGTGTGTGTGTGTGTGTGTATGTGTGTGTGTGTTTGTGTTTGTGTGTGTGCACGTGTGTGCATGTTTTTAGATCCAAGTGGTGCCACCTTATCAGCCACTGGCTGTCATGCTGTAAATGCCACACAGATGTAATTATTAGCTGGAGGTGTGTGTGTGTGTGTCTGTGTGTCTGTGTGTTTGTGTGTGTGCGACATGTTAGTACTGGAATGTGTGTTGTGTGGGTGTAAACCAGGTCATTAGCCCAAGTCTAGAACAAGTATAAAGGTAGTGTTATTAAGTTAAGACAGAATCTTAGGGAGGCAAGAAGAAGTCTAAAGGGGGCAAATATAAGTCAAGGCCAAGGCCAAAGAAGAGCAATAAAAACTCAAGACACAGTGGGGGGTAGACAAGTCAAGGTCATGTCTACAGCAGGTGACACAAAATAAAGATTACATTTTAAAAATGATTTCAAATAAATATTTAAAATAAATATTTAAAGGGGGGCAATATCAAGTCAAGACTGAGTATTAAAATGAGAGAGACCAAGCATAAAGAGTGAGTTTAACATGAGCCAAGAACAGGTCAAAACCAAGTTTACAGGGAGGTAGGACCAAGTTTATAAGGGAGCAAGTGGGATGTCTACAGTGGGATGAGACCATAAGTCCAAAAAGGTGTGACAGAGTCTAAATGGTGGGGCAAGTCCAAGTCAAAATGTGGTGATACCAAGTCAAGATCAAGATAAAATGTAGTGGGATCAACTCAAGAAGAAGTGTGACAAAGGACAAGACGTTCAGACAGAGTGTTAATGAGTGCAAGACTAAAATAAGGAGGGTCTCACAGGTGTGAGACCAAGTCAAGATCAAGTTTAAAAGGGGGAATCAGAGCATGTCTAAATCAAGACTAAGGCAAAAAGTGATGAGACCAATTGTAGACCAAGTAAATCAAGGTGAGATCAAGTTGATAAAGAGCCTGAATGTGAGTGAGACCAATTCAAGAGAGAGTGTTCAGAATATCAAAATTGAGTCTGAAATGAGGGCAATACTCAATTAAGACCAAGTCTAAAAGAGATTAGAATCAGGCAAAATACAGTATTAAGGGGGGCACAACTAACTCAAGACCAATTCTGAAAGGACTAAGAACAGGTTAAGACCAAGTTTAAAGGGAGGCAAAGGCAATACTAAATAAAGACCAAGTATTAAAAGGCTAAGAACAAGCCAGTGCCAACACCAATGACTGGAAAGAAAGTGTAAAATTGGGACCAGACCAAGTATAGATTAAGTATAAAGGTGGCAAGACCAAGTCAAAACTGAGTCTAAAGGGGGCTGGTTTTCAAGGAGCACCAAGAACTTGGAAAAGCACTAAAGTGAATTCAAAAGAGTGTGTTTGTGTGAGGTTGAGAGACATTGTACTTACAGCAAATGACATCTGTGTGTGTGTGTGTGTGTGTGTGTGTGTGTGTGTGTGTGTGTGTGTAGCTATTTTCTAGCTTGTGAGAATGCGTTGGCCGTTACTGTGATTGAGTGTTTTTATAGCAAAGCCCTCGCTCCCTGCTCTACGGAGTCAAAGAGACGGCATCAATAACCCCCCAAAACACACACACACACACACACACACACACACACACACACACACACACACACAGACACACAGACACACACACATACACACTCACCCCCTGCCTATCACCTGACTACTGAGGTATCAGACATGATGGAGCATTATTATGATAGATGAACCCAGGCATGGCCAAGCTGAGTGCAGAGTGTATATACACACACACACACACCCACACACACACGCTGAGTGTGTAAACGCAGCAGATTGATGCTCTGGCTGGGCGGGTACTGAGAGAATATGCATGATTGGGCTCCACTGATTGTTTCAACTTTCTATGAATATATTTACTGAACACTATCCCTGCTGGGTGCATGTGCATTTACTGAGTGTGTGTGCATTTGAAAATGTGTGTGTTTGTGCATATGAGTTTGGGTCAGTCCCAGAAAAGATCCCAAAGGCTGATAGTATGAAACTGCTG
This sequence comes from Acestrorhynchus altus, assembly GCA_034509495.1. Lineage (NCBI taxonomy): Eukaryota > Metazoa > Chordata > Actinopteri > Characiformes > Acestrorhynchidae > Acestrorhynchus > Acestrorhynchus altus. The sequence goes on along the minus strand of CM067511.1, from coordinate 17,013,150 downwards.
GAAGTGCATCAGAATTGGTTGTAGCAAACTGAAGCTAAACCTACTGAAACAGTAGCTAACCTACCAGATGACGGTGCCTTTTAAAAAGTGAACATGCACAGTTTTTGACCTATTACATCATTCACCACTGCAAATAGAAGGGTCAGTTTACCAAATTAATAGAATAGATAATAATTTAAAATCTTTAGCCAAAATATACTTGTAAATACAGGAAATATGCTTGTTGAACATTGGTTTATTGGTGTAAACGGAGCTTATACATAGGCATACACAAACTGCACTCAATGAAATATCAGCATGTAAAATCAATTAGTTCTTTCTGTTAGCTACCTTCTTGTTGATTGATGATTTACCAATGATCTATAAAATGTTCATCACACTCACACATCTCAATAACAAACAGCATGTGTGTGTGTGTGTGTGTGTGTGTGTGTGTGTGTGTGTGTATTTAGCTTTATATGTGGACAGGGGTTGTTTACAGAAGTCCAGAGACTATTCTGGTTCTCATTTCCTAAAGGGTGGGCCTAAACTTTTATGCCCCCCCCCCCCCTCTCTCTCTCTCTTCTATATTCCTCCTCTTTTTCACTTTCATCCCACTCTCCTGCTGCTGCTCCTCCTCTGCTTTGCACTTTTCACATGTCTGTCCTTCTGTCAAATTATTTATCTCTTCTTTCAGATCTGGAAATATCTCTCTCTCTCTCTCTCTCTCTCTCTCTCTCTCTCTCTCTCTCTCTCACTCAAACACACACACACACACACACACACACACACACACACACACACACACACGCACAGTTTTTCTTCCTCTCCTTGTTTAAAGTTCATTTCAATTGTTTATGTTTGCACTAACTGCATATATATGTGTGTGTGTGTGTGTGTGTGTGTGTGTGTGTGTGTGTGTGTGTGTGTGTGTGTGTGTGTGTGTTTGTCTGTCTGTCTGTCTTGAAAAGTGTGTTTTTAGTTTCTCAATAGGAAAACAGGTGTTTGTAAGCAGGCTTTTTGCTGAGTGTGTGTAAACAAAAGCACAGCTGTGTTCTTTCCTCTGCACACAATGTTCACTCCTTCACACACCAAGGCTAGAGTGACATCTCATGGCACACTACAGACACACACACACACACACACACACACACACACACACACACACACTGCATCTACAATACTATACACATTTTTTATTAACACAATACACAAGTTTTATTGCTTCTAAATGTTCCTGGAAGTCACTCTGTAAATAGCTTGGCTTCCGCTAAAGCTAAGAGATACAGAACTTACATGAAGTAAAATCAGTATGTGAATAGATGCAGTACTTTAGCAAAGTGCAGTATATAAGAGTAACTCATGAAGCAGCCCTGTGTAGCAACAGGGATGCTTTTCTCCCAATAATGCAAATCAGTGGAGCATTACTTTGATTATCAAGCTGTTATTTAATAAAATAGCAGACATAAAAAATGGATTTGGCAAATTTATTTATTTATTTTTTTAAACAATTTTGCAAAAGATATTTATTTAAAGCGAGATATCACTTAAAACATTATGTGTGATATTACATTTGTTTTTAACCAAATACACCAAATACACTAAATAATGTATAACAATAATAAAGTGCAGTAAGTGAAGTGTAGAAGTGTACCAGTCAGCAGTGGAGAGCTAAAGATGGAATGAGGAGGAGACCAAAGTCTGTTTTAAAGGAACAAATGCTTCCATTTTCCAGGTCTTTTGCTCAGTCTTATTATAAGTTTATTATCTACACTTTCCACACAGTTACTCTACAGTTTCTTCCATGGTAGAAAACTCTTGTAGCTGGTTCTATATAAAATATTTTAACTATTGTTGAGATTCACTATTGTTATGAGTCAAAGAGCCATTTCATTACTCTATAGACATGAATTATTAAGTCTTTTTACAATTTTTGAAAGACAGCACAGTGTGTGTGTGTGTGTGTGTGTGTGTGTGTGTGTGTGTGTGTGTGTGTGTGTGTGTGAGAGAGAGAGAGAGAGAGAGAGAGAGAGAGAGAGGGTATGAATACATTATTTTGAATAAGCAACAAAAACGTTCTAGCAGATGCAGTCACCAACTGAAGGTTATCTGTTCACATTTTAAGATATTTTAGTTAAATATCTTACTCTCAATAACCATACTGGCAGAGTGGATTAGTTACTGGATCCACATGGCTACTAGATCAGGCAGAATTTAGGAGAGTAAAGTATTTTCATTAAAGTATTTGGACAGTGCTGGCTATCAGACGTTCAGTCCAGTAGTCTGACTTCAATCATAATTCTGTACATACTGACCCAAATAAACTGAAATACTAAAATAAACTAAAAACACCAGTCTCTGTTTATTCATGTTTACTCGCAGAGATAAGATTTCAGTTTAACTTTCATTTTATGACCCCCAATCCATATAACTACATCATATATAGCCCACACAGACCATTCACTGACCTCATGGCAAGCAGATTTATAGCAGAACTTAACGATTTATTGCAGATATTTTTCAGAACCTGTTAAATGTAAACCTCAGGGTTATGCAATGCCTACTTTCCTTTCAAATTCAAATACAGACACATACTTTGAGCACTAAACAGATACAGAAACAGATAAAGATAGAAGACACAGTGACCCGCTCACCCATAACCTCAGAGGAAACAGAAAAGAAAGAGAGTGGAGAGAAGGTGCAAAAGTGAAGGAAAGAGGAGAAGTGGAGATAAGACTGAAGGACAGAGAAGAGGGAGGAGTGTGTGGCCTATCTACTCACTCTCTGGAACAGTGATTAGGTGTGTCAGTGCAGGTAATTTAGTGTAATTGGGTCATTTTTTCTCCCATCATGACCTGCTTTTTCATTTCGGAGCTATTGGGTAAAATCGATACGATAAATACAGAGAAATCTAGAATGCATTATCCATTCAAAAGGAAAACAGCACCTTTTATTTCTGAAATATGTTCATGACCTGCAGTGTAATTATGTTTCTGTGTGTGTGTGTGTGTGTGTGTGGGTGTGTGTGTGTGGGTTTGTAGATTCTTGCATATGGAGGCCGTATAACATACCCCAACTCTTGCGTCTTGGAGAGCAGCAATGAACCGATGGAAATTTCTGGCAGATCTGATGTCATAATTGAGGTGGGTGTTTGATCTTTGGAGTTAGTGACTGACTGACTGACTGACTGACTGACTGACTGACTGACTGACTAAAGAATAAAGGAGAATAAAGGAGAAAAGCATTGAAGAAAATAGAGGAGAAGAGGGGAGAAATGAAAGAAGAGAATCGATGAGAAGAAGGGAGAAAAGAAGGGAATATAGAACAGAGGAGGAGAGAAGGGAAAATAATTGAAAAAAGAAGAGATGGGCAGAGATTAGAGGAGAAGCATGGATAACACAAGAGAAGAGAACAGGGTAGAAGAGAAGGGAAGAGAATAGAAAAAGAGGGGAAGAGAAGAGGGGGAAGGTAATTGAAGAGAATGACAGATAGGAGAACAGAGGTGAAGGGAAGGGAAGAGAACAGGTGAGCAGAGAAGAGAAAAGGACAGGAGAAGAGAATAGTCTAGAATAGAAAAGAAGAAAAGACAAAAGGAAAAAATAGGCGAGAGAAGGAATAGAGAAAGGAAGGAAAAGAATGAGAAGGGGGAGGCAGAGAACAATGTTGAAGATAAAAAAGGAGAGTAAACATATTTAATTTTATTTAATATTATAATAAATAAATTAGTATCCATCCATCCATTTTCTGCCGCATCATCCTGGGTCGTGTCGCGGGGGCAGCAGCGTAAGCAGGGAGACCCAGACTTCCCTATCCCAGCCACTTGGTCCAGCTCTTCCGGGGGAACCCCAAGGTGTTCTCAGGCTAGCCGAGAAACATAGTCTCTTCAGCGTGTCCTGGGTCTTCCTCTGGGTCTTCTCCCAGTGGGGCGTTCCTGGTACACCTCTCCAGGGAGGTGTCCAGGAGGCATCCTCACTAGATGACCGAGGCACCCCCAACTGGCTCCTCTCGATGTCGCGGAACAACGGCTCTATTCTCGGTTGACTGAGCTTCTCACCCTATCTCTAAGGGAGAGCCCAGCCACCCTGCAGAGAAAACTCATTTCAGCCGCTTGTATCCGAGATCTCGTTCTTTCAATCATGACCCAAAGCTCTTGACCATAGATGAAGGTAGGGACGTACATTGACTGGTATATTGAGAGCTTTGCCTTTTGGCTCAGCTCTCTCTTCACCACTTTGGACTGGTTCAGTGTCTGCATCACTGCTGACACAGCAGCAATCCACCTGTCGATCTCCTGCTCCAGTTTTCCCTCATTCGTGAACAAGAACCCCAGATACTTAAACTCCTCCACTTGTGGAAGGACCTCATCTCTCACCTGGAGAAGGCATTCTATCAATTTCTGGCTCAATTAAATTAGTATTTATTTAATAATTATGTGCATCAATAGCAGTTTAATATTCACTACAGGAATTTAGAGGAAAAGGAGAATGCTCCCATTTCCATTCATGGTCATTTCTTATCCAACGCAGACTGAAAAAATAAGGACAACGTAAGTATTTCTCCACCTCGTTATCTGTGCGCAGACTGGCGGGAGCACTAAATAAAGGAGACTGGCGTTGATGGGATTGATCTTTAAAGAGAATACTCAGAGACGGTGGTGTAATGTTTTAAATTAGCTAATAAAGAGCCTGTTGCGTTCACAATTGAGAAATCGATTCCTGAAAGTCCAGGGTGCTGTCAGCTCTCAGCCTCACTCACTGTGTCAGTTTGATTGTATTTTAGTGAATGTTAAATGTACAAACAGGTCCTGGAAGAGCATTCGATCCAAAACACACCACCCTGCCAACCACAAACATTGTTCCATTACTTGCTTGCTTTGAAAATTTAAAGAAATTGAACCGAGGTTCTGAATGAACAAGTGTGAACAAAAGAGAACTTTCAAAGAGTTAGTTGAGCAGTAGAATAATAGATTTGTCAACTATTAGTCATAGCTGTTCTGCTTATATTAGAGCTTTCAGATCTGAGCAGTTTTTCACTGCTCATTTACTAATTGCAAATTAGAAGTAAATGATTCATAATACACTAAGCATATTAGGAGTATATTACTTGTACAATACATAGCATTCTTGATTTTTATGATCAGAAACACATCAGAAAGCAGTCCAAATAAAAAAAAAAACATTGTGTGTTATGTATGTATTATCCCATCACATTTATTCTGAAATTTGAACACTTTGTGAACAGAGAATCGAATTTTTCTCCATAACCCAATATCTGGTTTAGTAATGTCATATGCCCTGCCCCCTTTTGCTGATCAGTTGGAGGTCGCATGCAGGTCAAGCATGTACATGTGAATGGAGCAGTAAACTAGTCTATGTCTTGTACTACAATAAGCAAATTAGAACTAAATGATTCACACTACACTAAGCATATTAGGAGATATGACTTGTACTATACATAGCATTCTAGAATTACATGATGTGTACTACACTAACCATAGCAGAAGTATGATTTGTACTATTCTTACATTCTAGAAGTACTTGACCTGTGTCACACTAATCATATTAGAAGTATATGATTTGTACAAACCAGATTCCAAAAAAGTTGGGACACTAAACAAACTGTGAATAAAAACTGCATGCAATGATGTGGAGCCGCCAAAATCTAATATTTTATTCAGAATAGAACACAAATCACAGATCAAAACTCAGAGAATCTATAATTTTAAGGGAAAATATGTTGTTTCATATGTTGGGACAAGGCCATTTTTACCACTGTGTGGCATCCCCCCTTCTTCTTACAACATTCAACAAACATCTGGGGACAGAGGAGACCAGTTTCTCAAGTTTAAAAATTGAATGCTCTCCCATTCATGTCTAATACAGGCCTCTAACTGTTCAATCATCTTGGGCCTTCTTTGTCGCACCTTCCTCTTTATGATGCGCCAAATGTTCTCTATAGGTGAAAGATCTGGACTGCAGGCTGGCCATTTCAGTACCCGGATCCTTCTCCTACGTAGCCATGATGTGATTGCTGCAGAATGTGGTCTGGCATTATCTTGTTAAAAAATGCAGGGTCTTCCCTGAAAGAGATGATGTCTAGATTGGAGCATATGTTGTTTTAGAACCTGAACATGGTTCTCTGCATTGATGGTGCCTTTCCAGACATGCAAGCTGCCCATGTCACAAGCACTCATACAACCCCATACCATCAGTGATGCAGGCTTCTGAACGGAGCGTTGATAACAACTTGGGTTTTCCTTGTCCTCTCTGGTCCGGATGACATGGCGTCCCAGTGTTCCATAAAGAACTTCAAATCATGACTCATCTGACCACAGAACAATCTTTTGATGATGTTATGCATGGTTGATGATGATAACTTAAAAGTCTTTGCTATTTTACGCTGGGTAACACCATTCTGGTACTGCTTCACTATCTTTCTGCGCAACAATGGTGGAATTGGTGATCCTCTTACCATCTTGGCTTCAAAGAGACACTGACACTCTGAGAAGCTCTTTTTATACCCAATAATGTTGTCAATTGACCTAATTAGTGTTAATTGGTCTTCCAGCTGTTCGTTATATACTCAATTTCCTTTTTCCAGTCACTTATTGCTACTTGTCCCAACTTTTTTGGGATTTGTTGACACTATGAAATTTTGAATCAACATATTTTTCCTTTAAAATGTTACATTTACTCAGAATGTTCTATTACGAATAAAATATTGACATTTGCCATCTCCACATCATTGCATTCAGTTTTAATTCACAATTTGTTTAGTGTCCCAACTTTGTTGGAATCCAGTTTGTACTACAGCAACTACTACATTAAAAGTTTATGACTTCTATACTACATTAAACATTTTAGAAGTGTGACTTGTACTGCACTAAGCATATTAGATGTGTATGACTTGTACTACTCTAAGCATATTACAAGTATACGATTTATACTTTTTATACTATTTTTATACTATTTATTCTTTTTTAATTTTTTGATTTCTGTAAAGCTGCTCTGTGACATCACTTGTGAAGAGTGCTATTCAAGTAAAATTGCTTGCTAAAATTAGCAAGCATATTAGAAATATGTGACTTGTACTACACTATTCATACTAGAAATAGTATTTCATGCATGATCTTTACCTTGATTACTGCAGACACTTGAGATCAGTGACAAATCATGATGTTGCTGCTTTGTCCCCAGTGCTTTTTCCCAGTACAGACAGTAAACAGAGCCGTTGTAAAGGCTCATTTACAGTGCATCCAGAAAGTATTCACAGTATTTCACATTTTGTTATGTTATGGCCTTATTCCAAAATGGATTTTTTTTTTGTCAAGGTTCTGCACACAAGGTTTGTTTGAAATTTTTGCAAATTTATTAAAAATAAAAACAATGTTGGGTGGGCAGAATAGATGACTAAGGTGTGGAGGTTTATGCAGGGGTAGTTATTTTAATATAAAACAAAGCATAAAAATATAATAAGCATAAAATAAGTATAAAAAAATACAGATACAAACATGTGTGGTAGACTCCTCCCTCTGGACAGGAACATGTGCAGTTGACTCCATCCTCTGGACAGGATCATGGATGGAAGACATATTGCAAGCAACAGACTCCACCCTTGAATCAGGAACATGTGTGGTAGACTCTGCCCTCCGGACAGGATCGTTGGTGTTAGATTCTGACCTCTGGACAGGAACCTGTGTGGTAGATTCCGCCCTCTAGACAGATACATATGGTAGACTGCACCCTCTGGACTGGATTGTCTGCGGTAGACTTCGCCCTCTGATCAGAAACATGTGCGGTAGACTCCATCCTCTGGACAGGAACATGTGTGGTAGACTCCGCCCTCTGGACCGGATCATTGGCGGTACATGAGTGGTAGGCTCAGTGGCCCTCCCCACTGCAGTCTGTGGGGCTCGGGTACCTGGCCCCACTGAAGCTGCTGATATATAAATGAGGGCTTGGCTGAGCAGTCCTTTGCCTCTAGCTCAGGAACTGCCAGACATGTGCCATGTCTTTCAGCCCAGATCCCCCATTAACCATGTCCCAGCATGGTTCTACTCTTGCCAAATCAGGCTTGAGAATCGTTTTCCCCATCGATTAAGGGATAGTCCTCCGATGAGGGGGGCAACCCGAGCCCTTCAACCGACTCCTCCAACCACTGGGTTTGGCTGCATCCTGCCTCTGCAACCCGCTCCCAAATGGCCTACTACGTAGAGCCAGCATGTTCCCAAAAAAACGGTACCTCCACAGTTTTGGTCAGTATATATATACACAACATAGATTACACCTGGGACAAGATAATGAGGGGGCAGGTAAACAGATGAGACACAGCTGGTAGTGGGTGGAACAAGTGAGGAGAAAATGACAAAACAAACACAAACCATGTTCTAAGGTGATAGACATGACGAACACAAATAGTTTAACATACATAAGTATTCACAACCTTTGCCATGTCAAGGATGACACTGATCATCCTTCAAATGTTTCTACAGCTTGATTTGAGTATACCTGTGGTAAATTCAGTTGACTGGACATGATTTGGAAAGGCACACAGTGTTAATTTAAGGTCCAATAGTAGACAATGCATGTCAGAACACAAACCAAGCCGTGAAGTCTAAGGAATTGTTTTTAGACAGACAAGACAGGATTGTGTTTTTACACAAATCTGGGGAAGGGTATTAAAAAACTTCTGCTGCATTGAAGGTCCCAATGAGCACAGTGACCCCCATCCTCCATAAATAAAAGAACCACCAGGACTCTTCATAGAGCTGGCTACCTAGACAAACTGAGTGATTCTGCTAGGAGGGCCTTATTCAGGGAGGTGATCAAGAAATCAGTGGTGTGTCTGACTGAGCTCCAACATTGCTCTGCACGGAGAGGGGAAGCTTACAGAAGGACAACCATTTCTGTAGCAATCCAGTAGGCCCCCCTCCCGACGTGCAACTCCGGGGCGCGTAAACCAACAGACCCCAGGGCCGGCACAGGAGAGGGACCAGAAGCGCTAGACAACCAGGACTCAGACACGATCAGGACTAGGCACAGGAACAAAGACACTGACAGGCACAGACATGTACACAGTGACAGGGACTGGGATGACAAAACCAAACACCGGAATGGGGACAAGAACAGACACAGGCACAAGAAAAGGAACAGATACGGGTACAAAAACAGACACAGGTTTATACATGGGCTTGGGCCCAGAACTGGCAAATGTCCCAAAAGTCCTTGGAGCCAGTCTGGGCAAAGTTCTGGTGGTGGGCGCCGTCCCTCGAACACTAGCGGCAGGCGCCGCCCCTCGAACACTGGCGGCGGGCACCGCCCCTCGAACACTGGCGGCGGGCACCGCCCCTCGAACACTGGTGCTGGCGCCGCCTTCTGGACAGGAGATGGAGCTGGAGCTGTAGGTTCCAGCTCTTGAACTGGACCTGGAGACAGAGCTGGTGCAATGGGTTCCAGCTCCCGGACTGGACCTGGAGACAGACTTGCACCTGCGTTTGGCTCGACGGAAAGCCCCGCCCTTGGAGCGTCGACGTCAGCGGAAAGCCCCGCCCTACGGACCGCGACCTTGCCGTGAAGCTCCACCTCCCGGACTGTTGCGGAAGCAGCCCCGACGCTAAGGCAGCCTTCTCTGTGGAATACGCTGCGTCAGGAGCTGCTATAGTGGGAGGAACTGTAGCGTGCGGCACAGGCGCATCTCGGGTAGGTGGTGCTGCTGAGGCCATTGCGGCTGCCGAAGTCTGGGGTTCACTGGGCTGGACAGTCCTGCGCACATAGCTCAGGAACTGCCACACATCAGACTCATCCTTCAGCCCAGATCCCCCCATAACAGCCCGCCAACAGGCCTCACCTCTCGCCTCACCCGGCTCGAGGCTTGCAGCGTCAACCCTTAGCGGCCCCCCAAAATTCTCCCCACCGTTTGAGGAGCAGTCCTCCGGTGAGGGAGCGCCCCGAGTGTGCCACCTATGGCACTTTCTTCGCCTGCTGGTCTCCATAGCATCCTGCTGCTCCATCAGGCCACCAGAGAATGGATCCCGGCGGATAGCCAGACGGGATCCGGCAAACTTGGACAACCCTACTACTTCCATGGGTGGTCGTTCTTCCTGTAACGACTCTGGACTCACAGGTAGGAGGCGGAAGTATTTGCAGGGTTGTATTTATTAACAGATAATTCACGATTGGTAGCAGACACGAAAACACGACACGAGTAACCACATAGTCACACAAACAAACGAGAAGAACGACCTGGACTAACTGAGACAAGGGAGTTATATACACACACGATAAGGAGACACGGCTGGGACATGATAACGATGGGGCAGGGTTACAGATGGAACACAGCTGGGAATGGGAGGAGACATGACATGTGCTCAAAAGCACATGGAACAGTAAACAACACAGACAGACCAGCGGGACGTGACACCACCAGTCAGGCACATATTGTAGAGTGGCCAAATGGAAGCCACTTTTGAGTAAAAGGCATATGACAGCCCATCTGGAGTTTGCCAAAATGCAACTAAAGGGTCCTCAGACCATGATAAACAAAAGGATTGAACTTTTTGTACTGAATGCCAAGTATCATGTCCAGAAGAAACCAGGCACTGCTCATCACCTGGCTAAATCTGTTCCTACAGTGAAGCATGGTGGTGGCAGGATCATGCTGTGGGGTGTTTTTCTGCAGCAGGAACTGGGAGACTACTCAGGGTCAAGTGAAAAATGACTGCAGCAATGTACAGAGACATCCTTGATGATAACCTGCTACAGAGCACTCTGGACCTCAGACTAGGTTTATCTTCCAACAGGACCACAACCCTAAGGACACAGACAAGGTAACAGTGGCTTCAGGACAACTTTGTCATTGAGTGGCCCAGTTAGAGACTTGAACCTGATTGAACATCTTTGGAGATATCTAAAATGGCTGTTCACCGACACTACCCATCTAATCTGATGGAGCTTGAGAGATTCTGCAAAGAGGAATGGCGAAACCTCCCCAAAACCAGTGCCAAACATGTAGCATCATACTCAAAAGTTTCTTGAGGCTGTAATTGTTGCCAAAGGTGCTTCAACAAAGTATTGAGTAAAGGCTGTGAAAATTTGTGTACATTATATTTTTATGTTTTATTTGTTTATGAATTTACAAATAAACATTTCTCACTTTGTCATTGTGCAGTATTGTGTGTCAAATTTTGAGGGAAAAAATTTATTGAATCCATTTAGAGTTCATGTTTATCTGCTCCAGAAAGTCCTATTGTATTGGCATACTCTTCTCTACAGGGACTACACAGGCTGTGTGCATGCATTTACACATCTTTGTCAGCAATGGGTGCAACTTAAAGTAGCTAAATGCATTTATTTACAATGGGTATCTATAAACATGCAGTGGACATACAGTGCAGCTGAGCTCAGTACAGCACAGATTGGTTTCTATTTTCAAGGGTTATAACAATATTAAAAAAGATAAATGTTAAATGAATATTAAAACATAATATTAAATCAGTTCCACCAGAACAATAGCCTAGTCATTCGAGTGAGTGTGTCTCCACATCACAAGCCCCACCTTCCCTCTTACACTTTTCTGTGATAGGCTGCACCTAGATGCTCAGTGTTGATTACTGACAGTGGGTTCAGGTAAGGATGGTAAATGAGAGATGATGGGAAACAGAAGAGTGTATTGGCCGAATTTCATATTTCTATTAAAACTCATTATATTAATTTAGACTGTGTATTAATCTTGCACTGATATTACTATACCATTATAACATTAATAGTTAATATGCACTTTTTGCTCCAGGACTGGAAATGATGTTCTAGACTGCTTTTATAGGAACATATGTATGATGAATTAATGCATTTAGCTACTTTAAGTTGCACCCATTGCTGACAAAGATGTGCAAATGCATGCACACTGCCTGTGTAGTCCCTGTAGAGATGAGTATGCCAATACAATAGGACTTTCTGGAGCAGATAAACATGAACTCTAAATGGATTCAGTTCATTTATGTATGTATGTATGTATGTATGTATGTATGTATGTGAGAAACAGGGATGATGTGATAAATCTAGTTATTACTGCACTTATTCAACAAGGAGTGTGTGTGTGTGTGTGTGTGTGTGTGTGTGTGTGTGTGTGTGTGTGTGTGTGTGTGTGTGTGTGTGTGTGCATGTGTGTGTGCAGTAGGTCATTATTGATGGTTAAACCCTGTTTTGCATGTGCACACTTCATTAACTCAGAGCAAACACAAAGTACAGTTCCCATAAATCCTCATTCACACAACCTCCTGTGTGTGTGTGTGTGTGTGTGTGTGTGTGTGTGTGTGTGTGTGTGTGTGTGTGTGTGTCCACGATGCCTCATTTCCCAGCAGTCAGTGGGGTGGCAAATAAACGAACAGAAATCATAGCCTATAATCCTCCAGGATGATTCTGCTCACGATGTTGGAGGAATTGGAGTGTCCAAAGTTTCTCATCATTGCATCAACACACACACACACACACACACACACACACACACACACACACACACACACACACACACACACTTGTACAATGAATAAATCACCTTGTTGTTCAAAACCCATTTAATGTCTTGCCCTCTCTCTTTCTCAAACATTTCAATTTCTACATCCTTTCACACACACACACACACACACACACACACACACACACACACACACACACACACACACACAGCAAAACAAACACCTTAATACCTTCATACCTCCACTATTTATCCTGAGAAGGAAGGAGAGAGCATCTGTACTATAGAATTTCAGATGACCCCTGCACCCTAGAAAGTACAAACACTGTGAAGTACACCTCAGCACCCAATATAATATATTATATATAGCTTGTAAAATAAAAGCTCTATCTACACCCAGCATCGTGCCCTCAAAAGGTCAAGAAATAAAAGCTTGCATTACACAGTGCATAGTTTCCGTCAAAGGTCATGAAATAAAGGCTTCTTCTACATACTGCATCATGACCTACAAAGGTCATTGAATACAGGGCCCTGACATGGTAACCTACAAAGGCTGTGAAATAGTTCATTGCCACATAGTGCACAAAAAGGATTCTTCTGCTCCCTACCCAGTCCACTACTATTCTGCTCCCTAAATAGTGCACTAAAATAAACACTTCTTCTACTTCCTACATTGCACACTACATGAGCCACGAAATAAATGCTTCTTCTGCTCCCTACTTAGTTCACTACCTGAACCATGAAAGGTTCAGGTACCTTCTTCTGCTCCCTATAAAGTGCACAACATGAGATATGAAAGAAATGCTTCTTCTGCTACCTACATAGCGAAGAAAGAACGGCTTCTCCTCAAGTATTGTAACAGTTATATTGTTTATTGTATTGTTTAGATCATTCAGATTTATTGAATTTGCTTTTTGGGAAATAAATATTTGAGGAAAATATTGGCAATTTGTTTATAATCAGTTATACAGTGTTGATAGTTAAAAAAACTAGTGCTTGCTTTTATCAGGCTAGATTATTGCAATGCACTATTGTCAGGTGGTTCAAACAGGAACCTAAATAGACTTCAGCTGTAGCCAGGGTCCTAATATAAAACTAGAAAATTTGAACATATTAGTCCAAAGTTACAGGATGCGCCCATGTTAATGTTACCTTCTGGTTCTCTCCTTAGTTAGGCTGTTATAGTCAGATCTGCTGGAGTCACTCGCTACACACATTTTCTATAAATCTAAACATCAAATTAATTACATCTCTGTACCTTTTTCAAGTTAATGATGACCTTGGTGAAAAGCTAACCTTGAACTCCTCTGCACCATCTGAGAGGGACCCTGAGCTCCCCTACCACAACTTCACATTGGCTTCCCACCTTCTGGCTACTGGACCTGGACTAGTTGCCCACTCACCACCAGCAACTATGTAGAAATTTACATAGACCCAAATTAGTTGCTACTGATACTATGTCCACCAGTGAACTAACATCACACAAGTACACCAGAGTATTAGAACAGATGTGTGGGGGCTCAGTGTCCCCTAAATAACTATGTATTAAGTAGTTTGTCCAGAAGAAGGTGGGGTCCACCTTGTGAGACTGGTTCCTCCCAAGGTATCTTCCTCCAGCTCTGAGGGAGTGTTTCCTTGACACTGTCACCCTTTGGCTTGCTCACAAGGGGGTTCATGTCTTATGCTTTGTTCATGTGTTGTTAACATTTTTTATTTTTTCATTTCTGTAAAGCTGCTCTGCTTTGTTGTGAAGAGCTATATAAATACATTCCGATTTGATTTGTTGGACTAAGCCCTGTTTCTGAATCCATTAGGTGGGATTTTCTCACTTTGTAAGGTTTTATATAATAGAACAGACTTGTCTACAACATTCATATATACTATGTTATTATCCATCCATCCATCCATCTTCTTCCGCTTTATCCGGGGCCGGGTCGCGGGGGCAACAGTCTAAGCAGGGAAGCCCAGACTTCCCTCTCCCCCGACACCTCAGCCAGCTCCCCAGGAGGGACCCCGAGGCGTTCCCAGGCCAGCCGAGAGACATAGTTCCTCCAGCGTGTCCTGGGTCTACCCCGCGGTCTCCTCCCGGTAGGACGTGCCTGGAACACCCCCCCAGGGAGACGCCCAGGGGGCATCCGAAACAGATGCCCGAGCCACCTCAACTGGTTCCTCTCGATGTAGAGGAGCAGTGGCTCTACTCCGAGTTCCTCCCGTGTAGCCGAGGATCTCACCCTATCTCTAAGGGAGCGCCCGGCCACCCTGCGGAGGAAACTCATTTCGGCCGCTTGTATCCGCGATCTTGTCCTTTCGGTCATTACCCACAGTTCATGGCCATAGGTGAGGGTGGGAACGTAGAGTGACCAGTAAATGGAGAGCTTCGCCTTTCGGCTCAGCTCCTTCTTCACCACAACGGACCGGTACACCGACCGCATGACTGCGGCGGCAGCACCGATCCGTCTGTCAATCTCACGCTCCTTCTCACCCCCACTCGTGAACAAGACCCCGAGATACTTGAACTCCTCCACTTGAGGCAGGACAACTCCACCGATCTGGAGAGGGCAAGCCACCCTTTTCGAGAACCATGGCCTCAGATTTGGAGGTGCTGATTCGCATCCCAGCCGCTTCACACTCAGCTACGAACCGCTCCAATGCCTGCTGAAGGTCCTGGCCTGAAGAAGCCATCAGGACAACATCATCTGCAAAAAGCAGAGATGATATCCTGTGGTTCCCAAACTGGACCCCCTCCGGCCCCTGGCTGCGCCTAGAAATTCTGTCCATAAAGGTTATGAACAGAACCGGTGACAAAGGGCAGCCCTGCCGGAGTCCAACATGCACCGGGAACAGGCCCGATTTACTGCCGGCAATGCGCACCAGGCTCCTGCTCCGGTCGTACAAGGACCTGACAGCCCTTAACAGAGGGCCCCGGACCCCATATTCCCGGAGCACCCCCCACAGAGTACCCCGAGGGACACGGTCGAATGCCTTCTCCAAATCCACAAAACACATGTGGACTGGTTGGGCAAACTCCCATGAACCCTCAAGCACCCTCCGGAGGGTATAGAGCTGGTCCAGTGTTCCGCGGCCAGGGCGAAAACCGCATTGTTCCTCCTGAATCCGAGGTTCGACTAACGGCCGAATTCGTCTCTCCAGTACCCTGGCGTAGACTTTCCCGGGGAGGCTGAGAAGAGTGATCCCCCTATAATTGGAACACACTCTCCGGTCCCCCTTTTTAAACAGGGGAACCACCACCCCGGTTTGCCACTCCAGGGGCACTGTCCCCGTCCGCCACGCGATGCTGCAGAGGCGCGTCAGCCAGGACAGCCCAACAGCATCTAGAGACTTGAGATACTCTGGGCGGATCTCATCCACCCCCGGAGCCCCACCACTGAGGAGCTTACAGACCACCTCAGTGACTTCCGCCCGGGTGATGGGCGAGTCCTCCTCAGAGTCCTCAGCCTCACCTTCTACGTTAGAAGACGTGATGGTGGGGTTAAGGAGGTCCTCGAAGTATTCCTTCCACCGCCCAACGATATCCCCGGACGAGGTCAGCAGCTCCCCGCCCGCACTGTAAACAGTGTCAGCAGGGTACTGCTTCCCCCTCCTGAGGCGCCGGATGGTTTGCCAGAATCGCTTCGGGGCCGACCGATAGTCCTTCTCCAGGGCCTCCCCGAACTCCTCCCAGCTCCTGGTTTTTGCCTCCTTGACCGCCCTAGCAGCAGCACGCTTAGCCTCTCGGTACCTGTCGGCTGCGTCGGAAGACCCAGAGGCCAACATGGCCCGATAGGTCATCTTCTTCAGCTTGACGGCATCCCTTACTTCCGGTGTCCACCACCGGGTTCGGGGATTGCCGCCACGGCAGGCACCAGTGACCTTGCGCCCGCAGCTCCGGACGGCCGCGTCAACAATGGAGGTTGAGAACCTGGTCCACTCAGACTCAATGTCCCCCGCCTCCCCAGGTAGCTGTGAGAAGCTCTCCCGGAGGTGGGAGTTGAAAGTTTCCCTGACAGGTGGCTCAGCCAGACGTTCCCAGCAGACCCGCAGGATACGTTTCGGCCTGCCAGGTCTCTCCTGCCTGCCCCTCCGCCAGTGGATCCAACTCACCACCAGGTAGTGATCGGTTGACAACTCTGCCCCTCTCTTCACCCGAGTGTCCAAGACATAGGGCCGGAGCTCAGATGAGACAATAACAAAGTCTATCATTGATCTCCGGCCTAGGGCGTCCTGGTGCCATGTGCACTTATGGACGCCCCTATGCTCGAACATGGTGTTCGTTATGGACAATCTGTAACTGGTGCAGAAGTCCAACAACAGAACTCCGCTCGGGTTCTGATCGGGGAGGCCGTTCCTCCCAATCACTCCTCTCCAGGTATCACTGTCGTCGCCCACGTGGGCGTTGAAGTCCCCCAGCAGAACAACGGCGTCCCCAGTTGGGGCACTTTCCAGTACCCCCCCCAAGGACCCCAAGAAGGTCTAGTACTCTGCACTGCCGTTCGGCCCGTAGGTACAAACTACAGTCAGAGTCCTCACTCCTACCCGAAGGCGCAGAGAGGCGACCCTCTCGTTCACTGGGGTAAACCCCAACACGAGACGGCTGAGATGGGGAGCTATAAGCAAGCCCACACCAGCCCGGCGTCTCTCCCCCTGGGCAACTCCAGAGTAGTGGAGGGTCCAACCCTTCTCGAGGAGTTGGGTTCCAGAGCCCAAGCTGTGCGTGGAAGTGAGCCCGACTATCTCTAGCCGGTACCTCTCGACCTCCCGCACAAGCTCATTCTCCTTCCCCCCCAGCAAAGTGACGTTCCACGTCCCAACAGCTAGCCGCTGTGTCCAGGGATCAGGCCGCCGAGGACCCCGCCCTCGACCGCCACCCAATCCACAAAGCACCCGACCCCAATGGTTTCCTCTGTGGGTGGTGGGCCCACAGGAGGAATGGCCCACGTTGCCTCTTCGGGCTGGGCCCGGCCGGGCCCCATGGGCAAAGACCCGGCCACCAGGCGCTCGCTCCCGAGCCCCAACCCCAGGCCTGG
>CM067511.1:16623176-16993176 GCA_034509495.1 Acestrorhynchus altus | reverse complement strand
CTTATATTTTCCTCTTTTGTTTCTCTGCTGTCTGCCCTCGTATGCCCCCTTCCTATTTCCGCTTGTCCATGGCAGGATGACAGTGCAGGTTGCTGTGGTGTTGACAGGGTCAGTGCAAGCTGCAGTGAGAGGCAGTAAAGAAAGGGAAAAAACAATGTGATGGGGATTGGTGCGGTCGTTTGTAATATTAGTCTTCTAGAGCAGTAAGGTGTGTATGGTGTGTTCAGGGTTCTATGAGTATCAGCCCACTGTTCATAAACTTGGGTTTGTTGAGTGACTTTGAGGGAGTTGCTGACATGATAGATTTACATGTCATTTAATTTAACTTAATTTCATTAATTAGTTGCACATTTTTTAGCTATTATCCAGTTACCTATATCTGATGAGTGTAATACCTCTAATCAGCCAGAAGAGGACATGTCCCTTTTATGAGTTTTACAGTCTTTTTCTTCCTATAGCTTTGCAGGAGATTTCATCTCTGTGAATATTGACACCTTCAGTAAATTGTGGTATATACTCATATATTTCATCTTTAGCTTGATGCCATTTGCATATCAAGTCATCTTCTACTCTTGTAGCTATTCACACTTCACAAAGACATTTTGTCCCAGGTGTGTGTAGTTCTGCAACCAGACAGGAACAGCAGATACCATTAACACACACACACACGCACACACATACACACACATGCACACACATACACACACACACACACACTCACACACACAAACACACACACACACACACACACACACACACACACACATACACACACAAACACAAACACACACACAGAGACAAATATCTCCTCACTCCAGCTTTCCATGGCCCTGTGTGTTTGACCTTGAGATGCTCACATTGCCAGCTGCACTTCTCCTCTTCATTATATCTGAACATCTGAACACTTTAAAGTCTAACGATGATACTTCAATTAAAGCACTGCTGGATTAATTACTGTCAGCAAAAACAGGTTACGAGCTCAGAGCCATTAACGTCTTAAACTCATCAGGCTAAAAATAAATCTCTCGCTTTATTTCATCTCCTTTCTACAAAGAACCCTTCAGCCCTGATCAGTCCTGTTTAATTAGCCCTCTCACTGATTACCTTTACTGTACAAACATCTCACACTCATCACACCATCACAGGATAATATCCCCTACACACTCTGTATGTGGGTGTTATTAAACCAGCATGTACACACTGACATTAACTATACATCTAAGTGTTTATGGACACCTTCGAATCAGTGTATTCAGTTTCTTTATGTTGGACCCATTGCTGACGCTGATGTGCAAATACATATGCGGCTTCTCTAGTCTAGTTGGTTTTGCTGAAATGTGAACGGAAATCTTTACTCTCCAACAAACTTCTGGCTCAAGAATCCAGATTCATCTGACCAGTCTGGTCAAGGTGTTATCTGGCAAACTTTAGTGTTGCCAGGATGATGTTTTGTATATAATACATATGTTTTTGCTTTTCACTTTACAGGCCTGTGCAGAAGGCTACAGAAGGGTGAATGGGACGGTGTATCAGGGAGTGTGTGAGCTTTGCCAGTGCCACAAACACACAACACACTGCGATGATGTCACTGGATACTGCCTGGTAAATGAAATACACACACACACACACACAGTGACAGTAGTATAGTGTAATCTTTCTTTCTTTCTTTCTTTCTTTCTTTCTTTCTTTCTTTCTTTCTTCTTTAGGTTATTTGTTTCTTTTCCAGCCAGTGTGTGTGTGTGTGTGTGTGTGTGTGTGTGTGTGTGTGTGTGTGTGTGTGTTTGCATGTTTATTACATTGGGTGAAGCGTGGAAAAGCCTGAGAAAACTGCATATCTCATTTCATTAGCCACCAGTGCCGCTGCCATTTGGCTGTGTGCCAGTACATAATGTTTAATCAGGTTACGTACACTCCTGCAGTCACTCGTGATTACTCTACAGATCATCCAGCACACGGAGAGAGGGTAGAGGGGTACAGTGATTGTGGGGTCCTCTCCTGTTTACATTGTTGCATGACCAGATTTTTCTGTTATGCCTTAAAGACAGACATATATATCTATATCTATATTTATACTGTATATAGATAGATAGATAGATAGATAGATAGATAGATAGATAGATAGATAGATGCACTAATTTCAGATTCAGAACTCTGACCTATCATTTTGATTAGAAAATAATGAAATATTAATATTTTCTATAAAATTCTGTAAAACAAATAAAAAGCAAACCTTTTTTACAAGCCAAATAGAAATTAAATGCTAAGTTGTGTTTAAGGGTGTTTTCATACTTCTGACACTGAACTGGTACTGGGCTCACTTATTTCTTGTGACTTATTTCTTCTGGTTTGCTTCATACAAAAGAAGTCCATTTGAAAAGTGGATTGATTTCACAAATTCAAATGTCACCTTTCTGCACACATTTCTGTAAGGAGCAGTGTTCTATACAGGCAATAAGTTGAAGCACACGTGACAAAATGAATCAGTCTGGCAACCCCACGTGACATCAAGAGTAAATAATTTCCACACTCACAGCAGATTTCAGGAAGACTAGAGATCAGTACTCTGTACTACTCCTGGGCTCAAAAACAGCTTTTTCACTTGACCAAACTCATGTTCCTTCATTACTTTGGCATTGTATTGTCTTCTTTACTCACTGCAAATACCTTCACACTCATTACATTGTGTGTGTGTGTGTGTGTGTGTGTGTGTGTGTGTGTGTGTGTGTGTGTGTGTGTGTGTGTGTGTGTGTGTGTGTGTGTGTGTGCAAGTGCTGCTGTGACTTGAGGTGAAGCCTTGTGCGGTGCATGAGTGTATATTTGACCAGCACAGTCACCAGTCATCAGCAGAACTGGCCCTTTGATTGGTGCCTCTTTATATGTAAATGAACTTTATTGTTGCCCCGTGCTGTGCCTCATTGTAAAGAATAGGTGTAGGTTACTGAGGTTACGGTTAGGTTTAGGTGTAGGTTACTGAAGTTAAAATTAGGTTTGTGTGTAGGTTACTGAGGTAAATTTAATGTTGGGTTTAAGTGTGGGTTACTGAGGTTAGGACTAGGGTTAGGCTTAGGTGTAGGTTGCTAAGGTTACTGAGGTTAGGGTTAGTGTTAAAACTAGGTGTATGTTACTCAGGTTAATGTTGGGTTTAGGTGTGGATTAGTGAGTTTAGGGTTAGGTCTAGGTGTAGGTTACTTATGTTAGGGTTAGGGTTATGCTTAGCTGTTGATTACTGTGGTTAAGGTTAATGTTGGGTTTAGGTGTGGGATAGGGTAAGGAATATGCTTACGGTGTAGGTTGCTGAGGTTAAGGTTGGGTTTAGGTGTAGGTTAATGAAGTTAAATTTAGGGTTAGGTTTAGTTGTTGGTTACTGAGGTTAAGGTTGAGGTTGGGTTTAGGTGTAGGTTACTGAGATTATGTTGTATGTAGGTTAGGTATAGTTGTCATTTACTGAGGTTAGGGTTAGGCTTAGGTGTAGGTTTCGGAGGTTAAAGCTATGTTTTTGTCAAGCATTGCTTGCCTATGCTAATTCAAAAATCAAAGGCAGGCCTTACTAAAATAGCAAAACCATGTTAATGTGTGTAATTAGGAAGTCATTTTTTATAATCTTTTTAGTTTCAATTGTGTGTACTTTTGTGTAAAAGAATGTGTGATTATGTGCTCTCTCAGTATTTAATAGGAATGTGTGTGTGTGTGTGTGTGTGTGTGTGTGTGTGTGTGTGTGTGTGTGTGTTGTACAGGGCTGTAAACACCACACCACAGGCCCACGCTGTGACAAATGTCTTCCTGGTTATTATGGTGACGCCACTAAAGGAACAGCCAGTGACTGCCAGCTGTGCGCCTGCCCCCTAAACGCTCCCTCCAACAAGTATGGCATTCATTCACGCCCCCTCTTTCATTTGGGTCATTTGACCTTGTTAATTAAACTGCTGATCCAATTTTACCTTGGTAGAGTATTAAGAGTACCTTCCTACTTAGCACTGGCCATAACAAAACCAGTCCTAGTATTTACTGTATTAATCTATGTAATCAAGAATGTTAATACTGAACATTTATTAGTGATTTATTTCTGTAATGTGATCTTTAATGTGATTATGTTAGCGTAGTCTTATGGTCTCACCTACCATTTAAACCTGAAGACAAATTAGGCCTGGTCTTGGGACTAAATTTCAGTTCTGGTCCTGGGGTTTTGGATTGCTGTACACTTTGCTGAATTCCTTGCATTAACAGACCTACAAAAACTTGGCAACTAACAGTAGAGTTGAATCAGGTGTGTTTAAGCAGCAAAAGCACAAACCTTTACCCAAATCTGACACTCAATTCATTCAAGAAAGAAATGTTACCCTGTATTCAAGGACTTAAAACAATGAGAACTGTTAGATACACAATATAAACAAAAGCACAGGTATTAGACTGTCTCTACTGTGCAACAAAAACTTTGCTATGAGGATTTGAATGCATTCAGTGACAAGAGCATTAGTGAGGTCCGGATATTGGAACAACATGACCCCACCTCATTCCCAACTGTCCAAATCTGAAATCCCAAAAGTGGCATTAGGTGTGATGCAAATAGGTTCATGTTTGTCTGGTCCAGAGTCCTATTCTATTGGCAGTTTATCTCTGCAGACTAGACAAGCTCTGTGTGCATTTGCAAATCTGTGTCAGCAATGTGAACAGCTTATACAAACATTTGGACATGATGATTTTGATTTGGACATGATGATTTTAGATGATTTATTTTCCTAAGGAAAGAAAGTATTTTTCTGCTTTTAGACTAAATTTGATTGCATCTAAAAAATAAATTTGCATGGAGAAAGAAGAACCCAGACACTATTAAATGAAATGACTTTGCAGAGAAGGTTTGACTGATCCCTCTTACTGAGCTTCCGAAAAACATCAAGGCTAATGGCTGCTGTAATTATTGCTAACACGATGTCGTGTTCAGTTTAGATTTCACACTGTGTCTCTGCCGCAGTCAGCAGAACCGTACTACGTGTTGTGTTTCACCGCTGTTACAGTGCTCTGACAGATACTGATCAGTGGTCTGTTGCTGTGAATCTCCCCAGCACTGTAGCCTCAGCGTGGACTGGGCTAACAATCACTCCATTCTAGCATGCAAATGAGTAATCCCTGTTGGTCAGTGAGGGGTTGTTGGCCCCAGAGGCGTCCAAAACCTGGCAGCTGAGCATTCCACTGCCCTGGGCAGAGGGGCTAAAGAAAGAAAGCCCCCCCACTCTAGCCCTGCATTCCCAAAAACTGACCTGGCAAGGAATCTGCCAGAGTCAGGAATAGCAAAAGAAACCTGACTCTGTCTTCCTCGCCTCATAGAACACTAACACCCTAAATTTGGGTTCTTCCTCTTCCTCGCTCTCCTGAAAGTGTTCCAGAGATGTAGAGGTGCTTATGAGGAGTGCAAGGATGGTGTTGTTGACCTGTTTCTCTTTACTGTTTATTCTTTTGGGGACAACATTTGCACAAAAACATCACAGCTTCAGTCCAACATGTCACCAAGATGCCCGTGGTCAGCTGATCTGTGACCGGTGTCAGCCAGGTTACACAGGCCCTCGCTGTGACAGGTGAGTTACCTGGGTTTATTAAACATAAACACACATGCATACAGACACACACACACACACACACACACACACACACACTGTTGTCTCATTGACCACACTGTTTATTAATGTGGAGAGACCTAGTGGATTACCATAGTTTGTGCCTTGAACGTCAACAAGGTCATGCTGTAGTTTTATGTGAATAATTACAGCTGGTAGTTTGACTGAAACAAGTGGAAATAGTAAACATTTTACAATCCACCCGAGTGTGTAAGTAGAGACTTTACTATCATCTGAATATAACTGTCATTGTGTTTTCCTGTGTCTGCTTAATTTGGAATCAGATGAACAACCCTTTACATTTCAAATGCAAAAAACAATACAAAACAGAAAAGAATCAAAAGAGCAGACTTGAATATATCCACACAGATTCTAAATGTAATTCATTGTATAGCCACACAAATACTCATATAAATGCTTTAATAAATAGCATAGAAAAATATTAAACCTCTTCAATTGTCTAGCAGTTCTAATTGACTCACTGAAATGAAAATGCTACTATACAGACTTTTATTACTTTAAGGAATTTGACTTTGTTTTGGGGTGCACATTTATTGAGGCTGTCCAGGCAAAACATGTAGCTCCAAAAGATCCAAAATGAATGGAAGTTAATGTAAAACAAGTTTGGATTATTTCTGATTATCTAAATTCCTGTACACAGTGTACAGTACACCTGTAGGGCTAAAATAATGGAAAACTGACAAAAATGGAAATGTTTTTCATGGATGGAAGTACATTTATATGCATGCATATATGTATATGTGTATATACAGCAAGCAATAACTATGACTTGAAGGGTTAATACAGATGCCACTCATTTATCTGTGTCTGTATGGAGCATATATGGTATCATTGCTCTATGAAAGCTTGTACAGTAATATTATATATTTCTGTAATATCCTCTCATTCAAGTCCAGGACAGTGATGTAAGAGCTATAAACACAGCCATACAGTTGGCACACATTTTTGAGCTGGGCTGGCTCTGTAATCTTTTATTAATCCATGGTCAGTTTGGTTCAGCTGTGTTACGTAGACACAGAGTGCATCACCTCATCTGAGCAATGAAGTACATTTTGATTTCAAGTGCACTTGCAAAAGCAGTGCTAGTCAGAATGGGTGCTTTGTCAGCCGGGGTAACAGAATGACTAATTAGTGCTTTCCTTACAGCATGTTGAGCTCATGTTGGCTAAATTTTAAACCAGTGAATTTTCCTGTCAAATAAACAAATACAGTAAAAGCAGTTAAGAGAATTAGGCTACTGGTGGCAAAACAATGTTCTGAGGAGTCTGATAAATGTGAGTTGCCTTTGTGGGATTGTTGAGTGGATGATCTGGACTTCAGTGGTATGGGCTTTCTTTAAGACTAATGGAATGCACTTTATTTTTCATTAGTTTTTGAACAGGGTCAATAACCCAGTGATTGACCCCCAATTAGTGGCTTTTTAATGAGATTACATTCAGAACCTCCTGTTATTGGATGTGGTCAGGGGTATTGATAATTCTAATTGATCTGTGCCTGTTTCGCTGGCTAAATGCACTTACAGAAAAGTGCTTCTTCCACTTTGTGTGTGTGTGTGTGTGTGTGTGTGTGTGTGTGTGTGTGTGTGTGTGTGTGTGTGTGTGTGTGTGTGTGTGTGTGTGTGTGTGAAGACTGAATTGCTCCTTTACCCAACAACAAAAAAAAACAAACATTTCAAATCAAAACCTTGTAACTTCATATTAAAACTCAAGGGAGTGTTCACACAGTACACAATAAAAAATTCACAATATTGTCCAATTGTACAATACATACATACAAATATATATATATAGATAGATAGATAGATAGATAGATAGATAGATAGATAGATAGATAGATAGATAGATAGATAGATAGATAGATAGATAGATAGATAGATAGATAGATAATAGAATGGCAGCAGATCATCTTCTATTTAGTCCCAATCTTGTCTTATGAAGATGACAAATGGATCCTTATTTGAGGCAATGCTGTCAGTACCAAGAATAGATCAAAAACAAATGATGTTTAACAATCATAATAGCTACACTTAAGAGTAAAAAGGTACAAAATAAGCTTTTATGTTGCTGTAAAATAATAATAAAAATCAAATAATTAGATAATAAATAAATAAATGAATATATGTAAGAAATCTAAAATATAAAACATTAGTTAAGAAGTAAATAAAGATATAAATAAGTATTTATAATTTCATAATATATATATGTTAATATTTATATCAACATTAATAAAATCGTAGCTTAACTGGATTGGACATTAGGTTAGGTATGACACTGGATGCTGAACAAGGAGTTCTGACTCTCAATTCATTCTGAAGGTTCAGTGGTAGAGGTTGGGGGCTCTGAATGTCCACTGCCTCAGAGTCCAACAGTGTTGTACTTTGTGTGTATATATATATATATATATATATATATATATATATATATTTCAATGCTGCTGAGCATTGTGGATAATGGTGATTCCATGCTGAATGCTCTTCTGGCTTGGCTAAGGAAAAAAAAATTACCCTGATGCTCAAGTTCTTTCTGCTAATGTTAGCTCTTAGAGTCTTTTTTTAGAATTGTGTAGTAAGTGATGTAGTTTTTGGTAAATCACAACACTAAGGCTGTTCAAAGTAGCCTAGCAAGTCAGACTTTTATCAAAACTGATGTGTTGCAATGGTGTAATCTAGAGATAGTCCCATTTTTTTTTGACCTACTACCGTACAACCTGTTTTACTAAGTGTGTGTATTGAAGGACACTTAGTTTTGAACAGCCAAAACCAAGTAAGTATGTAGGACCTGATTTCAGTTATTTTTCTACTAAACTACTAGAACATTTAATGGAGGTTTTTAGAGGGTTTTATTCACACCAGACCCCAGAGGCGTTGTGAAGACCTGGTTCTGATATTTGACCCCTTCCAATAGACAGATTAGATTTTTGTACCATTTCAGGCTCCCTGCTGTCCCACGGTGGCACGGAGACAGTATTGCCTACTTTCTTTCCGCTATTCTAACCTGTCACAATCTCTGCACACAGATGGAGAGGGAGAAATAGACAGGAGGCAATAGGGGAGAGATGATAAAACGAATGGGGGGTGAGGTGAAGAATAGGAAGGGGACAGAGAGAACCATACAGCACAGTAAGGTACTGATAATGTATTGTGTATATTTCAATATTAACTAATATTTTGTATCTTTTTATTTCTGGGCTGGTGATTAAAATAACCAATGTTGATTATTCTTTTTATTTTTATTTTCATCATTTGACCCAACACTCTCTAAACTGCTGAAAGCAGCAGTATTTTGCTCTTGTGTGTGTGTGTGTGTGTGTGTGTGTGTGTGTGTGTGTGTGTGTGTGTGTGTGTGTGTGTGTGTGTGTGTGTGTGTGTGCATGCTGGGGGTGGGGGGGGATGCGGGAGGTGCTGTATGTATGTCCAGATTGGACTTATGGCACCAGAATGTTAACTGACTTAAACATACAAACTTCCCCAACATACAAATTACTGGCAATTTGCCTGTTCTTGTCTATTACATCTCTTTAATAGCTGTTCCTTTGAAAACGAAAATGAATTGTGTTGAAAAATGCTAATCTGAGTATAAATTTACCCAAAAAGGAGTTACGATGTATGGCTGTTCACATCATAAATAGCAGTAAAACCATTATACTACAATAGCAAAATAGGGCAAGAGGGGTACAAAAGCCACCAAGAATTGATGTGCAAATAGTTCCATTACCAGTACACACATATTTACTATCTCATATATATATATATATATATATAGGATAGAAGATGAGCAGAGATTCACTGCTCACTAATCAACCAAGTGAGAAACCTGCAAGGAAAATCAAGCTATTATGCTTATTACATTTTGCGTCTGTACATAAAGAGAGGTTTAATGGCATCTGAGGGCGTGAACAGGCTTTTAATTGAGTAGAACAAGCTAGTTCAGAACCTGCAACATGATTGGATGAGATTGCATGCATGCGAGTAAGACAAAGGAAAACAGACATACATGCAGGGTCTTGATGATTTATTCAAAGAAGCAAACACAGGATACAAAAACAAACAGACTGACAAAGGCTAACAATCACACTGTAAGAAACAAACAAAGTATACCCAGGGATACAAACAAACAAACAAACTGACAAGATCATTAGGTAACAAGCAAAAGGACTAACCAAGACTGACTGAAAACCAGGACCTTAAATACATGGACAACATGGGGTTACAAATGAGACACACAGATTGGAATGGATGCAGTAAAGATGGAGACAAGACTAAAGAAACACATAAAGAAGGTTCATGGGGAAAAACCAAACGATGTAGATGAGACGAGAGACAGGGAGCCAACAGACAGATTAAATGATTTATGAGGTCTTAAAAATTTAAGGAACAATAGAACTATATATCTCTTCCATGCTTTTTGTCTCCTTCTGCCCCTTCTCCAATTGTTCATTGTTTCATCCTACCCCATTGGTTACCTTAACAACTGTTTGTCATTTATCATTGTTTTTATTTGCCTTTTGTCTAC
Source organism: Acestrorhynchus altus (assembly GCA_034509495.1). Classification (NCBI taxonomy): domain Eukaryota; kingdom Metazoa; phylum Chordata; class Actinopteri; order Characiformes; family Acestrorhynchidae; genus Acestrorhynchus; species Acestrorhynchus altus. The sequence continues at coordinate 16,983,035 of CM067511.1, read as the reverse complement.
CCTCTGTCATGTGTGTATGGAGTTTTGTAATAATTGGGTTATCTACGTTGACAGTCTGGTTCACCGTGCCTAATCCAGCCTCGCTAACTTTTTAGTGACAAAAGTATTTTTAACTGGTTATTGTGCACTACACATGAAAATCCAAAGAGGCTTCATGCTGTCTGACATACAGCATTTAATTTTTAAATCTGAAACAAAGCTTAGATCACAGAAGTTGTTCTTACTATTTAGTTTCTATATGTGATTAGCCATGGGATTACCACGCTGCAAGAGATCAATTTCTATAAAGTTTCCTCTTCTATCTATCTATCTATCTATCTATCTATCTATCTATCTATCTATCTATCTATCTAATTCATTCATCTATCTATCTATCTATCTATCTATCTGGCGGAAATATTAGTTTTGCAATACCCAATTACACCTTAATTTTACTGGACCTTTGGAACTATACCATTTCTCTGGGAAACAATGTTCTGGTGTTGGTTTCACCTCCACAAAGCGTTAAGAAGAGACAGCTGTACAGATGTTTCTAGAGTGACGGTAAATTTAGCTCCCTCTGACTCCAAGTGGCTCAGTCAATTAATGCTCTAACACTATGATCTGAAGATTGCAGGTTCAAATTCCTGCTTATTCCACAGCTGGCATCTAAGTGGCAAGCAAATTGCCATACCTTCCTGGGTGGGAAGATGACCTTCTCAAACTGGCCAACTCAGCAAACTGGATGGCATAGAGTCTGGTAAGCATTTTATTGGAGCCAGGAACCCCTGTCTGGTCGCATCAAAGATGTTGTGGTGTTTTAAAAAGAGGTGGTGGCTGATCACATGTATCAGATGGTGCTCTGATACAGCTTAGTGTTGGAAGCACTCATATTAAAATAGGGGAGATTATTATTATTGTGAGACCTAAAATTTCAGCTAGATGTAACAACCTGAAGTATAAGCTTAAGACATATCGAAATTCTTTTATTTGAAGACAGTGAGGGAAACCAAGTTTTGGGTCCTGTAATGTGCTAGCTTGGTGTTGAGACAAAAAAGTATTTAATGTTCATAAACTCCATGCTGAGCTTATCATGTCATAGTAGATTGTGTAAAATACCACAGTGCAGAAAAATTGGAGTGACTTCATTTCTGAACAGTACTGACACAGAGAAGGACACAGACTGCTAGTAAGAAGAACACAGGTAAGATCAGGAAGAATAGAACTTGTAAAAGAACACATTCTAGAATAACATAAAGTACAAGGAGCATGGATGGACACACAATTTGAAGACTATAATTTAACAACATAGAATAATTCCTTTAAAGAAAAACAGAGAACACGCTAGAAGAATCCAGAATACAGCTAGAAGAACACAGTTACAAAACAGAACACATTTAAAAGAACACAGAAGAACACGGAAAAACTAAGCTAGAAGAACAGATAAAAAGATGAATGCAACTGAGAAGAACACTGTTAGAAGAAAACAGGTAGAAGAGAAAGAAAGTAAGCGGAAAGGCCTATGGAGTGATTGACTGAGAGCTCGACTATGATACAGGAGTGAAGAAATGAAAATGAGAATGATACTGAAATGAGTTTTATTGATGTCTGGCCTTTATTCCTGTTCATTCCTCGTGTAGTCATTTATTCAGCTTGTCTGTCATATTGATCCGTTAAATAGCACAGCAGCTCTGTTCCACACTTCCGTGTTCTGTCTTCAGTTGGGTATGGATTTGATCTTGTGAACAAAGAGAGATAATCTTACTCTGGAAATATTTACTGGAAAGACTCCCACTCACACAACACAGACACACACACACACACACACACACACACACACACACACACACACACACACACAAACACACACATTATCCTCTCTCTCTCTCTCTCTCTCTCTCTCTCTCTCTCTCTCTCTCTCTCTCTCTCTCTGTAGGTGTGATAATGGTTACTTTGGTCACCCCAGTGTCCTGGGGGGGACCTGCAAGCCATGTGAGTGTAATGATAATCTGGCCCTCTCTGCTGAACGAAGCTGTGACCCAGTAACAGGTGAATGTCTACGCTGCCGTGAAGGATATGGAGGACCAGCCTGCAACACCTGCGCAGACGGTTACTATGGAGATGCCATCGTCACTAAGAACTGCCAACGTGAGTATGGAGAGTCTCTCGCTGTCTCTCTTCACTTACCAACAATTCACTTCTCTGTTGCCCTTCATCATTAAGACTCTCCAATATTTATCTGTTTTATAGACAGTAAGTTATGTCTCCAGTCATAAACTCACTGTAGCTGTTTACAGACACTTTAATGGGACATTTTACTGAAATACAAATCAGATGAAAGATTTAGGACTATGTGTGAGTGTTTGGAACAGAGGGAATTAAAATAAAGCTTATGCTGTAATGTATGCTAATGCCTACACTCTGTATGCTAATCGGGGAAACATCATCACTCTGTCCTACTTAAAACCACAATAACTCACTCTGAACACGTAACAGCCATCTGTAGGTTACAGTTGAACAGCTTGTGTTCTGGGAGCGTTTCTCTCTCTCTCTCACTCTTGGTCTCTCTCTCTCTCTCTCACACACACACACACATACACACACACACACACACACACACACACACACATACAGACTTTACATTATTAATTTATGAGTTGGACTTGTTAAAGGAAAGACATCTGTTTTCATACTGTTTTAGGAGCAACATGATAGAGAAAGAGAGATTTCGAAACCAAAATACAATAACCTATGAATTTGATTACCTTCTGAAAGATCAATTTTATGTCTGGTCTCTTTGTCTTTAGTTTGTAGGTGCAACATCAATGGGTCAGAGTCTGAGGTGTGTAATAAGCAGAATGGACAATGTGAGTGTCGGCAACATGTCATCGGCCGCCAGTGTGATGAGTGTATGGTGAGTAAACACATGACAAACAAAACAAACACAAACTACATGAAATACTCACACTCACTGGCCACTTAATTAGAATCACCTACCTTGTGTTTCCGCTCACTGGCTACTTTATTAAAAACACCTACGTTGGTTTCATTCACTGCCCACTTTATTAAAACACCTACCTTGGGTTTCCACTCACTGGCCACTTTATTAGAAACAACTGCCTTGTGGTTCCAGTCACTGGCTGCACCTACAACACCTAGGCAACGAATAAAAACTGGCTAAAACAGGCTATGCCATCAGTCACTTGTAGGCTGTTGTCTACTGTAGTAGAGCAACTGGGAACAGCTCCCAGAACTGAGTTTCCCAAAAGCCTTAGCGCAGATTACAGGTGATCACTGATCAACCTTTGTAGAGGTGTGGCTGGTACGATACGTTAGGAGACCACCACTCTGTGTTCAGCAAAGACCTAGAAAGTCCTACCCTCCTATAGACCTAGTCCTACCCTTCTTCTCTGCACCACACCACCCAGGGGAAGACCGGGCTGCAGTTGACATTTATGAGGATTCAGATTAGATTTCAGAACTCACTCCTCTTCACCTTCAGGACTGAGCTTTTCTTTGTAGGGGAAAAAGGATGGAGGGCTCCATCCCTGTATTGATTACTGTGGTCAATGCAATAAAAGTGAAAGACTGCTATCTTTTATGCCCACTGCCTACTACTTCATTTGTATAAGAAAGGTGGACAACTGGAAGACAGCGTACATCACTCCCTCTGGGCATCACCAATATCAAGTAATGCTCTTTGGGCTCAAGAATGCACCAGCCAGCTTCCAAAGATTTGTTAATAAAGTGTTAAGGGAGACCCTGCACAGTTTTGTATAGGTATACCCAGACAAAATCTAGGCTGTGATTGAATGGCCATGTCCTACCTCCCATCAGGCCTATGTGTTTCTTGGGGTTTGCTATCAGCTTCTGACGGTTTGTGCAGAATTTCAGTTCCATAGACTTCAGGACCTTTCCACTAGAACACAGAGGCTCAGATGGTCTTTACTGATATAAAGCATCAACTTACTTTACCACTGGTTCTCCAACTGCTTGACCCAAAGGAACAATTCATTGTTGAGGTAGATGCCTTAGATATTGGCATAGGTGCAGTGTTCTCCCAATGTCAAGAAGCTCCACCCCTGTGCCTACTACTCTCCCTGGCTCATGCCAACTGAGCACAACTACAACAATGAGGACAGGGAGCTCCTGGCTCTTATGTTGGCTCTGGAGGAGTGGGGACATTGGTTGGAGGGGGCCAAACACCCATTTGTGGTCTGGACAATTCAACTCTCGGCAGGCCCGGTGGGACATTGCTTTAACTTTCTGCTGTCACATAGGCCATGTTCAAAGAACAGTAAACCTGAAACCCTGACAAGACAAGGGGAAACCCAGAGTGATATTTTTTGCCATAACCCATCATTCACACTTCCCAGATCTTGGCTTTTCCTGTTGGGGAATTGAGGATACAATTCCAGAGGCCCTGACCCTGGGGGCAGACATCCCAGATGACTGTATGTCCCATCAGCTGTCCACCAGCAGGTTATTCACTGGGGGCATGCATCTCTTTCTCTGGGCATCTGGGGATCACCAAGACCCTGGAGTTCCTTTGCCAGTGCTTCTGGTATACAGAAATGGAAAGTGACATCCATGCCTTCATCACTTCTTGTCAGGTGTGCACAAGAAATAAAGCACTCTGATCTTGACCTCAGGGGGGGTCTTCCACCCTTTATCAATTCCTGCCTGTCTTTGGTGTCCCATATCAATGAAATTTGTGAAAGGCTTGCTCTCATCTTAAGGCAACACTGTCATCTTGGTCATGATGGACTGCATCTCCAAGAAATCATAAATTTGTGGCACTGCCCAAACTCCCTTCTGCCAAAGAGACAGCAGACCTCTTTCTCCAACATGTGGTCAGGGTTCACAGGATGCCAAATAATATGGTGTCTGATCAGGGACTCCAGTTCAGCAGCAGATTCTGGAATGCCTTTTGCCTGCTCATGGGAGCCACTGTGAGTTTGGCTTGCATCAGAGTCCAACAGTCAGACTGAATGAGTCAACTAATATCTGGACCAGACTCTGTGCTCCTTGACATCTGTGAAACCTGCTACCTGGGCATAGTGGGTACCATGGGCTAAGTATGCTCATAACACTCACTGGCATGTAGAACTGGGCATGTCACCCTTTGAATGCCAGTTTATTTGCATGCATGTTTGCTGAGCAGAAAGGAGAAGCAGGGGTCCCAGCAGCTGGACAATATGCTTACACTGGACATTATGCTTATACATTATGATTATGCCTATTATGCTAGGCAGAAAGCTTGTGCCTTCCTCGTGGCAGTTACTGAAGCCAGAAGATGCACTGTTGATCACAAAAGAAGCAGTGCTTCATTCAGGTGTGGCCAGTGAGTCTTTGGGTGGAGTCTCGCTTCATTGGGCCCTTCAATGTGGATCAACATATAATTCCGGTTACATACCACCTGCTTTTACTGTAAAATATTTTGATCCACCCAACTTCTCGTGTCTGAAGCCCTTTCTATGTGGTGCTCCTGCAGGGCTCCCCCAAGGGGTTCCTGTAAGGGTTTGGACTATGCCCTCGATCACCAATAGGAGGCCAGGGAAGTGTTATTAAATATGAAAATGGTTGTCATATGACCATGGAAGTAAGTTTAGCATTTCAAGGAAAATGTGTTTCTTATAGAGGGAGGGGTTTCTAATAAAGTGACCAATCAGAGGAAGTAGAAGGGTTTCCTGTACAATGGCCAGTAAGCTTGAGGATGGTGTTTCCTTCATTTTTTATATCTCTTGATACAATTGACTTACAAATATTGCTTGATTAAAGAGCTGTTTTAGTCTAATTGGTCTAGTCTAGATTGAGCAGTTCTTCACAAATGTGTGTATGTGTGTGGGGGTGTTTGTGTGCTTGTGTATGTGTGTTGTGTAGCCAAACTGCTGGTGGGATGCTGAGCGTCAGGTGTGTCGTCTGTGTGAGTGCAGCCCGCGGGGCAGTGTGTCTGCGCGGTGTGATGCAGAGGGCAGGTGTGTGTGTAAGCCCAGCTTCACGGGCCGCAGGTGTGATGTGCAGGTGCAGAGACTGGAACGCAGAGAGAGCCGTAGGGTTCTACAGCAGGTTCCTATACACACCCTTACACCAAATGTGGAACGCAGGGTGGGCTGCCGTCAAGGGGCTTACCCTGCCATCAAGCGGGTAAACACACCACTGTGTGTGTGTGTGTGTGTTTGTCTGTGTGGGTTAGTGTTAGTTCACCAGCATGTAGGTGAAGCTACAGCATGCAGGAATTTATTGTGTGTTGGGGTTTAATCATTTTAACCCACTACAATTTGATTCTGCCATTGTGAGTAATGTCAACCAAGGGTCAAAACATGCACTCCTTCAGATTAGTAAATCAGTGGTACTGAAAGTTTTCAAAATGGTTTAACAACACACAGTACAATAGGTTGCAGTGAGTTCAGTGCAGATCTGAGAAGGAATTACATAATTCAGGACTGTACCAACTAATAAGCTCAGTGATGGTAGCATCATGCTCTGGGTTTGTTTTGGAGATGGAACACTGCACACAGAATGGAATGGAATAATAAAGAAAGGAGGATTATCTCAGAACTTTTTTTTATATTTTATATTATCATTATTACCTCAAACCATACACTTTAGACTTGAACACTATGGGTGTTACAGTGGACTTAATTAAACTCTAATCTGCCAAGAGAATAGTCAGCTTTACAAACAGAATTATGTCAGAAGCTTGTTGATGCTACCAAACATGTCTGACCATAGATGCATATTTATATTTACACCAAATATTAGGTGTATTGTTTATATTTTTAAAGCATTTATGCATAATTCTGACACTGTGTTGAAAGTCACCAAAAATTGCTAACAAAATGATAGTTTTTTATTACAGATGTATATTTTAAATCATTAAATCATTAAAAATAATTTTAGAGCTTTTCTGTTCATTATGTATAGTGTACAGAGCAGTTAAAGGCTTGATATGATAGAGAAAACTAAAAAGGACAAAAATGGAGATACTTGTTTTTATAGGACAACAGCAACACTATATACTATATGTATAATATTAAAATGTATTGTTTCTATTTATATCTTGAAAGTCTGTTCTTTTCAACTGGTTTGATCAGACATTTTAGAGTTTGAATGTCTGATGATGGATGAAGGATGATTTATTAGCTGTTATTATTGTTACCAGCGCTCAGCTAATTTAGGCTCAAAGCTTCTGTCTACTGAGTTATTAGCATAATGTTTCTTCTTCTTCTTCTGAAGATTATTTAAAGGTTTCACTTTGCTCTTTGAACAGTGATATATTGAGTGTCAGATGCTGTGCTGCTCATTTTTTTATTTGTCAATTTTTATGATTTTTTATTAATACAATTCATGACAATCTTTTCAAACTGTCCTTCCATTTTGACTGAGCAGGTGTGTGTGTGTGTGTGTGTGTGTGTGTTTGTGTGTGTGTGTGTGTGTGTGTGTGTGTGTGTGTGTGTGTGTGTGTGTGTGTGTGTGTGTGTGTGTGTGCGGGCATTTGTGCATGTACTTTTGGCCATGGGAGATGGCACACATATGGCATCTCTGGGGCAATGCTAACAGGCTGAGGCAGAGAGGTGTTCTGATTGGCTGTGGCGCCAACAGCGCACCTGCTCTCAGCAGAGGGGTAAATGTCAATCAGCAGAGAAAGACAGTGAGAGTCATGCTTGCTGTAAACAGTAGAAGTTGGCCAGAAAATTGCTGGTCAGATAAACTAATTGTCACTGGATTTTACTGAAGTGCATCTGTTGTGTGTCTGATTGGATAACAGCATGTTGTCAGTCTGATTTTGATTCTAATTCTGGTGTAATTGGTTTTACTTGTGCTTTCTTGTGTGGTTTGATACTGGCTTGCACTGGTTTATAATTTGTGTTGGTTTGAAGAATTGATGTGCTCTCGGCAGTGAAACCATTCAATATTTAATTATTACACAATGTTCTCTTAGACCATCATTTCTTAGGTCAAGTCTGCCAACTTGCCAATTTCCTTGACTCAAGTTGGTCCAGGGATTGGGATTATATTGTTTTAGGGGCCTTTTTAAAAAGTTCTTAAAGTTATTTTTTTCAGATATTTTAATTTAAAAAAGTCAATCACTGCAGTATCACTTAAAGTACTGTAAATGTCAAATACAGTGTTTGCTTATTTATTCTCACTACTATCAGCTCCTTGTCATGTAATTTTTTGCCACCTTTAATATTACATAATAAAAATCAATGTAATTAATTATGATATAATTATAATTAAACTACCAAATATTCATAATCTAGAATTGATTTTTCATCCAAAATAAATATGTGAAAGAAAAAAGCTGAATAATTCATAGAAAACATTTTTTTTTGTGGAAGCATTTTTAATAGTTTGCAGACACTGTTCTGCTAAATTGACAAGAGGGCGTCATATTGTGATTTGTTATTATGTCTGCTGGGATGGTAAAATATTTAGTGTTCAATCAATTTAAGTTGTAGTTTGGTTAATAATAATCTGTTGGTAAAAATATATAAGCAATTAAACTTGCTAGCAAAACAGGATAAACAGACCTATGCTCTTAGCACCACTAACTATGTTGATATATGTATCTTCACAATCATTTTGGGGACCAGATCTAATGCTTATATGGACTGGCTGTGAAGGTCTAGCTAGTTGGTGTGTTAAAGTTCCCATTGCTGCAGCAGATGTAGTAAAGTTGATTTATCAGGACATTAGGGAGAGAAGTGAGGGATTGTTAAAAGAGTGAGAAATAGCATGTGTGGTGTAACAGTGCATGAGTAGAGTTCATTGTGTGAGTTTCTAAGTGATGTTATGTGTAGCTTATTGCTGTTGCAATGTTAAAAAGTAATGGCTGGTTTTTGCTGCAATGCATTTTATTATAATGTCCATGTACATGCAATGTAAATACACTATATAGCATATTACTAAAGGTCTCATTCACTTGCATTTTGCAACTGCACTCTTGCTACCTTATGACTATGTACCTTTAATTATCATTAGTCACATTAGCATTATCAGTGAAATACAAACCCAGATTGACCAGGGCCATGTCTTCCGTTCTGTTTGTGCTTGCCTCTAATGTTGTTTGTGTCTTTGTTTAGCCGGGGACCCATATGCTGCCCGGTGGATGTGTGCCATGTAACTGTAACTCTTTTGGGTCCAAATCATTTGACTGTGGTGAGAATGGTCAGTGTCGCTGCCAGCCTGGAGTGACTGGACAGAAGTGTGACCGCTGTGCTCCCGGACACTTCAACTTCCAGGAGGGAGGATGCACACGTAAGAATTTGAGGCATACTTGACTATTGATGGTGGTGGGAAGTACAAAGTAGGGGTTTCCAAAGTGTGAGAGGGAGTGTGTTTATAATAGTTGTGAAGATTGTGTGTGTGTGTTTTACAGTGGCAGATGTTGGAAAATGTAACTGCTGCTTCAGTGTTACATCAGTTGAAAGACATGTTGCACATGTTTTACACACACACACACACACACACACACACACACACACACACACACACACACACACACACACACACACACACACACACACACACCGCTGCCCTGAACCTAATGATGGATGACAAAGGGATGGAGGTAATGAGTCAGTGTAAAAGTGTAGCCAGTGACATTCCTAACAGGTGCATGCACCTGAGTGTGTAATTAATCTCACTCTGCCTCTCTCTCTCTCTCTCTCTCTCTCTCTCTCTCTCTCTCTCTCTCTCTCTCTCTTTCAGCCTGTCAGTGTGCTCATGTAGGCAACAACTGTGACTCAACCACAGGACAGTGTATCTGTCCCCCGAACACAGTTGGGGAGAGATGTGACAGATGCGCCCCCAACCACTGGGGGTATGATATCACCACTGGCTGCAAGGTAACTAAACAGCCCTAAAACTCTCTCTCTCTCTCTCTCTCTCTCTCTCTCTCTCTCTCTCTCTCTCTCTCTCTATCTCTCTCTCTCTCTCTCTGGTGCAGCTTGTTCAATAGGCACACCCACACTTAAATGAGTGGGCTTTGTTTCTGAAGAGTTTCTGTGACTTGTTTGTCACAGTTTTGTCACAATTTTAGTTACAGGTTCCGATTAGGTTGAGAAGTATAAGTGATAGTTTATGTAATGTAATAAAATACTGAAATGTGTTTTTATGTATGAGTAAAATACTCAGAATCAAAAATTATTTCAAACTTAAAAGCTTGTCAATTGTTAATTGATCTGTGACCAAATTTGATTACAATTAGAAGTGACAATCAAACATGAAAAAGGGGGGTCAAGTTAAAATATCAATTATTTATGTAGTTATTTATTTGCTTTTAATCATGATTAGTCACAATTTCTAACATTCATTTTTTTATTTAAATTAATTTATTAATTAAATACAATAAATACAATTCCTATTTAGTTACCAAATAACAGATTTTTAGAAATAGACATAATTTTTTTTATATATTTAAAGAGCCATTACTTTTACATAAGCTACATTCAGTGTTCTGCACTATGTTCTATGTGATGTCCTGTGCTCTGCTACTCCTGTGATCAGGCGTGAAACTCTGTTGAGGTCTACTCTTTCTAATGAGTCTCTTTCTCTCTTTCTCCCTCTCTCTGTGCAGCCATGTGGGTGTAATGTGTTGGGGTCCATGTCTCAGCAGTGTAACATGAACACGGGCTGCTGTATGTGTCAGGATCAGTTTGTTGGAGAGAAGTGCACAGAGTGTAAACTCGGCTTTCGTGATTTCCCGCAGTGTGTGTCCTGCGACTGCACACTGGCTGGATCCACTGCAGACACATGTGACTCAGACACTGGTCTGTGTGCATGTGCTGACCGCACTGGACAGTGCTCCTGCAAGGTAACCAATCACAGTGCTCCATTTCCAACACTTTATTCAGTTTCTTACAGTTTTTCTGCAGGGTAACCAATCACAGTTCTTCATTTCTAAATATAATACACGTTGATTCAAACAAGCTTAAAATGAGCTGAATTTATTTTTATGACTCGTTTGCAGAAGGTAAAGTTATGAGAATCTTTACAGACATGGGCCCATAAAAACGACTTTCATGGTGCATTTGGCCAAGATTAGGGTCTGGGACATGGAAGCTCAACTAATAATTATACTACTCATAATAATTAATAATAACTAATAATAATAAGAATTTCCCCACCCAAATGTAAAACAAATCCAGTCTGAAAATGGTTGCAAAGTCATTTTTAAAGTGTCACTAATAGCATACTTTTCACAGTTGTCTTCCAAAGAGCAGAGGGTGCTATTATGAATTACATACTCAGTAAAATACATCTCCCATAAGAATATCTCTGTTAAGCCTTAGGATGTAATAAATGCCTCAAAGTTCATGATATGATTAAGCCTGATACACAAGATGAGATTAGTGACAAATGTGTTATTTATATATAATTATATATTATAATATATTAATGATTGAAGTCAACTGCCAACAAAATGTTTAATCATAACTAATTATTAGTTTGATTCATTCAAATTGATTATTGGGATTTAAGATTTACTACACAAAAGTATGTGATAATCACACTTTACTACTCAGAATGATGTGTCTGTATTAACTACACATCATGCATCAACATAATGTGATTATTGAGAATTGTTTGATTAATGAATTACCTCCATATATAAATGTGGTTATTGAGATTAATTAGTAAACACATGATTAATTAAAATTAAATACATCAATGAATTTGATTATTGAGATTTTGTGTTATTGTAACATGAAGTTCTTAACATGGTGGTGGTCCCGACAAAATCATGTGATTGCAAAGTATGGACTTTTGATGGGCATGTGTTATCACCAGCAGCAAATGACTGACTAGATTACATCCTCCTCTTGAAGGAGGGCCAATACTCAAAAGCAAGAAACTTTTCAAACTGAAAGTGAGACCGAGAGAATTGTAGCTGAAAAACAAAGTACTCAGCCCACACACACACACACACACACACACACACACACACACACACACACACACACACACACACACGCACGCACGTAGACACACACACAAATACACACACATATACACACATATACACACACACACACACACACACAAACACACACACGCATACATACTCACACACACACACCCCCACACATACATTTTAACATTAACAGTGTTTGATTTTTCTGTCTTAAACTTCTTCTGTCTGTGCACTTGTGTGCACACTTGGGTGTGCGTGTGTGTGCGCACGTGTGTGTGCGCACGTGTGTGTGTGCGTGTGTTGTCAGTGTTAATGAGAGCCATCACCCATATACTTGGTTGGTGTGTGTGACAGCTCTGTCTGTGTAGTAGTGCTGCTTGTCATACTGCCCCCACAATACACACACACACACACACACACACACACACACATGCAGACACACGCAATACAGTTCAAAGACACATATGAGTGCAGTCAGGCTGTCAAAATAGTCCTTCGCCTCTTTCCTTCCGTCCTAATCCCTTGCTGTGTGCACGTGTGTGTGTGTGTGTGTGTGTATGTGTTTTCTGTGGTTTGTGTGTGTGCATGTAAAGGACTGTCCCTCTGGCTGTCCCTCTGTCTCTCTGTGGTCCCTCAGGCCTCAAAACTTCTGTCCTCCTTTCTTTCTTTCTTTCTTTCTTTCTTTCTTTCTTTCTTTCTTTCTTTCTTTCTTTCTTTCTTTCTTTCTTTCTTTCTCTCTCTCTCTCTCTCTCTCTCTCTCTCTCTCTCTCTCTCTACCTCTGTCATTTTGGTGAAGCTGCCGATTGTCCTGCTCTGGTCTGTGGGCTGACAGGTGCACATCTCTGTTACTATGGACACAAAAGCCCAGTTGATAAATATAGAGAGGTTAAAAAACCTCCATTACAGTTTTCTGTGGGTCTTTCTCATCCTGCACTGTGATAATTGTATTGATTTCACCTGCAGCTTCGGGTAAACACAAGGTGTATGTTTATTAGTGATTCAAAGCAAGAAACCAAGTCACTATATTAACTGACAATCAAATAAACGACTATTTGAATTGCATAACTAAAGTATTATGTGAACTCACTCGTAACCTGACCCACTGGTAATTAACAAAAAACTTCTTAAAGTGGATTTTGCCTGCAGGTTCAGCATTTCTGAGAGAGGTGGGAGTAATCCGTGTACTTTACATAATGTAATGCACTTTATATATGTTAATATATAATAATAACAATAACAAAATATATCATAATTTTCTTATTGCTACTGTTGATTATATTATTATATACTGGTCAGTCCATTTTACCCTTATCACTGTCATAATGACAGTACTTGTCTCTAGTTTATAGTCTAATCGGGAACATTATGACTTGACCAATTAAACCTGCACATAAATCAGTAAAATCCATGAACAGGCCAGAACATTGGCAGTTGTGAGAGTTTAACCCTCCAGTTCTATATCGCAGGTGGGTTTCTGTAGACAAATGATGCCCAAGGACAGCAAAGTCACTGTGTGCATTCTGTTACCAAAGCTTTACTGCACCATGCGCCTATAAAATTGTCTGGATTTACAAGAAAACAAAATTGTTTTCCTTGCTGTTGGAATTCTATGTAGGGTTGTAGGTGCAGTAAATAGGACACTCTTGATCATTATAATTTTTTTATAAAAATATTTAACAGTAATGACAAACATACAAATACAATAAACATAATGAAAATTAAGAGAAGCATTAAAGAGAAACTACCAAAACAAATATATATATATATATATATATATATATATATTATAGTTGATTTATGTTGTCATATGTGTGTTTGGGAGGATGAGTCAGCAAAGGCATTCTTTGAATTCAGTTAATCACAATTAATTACACAGAATATTATAATAATAATAAAGACCATCCATATAGAATAATGTGAATAATCAGAAGTACCATCTCAAAATAATGTTCTTACTGAGGATAACTAAACAAAATACTGTTAATTATCCCCAGTAATGTCAGAGAATTCTGTGACCAATGATGTTCAGTACACAAAATAATGTGATAAATACCAATTACATTCACAGTAAAATGCAATAATGTAATATAGATTATTTACCCTAAATATTCAGATTAATCACAGTTCACAGAATAATGTGATTTTTTGAGGAGATTAACTGCAAAAAATAATGTGAATAATCACTATTAGCAGCACAGGATAAAGTGATTAATCATATATTTATATATTTAATATTTTTTTGCAGAGTGGTAGGAATACATAATATGTACATAAATGTTTCAGGTGAACACAGAGAGTGAAATGTTAATATTGTACTGTGTCAGTGTCATTTATGTGTGTGTGTGTGTGTGTGTGTGTGTGTGTGTGTGTGTGTGTGTGTGTGTGTGTGTGTGTGTGTGTGTGTTTTCCACAGGCTAACGTGGACGGTGTACGGTGTGGGTCCTGTAAGGCTGGTACATTTGGACTGAGTGTCAGCAACCCTCTGGGCTGTAGCCGCTGTTACTGCTTCGGCATGAGCAAGTCCTGCACTGAAGCTCAGGGACTTATACGTATGAGGGTGAGCAAATCACATGCACATTAACGTATCTCATTATGTAATCTCATTATGAACAAGCATACACTGCATTACACCCATGCATTATGTAAAAATGATCACATTTCTTACTAGGCATATGAATCGCTGCAAATCAAATCAAATCAACATTTATTTGTATTGCGCTCTTCACAGCTGAATTTGTCACAGAGCAGCTTCACATAAATCAAGAAATAAAAAGGTGAACAACAAAGGAACAAAGGATAAGTGACAGATCCCCTAGTGAGCAAGCCAAAGGGCGACAGTGGCAAGGAAAAACTCCCTCAGAGCTGGAGGAAGAAACCTTGGGAGGAACCAGGCTTACATGGGGAGGGCCCATCCTCCTCTGGTCAAACTACTTATACACAGTTAGGGGACACTGGACCCCTACGCCTCTGTTCTAATACTCGGGTATACTGAAGTAATGTTAGTAGCTGATGGACATAATAGTAACAGTACACTTCTACACAGTTGTTGATGGTGGGTGAGCAGCTAATCCATGGCAGGGTGGGAAATTAGTCCAGGTCCACAGACCCCAATATATGACTCTACTGAGATATTTAATGATTAATGATATGCAAGAAATTGCAATAATGTGTTTTCTGACTGCGTATTCATCTTATTATATCAAAAGCTGACAATGAATGGATAGAGGGTGCCCATCAGCAAGTCCTTATAGAATAAGGGTACATGAAGCAAAATGGCTTGAAAATGTAAACAAGTTACTGAAAACAGTATTAGACAACAAGATCATTCTGGCTAATTATTGGCTGGTGAGTTGTTCATCTTATTGCTCATTTGCTTTCATTGACATCTTCAAAGTACACCAAACAGTGTTAGAAAGTATTGTAACTAAAGTTTATGTATTAAAAAATACAATGTACAATGATGAGCCAAAACATTATTAGCATCTGCTTAATCTGCTGTTGTCTACTTACCACCAAAACATCTCCCCACAGGATCTCTGAAAGTCTGACACTCCTTCAGCTAAATGGCACACATAAAAGTGCATCTACTTGTTGGAAAACAAAACAAGGTTCATGGGACCAGGCCATCATTACAAGGTCTAATTCCAATACTTGTGTGCTTACTGTAGGCTCTATTGATGTGGACATGGATTGGCACTCTCAGTCCCATATGTAGTAGATAACTCTAATCACCCTTGTACATTGATGAGCCTCACAACCGTACACCATATTACCAGTTTTTGGTCTGTCCCTCACTGGACCACTGTTGGACTCACCGCTGCTGATCAGGAGTCACTTGTACAAACCTTGCATGTTTGGGAGATTCTTTGACTCAACTGGCAATAATGATCTGGACCTCTTCAAAGTCATTCAGTTCTTCATGCAGCCCACTTCTTCCAACATGTCAACAATAAGAAGTCACTGTCTTAACAGATATTTCAAACCATTCCAAACAGATATTCCATGCACCATTGTTTTATTAACTTCACATGGCTCATTACTCTCTACATTCATTGGATAGAACCTGCTGCCAGGAGAGAGACAGTGCCAAACATGGAGGAGTGATCAGAGTAGTAGAGAATGAATCAAAAACAAGTCTTGTTTATACTCCCAGACACTCACTAACTACCCATAGACACACATCAAAACAGCATGTGCACACCCACCCACACACACACACCCACACACACTCACACACACACACACACACACACACACACACACACACACACACACACACACACACACACACACACACACACACAGATAATGACTGAAGTGTTGCACTTCATTTATTTATCAGTGAACGCAAGTCTAATGTGCTCCGCCTCATTCTGCAGAATACCTTCATATTCTACATAGATTAAATCTTAAACACAATCTATCCCAGTGGCTTTACTAGTCATTACTAGAACCATCACCATGGAGACGGGTGCCCAGAGTGAGTCAGGGCTTATGTTGAGTGGTGAGATGTGAGCATGTGTATTTGTGTGTATAGTTAATGCTCTCTGCCAGAGAAGATGATGGTTACTGGGGCAACACATGCTCCATCATCTTTTATGGTCCAAGCGACCCTCTCTTGTTTAGCAGCCTGTGATCTTAGCCCTGGATCAAGGACTGAGTTACGTGACTGGCCAACCTTATGAGTCTCAGAGACACACAGACAACAGCTGCATTTAGTGCACAAGCATATAATACCCAAACCATAAACATAGGGAATATTGCCCTGAGACAATCCTCACTAGATTCCCTGTTTCCCCAGTCTGTATAAGTTTCTGTCTATTTGTGTGTCTCCTGCTAAGCCAAGTAGGGCAGAGTTTTTAAATCTGATGGAAGGGCCTCCTAAGCAGTTGCAGCTGGCAGCTCCACTTTAGGGTACAGAGCATCTTCCCCCTTAGAGTCTAGCCACCAAGGCTGAGCAGGAGGTGAGGTCCGGTGACTGGGCATCCAGGAGGTGGAATAAGAGAGGCAGTATTGCCATGTGCCTTGTGGTTTCTCCCTGACTGGGTTTGTAATATGGGACCTACGGCAGCCTTAGTGGTCTGTCTGCAGCGCACTGTGCAGCTGGAGAGGTACGGCCACCTGGCCAATGTACCTGGCCATGTAAACCTGTTGTAAACCTGCAACATGTAGTTTACAATGTGAAAATTAGACTATAAAGCCTGTTTTATGGGCATTCATTTTGTAAACTGTATATAATAGTTTTAAAACAATTTTAAAGTTATATACCACTAACTCATGTCAAGTCCAGAACTTCAAAGCAAATAACTTGATAACAGCAAATTGCCAATTGAGCCTACAGTAGTTTAGCCCCACCAGTTCAGCCTAAATCAGTGAGCATCACCAATTCAGCTTACAGCAGTTTAACTCCATCTAGTCAGCGACTATAGCAGTTTAGCCACACCCATTTAGCCTACATTAATTTTTCCTCACCCATTAAGCCAAAAGCAGTTTATCCTCACCCATTCAGCTTACAGCATTTTAAACCCATCCGTTTAGACTGTAGCAGTTTATCCCCATCCATTCAACCTTCAACAGTTTAGCTGTACCCTCTTAGCCTACATAAATTAGAATAGAATAGAATAGAATAGAATAGAATAGAATAGAATAGAATAGAATAGAATAGAATAGAACTTTATTGATCCCTTGGGAGGGTTCCTTCAGGGAAATTAAGGTTCCAGTAGCAGCATGAGATTCAGCATCAGTACAGAAGTAGTACAGTACAGAAGTAGAAAGATAAATAAAAAATTATTCAGTAAGAAGCACTAAATTATAGATAGATAAAAACAAAATAATTTAGTAAGAGGCACACTAAACAATAAAAACACTATATAAATATATAGAATATATAATATAGAGACTATATTACAATATACAATATAGATAATAGTGCATGAGAAGAGGGTCCTGTTGGAGGGGGTATTGCACATCATTATTGCACTTGGAAAAAAGTGTCCAGTTGAGTTGTGGTGGTCTGGTTGCAGGTTACTGTTAACTGCTGACTGTTGGTCCGGCACCTACTCATTCCCATCCTTTATCCTCCTGTTCTCCCTCCTCCCCCCCAGAGAGCAGTTGTACAGTCTGATGGCATGCGGAACAAAAGAGTTTTTAAGTCTATTGGTCCTGCACTTGGGAAGGAGCTTCTTCAGAGTCCTCTTCTCTGCCACTGACACCAGAGAGTCCAGTTTTGTGCCAACCACAGAGCCAGCACACCTGATCAGCTTGTCCAGCCTGTGTGTGTCCTTCTTGGATATGCTGCCCCCCCTCAGCATACCACAGTGTAGAACAGGACACTGGTGACCACAGACTGATAAAACATCCACAGGAGTTTCCTGCAGATTTTGAAGGACCGTAGTCTCCTCAGAAAGTACAGCCTGCTCTGTCCCTTTCTGTACAGGTGGTCGATGTTGCATGACCAGTCCAACTTGCTATCCAGCCACAGCCCAAGGTACTTGTAGGAGTCCACAGTCTCCACCTCATCTCCCTCAATCAGAACTGGTTGTGACTTTGCTGTGGAATTCCCAAAGTCAATGACCAGCTCCTTGGTCTTTGAGATGTTGAGCTGCAGCTGCTCTGAGTTGTAGCAGAAGTCTGCTGTGTACAGGGTGAAGAGAAGAGGGGCCAGCACTATGCCCTGTGGTGCTCCAGTGCTGCTGATCACAGTGTCAGACGTGATGTCCTTCAGCCTGACATACTGTGGCCTGTCCGTGAGGTAGCTGGATATCCAGGTGACCAGGCATGGGTCCACTCGCATCCTGTTCAGTTTGTCCTGAAGCATAAGGGGCTGGATGGTGTTGAAAGCACTTGAGAAGTCCAGAAACAGAAACAGGATTCCCCTTATCTAGGTGCGAGTGGGCTCGGTGTAGCAGGTAGATGATTGCATCTTCCACACCAACACCTGCCTGGTATGCGAACTGCAGATCATCCTGGGCATGTTGCACCTGGGGACTAAGGAGACCGAGGAAGAGCTGCTCTAGTGTCTTCATCAGATGGGAAGTGAGTGCCACCGATCGGAAGTCATTCAGCTCACTTGTCCGTTTTTTTTTTTTCCGAACTGGAACAATGCACAATGTCTTCCAGAGGCTAGGCACTCTCCCCACCTGCAGGCTGAGGTTGAAGAGACGCTGGATTGGCTCACCCAGTTCTGCAGCACAGGCCTTCAGCAGCCGAGGACATACTTTGTCAGGCCCTGCTGCTTTCCTGGGGTGAAGCCTCCTCAGTTGACCTCTGACCTGGTCCTCAGTGAAGAATGGAGTCTGTGTTGTGGTTGATGATGATGTGGAGGATGTTGTTGTAATTGGTGGAGGATGTGTTGAGGGAAGAGGAAGCGATGGATGCAGCGAGAGAGAGGGTGGGGGGTGCATGGGTTGGTTGAACCAGTTGAAGAAGTTGTTCATCTCGTTCGCCTTCTCCACTGTTCCCCCCACACCTCTGGTCTTCTTCTGTTCCACCTTCCTCCTGTAATTGTCCTTGGCTTCTTTCAGGCAGCGTTTCACCTCTTGCTGTGCTGCTCTCATCACCTCCCTATCCTTACTCTGGAAGGCAGCCTTCTTCCTGTTGAGGGCAGCCTTGACTTGACCCATGGCTTGTTGTTGGGGTAACACCGTACCGTCTTGGCGGTGGAGACCACATCTGCACAGAAGTTGAGATAATCTGTCAGGCAGTGTGTCATCCCCTCAATGTCCTCACAGTGTGAGCTAAGCAGCACATCCCAGTCAGTGGTGTCAGAGCAGTCCCTGAGGGTTTCTTCCACTTCTGGAGACCACCTTCTGATGGTTCCGGTGGTTGCAGGCTGTCTTTGGACCATGGGGGTGTACTTTGGCTGGAGGTGAACCAGGATGTGAGAGCCGACAGGTCCACGTTAGCATCCGGTACGAGCTGGGTTAGCCATGTCTCTGTAAAGATTAACAAGCTGCTCTCTCTGTAAATCCGCTGATTGTTGAGGGCAGACAGCTCGTCGATCTTGTTCGGCAGCGAGTTCACATTCCCCATGATGACGGAGGGAATGGACGGTTTGCGACACCACCGGTTGTCCGTTAGCTTAGCCTTTAGCTTAGCACCGGCCTTGCAGTCCCGGGCTCTCCTCCGCAGTTCCTCCGCAATTGGGTGTCGTATCCTGGCGTGTGCCTTTTTTCTCAGGCCCAGCAGCTCCTCTCTCGAATACGAGAGAAAACTGGCTCCTGGTTTCATCCTCGAGGTTGTACATATCCATGGGATATATGTCAGTACACACTATGTTGTCTTGAAAAGAGCAAGTGTGTGGAAAGATGAAAAAAGAAGTTAAAAAGAGCTAAAACCATGGAGCTATTGGGAGGCAGCCATCTTGCACAGCGCCATCTTGGTTCTCACGTATTAACACCAAGGAGTGTTTTAGCCCAAATTGCTTTCTGAACAAAGCTAATCACAAAGCATCTAATAACCACAAAGTTTATATGCATATATCAGTGTTAAAGGCACAGTCACAAAAACAGCCATTACCTAAAAAGACTTGTTTAAAATCAGCACAATCGTTTTGTATTGTATTTATTTAAAATCTTGCCAAGAAGAGAATGTTTCAGTCTTCTGTTTGGAAGAGATGAATTAAATGAAATGGAATAAAAATAATGAAATACTGAGACAGAGAGCAAAAGATAAAGATGCTGTTTGATTATTTGTAAGTGCGGTCACAGAAAGAAGGAGAAAAGGGAGGAGAAAAAAGAGAGATATTGTCCTGGTCTTTGTTTGTTTTTAATAAGAATTTCCTCCAAGATCCACTCAAAGTCCCATCAGCCCCCAGTGTGTCCATGGAAATGCGTGTGGCGGAAGAGCGCCGGAGGACACTTGTGAATAAGCTGCAATCGGCAAACAAATTAAATAAAGGTTGCAGCCCAAAAGTTAATCTAAGTTTGTTTGCCAGGAAGGGAGGAGTGTGTCGAGAATCCTTTAGTTCATTTTGTGGGAAAGTGGGAGATTTTCTCTGAGCCACTGACTCGTAAGATTGCATGTTGACTTAGGGAATGCGGTTTAGCTGCCCCAGGGAGGGGTGGGGGAGGATCTGACTCTCTGCCCTGCACACTCTTCACACAGTGTGCGCAAAAATTAACAAATTTGAATTTTGTTTAAAAGTTGACCTACTGCCTGTCTGATTTTGTACACCTCCTACTTTCAATAATGCTAGCGTTAAAACTAACATTTAAATTTATAAACATTAACATATACACCACTTGGACACACACACACACACACACACACACACACACACACACACACACACACACACACATACACACACACACACACACACACACACACTTATGTATTTACTAAAGTTTAAACAGGCAATATCTTCTACTAAAAACACACAGCTTTGGAGGTTTGTATAAAATTGTAAGGATTCCTCATTTTCTATCAACAGTTTCAACTCCAGTTATAGGAATTATCACTGTGTGAATGAGACCTCTAGTCTCTCACTAGTCTCTCAACACTAGTAATGTCAGCCAATCAGTGCTCAGTAGACAGAATACCAGCCATTCAGCACTCATGAATAGTCATGTCAGTCATTCAGCACTCAGTAATACTAATATCAGTCATTCAGGATTCAGTAATAGTAAAATAATTCATTCAGCACCCAGTATTAAGGCATTAATCAGGCAGTTATGCTGTACAATGAAATTTTTACTTCTACTTACTACTAGGTTTCATTGACACTCAATTTGAAACATTTACACATAAGTATAAAAACTACACATATAAGTTAAGATTATAACATAATAACACGACACATAATTACTCTTGATACAGAAACAGAACAGTTTATATTGGTAGACACTATATACACGAAGTAGATATAAATAGAAGGATAAGTACTGTTAATATTGTATAGTATTATTGTGCAGTATGTCATAGTAATTCAGAAACTCTGTAGTAGCATTCAACAGACAGAATATTGGCTATACCGCACTGAGTAGTCAGAATGCTGTCATATTTACTCTATTTAAAAAGATAGGCTCTCTTTGAATTTTAATGTTAATGGCTCTAATAATGTTAATTCTTTTCTTGCTACGTCTTAGTTGACTCTGATGCCAGAGCAGACGGTGCTCCCCCTGGTGGACAGGACTAATGCTAAGGAAACCACAGTCGGGGTGACGTTCCAATACCCCGAGATCATTGTTAATGCTGAATTAGTTCGACAGGAGCTGACTGAACCTTACTACTGGAGACTGCCCAAACAGTTCAAAGGATCCATGGTTTGAGACTCTTTATTTTTTTAATTGTTACAGCCATAAGAAAAGTATTGAAAATACCAGCTGTTTTTTGTGAGAACATCTAAATAAAAATACAGGAACCGAAATTATCCAAGATCAGGTTATAAGGTTTTCTCTTGGCTGCACCAAAATGTCAAAACATGTTTATATCTCAGGTACTGATATACTGTATTTATTCATTAATTGATTGATTATTAGATTTGTTGATTCATTCACTCAATTTATGTATTAGATCACTGCATATGGCGGGAAACTGAAGTATACCATCTACTATGAGGCTCGTGACGAAACAGGCCGAGCCTCCTATGAGCCACAGGTCATCATTAAGGGCGGCCCTAACAGGGACAAGGTTATGGTACGCCACATGGGTGCCCTGCAGATCGGCCAGCTGACTCGCCATGAGATTGACATGACAGAGGTGATTGTATGACAGTGGAGAATGTGGAGAAATGAGAAATGAAACAGAAGATCTTTCTGTTCTTGTGAGAAATGATCCATACATTTACATCCTACAATTGAAATTGTTTAGTTTATCTGGATCTAAATGATTCCAGTCTACAGATTTTAAGATATGGAAAGGTGTTATTTGATGTGTGGTTTAGGTTTTGAAGAGCATATGACTCATAGCACATTGAATAATTGCTGTGGTCACATTGAAACACACTGGAAGGTTTCTGTGGTCAGTTACCTGAGTATGACTTATTTTGAAGAGGTTTTTTATTTGTTATATCATCACCACTCTGAAATGACATTAATGAATGTACATAAATTACAAAACACTTTCTGCTAATGAACTGGGCTAGGCTGTGGGCAGATGTTGTCTGACTAACAGAGAAATTCTCTTTATGAATTATCTTGTAGGAGAGAAACTAGCCTGCAGCTGTGAATACATTAAAGCAAAAACATTTGTATTTATTTTATTCTTTGCTGTTATTGTGCAGCATGAGTGGAAGCACCAAGACAGGCCAATGAGCCGTGAGGACTTTATGGACATTCTTTTCTATGTTGAATATGTTCTTATCAGAGCCTCCCACGGCAACGTCATGAGACAAAGCAGGTACACTCTCATTCAGTACTTCCAGATTACAATTTTATAAATGAGAAATTAATGAACTTTTTTTTCATTGCTATAGAGGTTTAGATGTTTTATTAATGTAAGTTTGAAATACAATCTTAAAATAGTATTAGCTTTGGAATTTGATCTACTATCTGTTATACATACTTTACCCAAACCTGGACTGCAGTCTTTTTTGCCCATACCACTAACACACACTAGCATACATTTGACCTGACACCTATTTGATATATATTTGATTTTACACACTTAAAGTGCTTTGAACACACCTTTGATGCACCTAACATGCGTTCTGTCCCAAGTGACTTGGAATAAAATGTTTTTACCTTGACATCCATTGAAAGTTAGGAATGTTTTTTTCCTCCTGAAGATGCCATTTTGAACAGTGATGATGCACAAAATATATAAAAAAAAAATCTTTGTTCATCATTAGCTTTGTTTTCCTCTGCGAAATCAGTCTGGCACTTCCAGAACAGTGAGCCTTTTCTCCGGCTATTTTGTTGCTGAATCCCACGACACCTTCTGATGAGCAGAACACGGAGGCATAAATGAAAAAAACATTATCTGCTTACCAGACTTTTCTGTGTGATTCCTTTTTTAAACACTCCCAAATGGGATCAGCTTGATTTAGCAACTTGTTCACTGTTGCGGTTATTGTTGTCCGCTATTCCTAGAGTGCCAGACTGAATTCATGGAGCAAAAAGTGAAAACTCATGAGAATCAGGATGTAGAAAATCCCATGTATTAAAAAACAACAAAATTTGTTTAAGCAATGCCTTGTGTGTGTGTGTGTGTGTGTGTGTGTGTGTGTGTGTGTGTGTGTGTGTGTGTGTGTGTGTGTGTTTTGATCTCACTCAGGATTTCAGAGATTTCTCTGGTGGTAGCGGAGGAAGGCCAGCCATCAGTGGAGAATGAGAGAGCGTTCCAGATTGAAAAGTGCAGCTGTCCTCAGGGATACTCTGGACTGTCCTGTGAGGTACTGTAACACACACAGTACATCTCTATGGAGCTTTATGTTTATTTATGATCTTACATCAAGTGCCAGGCATCATCACTGCTAGTTGAACTGCATTTTCAAATAAAGTCAAATAAAGTCGTGTGGCTAGTTTATCAATCAGATATTTACAAATGTTAATAAAGTATTTAACAATAGAAGAATAATATGTAATAATATCACTAATAATGGCTTCTCACCACTTTTACTCTTTACTTTTTTGTTACTAATCCATTTCAAATGAGAGTGGTCAAAACCGGCAGCCATCGGAACCCATCAAAATCTTTATTTCAGCTAAATGGTGCATAAACTCAGAAGCACAGTAAATGAACTAACACAGAAAATGAAATATGAAATGTTTTATTCAGGTTTTATTCAAAGGTTATTATATTAATGAAAATGCTGTGTGTATAACTCATAGTCAGTTGTCAGGCAGCAGCAAGTTAGTCTTTTGAAAGGGTTTTGAGTAATTGAGTTGTTTACATTTACATTTACATTTACATTTGCGGCATTTAGCAGACGCCCTTATCCAGAGCGACTTACAAAAGTTGTTTCATTTTTAGTTTTTAGTTTTTGTAATAAATGGTGTACTAGAATATATAATGTACTTTGAGTGAAGAGCCACAAATGGCCTCAAAGAGACAAATATGGACTGTGGGCAGCCTTGTGTTTGGCACATACAGGCCTGAACACACATTATTCTACACTTGACCTCAAAGCATCTGTCTGTTGATCATTGCTTTCAGCAGCTCCGCCTATTTTCTGCAGAATCCTACCATGTTTCACACCGTTCCCTCAAAACTGATACAAAAGGATTGGAAAAGGTGTTGTGTGTATAGGAAACGTGTGCGTGTGTGTGCGTGTGTGTGTGTGTGTGTGTGTGTGTGTGTGTGTGTGTGTGTGTGTGTGTGTGTGTGTGTGTGTGTTGTTCAAATTTTGGTTGGAACGAGCTTCAAGGGGACAGATGGCAGTTCCTGGGATCCGCCTCATAGTTAATAAAGTATTTTTAAACAGGCGTTTAGCAAGTTCCTCAGAAACAGATGGAAGACTAAATGGGCTCAATTTATTTTCACAAGAGAAAATTTTATATAGATGAATAGATACAGACAAAAAGAGGAGATGTTCATCTGTCTATACAGACAAATAGATATACTACGCTGTGTAAACGTCAGAGAGGGCATTTGAGGATTTTGTTGAACTGTTTGCCTGTGAAGATTCTCTGTAGAGGTGGTTATTAGATTTAATGAAGGCACAATCACATTAGGTCATGTATCACTGCAAAGCCTTTTACTGGCGTATACAAATGTATCTTTCTTTTATACTGTCAGTAGGGAATTCAGCTTCAGTTTATGCCTTTTCCTAATTAATAAATGATTCATTCTGAATTTATGTAATAAAATTTACTCCTTCTTATGAATGAATTTGGATGCTTTAACACTAAGGCCTTTCAGACTGTTTTGATTTTATGAGATTTGAAAACTTTGACAAAACAATGCCCATGTGTTTATTAATTTAATTAATGATTCTCATTATCAAAAAATACCTGCATCCAGAGGAATTAACCATTTGCAATGCACAACTGCAATGGCATTGTGCCAGACTGTTAAGCAGTGGTTGTCCCTGTGGTTATCTCCGTGGTTGTCTCCACAAATCTGTGTGGAGGCACTGTCGACAGCACCCAAATCAATGGTTTCTTGTGACACATCCAGAAGGCCTGGTATTCCTCTTCATCTCTCTCATCTTCATGACAGGCACTTTGACCTTCCAGTGTTATATTAATAATGTCATCCAAACATGTAATCAAATACACACAGCAACGCTCCAAAATCTAGTAGACATCCTTCCCATGACAGTAGAGACAGTTACTCCAACAAATGTAGTATAAACTCTTTTTAATACCACTGATCTTGGAAGAAAGATAAAATGAGCAGGTGTCCTAATACTTGTGTTTTAGTCATTTAGACCTTGTGTTATGTGATTAATATTACTATGTTTTGTGACTAGAACTATGAATAAAGGTACATCAGAGGAATAGTTATTATTTTGACCATATGTTTTAATGCACTTTTTACTGCTGTTCCTGTGTGTCTGTCATTCTGTTGTGCTGCTTATTACTCAACCTAAATAGAGCAATAATAAGCTCTTACTAGTAAACCAGGTGTGAATGCACATTATTTTATAATTATTTTATAAACAGTGACCAGTTTATTGTGTATTATATAGTGCTGTAAAACACACTATACATTAGGACCCACATGGGCCATACACTTGTCCAGTGCTTTCACTATGGCTAACATAGAGATGCATTACATCATCATTGTATAAACAACTTTTCTTGTCTTCACATTTTTAGTTGAAAGTTCAAAAAAGTTAAATAATTTTCTAAAGTGTGTGTGTGTGTGTGTGTGTGTGTGTGTGTGTGTGTGTGTGTGTGTGTGTGTGTGTTGCAGGAGTGTGCTGCAGGGTTCTACAGGTTGTCAGTGAGAGCAGGTGGTCCAGCATCCAGAGCCGGCATTGGCAGCTGTGTCCGGTGTCAGTGTAACGGACACAGCAACACCTGCGACCCCGAAACTGCCATCTGCCAGGTGAGTGACTAAAGCACTTGCACAGCCTTGATCTGATTGGACAGCTCCCTCAGGGTGCCACTCTCTAATTGGATGAGTATTGGAACATACACCCATCAACACAGATTCAGTTTAAGGCATTTAAGATAAACAGCATAGAATATTCACAATAAATGCAAATAATTTTATTTATTGTCTTATTTTTTATTATATATAAGATGTCTGTGACAAAAACAGATCCATTTAGAGCAGTGTGTATCAGAAAATTAGAATATTGTGAAACAGTTCATAACTTCATACAAATGTAGCCAGATTTTATATTCATCACAAGAATTTAGAGCCTTTTTATTTAAAGACTTTTCTGCTATTTTGAAAATGTATATATCATTATCATATATATATTTATATATATATATATTTTTCAAAATAGCAGAAAACGTATCAGAAATGAAGCTGAGGCAAAAATCAGTTATTCAAATCTTGTTTAAATAATGATCCATTCTTCCTTGCAATGAATGGATCAGGAAGAACAGAAATCCCAATTTCTGTGAGATTCCTGGGCTGTCTTGCATGCACTACTCTTTTGAGGTCTATTCACAAATTTTCAATGCCAGTGTAAAACCTTCAGCTTGCACCTTTCAAGGTAGTCTTGTGGATTGGACTTTGAGGTGTGTTTAGAATCATTAACCATTTCTAGAAACTATCCTTTTTTCAAATTTTACCTGATCTGTCCACACAACCTGTTTCTTAAATGCATCAGGATTGTTTAGGTGTTCTGTTTCAAACCTCTGACACTGAATTTTGAGGTGAGGATGCAGTAGAGGTTTCCTTCTGATGGCTTTCTATGAAGGCCATATTTGTGTAATGTACCTCAACTCTGCTCAATCTTCCTGGACGTCTTTTGCACTCAAGCAGGGCTTCTGTCCTTTCTAGCAATCCTACGAGTAGCTGTCACTGAAAGGTTTTCCAGACTGTATCTTGACCTCCACTGTACCTGTTAATTGCCATGAGGAAATCTTTTGCCTGACATAATTTTTTGCCTGACATAATTGGCTGAAAAACTTTGAAATTTGCATCACCTGGCCTTTCTTAATGATCACCCTAACAGGCTAATTAAGGTCTGAGATCTCAGTCAAAGTGCTCAGTGCTCAGATCTCCCAGGTTTCCAAAACTTTTATCACACTCTGATCTGGTTTCAATTCTGTTCCTTGTTTGTCTTGTTTGTCTGTTCCAGCACATGGCTCTGTTGTGTTTTCAGTCTTGTCTTTCACCCTAGCTCCGTCCTGTCATCAGTGTTCCCACCTCTTCCTCCTTTGTAGCCTTGCCCTCTTGTTGTCTGTGTCAGGTGTGTCTATTGTCTGTGTGTGTATAATTAGCCTTTTGTTTCAGTGTGTCTTTGTCTGTGATTATGTGTGTATATTTTCGCCAATGTGATTTGTTCTTTGGCTTTTGTACTCCAAGTCTGTTTGGTTTGTTCGTTTTAACTCTCTTAGTCTTTGGTTTTTTTTTCAGTTTGTTTTCTTGTTTTAGTGCTTGATTCATTTACTTTGCATTCTGTTTTGTTTTGTTAATAAACCCTTTTACTCTGCATTTATGTCTGCCTCCTGCTCTTCCACCATTCGTGATACTTTTGCAAGGTACTGGAATGGTTGGAGGACATCAAAAGATACAACTGTACACCACCAAAGTTGTGCTACAACACAGGGATAAAAATGAGTGTTAGAGTACACCCATTCTGATTGTTGTACCTGCAGCTCAGCATCAATGACCTTGATTTGATGTCACTCAAAAATTGGTCTGCACACACCTCTGACTCATATCTGTCTTACACTCCATGTTTTCTCTCCAGAAGCTCTCACCTCTGTCTGGGCCTTCATTAGTATGTGTGATAATAACAGTATCATTTGCATTTTCTGGGGGTTTTGCTAATTGGAAGCAGTGAGCAAGAGCGAGGTGGCTAATTTAGTTAATCGAGTTGCACAGAACATTAATGAAAGTCTTAGAGTGACACAGAGCAGGAACGCCCAGTTCCTCTTTTACTCTCTCTGTTATGCTTTAATTTTTTTCTGCCTCTTTGTCTTAGTCTCTCTTATAGCTTTTTGCCCCTCTCTCAGTCTCTTTCTTTTTGTCACCGGACCCTCCTTAGGACAAGTTTTTTCCAGTCACCAGGCCACCCTTGGGTTGACTTACTGCTGATACAAAATCCTTTATTCAAACCCCTCTTTTCTATTATTCTTTTTCACATTTTGGATTTAATTGTATTAACTTTTCCACCCCGTCCTAAAGTAAAAGTCTAATATAAATTGTGAACTTTTTATTCTGATTTTTCCAAATATGCAAAAATTTTGTGAAAATACTCATTTGTCTATATTTTTTTCTCTCTGTCTTTCTCTCTCATGCTTTTGTGCAGCTCTTTCTTTTTATTTGTTACTGGCATAACCCTTTCTCTTAAAGTTAGTGTGTTAAAACTGTATTAATGTGTTAACTGTGTTTTGATATATAGTATCTGAAATAAACAAAATATAAAGGAATGACAGTAACGAAAGGGTATTTCTGAACTGTGATGAGCAGAGCTGTCAACACCACACAGAGGGGGACAAGTGTGAAAGGTGTGTTTCGGGTTTTTATGGAGTCGTGCGCGGCTCTCCAGATGACTGCAAACCCTGCGCCTGCCCGTTGACCAATTCAGAGAACAAGTGTGTACACACACACACACACACACACACACACACACACACACACACACACTCCTTGTTGAATAACTGCACTACTGTCTTTCTGTTTCTCTATTCCTTTCCTCTTTTATTCTTTACTGTCTCCTGTGTTCTTCTGTATATCTGTCTGTCTTTATAATAGCTCTCTCTGTCTGCTCATCCCCCCCTTCACTGTTGTTAATTTTATAACTCATGTTACTTTATTACTGTGTTCTTACTTTGTCAACTGTACAAATAAAGTGCACATTTTCTCTTAGTTTCAGCCCTACCTGTGTGGCAGAGGGGTTCAGTGATTACCGCTGTACTGCATGCCCTGAAGGCTATGAAGGAAAACACTGTGAAAGGTACACAACTGTACACCTTACATCATAAAGGTAACAGTCATAGTTATAGTTAGCTAGCTGCCAGATGTGGTACCATAGGTACTTCCATAGTCAGTCACTTGGGGAATGTTTCCCACAGTAACATACCCAATTAATGATGAAAGAGAACATTGTGAAGAGTACAAAACTATAAGGTGTACAGCACACTGCAGCCTTACTATAGGAGGTATATAGACACTCACTATATAGACACTATATGAGCAAAAGTAAAGAAACAAATGTGAGCTTTGAATTCAGTTGTTTCATTCAGTCGCGTTGTTGCAGATGTAAAAAATCAAGCAGCTAATCATGCATTCTGCCTTTACAAACATTTGTGCAATAATACATAATTCTAAAGAGCTCACTGAATTTGAGAGCAGTATTGTGATTGTATGCCACTGTCATGTTCACGAAATGAAAAGTTCAGACCATGTAAAGTTACAGAATGGGGGTGCAGAGTGCCGAAGGGCATAGTGCATAAAAGTCCTGAATGCTCTGTTTGCTCAGTAACTGCAGAATTCCAGACCTGCTGTTAGTCATACAAACTCCATATTTGTGCCTATGGATTTAGAATGGGATACAAGCCCTAGTAGGTGTAGATGTCCCATTACTGTTGTCCTTATGTATTGTTGTTTTGGTGTATTTATGTTCTGCAGCCTTTTAACTGTCATGTAGTTCTGCAGTACTAACACACTGTAGTTACTATCTTAATTGAAATAATACACTGTTTATCTGTAGTCCTCATTTTAGGCCAACTATTAAGAATACACAATAGAAATGAATGAAAACACAAACTTTAACTTAATATCAGTTGCAGTGGTACTCAAAGTTGTCCTTGGTTGTCTTCAAAGACCTCAGAAGTGATGTATATAAGCCCTGCTGTTTCATTGTGCTAAACCATCTTTCCTGCAGGTGTGCAACTGGTTATCATGGTGACCCACAGACAGTGGGAGGGCGGTGTGAAGAGTGTAAGTGTGATGTGGTCGGTGCATGGCCTATTGCGTGTGACACACACACGGGCCAGTGTCAGTGCAGGCCCGGAGCAACAGGACTGAAGTGTGACCACTGCATGGAGAGGCATGTGTGTGGACCTGCAGGCATTGTGTGTATGTATGAGGTTTGATACTAACACACACACCCACACATGCTTATATATATATATATAATTTCACAAAGACCACTTACATACACTACACCAGTATGGTATTGATACTATATCCAGTAAGTACATGTTAACAAAAAACAATGCAACAAGTTATATGTGAATGTAATTATATATGTGATTACAATGTTGTTAATTACAAAATATGTTAATTTGGGGTAAACTGTACAAGGAGTGAAAGGAGGCTCTATTACCCTAATGATGAAATGCATTTAGGCATGGATACATACAGGTTTTGTATGGCATCCTGACAAAATCCTACACATACACATCCTTGTATGGCAGATACTCGATCATCACCACATCCCAAACTGAGTTTGCTGCTGATTATGCGGTTTTATCGTATGATATTGTACGGTATTGTATGATACCATAATTCATGATTTAATTTAAAAACAGAGTGGACCATTTTAGTATCATTTAGTGTGATACTTCAACATTATACTTTGATAAGGTTTTCATCTTATTGAATTGTATTTCACCAATCCTGTTAGGCATATCAAGATATGAGTTTTATATGGTGCCTTGGTCAGAATGGCTTGTCAAACAAAAACATTTAAAATATGTTATATACACGTTATTTTAGCACTTTTCTCTTTGTATTTATTTTATTAGAGCTTCATTCTGGATATTAATGTTATTACAACTATTATTTACAACAGTCTTTACTCTGTAGTGAAAACACTAAAACAGCAGTAGGAGTTAATGCTGCTTTAATGGTTTAAAGTTATAAGGGTGGGGGTGTTGTTCACAAAACACAAGAAGCTCTTAATTAGCTCTCTCAGGTGTTTTGGGTATTACTATCAGTTCATTTCTTTCACCCTGTTACGTTACACCATGCTGAGAATGCATGCTGCCTGCTTTAACACACCTGCTGTTTGGAGTAATTATGCTTTTTAGGTATGAAGTGTTGGGGCTAAAACTCCTACAGTTCTTTAACCCATTCATGTGGTCCTGTGGAGTCCTAGCCATTTCATTTGTTAGCCTCCATTCATCCTGTTCTTCAGAGAAATGGATGGACTACAGTCTGTGGTTATAGAATTACAAAGTGCTCCTATATGGTAAGGGGAGCTGAAAAAATGGACAGTGAGAGAAGAAAAAAGGAGGTGATCATAATATTATGGTTGATCAATGTACATTCAAAAGGCATTACATTCTACTAAAAACAGACTCCAAGTCCTTATATCTAATAAGAATAAAGAGTGCCTTAACATACACAACAAATGTAACTTGTGCTTGTTACAGTGATATTTTAACAGTGATATTTTATGACCATACAACAGAAGTTACATTGACATAAATGGGTTGAAGAGGACTGAACGATCGTTAGAAATGTGTTCATACTCATATGTGATAGTATGCAGCAGGGTGTCATATATTTTGTGCTTGTGTGAGTGGTTGTGTGGCCACATACGCATGAAGAGTGAAGAGTCTTGCATTTGGTAAATTTCACCCCATTTCATCATGGATTATTGTTTTGTAACCACACACACATATTCAATTCTTCATACTCAGTGTGTGTTTTCATATACCAGTGCACTCCAGCAGTGTTTTCAACTTTGCTAGTGACTTTACCTCATTCATATTTACAGCTCACTTTATCGTAATCAAATTGTTAAAAATTGTAAAAGTTGTGTAAGGCCATTTTGGTCATTAAAATCAGATCACAAAATCAAGGAATTTGTCTGCAATAAATTAATAATTAAATGTGAATGTCTAGAGAGGGTTCTATTGATGTCAGTGTCAGCTACATGTGATGAGTGATGTAAATTGCCAGTTTGGCCTGACCAAGAATAAAATTAAGCAGCTGACCTGAACCTCTATTTATGAGCATACTTAAAACCTAGGATAAATGTAAAAAAAAAAAAAAAACACATTAAGAGCCATAAAAACAGCTGGAAACATCAAACTGGGAAGTAGCCTAAAATGGTGCATAAAAGCATGAAACTCTGTTTCCCTCTGAAAACAGGAAAGGCAACTTCAATTTTTTTAATTTTTTAATTTTTAAAATTAATTATGAGTTAATGATGTTCTCTATTGTGGATAAACCTCAGCCTCATAACCCAAAGCATTGCACCACAATGTGTCAGATCTGGTGTCCAGTACAGTCAGTCTGAGAAGAAGCTCACTAACAATGCCCGAGTGTCTGCAAGGAAATTTGGTGGGTGATCTACACTAGCCAGTTAATGCCATAAAAAAGAAGTGGCAAGGTTGTTGTCAATGAGGACTCGTCCCGATATGACAGCTGAGGGACTAGGCAGGTCCACCTGCTGAGACATCCATTCATTTTCTCTCAGTTCTGCCCTCTCAGTTCTGTTTTTTATAATCTGTCCCCCAGATACACCCCCAAATATTTAAAACCACCTGTGCTCCATGACACTCTATGCAGTGTAGGTGCCCCACCTGTCCAGTCCCCCACTAAAACAGCTTCACTCTTTGTCCAGTTCACTTTTGCAGAAGATAAAATCTTAAAATCATTTCAAATATACACTAAAATATCCATGTCCCTCTGCGAGCTGATTAGCATCACGAGATCATATGCATAGGCTGAAACATTCACAGGTGTGGTACAGGTAGGGATAACAAGATTGCCAGAGATCTCTTTTCACAGCTGGAACAGCAGAGGCTCAATTAATATGGCATACAAAATTCCTGACAGAGTACAGCCCTGTCAGATTCCTCTGTGGAAATTAAGAGGAGAGCATAAAATGCTGTCTATTTACACTTTCAGTGTCACTGTACAAAAGCTTGATCATGGCTATAAAACATGGGTCAGAGGCCTTTTCCTGGTCCAGCCTGGAGATGGCCAAAACATTGTGAATCAAGTAGACATTATCAAAAATAGACCTTCCTGGCACACAGCCACAACAGTGCCACAGGTCACTAGTTTTTGGTCAGGACAGATAAAAACTAAGATCTCATTCTCAAAGCAGGTTCGGATTTTCAGGAGCTTCCCAGGTAAAATCTCCTCAACTGTGTACAATGGGGGGATACAATGATTTGCAAATTAACCCCAACACCATCACTCACTGAAGAATTGCTACTAAAATGGCCAGTATGTCCCACTCTCTGGCCCAGTCAGCAATCCTCCTCTCCTGGACAAAGAACACATTAGTACACTTCTGCTTCACCAGCTCTTAAAATATGGCCCTCTTTCACACCATTTATATTAAGAGAAGCAATCTTAATGTCATTCATTAAAATAATTAAAGTCCAGAGCAGGGACTAAACCAAGCAGCATCATTACATCTTTATGCAGTTTAGTCAGTAACTTCTTCAGTATGGAGCCTCTGCTGTAGTAAAATCACCTTCCCTTCTAAAATGCTTAATATCATGGATGAACTACTTCCTGTCTGTGAAGTGCTCCTCAACCTTTACCTCCCACTGCCTTTAAGTCACACTCTTTTGTCAAACTTTTTAATCTGGTCAGCAGTGTAGACCACAGGGTCTCCAGAGAGCAAACAGACCAGCCAGACCCCTCACTTTCAGACCCTCTCTTCTTCCTTTTATTCGAAAAGCAGGCTCATCCACGATGTCCACATCAGCCACAGTATCCAGCACCACCACCTCAGCTAAGGCAGGCTCACAATAGCCACTCACCTCAGTCTACCCCTTAGTATTGCCCAGTTCCTCCACAGCTGGAGCAGACAAGGAGTACACTTCTGTGGCCGATTCAGCTCCTGCAGTCTCCCCCACGGCAAAATCATACATACCTGGTTCACCCGGTTCAAAGGGAAAGAGTGGACAGAGTGATCTTTATCTATCTGTAAGGGGCTGAAGCTCGGTTAGCTGACCACCAAACAATACTCCACACTGAGTTAGGTTGTTCACATTTTCCACAGTCTTTAGGAAAAGCATGACCACATTATTTATGCGGAAAACATACAGAACGTTCATGTTACCTACAGACTCTCACACATCCAGACATTAGTCCTCTACCCCAGCCCTGCACTCCTCCACACCAGAAGCAGATTCCCCTCACACACATACTAGACTTTTCACACACTCAAACAGGTTTCAGAGTTAATCTGAACACGAAAAAATAAAGCTGCACTCACTCCACAGCCCGCATCCGTGCATATGCATGAGACAGACAGAGAGAGGGGGGAGAGAGAGGACAGATAGAAGAAAGACAGATGGATAGAGAGGAGAGAGAATGAGAGAAGAAAAGACACATAGAGAATGAAAGAGAGAGGGGGAGAAAGAGGACAAATGGAAGAAAGACAGTCATGGACAGAGACAGAGACACATAGAGAAAGGGGAAGAGAAGACAAAAGAGACAGAGAATGAGAGAGAGAAATGTTGAGACAAGGAAAGAGAAAGAACATGAGTTACATTTACAGAGAGAGGGAAAATGAAACAAAATTAGAAATGAGATCCAAACATGGGGGAAGGAATGAGAAGATGAAAAGGAGTGAGCGCAGGGACAAAGGGGAAAAGTGAGAGCTGTTAACGTCTATTGTATGTATGCTGTGGAGCTCTGGGCTTTAGGGCGTGTGTGTGTGTATGCCCTGAGGTGTTATTTAGCTGGGAGGGTTTGCTTGGAGCTGGTGAACGGAAATGAAGGAGGGAAATTGGATGAGTGTAACTATGCAAACAGAGTGAAGAAAGATAGGGAGGGAGGTGACACTCGTTTACAACATCCCTCTCTCACCCTAGGCTTTTACTTCACTGCATGCGGCTATCTTTTCATGTTGGGTCTAACCTCCATTTCCTTTACACACACACACACACACACACACTCATGAATGGTTTACAATTGGGTTCACAAAAAGAACAGAACATCTCTGTACCTGGCTGATTGTATAAGGTGATTATTGCGTGTTCTTTTCATTTGGACTCATTCTGTTGTGCTGGTAATATCATTTACAAGCAAATTTGAAAGAGTTTGAAAGCAATTTGAGCAGTTGGAAGAGTTCAAGATGTGTCGCATCTTAAGACTCCAGGAAGCATAAGGTGTTCTCAATGTACTGTGTGCCATAACTGTTATGGGGCTATTACCATAGCACACTGTTGGCATCAGTGGATAAAAGAAGGCACCTTCATATTGTGGACATTGAGCAAGCAACAATGCCATCCATGGGTCATTTTTGTGCCAACACCCTTGGCTGGCTGGTATGAAGACTGCCCTTAACACCACGTCAACATTGCCAAAGACTGCAGCGGCATTGTGTCAGACTGTCATGGAGTCACCATGACCACAACCAACAATACTGTGTGTGGAAGCACTGTAGTCAGCGCCAAGATGAACAGTTGGTTGTCACGCATCACAAGTCCAACAGGCCTGGTTGTGGGGTGCAATTTTGTATGATGTGAGAATTTTTATGCTGAATGGGATGGATTATCACAGGACACAATTAGGAACCATTACAGATCAATGCTGAGAAATTTATAAAGCATTTGTTGTTCCTGGTAAGAGTTATCTTTCTTCTGCAATCCAACACTTCATCACATTTTGACGATGAGTACAATATAGAGTCAGATCCTTAAGATTTTCCAATAAACATGTCTCTGTACACCATCTCAGTGGACTTGAAATTAAGCCGTCAAGCAGTGACCACTTTAACCACTTTAAATTGACCACTTTAAATTAGCAGCCAATTTGGCACAGTTTATTTTCACAGTTGAAAAATATGTTGTGTAATGGCCAGGTGTTTTCTGTTTCATTCATGTTTTTGTGACAGATTAAGGAGATAACAGGTTGAATTTGTATTTACTAGATGTTCATAGGAACTTTTAACATTAAGTCTAATGTTAAGCAGAAAAAAAAAAACAATTGGAGAGATGACGGAACAATATGGAGCAAGATTCTTTATACAGTAGTAAAGATAAAATAACTAATCACTTTGTCAGATTTTCTTAATGTTTTTGCTTCATTTTCCATCATTAATTATTTGAATTAAGGATATTTGGCCTCCACAAAGAGAGTAAAAGAGATCTGAACACAGAAACACTAGAAAAGTATCATAACATAACTTGTCTTTGTGTGTGTGTGTGTGTGTGTGTGTGTGTGTGTGTGTGTGTGTGTGTGTGTGTGTGTGTGTGTGTGTGTGTGTGTGTTACAGCTTGTGACGATGACTGTGCAGGTCTTCTTATTAGAGATATGGATAAGCTGCTGCATTTGATCACCAGTGCCAATCTCACCCTGCCACTGCCTCCACCTTACAAAATGCTGTACCGCTTCGAAAATATGACAGAGGAACTCAAGGTAGGTGTTTGTGTATCTGTTAAAAAGTGGCAACATTTTACTACAGGCTAGTGTTCATAAGGCTATACAACACCTACATAAGACTTTCATGACACACGAGACAGTCCTATATAAACAGTTAGAAAGGCTTATTACAACAAGCTTCAATAACTGGCTGAAAAATCCAAGCTGGTCGAGTAGTTTGGAAAAACTAATCCTGCTGGTTATGATGATCTATCAGCTTGATCATGTTGATTATACTTGTGTATTGGAATAGTTATGGTGGTCCTGTGGATCCATCTGCTTGGTCATTTTGATTTCATGTTTGGCAAAAGGCTAGGTAATGCTGTTTATGCTGGTCAACTTGACCAGGTTGGTTATGCTCGTTGACCAGCTTGGTCAGGCTAGTGATGTCGGGTGACCTGCTTGGTAATATTGGTTGTTCTAATTGACCAGCTTGTTTTTGTTGTTTATGCTGGTTGGTCTTGTTGGCCATTCTGGTCTACTAGCTTGATCATGCTGTTTATGCTGACCTACCGGCTTGGTCATGGTTTTTATGCTGTCATGATTGTACTGGTTATGCTGGTTGACTATCTTGGTCAGGTTGGTTAAACTAAGGCTGGTGGATAATCAAACTTAAACTGAAGTATAAACCATTCGATTCATATGATTTGCTGATCTGTGTGAAATTCAGACACTGTATGGATTTGCTCAGTACCCCAAAAGGTTACTTTATTTACTTTAATGAAGCACTGATTATACAAACTAGATTGTGGAGAAGTTCTTCCTCAGGAAGAACGCTAGTTTTAGAGGTCATTTTTTCAGGTAATTGAGAGTGAACAGAAGTGTATATGACTGTGAGGTTCACTGTCACGCTGTAAACGCTACACTGTTAATTCAAGTGACACTGCATGTCTTCTGTGTCATCATTTAAATGCTCTACTTTCCTATGCCTCCTTTGAAAACCTGACCTCAGGG
This sequence comes from Acestrorhynchus altus, assembly GCA_034509495.1. Taxonomy (NCBI): domain Eukaryota; kingdom Metazoa; phylum Chordata; class Actinopteri; order Characiformes; family Acestrorhynchidae; genus Acestrorhynchus; species Acestrorhynchus altus. The sequence continues at coordinate 16,944,814 of CM067511.1, read as the reverse complement.
TGAGTGTGTGTTTTGTGTTTGTACATGTGTGCAATAATGCATCAAATGCTCTTCCTTTGAGAAACAGTTTTCAAAGTAAGAATTTGCTGTGCAATCCAAAACTCTCATACAGAAAGAAAGAAGTAGCTATAATAATGCTGTAATCTACCTTTATATGCTTCTGTCTGTGTTTTTCTCTACTGGTTTAAAGAAAGAGTTACACTGTTGTCCTCCTTATTCCAAACGCAAAGACAGGTTTGGTGTATAAAATTTGGGTAACATTGTTTGAAATCTACCTACATATGGAAATGTTAATACTAATTATAAACATATGATATTTCCTCTAAAAGAACTGCTTCAGTGTTTACAAATAGCTTATTTGAAGATAGGTATTGTTTTGAAAATTGTTTCTGGGCAGTTTACTGATATTCTAAATCAGTATGTCCATAACCCATTACCAGTGAGGGAGGTGGGGCTAATAATGGGAGTACTAGAGTGTGTGTTGTAATTGGTTATTTGGATCTCAATATTAAAAATACAGTTTCATTTAAAATAATTTATTATTTGTCTGAATTATTTGCTGATGATTCTTCATAATAGTTCTCTAAAATGTCATTAAACATTGTTTTAGTAAGACAGCTTATGTCATCATATGAATATATACTGACATAGTCTGCTTATAAATATTAATACTGCTCATTCAGTGCTCATTCAGTGCTTGTGCATGTGTTATGAAGCCCCTGTATAAATTTTAAATAATGCATTGTTGAACTTTGTTTCTTTATTATTACACTGGAGCAGTGAGGCTAATACATTTAAATAGAGGAAGTTTACGGCCCAAAAATTAATATCACTCACTCTGCTCAAAGTGTTTGAAGTTGTTCAGTAATCTCGTACAGACTTGTTTGGCTTCTGATACTTCATAACCATTATCTATAAACCTGGACTAAAGTACAGACAAAACAAGATTTTTTTATGCATGTTGAAGATAATGGTGAGTCATATAATGTTTGAAACCATGGAAACAAGTTAATCAGAGATTACTGAACAACTCCACACACTTTTAAGAGAGTGTGTGATGATGCTAATTGCTAGGATATAAGCTGCTATTACACATCAGCTATATCATTATTACTTTGTATTTTTTTTACTTTTGACTGAACCTTTCATTTCATTGTGTCTCTGCAGCACATGCTCTCACCACAGAGGGCACCGGAGAGACTGCTACAGCTCGCCGATAGCAACCTGGGCAGCCTGGTCACTGAGATGGATGAACTACTGAGCAGGGTATGTGATAAACATGCATACCTAACATCTAACATATATATAAGAAACTTTTAAGCAGTGTGTGTATGTATGTGTATATATATATATATATTTTTTTTTTTTTTTCCACTCATTGTTAGTGGTTGGGGGAAGCCATTTTTTGTCAAATGACTGTGTTTTCTCCATGAATAATAATGACAACCAAAAACATCCAAATGACCTTGATCAAAAGTTTACATACCCCAGTTCTTAATACCATCTATTGCCCCCTCTAACATCAATGACTGCTTGAAGTCTTTTGTGGTAGTTGTGGATGAGGCTCTTTATTTTCTCAGATGGTAAAGCTGCCCATTCTTCTTGGCAAAAAGCCTCCAGTTCCTGTAAATTCATGGGCTGTCTTGCATGAACTACGTGCTTGAGATCTCCCCAGAGTGGCTGAATGATATTGAGGTCAGGAGACTGAGGTGGCCACTCCAGAACCTTCACTTTCTACTGTTGCTAATGACAGGTCAACTTGGCCTTGTATTTTGGATCGTTGTCATGTTGGAACGTCCAATTACGTCCCATGCGCAGCTTCCATGCTGATGAGTGCAAATTTGACCAAGTGCCCTGTGCCTTTGTAGCTCACAGAAACATTCCCAAAACATCAGCGATCCATCTCCTTGCTTTACATTAGGAATGGTGTTCCATTCATCATAGGCCTTGTTGACACCTCTCCAAATGTAATGTTTATGTTTGTGGCCAAAATGTTTTTTGAGGTTAAGTTTTGAGGCTTGTTTCTGTGCTGTTTGGCATATAGTAAGCATTTGCTTTGTGGCATTTGTGAAGTAATGGCTTTCTTCTGGAAACTTGACCATGCAGCCCATTTTTATTCAAGTGCCTCCTTATTGTGCATCTTGAAACAGCCACACAGATAGTTTTCAGAGTCCTGTATTTTAGCTGATGTTATTTATGGGTTTTTCTTTGCATCCTGAACAATTTCCCAATTGTGGGTGAAATTATTGTTGGTCTACCTGACTATGGTTTGGTTTTTACAGAGTTGGTTTTTCCATTTGTTAATCACAGTTTGCATTATCAATTCCTTGGATATTTTTTTGTATCCATTTCCTGTTTACAGTTTAACAACCTTTTCTTGTAGATCAGTTGACAATTCTTTTGCTTTACTATTACACTGGAGCAGTGAGGCTAATACATTTAAATAGAGGAAGTTTATGGCCCAACAATTAACGTCACTTACTCTGCTCAAAATCAGATTAGATCTTAACACTATGCTGAACGCAGTTCCTGTAAGCAGCTTGTAGATAAGTGGTAAGTGAAGGCAAATTACTGTTAAAGAGCCCAAAGCCCTAATTTCATGTTTTTACATCATGTTGATGTGGTCTGAAAAATGGAGGAAGAACTACATCAACAACCATTTATAAAGAAAACTAGGTGAACAAGAATGATCTTCAAAATGAATGCTTTATATCTCATTATTACCATACTGAACACCTAGATATGATCAGAATTGATATTATCAGTATTAATAATACCTTGTGTTTCCTGATTCATGTTCCGTACAGAGGTGATAATATATTAAGCCATTTTTACATATGAAAATGTCTAGAGAAACAGGTCTGAGTTGGTTCATGTAGACCTCAGCTAGAGATCATGTCAGATGTGTTCTTACTACAGGAAATGTTCTGTTCAGTTTTGGCAAAGTACCTGTGTAGAAATGTGGAGTGTGTGGACATCATGGCCCACTGTGAATTCTCCAGAAAATTGGCTCACTCAGACTTTAAACTAGGAGGTTGGCACGATAAAGTCTGGGGAATGTCTGGTACAACTGATGCAGACATTTCACACATACAGCTCCTCTGGGTTCAGAAAGGTTCTCAGTTCCCATGCATGTGTAAAAGGAGATTAATGTTCTCTGTCAAATACTCCTGTACCAGTGCCAGTCTATGATATAGGGTTCTCTTTCATAATTGATCAGCATTTCTGTCCATGGGGGTTTCCAATAGGGAGATTTCTTGAGAATTTATCTCAACCCAGTCATTCTTAGACACTTTCAGTTGAACTGTTCTGCTGTTCTTTAATCTTGAGCTGATCTAACCAATCCCTGAAGTCTAAGGAATTGCCTGTAGAGCTCAGAGACAGGATTGTGTTGATAAACAGATCTGGGGAAGGAAAAATATCTGCTGCATTGAAGGTCCCAATGAGCACAGTGGCCTCCATCATTTGCAAATTGTAAAGTTTGGACCACTCAGGACAGTTCATAGATCTTGTTTTCGGGGGGGGGGGGGGGGGGGGGGTCACTCTGGGGTCACAGTGTTCACTCTGACAGAGCTTCAGTGTTGCTCTGTGGAGAGATGAGAACCTTAGTTAAAGACAACCATTTCTGCAGCACTCAACCGATCAGGCATGTCGTTCAATCAATCAATGTTTATTTATATAGTGCTTTTTACAACAAAGGAGTTCTCACAAAGCAGCTTTACAGAAGTCCAGGTCCAAGCCTCAAGTGAGCAACCAGCAGGCAACAGTGGCAAGGAAAATTTCTTTCACGCTAGGAGGAAGAAACTTTGAGAGGAACCAAGGCTCAAGAGAGGAACCCATCCTCCTCTGGTCAACACTGGAGAGCACTGATATAGTCGCATGCAGGCTTCATGTTAGTATGGAAGTCCATGCAGGTTAAGTATTCTAAGCTGGCAGTAGAGTCTCAAATGTGGGATGAGTAGACATCTGGGTGGAATCATTTGGATAAAGTTTCATAACAAGGCGTTGACCAATATCAGCCAGTATAATAAAGTGGCCAGACAGAAGCCAGTGCTCAGTAAAAGACACATGACAGTCCATCTGGAGTTTGCCAAAAGGCATGAATCTCACTTTTTTGGACTGAATGTCAAGCATCATGTCTGGAGGACACCAGGCACTGCTCATCACATAGCTAATACCATTTCCAAAATGAAGAGTGGTGGTGTCACCATCATGCTGTGTGGATGTTTCTCTGCAGCAGGAACTGGGAGACTGGTTAGGGTCAAGGGATAGATGAATGCAGCGATGTACAGAGACATCCTTGCTGATAACCTGCTCTAATCATTCTGGACCTCAGACTGGGAAGAAGGTTTATCTTCCAACAGGACAACATCCCTAAGCACACAGCCAAGACAACAAAGGTGTGGCTTCAGGACAACTCTGTGAATGTCCTTGAGTGGCCCAGTCAGACCCCAGACTTGAACCCAATTGAACATCTAGAGATATCTAAAAATGGCTGTGCACCAATGTTCCCCAATCAATTGATGGAGCTTGAGAAGTCCTGCAAAGAAGTATGGGAGAAACTTCCCCAAAAAATGTCTGCAAAGCTTGTAGCATCACACTGAAAAAGACTTGAGACTGTAATTGCTGCCAAAGGTGCTTCAACAAAGTATTGAGCAAAGGCTGTAAATATTTATGTATGTTATATTTTTGTGTTTCTCACATTGTCATTGTGGGTGCCATCTGCACCACAGCTACTCAGCCACCAGGAGGTGGCCACCTACTAATCATGGCCATAATCTGGCAAATTGAGGTCAGGTGTGTGGCTGTTTTCAAAGGCATGCTTCACCTGTTGCTTAGTCTTACGCTCATCCAAACCCTGCTGGTAATTTACCCAGTATTTTTCCTCTTTCCTAAAATGGAGGTCGTTTTAATTTCTCATTTCACCTTCCATAAAGGGGGGCTGTATTTTGATTTATTTTTTCCTGTTCTCCTGCCTTCAGTCAGGCAACCTGGACCCTTACTTCTGGATGTTGCTATGGTCCATTGGCAGCGTGTTTGGCTCCAGCCGTCTTTCTTTTTCTGCTCGGGAGGGTTCAAACCCCACATTCCCTTTATTACTTTTCCCAAATTACTTTATTACTTTCTTGTGGCAATTGCCACCCACTCTGTTCTGTTATCTTAGTTTATTAGTTTCTGTTTTTTCTTTGCATTTCTCTAAAGTAAAAGCACTAACTCTGCTACTCACTGAGGGCTGATAAGCCTTTGTAGTCACCAAACACTCCCAGCCTGCATAGAGTAGTAGCTAAAGCACCACTCCACCACAACTCCCACCTTGAGCAGCACTGTTTGTCTGATTTTGAGGACCTGGCTTTGACTGGGATGCTAACAAACAGATGGCCTCAACCTGGTTGTGTTTACCTTGAGAGGAACCAAGGGTTTAAAGGGCAACCTATTCTCCTTTGGTTGACACCGGACAGCATAGAACTATAGCTAGTAGTGTGAGCATGTTGTGTAGGGGGAAAAATGAGAATGGGAGAATGCAAGTTAGCAAAACATAGCATAGCAAAACGCAAAAACTGAAGTGAAAACTTTTCCAGATATTGGGTCTAGTTTAGCACACACTCAACCACAGTCATGGGGAAGTCTACAGCCTGACAGTTGTCTCGAAGATGATCATTGACACCTTCCACAAAGAGGACAAGCCACAGAAGGTCATTTCTGGCTGTATCAAAACATATTAATGGAAAGTTCCTAACATCAACCCACTACTGAAGCAGAGATAATGTTAGAAGCGTCTTACCAGGGCTAAGGAGAAAAAGAACTGGACTGGTGCTCGGTGCTCAAAAGTCCTCTGTTCAAATGAAATCTGGAAATCAATATATAGTCTCAACTCGAGTTCCTAGAGTCTGGAAGAAGAGAGGAGAGGCACAGAATCCAACCTGTGTCCCAGTTTTCCAGTCTGTGGTGGTTTATGGTACCATGTCATATGCTGGTGTTTGTCCACTGTGTCTTATCAAGTCAATGCAGCATCTAACAGGAGAATTTAGACCACTTCATATTTCTGTCTGCTGTCAAGCTTTACAGAGATGCTGATATCCTTTTCGAGCAGAACATAGCACCTGTTCGCGGTGCCAAATCCACTACCAAATGGTTTGCTGACCATAATATTACTGTGCTTGAAGGTCACTATTAAATCACAAGCAGATTGTCTCCAGGCCACACTATACTGATGCAGTAACTTGTGGTAAAGGAGGCCCAATGCTGGAAATATTTCACTTTACATGTCATGAATATATATTTTTTTACCTTTAGAATTTTAAATTAACAAATGTTCTCTGTTCAAATGCAATAGTACAGTGATTGCAAACAAACTGTATTTACAGCTTTGTTTGAAGACTGTGCCTGATGATGAAGATGAAGTATTATGGACCACTCTTGCTTTGAGCAAGACGAGAAAGAAAGAAGTGACTTGTCAACTTTTCAGTTTTACAGTTTCTATTGTTTGAACCAACTTTAGCCACAGTCTGCCTTTTTATAGTTATCCAATACACCTTTAACATCCTTCCAGCCTTCAATACCTGTGTACTGCTCCTTTTTAAAATTCAGCATCTTCTGTCCTCCTGACAAAGGTCAGTCAATTGTGTATGTTCTGGGTCACCTCTCTGCAAGCTGTCAGCCTTCTTGTGGTTTTGCTGAAAAGACAGGATACAAAAAAATCAGAATGTAATTTTTTTCGCTTTTCTTCAGTAAAGAGGCTTCATATTCTGTCCTTTTATGCTGGTGATAGCTCAGCACTTTCAACACTGAATGTTCACTAAAGTATGTTTAATCATGACATTTGAGATGTCCTTCATATGTCAGAACCTTAAACTGGAATGTGAGCAGCTCAGAAAGTTTGTCAGGGATGCTTAAGTTTGTTAAGTGCAAGATAAGGATACACAAAAAATTGAGTAGAATAAAACTTACAGAGGCAAATGGAGTTTAATTTGTTGGTCTGTGGAAAGAGCTGGAAAAGGAGCTGCAGATGATATATGGTGAGTGGACTGTGACAACGAAGCTATGCTCCATTCATGGCTCAATTAATATATAATAAAAAGGTTAGGGTCAACGAGAATTGTGTTTATTTACATTTGTATGTAGGCATTTTATGCTGTGGTCAAACAGCTGTTTTGGGAAGCAGTTTGACCAGTGGTTGATCCAGGTAAATGTAGAATAGAATGGTGGTGCAGGTACAGTAGACAGAAAGTGTGGCGACTGTAAAATCAATGCAAATAAATCCTATTTTACTCAATTGAAAAATCCTAAAAGAGGATATGTTGTTTTGTTTTGTCTTTGCTGTTTTACTGAAATGTTTTTTCCAGCCAGGGTTAGTTACATTAGTGTTACAGAAAAAAACAAAAAAAATCAGAGGTCTGAAATCAGTGAATGACATCACTGTAATGCTTTACTGTGACTAAATCACAGCCTCCAGTGTTTCCCTGTATATATTCTGAAAAGGTGAGGAGACCATATGGCTTACACACCTCCACATCACAAACACCATAACATCATTATATTATTTATTAAGTTGATTAACAAGCCCTTCTTTAACGTAAAATAAATGTTAATTATAAATGTTAAGTTTTCCATGGATTCCCTTTTTCTGTTCACTCTACAGGCCACAAAAGTGTCTGCAGATGGTGAACAGACAGATGCAGATGCCGAGAGGAGCCAAAAACGAGCAGAAGAGCTGGAGATGTTTGTTAAGAACACTTTGCTTGCTGCTGAAGGTAATATAATCTTTTAAATAATTGTATTTGTTTCTTTATTTTTTAACCTGATCAATTTGACTGTGAACTAACCATTAACTATTTATGAAAACTAGTTTATTTATCAAGTCTAATTTATTTGTATAGCACTTTTTTACAACAAGTGTGACAGTGGCCAGGAAAACTCCCTTAGGAGGAACCAGACTCATGAGGAGGGATCCATGCTTCTCTGGTCAAACAATACATACATTATTGATAAGGGGACACTGGACCACCATATGTCTGCTGTGATGTTCAGATGACTTTTGATGGTGATGACGGTTTGATGGTGGTCATAATAGTAACAGTAGCAGATCATTTGGGTCCATATAAACTTCCTTGAAGATGAAGTTTCACTTTTAGACCTAATATGAATCTGACAGTTTTTCATAGAGTTTCATAATTGGGGGACAATACAAATGCTCCTAAATGCTTTGTAGTAAAGTCTTCCACTGAAAATTAAGTAGATTTTTTTCCTCATAAAGTTGACTTACTTTGTGGTGTAATTGTATTGTTACATGACAACAGTACACAGTTTTGTGACATCACAAAAAGTACTGAACTCTAATCGGACTGTTCATACAGCTCATATGTGGGCTGTGTGGACTGGCTTGTTAAACCTTTAACAGTATTTACACACTACATCAAAAATGCGAGGAAAATCTACATTTCCTACACTTTGGGCTTTTAATGTGCATGTGTGTGCCATGACTTTTTAAGTGGTTTTATTGAAGAGGCTGGTGTGGCTAATGAACTCTCTGCTGTGGCCATGTATAAAGCTTAATTAAAAGAGACGAGCACAAGCGAAGGCGGAGTAATCAAACTGCGATGTGTGTGTGTGTGTGTGTGTGGGGGGGGGGGTTATGAGGGGTTAGTGAGTGAGCACATGTATAATCAGTATAAAAGATGAGCGTGTGCAGCAGATGGTGTCATCTTGTGGATGTTGGGATCACACTCACATGGATACACACACATACACACTCGCAAGACCGCACAGGATCAAAGTGATGTTTTGATGCACATTTGGCATTCGACAGTGGCTTTGATGAAGTCCCTCCGTTTAGGCTCGACTTGCCAAAAAAGTGTTTACACACTCTGATCAGAGACGCAGCCATGGCTCTCTCCGCATAGCAAATTCTTCCCAGATTCATCCAGAGCTCCGATTCAGAGCTCATCTCAATCACCCGACTCCTCCAGACCTGACAGCTCAGCCGGCTTTAATTGCTTTTGAAACTCAGCAGGCAATTATTTTACTTTTTAATAGGTATATATTCCCCTCTTTTGAAATCAGATCACATGTTTACTTTTGAACTCTACCAGAATTTGAGGAAATGCATCTAAGTACACCTCATTTGCATTTCAATTTGATGATTTATATTTAAATGAGAATCTGCAGAGTAACTTTTTTTTAATCGTTTGAACAGATTGGATTTTGATTTCAAAGAGCAAATTAATTAGATTAAAGTGCATTAAAGCTGCCAAAACACAATCTCCGTGTCTTTCATATGAACCAAAAAGAAGGGGAATATTTATAAAGAGTGCAGAAAAAAGGAAAAAGCACTTTGTTTTTGTCTCTGCCTTTAATGTATGATTGTGCTGAGTGGGAATGAGGTAGAATGCTGACCCAGGATCACCCTATTCACAATCCATTTTTTGTGTACAGCATAAACTTTTAAACACCCATGTAACACAGCTATGCCTGACACACTTGTATAAGAAACACACACACACTAAACTACTACTGTGCTGAGAGAAATTCAATAGTAATATATGGACAACTGAAAGTGGTGTTTCTATTAAACTGGCAACTGAGTGGAAACATAAAGTAAGGGTTTCAAATCAAGTAGCCAGTAAGTTGAAGCACAAGATGGATATTTCTAATAAAGTGGCCACTCAATTGAATGCTTAAATGATGTACAGGGTAAACAGGTTTAAAATGAAACTCTTCATACATGGAATGTTGTGTGTGTGTGTTTGTGTTTAGCTCTGCAGGATAAGGCTCGTGAGCTGAATGAGTCTCTAGGCCGGAGGAACGGAGAACCTGAGAAGAGTGTGAATGAAATGCAAGAGGAAATTAAAGCCATGCTGGCAGAAATCCGCAAACGCCAGCTCAACCCTCACAAATACACTGCACAGGAGGAGCTCAGGTAAAACACACAACTACTGCAAACTACATTCATACAAATACACACAACTTCTGAATCATGCATACAGTGCTTTGGGAAAGCATTTAAACCCCTTGAGTATTACCAAGAAATTCTAAATTGCAAATGACATACATGCAGCTGTGTACAAATTACTGTGTAATATTTAAATGAACAGGAGGTAAACAAAGTCACAGTTCAGAATGACTCATAGGATTGTAAAGGTATTAATATGATGATCAGAAAGACACCATTAAAAGACAAACACTGTCAGAAGTTGGAAAAACAGTCAGAATTACACAGCTAGAAGAACACTGTTGGAAGAACATAGTCAGAACACCACAATCAATAGAACACAGATAGAAGACCACAGTCAGAAGAACACAGTTGGAGGAACACAGTTAGTAGGAAACTGTTGTGAACTGTATGGATTTGTTCAGTTCCATCAACAGTTGACCTGATTTACTTTATTGAAGGGCTGATAAACTATGTAGATGAAATACATTGGGGAAGGCAATCCAGGTCCTGGAGTTCCAGTTTTCTGTACAGTTATCCAGGTGCACTTGTGCACAACACTGTTCAGAAGAATTTCACACCAGGACCAGGATTACCTACTGCTGAACTAAATTTTGAAGGGGAACTTCGACTGTGTGATTGTGTGTGCATCCAAAGAGCTGTACATTAAAGTTGTCTATGCATATTTCCGCAAATATGATTAAGATTAGAGCTTTGTTGTTATGTTTTTTGGTGGTTGGAGATTAGTTGCTTATGTAGTAGGTAGCATGGGTGTAGTTAGGAGGATAAATACTGTGCTAGGCTATTAGTTACATCATTCAAGAAATACTGTTGTAGTACTTTGCATATGATTTGGGTTTGTTTGTAGAACCACACATAAACATATCCAAATGCAAACCTGCACTGACAAATTCACTGTAGAAGATAATAAATGGTGGAACGTCTGTGTCCTGCATCTTTACGGATTGCCTGCTCAGCGATCACACCTCTATGTTCTCCAGCTAAACAATTTATCACACTCCATTACAATGTGTATACACATTGATACACATTCATTCATATTTTCAATAGTTAAATAGAAATGTCTGAACATATAGTATATGTTTACATAAACATGAACATACACACACATGCAATACTCGCATACTGTAAATACATACAAGAATACAAATGCAAAAATATACTTATAGATACACATAATACAAACTGATCAGTGTTTATAAATATGCACACACATGCATGCACACTCAAACACACACACACACACACACACATACACACAAACTAACACACACAGGATTTTCTCAGTTCCTTTACAATGTAATATCATAATTCTGTGCAGATGTAACTGTTAGCTCATTGCAGAGGAGGGGCCATGACCATTTCACTCAAAATACACTTGAAACAGGCCAAGATCCAACTGGTCAGGGCTCAAGATTCCTTTGCTTCTGCAGGTTGCAAATGTTACTGTCCAGTTTCAAGGGGAATTCATACATGTGTACATTTGATTAAAACAGCATTTCAGAAATGACACAATGTGCATTATAGTTTAAACTTTGTGCATATTACTAATGCAAGCCAGACATGCAGAAACCAACGACAAAATGTAACCGACTATTACAAAGCAATCAGTGTAATTACCGCTACCTAAACCTAATCCTTGCTCTTATGCTGCTACTGGAACCTTAATTTCCCTGAAGGAACCCTCCCAAGGGATCAATAAAGTTCTATTCTATTCTATTCTATTCTATTCTATTACCCTAGCCCAAACCTTAACTGTAATCTAAGCTTAACCTAGAGTTTACTGAGGATGCAAAATGGTCCTGTTGTGTTGATGATAGATTGATATCAAACTGCATTTATATGTTTTCATCCCAGACTGCTTTTCAAATGAACCACAGTACAGGGCTCATTTGCAAAAATCAGCATTAAACATCTTGTTTAATTTCTTTTCCAGTCAGAAAAGGAGCCTGTAAAATGAATTAGAAGTTAAAAACCCACACAAATGAAGGAAATAGGCCCTCTAATGGTTTTCCTAGAATAGTTAGTCCGTAAGTCAAGAGAACAGTTTAGGATGCATCACATTATTTAAAGAAACATTTTTGCTCCCTCACTCGCTGCTTCATGTGTTTGTGCTTCAGTGAGTGCCAGCCCCGACAAAGTGAGCTTCTCTTTCTCATGTAAACTCCTAATGAACTAATTAAAAGTTGCCTGGGGTGGGGGTGAGGGATGTTAGTCTGTTCTAATCAAATTACTTTGGTAATGTATTCCGTTTATTAACACAGGGAATGACAGGGAAAATGAAGAGAGACATCTAGTGTTGAGTGGTGGAAAAATAAAAATGTTTCCAGCACATGTTTTACTATATTTTTTCTATATTTCTAGTTTTGGTGTATATATATATATATATATGTGTGTGTGTGTGTGTGTGTGTGTGTGTGTGTGTGTGTGTGTGTGTCCTGGTGTAGATATTGTCACTCAATAAATAAATTTAATAGTATTCCTAGGATTTTATTAAATACAAGGAAACTGCTTCTGTAAAAGGTATAATTCAATCCCATGACCATTCAAAATGATTCTCAAAAGTAACACAAAAAGGATTTGCAAATCATCATATTCTTTTTTTATTTATGTTTTACAGATTGTTCCAACTCTATTGGAATTTGGCACCCATTCTTGCTCAATACACAACTTACTCTTACTTGATCCAGCTGCTCAGTTTTTCGTGATCACTGTGATTCTCCATACATTTTTAAATAGGAAACAGATCCAGACTGCAGGCGCACCAATCAAACATGCACACACACACACACAGACACACACACACACACACACACACACACACACACACACACACACACCCTTTGTCCATGAAGTTTCACTGTTGTACCACAGGCAGAGTGAGGCCTGGCATTGTCTTACTGAAATAGCCATGGACAACTTGGGAAAAGATATCACCTTGATGGCAGCATATGTCTCTCCATAATCCCAGTATTTGCCCCCGCATCTATGGCACATTCACACATATGCAAGTCTTCCATGCTATGGGCACCATGATACCCAGTTCACCTATTTATGTGGAATGTTTCAGAGCTTGAACATTCTATATTCTTTTCACTCTCTCTCAACTTTTTCTATGTGTTGCCGGCATCAAAACCAAAACATTGTTTCATTCTTTTGTTGGTTAAATAAATTTATCGTGCTTACCAAGAAGAAATAAGGCTGTTTATGCTCTCTGGGACTCCCTGAAAGGTAGCATTGTGTATCTGTGCTCTGATTGAGTAAAAATATGTGGCATAATTAGATTTAATTCATGCAATGGCAATTTTTTTATGTAAATAATAAATAGAGTAATTAATAGTGAGTCAGCTCTCTCTCTGTCTTTAGAGCAGCTGAAGTTTTATTTGCAAAGGTGAAGCGCTTGTTTGGAGATCCTCATCAGGCCACACAGGACCTGAGGGATGAAGTCGGTGGGAAGTTGGGGGATTACAAGAATAAACTGGATGATGCTCAGGAGCTGCTGAATCAGGCTCAGAACAAAACCAGGCATGCGGAGACACTCACTGCCACCAATCAGCTTGGATTGGACAGTCTACAGGTACACACAAACACACACAGTTCTGATTAATGCACTTAAACACCCATTATTAGAGCCACATTAATTAACAAGCTTGCATTTGCTGTGACAGAGAAAGAGGGACGAGACCAGTAAAGGAAAGAAGGAAACACAAGGAATACTGGAAGATGGAGAGAGGCTACTGGATGAAGCCAACGCACTCTCAAATGACATCAACCAGGGCGTAGAGGTAAGACACTACACGCACAATCCTGATAATTCTACCCACCTAGCTATGCTGTCTGGGACTTCCAGGGATCAAAACCCAAACCTGCTGATGATAGTTAACACTTCTGCCACTCGAGAACCCCTTGACATAGCAAAATCCACTCAGCCTAAATTTGTGTAATATATGCGCAATGTTTGATGGTGAAAGATTGAAGGGCTCTGTGTGTGTGTGTGTGTGTGTGTGTGTGTGTGTGTGTGTGTGTGTGTGTGTGTGTTTGTAGGAGCTGGAAGAGATGGAGCATGACCTGGGGCCTCTGCACGATCAGCTGGATTATAAAGTGGGCCGTTTATCCAGAGGCCTGGAGGACAACACCCTGCCTGATTTACTGTTGAGAGCAGAGGAGCATGCTGCTCAGCTCAATGAGTCTGCTACAATACTGGACAAGTGAGTGAGTGAGTGAGTGAGTGAGTGAGTGAGTCAGTCAGTCAGTCAGTCAGTCAGTCAGTCAGTCAGTCAACTGCTCATTAATAGTTTTACAAAAATCAAGGGTATTAAGTTGATCCAACTCAATGGGGCAACTTTGGGGCTTTATACCCCTCCAGTCCATGCTTGGTATTAGGCATTGTTCCAATACTTTCATGTTTATCTGAGAGTACAATTCTATTGCCATAGTTCTTCTACAAAGACTACAAAACAGTGTGCATTTGCACATCTGCGTTAGCAAAGGCTGCAACTTAAATTAGATGAATACATGAATTTTAAGGGGTGTCCATAAGTATTTGGACATAGTTTGAACATAGTTTGAGTATGAATATATGAAAGAGAGAAGGATCATATCAAATCTGTCACTCAGTACATGCAGATTTTGAAATCTTCTGATATGAGTGTGCTTGTGTATGTCTTTGTGTGTTCCTGTTAAAGTGTGATCTTTAGCTCTGGTAGATCTGATTGCTAATAATAATATATATATATATATATATATGTGTGTGTGTGTGTGTGTGTTTGTGTGTGTGTGTGTGTGTGTGCGTGCGTGCGTGCGTGCGTGCGTGTGTGTGTGTAGCATTCTGTCTGAGGCTAAGAATCTCTCCTTCAATGCCACGGCTGCATTCAACGCCTACAAAAACATTAAAAACTTCATTGAAGAAGCAGACAAAGCAGCCAAGGCAGCTAAAACTACAGCAACAGAGGCTGTGCAACTGGTAAGTAAACACACAGACACAGGTTCTTTGTATTTTTTAAAGGTGCTTTTAAAAAATGCCCCTAAGTGACATACACTGAACATCATTGTTCAAAACCAGCTCATTTTAAAAATGTATTTTTTGTATTTAAACATCTGTTCCAACACATTGAACAATTCAATCTATTACATTTAACATGATGAAATACAATTGTTGAAATGATGAACTTGTTCTTGTGACATGTTACATGTTTAGTTTATTAGGTTTTAACCTTTTGATCCAGGTCTAGGCTCGTATTGTTTAATGGAAAGGGAAAAAAAACAAGCATTTGATGTACAAGTTTGATTCATTTGGGGTTTGCTAAAAACCAGTCAATGCATGGTCAACATACATACATGGTCATAAATTTGCACACCCCTATTTAGATTATTAACTCTGTGGTCCTGTTAGTTCCAAAAGGACTTTTAACTTGCTAAGACCAAAGCAATTTAACTGTATGAAAAGGTTTGTTTGACAGCACTCATTAGCACAATTGACCAACACAGAGTTTAATTGGAAATGCCTAGAAGATCAGTGTAGATTTGAGAATAGTTATACATAAAAATTTCAAGAATGTCTTTTAGAACCATTTCTTAACAACTGTAGATTCCAAGATCATCATTCCAAGATCATCATTTCATCATGTACATAAGTATATTCTTTAGCATATGAAACTGGGATACAATCAGGTGTTTCAAAATGACAGTGGCAAAACTGAAATGATTGGAATTAATAAAGCAGGCTAATATTATTATCTTCTGGAATTACCTTCCTGAAAGTCCCGATCAAAAATGTGGACTGTGCCTAAAAGTCACGTGCCTGCTGGGAAACCAACTAATTAAAATGAGCTCTACAAGTTCTGCCAAAAAGTGGTCTGAAGATTGGTGAGATACCTATCAGGAATTCTACTAGAATCATTTAGACAAAGATAAAGACAACTATTTCATCATTTGTGTTGGAAACAGAATATTATCTCCATTAACTCATCCAGGAAACAAACAGAAATACACACTAGTGAAGCAGACACAGTGACACAGTGCAGACTAGTGGGTGTCCTCCGCCATGGCATGTGGGAAGCAATTTGTGTTTAGGTGCCTTGTTCAGAGGCACATCAGTCTGTTCAGGGACTTGAGCTGGTGACCTTCCATTTCTAAAGTCATTTCTCTTACCTCTAGGCCATGGCTGCCCCACATGACCCTGTGTTGATTTCAGAAAACTTGTAAATAGCTTACTGAATGCAAACAGGAATATTTCAAGAGAAAGTGACTTTTATCATGTTATCAGAAAATAAATAAATAATTCTGTGAATGCAATCATTCACTTTGTTCTATTTTAACGGGTGCAATGTTCTGAGTGTCACTATACCTGTGTATTTCGCTATACTAGTGTATTTTGTGAAGCACTTTGTGTGTAGGTGTATTGTATACTACATTTTCTCTGGAATGATTTTCTGCGTAACTTCTTTCAAGGCCACAGGTCCTAAAGGTCCTCTAAAAGACAATGCCAGAAGCTCGGTACAGAAAAGCCAGCGCTTGTGGAATGAGGCTAAGGATCTGGAGAAGGATGTTAAAGGTAAAAGCTCTCTGTAGCATGAACACAAAAACAGACATTCCCTGCAGCACAGCTATCTTTACTTCTGAAGAAATTTAACCTTAGCAGCAGAATGAAAAGCATCCTGCAATCTTCAGCAAGTTGCAGGCAGAGGAAGAAGAGAATGTGCCTGCATACTTCTGGCTCACGAGCAAAGCAGGAATAAGTGTTTGTTTGGTTTGTTGTGTTTGTTCAGAGAATGGAGACAATCTGGGTGTTCTGCAGCTCCGTGTCAAAGGAGCAGACGCAAAGAACAAAGACCTGCTGAAGGGCCTGAATGAAACCCTGGAGATGCTCCGTGCCATTCCCAATGGTGTGTATGTGTACACATATGTGAAAGGGTTTGTGCATGGGCCAGTACACTATTTTCAGATCCATTTAAAATCTCCTCAAAATGTTGGCAAATGTTTTCTTTGTTTTTTATTATTATTATTATGACTATTGTATTTTATCACTTGTGTATAGACCACAAACAGTTGATCTGATTGGTGTATAAAAGGGCCCTTTTTTGCTGATAGAATAAAACTCTCTCTGGTTCAGGTAAATATTAAACTATTGGTACCATGCCTAATGCCAGACATGAGCTAAAGGGGTATAGTTTTAGGAGTTGGGAATGAGATGATAAGTTGAGGGTGAGGTGAGATGGTGAACATCCAACATCCTGACCTCATTAATGCTCTTCTAATCATTAATTAATGTAATCAGATCCTCACAGCAATGCTTCAAGATGTAGTAGAAAGCCTTCCCTGGACATTCTGTATATTGGATACATTGTATTCTTTCCTATATATTTGATCTGTTTGATATCTGTTTGATGGTGTCCAACATATTAATATTAATATTCAGAGTAAAATCTTTATGGATTTATTTGAACACCCAACATATATAGTTTCCCTATTAAAATTTATTGTAAAGTGTTTACTGATGTCTCTGAACGTCAAAACACACTGTTTTTTAAATCTTTCTAGCAGCATCAAACTTTTATCATACTTATTTATCATTTTAAGCAAACTTTTTGAAGTTTACTTTAAATCTTTTCTGGACAATTCTATGCTGAGACTGAAAAGTCACTCAATGATTACCTGTTCTCAGACACAGCAGCTAAAATCCAGGCAACAAAGCAGAAGGCAGGAGAAGCCAATGATACAGCATTGGATGTTCTGGCTCGGCTCAAAGACATGAACCTCAACCTAATGGGTCTCAAGAGGAACTACAGCAAACTGGAAGATGATGTGAAAAAGGCCAACAACATCATCCAGGACCCGGAGAAAAACAGTACGGTTTTTACATGTTGTCATTTTTGCTGCTTTGCCTTTTTTCTGATTAGTAGAAAATGGATTTTAATTAAAGCTGCCCAGCAGATGTTTTGCTCACAGGTGAGAAAAGATGCAGCAGAGAGAAAACAGGTTGCCTAATATGGATAGATTGCTTGGATATACACTGGCTGTGAAGGGTTTGAGGGAACATTTCTTTCTTTTAAACATTTCCAAATAATGCTTTTCAACTTTTGAGTAAAATAAGAAAAAATTGCGTACTCCAGATAATTGTTGGTGGATTTCTTATTTCTTAATATTTTAAGTTGTATCAAGTGTAGTAAGGAAGAGGGTCTAATTTCATTTCAGTCATTTAGCTCTAGATCCCTTCAAGGTTAAATTTTTTTCTGATGATAACTGGTTAGAGAGTGTGGCACTCCTTCTCCAAGTGTTTAATGTTTTTTTTTCAGCTTTCAAAAGCTTTAGGGCTGCTGTAGAGCTGAACCCAGTGCTGAAAAATGAAGAACTCTCAGGATTGATGCAAAAATGTATTAAGCCAATGTTACAGCTGACATCATTAGTCACCAATAGTGTCCAAATGTCTGTGGACATGCTTCAAATGAATGCATTCAGCTACATTAAGTTTCACCAATGAGCAAATGCACATGCTCATGCACACAACTTGTCTAGTCCCTATAGAAAAGTACTGCCAATAGAATAGAACTTGCTGCAGCAGATAAACATGAACCATCTGACACCATACCTAATGCAAGGGGATAGGGGGGTATAAATCCCCAAGAATTGGGGCAGTTGAATTGCGTTCTTTGGAATGATGTTGCTCCATTCAGTAGTTTTGAGATGGGTTGGAGAGTTAGAGATCCTGTGTGGAAAATACAGTTACTCCAAAATAGAAGAATAAACTCTCTTTAATACCTTCAGAAGAAACCATTAATGAGTCCCAGTGTTTAGCCAACCCCATTCATGTTGGAATACATTTTTGAATACTTAAAAATTCAGGGAGCCAATTACAACAGCGCTCATTTACATATACATCAACCTATTGAAATTTTGATGGAGGAAGATTGGTTGGAAAGGGATGTGCTGTAATGAATCAACACTGAAGCTCAGGGGTAAGAAAGAGAATGTAAAATAAACATGGGATATCGGCCCTTTCACACTTAGAAGAAAAAAGAAACGAGTGTCCTCAAATCTTTGCTGGGCAGTGTAAATCATTTCATATGAGCAAAGCTTGTCCAGTCATCAGCAAGAGCTCTGAGCTGTTCAGCTGCCTGCTGGTTAAAACTTCTGCTGGGCTGTTTTGAAGGAGTTCTCTTAGTATTTGCGTAATATGAACTAGGTTTTCATCACTTCCCTTGCTGTCCTGTCTGCTCTGAAGCCTGTGTGATTAAAAGTGCCTCAATGATCATATTTGTACCCTCTTTTTCTCCCCCACCCCACCCCACCCTACATTACATTTCAAACGTCGACAGCAATCAGTATGTATCCCAGTTTGTGTTCCTACGCTTCACGTTTCTTTACACTCTTAAGATTCCTTCACGCTCTGTGGCTTCGGCATGCTACACACTCATCCAAGCAGATGCATGCACATCGCTCCAGCCAACAGAGAGAGAGAAAGAGCTACTCATTCTCTCATCTCTGTTTTCTTCTCTTTGTTCTTACACAGCAGGGTTAAAGCAGTTCTATTGAAGCCATTGCTAAGCTCGTTAGCCTAATATGCGCTTTACCTAAGATTATGCTAATCGTGAATGCACACTGTGTCCTATTTCTGTCATCTCTTCTTTTCAATAACAGCTCACTGCTTCAGGTTTCATCCATCAGCAAATAATCAATTTACAACACCATGCATAACCTTCCCTTCTGCTCAGTCTGTCCTGTTTTTCTCTCTGTTTATTATTTTCTGTTTTTGTCTTTGTTCTGTTTCTGATTATAGCTACAGTAGACACCAGTGGTGAACCATCACTGCCATAGGTCTTCAGTTCAGCCCACAAATGTCAAAACATAGAAATACTAATAATAAAAAATATTTTATTGATAAACTTCTGCTTCTATAGGAGTTACTATGGGATCCTAGTAGTATGTTTGTGTGAAGATAACAGTATACACAACGGGTGTGCTCACACTAGGCATTTGTACTGTGTATGACTGTACCTGCTGCCCAATTCCCCTGTGCTTAAATACTGTGCTTAAAGAGCAACAGCCTTTTAGTCCCATCCCCTTTCTCTGCAATCTATCAGGGTTCCAGAGAGGTTGCTGGTAGTTGTGATGTTTTTCTTTTAATTACCTTGTTGTAAATACACCTGCTAAAGGCCTCATTTAAAATCACTAGCTGCCTATTAACAAGCTGGATATAGGCCTAGTCCAACATTGGTAGTGTGCCATTATCATACTACCTATGGTTTTTGTTCCATATCACCATTGTTTCACACATTTACTGTTTTACTGTTTACAGTTTTAAACCTGTGTCTCCTGTACCTGATTTAAACCTATAGCTTTCCTGAGATTTTTTTTCTAAGATTATATCTTTTATAAAATCCCACAGTATTACATGTATGCACAACCAACTACTGTTTTTGCTCCGACTTTCTGTAATTTCATTGGTCTTGCTCTTTAACATTACAGTCTTGAGCACACTTACTTTATGGTGGCTTTTTGAAGAAAAGAAAATTGAAAAATTGTTGGTAAGAGTTTTGATTTGGACTGTGCACATACAGAACATCACGTGTGTCACGATAGTGGCCAATCCAAATATTTTAACCTGACAGTGTGAAAATTGTATTCTATCAAGAAGAATGTATTACAAAATGTAAATGAACACGTGTGTTAAGAATGTGCTTTTCATGAGCAGATGATAAAGAGTCAGGATGAGGGAAGAGCAGGTTGTTTATTTGATTCTTGTGAGCGCTCTGTTCTCTGTTCACCAATCTATCCACAGACCTTCTCCCGGTCCCTTTTTATAGTTGTGGTCCAACCCAAAACTAACAAAGTAACAGGAAAAGCTGCCATATGGCAGTTGACCCTACACCTTATGGCCAGAAGGCTGTAAAACCCCCTTAAATGTTTGTGCTGTTGAGGTGCCACAGGGTATGACATTAAAAGACATTAACAAAAATGCTCAACACATGCACATTCCAGATCAGCCAGACAACACAGACTAATTAATTACGCAACACAAGCATGTTCTGTTAATTGTGCTGCTCATATAAGATTTTTATGGCAGCATGCTCAGGCATGAGCTGGAGTGATCACACTAGTCAATGGAATCAGGCTTTGAGGAAACTATCTTAGGCATGGTACAGATTGCCTTGTGTGAGTACACACAAACATTTTTGTGATTATTCTCAATTAAACTGAACCTTCCAGCAGACATTAGAAAGTATTTTATCTTCTTTGAATCTGCACCCATTACTTCTAACATTCACAGTCTATCTAGAACTTTCAGATGGTCCAGATTGACGTTTTGCTGTAAATTGGAATGTGATCAGTTGATTTTGAATAATGTCGATGATTTACTGGGAAAACTATCCTGGACAACTTTCCATTTCGCCTTTATTTTGATTTAAACCTTTTCTTTCCAAGTTCTTTGCACTACTACTGTAATAAAGGTTAAGCCAGATGGTTCTCCACTGGTAAACACGAAATATGTATGGTTACATTGTTTTCAGTGTGTGTGTGTGTGTGTGTGTGTGTGTAGTCCATGCAGCAGGTGCTACAGTGAAGGACTTGGAGGATGAAGCAGACCGTCTCCTGGAGAAACTGAAGCCGATTCAGCTGCTGCAGGACAACCTGCGGAAAAACATCTCCCAGATCAAAGAGCTCATCAACCAGGCCCGCAAACAGGCCAACTCTGTGAGTACAACACAGTAATGGCACAGATAGCCTCCCAGCAAACCATAAAGTTCTTCATTTTTTATTATATAAAATTAAATAAAAGAGCTTGATGTCCTATGTGATCAGGATGTCAGTAATATTTTGCATGCTGCAACTGTTCCTCTGTTTCTTCATCTAGATCAAAGTGTCTGTGTCATCAGGAGGAGACTGCATTCGTGCATACCGGCCAGACATTAAGAAAGGCCGCTACAATACCATTATCCTGAATGTGAAGACCGTCACGGCTGACAACCTTCTATTCTACCTTGGCTCCGCCCAATATGTGAGTATAGAAATATTACCCAGCAATGTGTTCCAACAGGACAAGCCTCAAATTAAATTAAATTACATTAAATTAAAGAAAATAATTACATTAATTATACTGATTTGACCAACTGTGTTGTGCACACTTGGGAATTAGACATCTGCATTTAACCCATCCACACACAGTGATACACACATACACAGTAATGAATTCACACACCAGGGGCGGTGAGCATACGTGCCCTGAGTGGTGGGCAGCCCTATCCTCAGTGCCCAGGAAGCAGCTGGTGAATTCAGTGCCTTGCTCAATGGCACTTCAGTCATCTCCTGCCAGTTCAGGGATTCAACCCACCAACCTTCCAGTCACAAGGCTGGTTCCCCATCCACCAGGCCACAGCTGCTCCACATGTGCTTAGATGTGCTGTACCAGTCCCACTAATAAAAGGTAAAGAGTGAGGAATGAACAGAATACTGTTCAACAGTTTTAGTAAAGTGTGAGGGAGAAACTCTGTGTGTGGAAATCAGAACAGGGACATGTTAATATCAATTCACACTCTGACACCACAGTTTAGTGAAGGGATCTCCACTTTCTTTTTTTTTTCTTTTTTTTCTTTCATTCTTTTCATTTTTACGTGTTGCCTCTGGCCCCATCACAGTAGTTGTGTCATTGTGAGAACAGTCTCTTTGCTGTTTTATCATTTGGCGATCATTCTCACATCTCTAAAAGGAATGAAACAAGTAATAGTGTTTCTCCTCATGACTGCATTAATGAAGTGAAATGCTCAACATGTTTATTACCTTAAAGCCAGAGATAAACAGCGATTACCTGCAACTAATGCAAATAATAAAAGCTTATTACTCCTCTTTCGCTCTCTGCTACAAAACACAC
This sequence comes from Acestrorhynchus altus, assembly GCA_034509495.1. NCBI lineage: Eukaryota > Metazoa > Chordata > Actinopteri > Characiformes > Acestrorhynchidae > Acestrorhynchus > Acestrorhynchus altus. The sequence goes on along the minus strand of CM067511.1, from coordinate 16,922,000 downwards.
ACTTACACACATTCCCACACACTCACAGACACAGACACACTCACATGTCCCATGTGGTAGGTGTGTGTAATCAAGCCACTGAAGTGAGGCAGCGTGGCAATTAGCTAGGAGTTTAAATGGAGGCTGTTTCATCTGCCGTTACACTCTGATTTCCCTTGAGACACATACACCTTGCATTGCTTCAGGTTTAGAGTTTGCGTGTGTGTATCTTTGTCCACTCTGATTGTGAGTAAATGTGTGTGTGTGTAGGTGGATTTCTTGGCACTGGAGATGAGGAAGGGCAAGGTGAATTTCTTGTGGGATGTGGGGTCAGGGGTCGGCCGAGTGGAGTACCCGGACCTCGTCATTAATGACGGAAACTGGCACCGAATCGAAGCCTCACGGTAAACACACACACATACACACACACATATACACAGACACGTACACACACACACACACACTCACACACACACATACACACACACACAGTCATTGCACATTACACTGTATGATCAGAATTAATAGCATTGTTTATGAGAAATGCTTGTCACTTATATGGTTTATAAGTTGGTTTATCTTTTACTTATTTCATAGATCTTGGTTTTGTTTGTGGAATTAATCTTTCTTTTTGAAAAAAATATTATCTCAATATCTACTTAAAATGAATAACTTTTTCTCTAGGTTTTGGGGTTTGCATGTCAAAACAATAAGTTAACTTTTCTGTTGGAATAATGATTTACTGCTACACTTTTTGTTATAATGTATATATGCATAACATTTTCACTTTCCAATCTTAGTTGCTCAAATTATTAATTGCCTCAGAATATTGATGGATTTTGACAAAATAATGATTAAATCTAGTGATTAGTTTTCCCAGAAATTTGAATCACATCGAATTGCTTCAAAACTATTTATTTATCTGAAAATAATCAACTTATCCTATTGATATCCAGACAATTTGGAGGTTCTAGATAGACTGTGAGTCTGTTTAATTGAGAATAGTCAAACAATTACAGGCATAGTAGTTTAATAATCTAAAATTTAGGTTTAATATCAACTGCTTCTTGTTTTGAGAATTCATTATTTGAAGATTTTTTTTAAATTAATTGATAAATGTTTTTTCATGTTTTTTAGATGTTAAAATAATATCATGCATGACTTCTAATATTTCCAGAAAACACTTTCAGTAGATAAATTGTCTTGAAAAAATTATTAAATTAAGAAATTATATTATCATAGATATAATATTATTATAGAAATTATATTCTTACAACAGTCTACATCAGTTTATAATTTAAAAATAGATTTATTTTAAAAAGTCGATATTTTAGTGTGGTTTTATAAACATTATATATCAAATTAGACATATTCACTTAATATCATGAGGGGAAAAAGTCATCATAAAAACCCAATAAGACTGAAGAAATTGTCATTATTTTGCCATGCTAAATCAGAATTTGCTCCTGAAAAACAGAGAATAAGAATGCTTAGATGCTCCTCAGTTACAGCTGGACTGGTTTTCTTTGGGGAAGTTGTTGAATGTTATCAGTTAAGATTTGTTTGATTGGTTGTGTTGTGTGTTTCAGTGTTGGTCTGAATGGCAGTATTTCGGTACGTGCTCTGGAGGGACCTAAGGCAGGCATCATGCCCACCTGGCACAGTGCCAATGGTCCAGAGAGCTACACAGTGCTGGATGTGGATCAGAATGCCTACTTGTTTGTGGGAGGAATGCTGGGAAGTGTGAAGGTATCCACACTACAAACACATATACACAATGGATTAAACTCCTAACATATCCAAAAATCAGCCTGGACATGTTGGGTCTGAAGTTTACTTCTATGGTGTTGCTCTCGAGCTATGAGGCTCATGTAGGTAACAAGCAATTGCACTGTCCATGCTCCTCTACACATGCCTTCTATATTAGTATGCAGAATATTTAACTTTTAACTAATATTTCCTGACATATATATCAAGAATGAATTAACAATAGTGTGTGTGTCTGTGTGTGTGTGTGTGTTAGAAAGCAGATGCAGTGAAGACCATCACGTTTTCTGGATGTATGGGGGAGACATTTTTGGATGGTAAACCCATTGGCCTCTGGAACTACAGAGAGAGAGAGGGAGACTGCAAAGGATGTGTGGTCAGGTACACACACACACACACACACACACACACACACACACACACACACCATTTAGAAATATGAGACCATCACCAGTTGTATGCAGGCTTTTATGAATACAGTGATAATTTGTGTGTGTGTGTGTGTGTGTGTGTGTGTGTGTGTGTGTGTGTGTGTCCTTGTGTGTAGCCCCCAACCTGAAGACTCTGAGGGTACAGTGCAATTTGATGGTGAAGGTTATGCTGCTGTCAGTAGGCCCACCAGGTGGAACCCCAATGTCTCCACAGTGATGTTCAAGTTCCGCACCTTTTCCACCAGCTCCCTTCTGATGTACCTTGCCACCAAGGATATGGTAACATTCTCCAGCCATGCATTACTTACACAAATTCCAATAATTACATTTGCAAGAATTTCCTTTCACCAGTGTATTAGTGCTGCTGAGCAGAGGCTTCACCTCCACATCGACCTTCACCTTACTGTCAGTCTGCATTTAGGTGTTTTACATTAGAAAGAATGTGCCAAAAGTGTGTGCCATGAGAAGCAGCCAGATGTTATTCACATCTCCTAAATATTCATGTTTTCTCTTCATCATGAGGATAAGTGGTCATCACAAATTGCTGAAAACATGAAAGTATGTTTTTTAAACCAGTTTTGTAAGGTGATTGGTGACTGAAAGATGACATATTAATAGATATCTCCCATAGACTCTCTCTCTGTCTCTCTCTGAGTGTAGAAGGACTTCATGAGTATTCAGCTGAGTGATGGTCGAATTAAAGTCAGTTATGATCTGGGTTCTGGTACTGGCTCTGTCATCAGCGAGAAACGGCACAACAATGGCAAGTGGAAGTCCTTCACCATGTCCCGCAACAAGAAAGAAGGTACAGCCTACATTATATTTTGCCCCCCAGGCTGCACACACTCATTTCAGCACTGTTTATAGCAGGAAAAGAAAGTCTGTTTAAAGCTCATGTTTAATGCCTGACAATGTGACCTGAACAGTGATTGAATGATGTTGGGGAATTTGGGTGGGATAAATAGGGCAGACATAGATGAACTAGTCTTAGTGAAGCTATAAGATACCGCAACCGTCTCTAATAAAGTTGCCAGTGAGTGGAAGAAAGATATTGTGAATTGTGTGATTCATGCTGTGCTCCTACTTGGTATATTCAGGTGTAGTGACCATTCTGGACTTGGATTCAAACGAGGAGGAGAAACTCTTTATTGAGTCTAAGGGTGGAGCTACTGGCCTCAACCTGAAGGATGATGACAGAATTTATTTTGGGGGGCTACCGACCTTCGGAAGCTACAGGTAACAGCTCACTTGCACATATAGAGCTGCAGATTTACAGTACAGTTCAGTAGTAGCTTTATGACTACTTTAAGAAGTATTACTACTGTAGTAAGTAAACAGATTGCCAACTTTTGAAATGATCTCATTTAACTCTTGTAATATTCAGGTGTTACGCCAATGAAACTCCATGTAAAATTAGACTAAATTCTCTAATGCGTGCACTCTCTCTGTCCAGGTGTCATCTCCACTTACCATATAGGAGCATTTTGTAGTTCTATAATTACATACTGTAGTCTATCTGTTTCTCTTCATCCTTTGTTAACCTCCATTCAACCTGAATTTCACCATTCTTCAATGGTGGTGGTGTGTTAGTGTGTATTGGTACAATTGGATATGAACCAGCTATGCTGCTGGAGTGTTTAAACCTAACTTTATATCTACAAGGTAGAGCAACTACATTGGAGTGTCTAATAGAGTGGACAATGAATGGACACACAGTGTATAAACACTCCAGCAGCACTCAGGTTAACAAAGTGGGCACAGAAACAGATGGACTACAGTCTATAATTATAAAACTGCAAAGTGCCCCTATATGGACTTCATCAGTTATCATCAGTTAACTGGGACTTCTAAAGTCAGCTCTCTGCTGAGTGTTGAACTCTGAGTAAAGTGTACTTAATATCACATTGAACAAGTGGCTGTATTAATAACTTGAATCCCAAAACTGGTCCTGACAAACCGTTTGAAATCAATTTTTAGGTTGCACAAAAATCCACCAAGCACAATTAAATTCTGCAGTAGCATAAATATAAAACGGTCCAGTAATCACCTCTCAGTGTTTCTTTATCTTTTCTGTGTTTTTAGAGAAGTTCCTCTATTGAGTCTTGGTTCCTATCAGTGATTCTTCACTATGTTTTAGAAGAGTTCCTGTATTAAATCAATCAACCTTTATTTTCTCTCAGGAATACATTGAGACTTGTTTCTTCTCAGTGATTCTTCATCAGTTTTTTTAGAGAGGTTCCTGTGTTCAGTCTTGTTTCTTCTTCTTACAACACACAATCTGAGTATGATTGATGCTACTATTTTTGAATGGTCAGACCTGAGGTGACTCTGAGGAGGTACGCTGGCTGTATGAAAGATATAGAAGTTTCCAGAACACCTTACAACCTGCTGAGTAGCTCTGACTACACTGGACTGACCAAAGGCTGCTCCATAGAGGTCAGTAAGACAACACATGTATTCTGTCTTTGTCTCCTGTTTAGGGAGCTCAGGTTAGAGCCTGTAAGTGCAACTGCAGCAGGCAGCCAGTTTGCTCTTCAGTGTGAGAAAAGGAAGGAAAAAAGAGAACAGATCAAATTAAAGAATAATGAATTCTCCTGTTTGGAGATGAAAGCCAGATCTGTAGTCAGATCACATTCTGAGGTTAATAGATTATTAACTTTTTACTACATTAGTAAGTAGACATACTCAAATTTGTAGATTTTATAATGAAAATATATTTTCTGTTTCTCAGTTTTGCAATAACATCATATGCATTATTGGGTGAATCAGAACTTCACTTTACTTTATTACACACTCATCTCTCTCTCTCTCTCTCTCCCTCTCTCTCTCTCTTTCTCCTCTACCTCTTCCTCTCCCTCTCTCCCTTTCTCTCTCCCTCTCTTTCTCCTCCTCACTCTCTCTCTCTCTCTCTCTCTCTCTCTCTCCTCTCCCTCCAGAACCTGCACACAAAGTGAGTTTCTTAGCCAGGTTATATGGAGCTGAGTCTTATGGTGTTTGATGCTGGCCTGAGATCACTCTCTCCTTCAGTACTAAAAGTGAGAATGGCATCATCCTGTTTGGCCGGGGTGGGATCACCACCATGACCCAAACCAGCCAAAACCAGAACCTCTTCTCAACCCCACGCCGCGGACGCAGACAGACTGGCGAGGTGAAAGCACCACTAAGGACATCAACCCTAAAACAAACACTATAAAGCTTACATCCACCTATAGTATATCCACGTAAAAATATGCAGCACAAAACATCCACCATAAAATATGGAACACACAATAATACATCTTATCCCCATAAGAACCTACAGTGATATATGTCACAGAACCTTTAAAGTATGTCCTTTAAAGGATGTGTGTGTTGTGTGTGTGTGTGTGTGTGTGTGTGTGTGTGTGTGTGTGTGTGTGTGTGTGTGTGTGTGTGTGTGTTACACCTATATATATTTTTTTCTAGAACTAAAGGATGAAATACAACTTATGAAATTTTGTTGTTGTGACAAAAATGTTATTTTGGAATTGTTTATCTTAATGTAATTACAGTCATGTTACCTTTTACACAATAAGAAAAAAAACATGAACAAGCTGCTCAATTAATATATCAGATTCTGTTCTTTTGCTTAAAATTCAAAAGTAGGGCTCTGGTGGGTTAAAATGTGTGCCATAACCAAGCAACATAAAATACAATAATGAAAACAATTATCAAATAGATCCACCTTAAAACATGCACCACAAATCACCCACCTTTAAATATCCACCATAAAATATAAAACCTTAAAACGGGCACAATAAAGCATCCACCCTAAAGTAAACACCACAGAGCATCCACCTTAAAATATGCACCCCATAACCTCCTGCAACGATTATGTCTGTGGTTATGTCACACAGTGAGAAAGCACAGACGTAGGTCTATTACAGGTTAATGAATGACTCCAGAACTGAGACCAATGTCCAGTGGTGAGTTTTGTCCTTTCAAACCTGTTGCTCACTTTTGCAGTTTTGAATAAGCAGGCAGACAGGCAGAGCTAAAGATAGACAGATGGCCAAGAGTGGAGAGCTGGAGTGAAAGAGACAGACAAGAACTTGAAAGCTGGTTTGGAGAGATGAAGGGGAAAGGAAGGAAGGGTCTTACATCTGCAGTCCTCAGTGCATGCTAATGGTAATGAACCACAGGGTTAACAGTTTGTCTCCCAGCCCATAAAGGAGATTGATTATGCACCTGTGCACATGTAATTGCTTCAGGCCCACAGCAAACAAACCCTGCTCGGGTAGGGGTGGGGAAACATTGGGGGCGTGGTGATCATTTTAATTAAAATATGACATTCTATGTCTCTGTTGCTAATGTCCTCTCTCTAGGAGAGCACTCGGGGCAGTACATCAATTATGCAGTTCGGGGGTGCTGTAGGAGATCGTGGCTTTAACCTCCACTCTTCCTTTCCTCTCCTCTGCTCTCTTTCCTTCCTCTCGTGTGGCCCCTCTCGTAAAAATAGATTTACTCTCCACCTCTCTGATGGATGGGGTCCAATTTGCTCTTGATCTCTCGTGGGAGAGGGTCTGCCATCGTCACCTTTAGAAAATCATTATGGGCCGTAAATGAAGTGGATGTGGAGGTGTCCAGGTTTCTTTCCTTTTGTGTGAGGGTTAGATAGCAAGATAGATAGGACAAATACACAGATAGATAGGTCAACATATTTATAGATAGAAAGATAGACATGTTGAACGATGAATAGACACTTGGTTGGATGGATGGATGGACAGTATAGACAGATAGGGATGGACGGAGGGACAGACGGAGGGACAGAGGGCTGGACGGATAGATGGATGGATGAATGGATGGATGGATAAACAGATAGATTAATGGACAGATTGATAGATAGACCAGTGGATGGAGGTGTATATAGACAGACAAACACATAGACAGACAAATGGATGGATAAATAGTCACACAGATAGACAGGTAGAGCAATAGATATATAGCCAAGTGAATTATGGGTTGATGGATTGACAGTAAGATGGATAGTGTAGAGAGACAGACACATAGACAAACTGATGAGAGGATATACTGATAGACCGATAGGAAGAAACAAGCTAGCTGTCTGTTTCTCTGTCTGTTTGGCTGTCTGGCTGTCTGGCTGGCTAGCTATATGGACATATATATGGTCAGACTAATGGACAGGGGTTTGGGTAATATGCATGGATATATAGACATTGGCAGATGGATAGACAAAAAAACAGAAAAGAATACTGTAGACAGACATGAAAATAAAAAGAGAAAAACTAATAGAATTGACATACAGACAAATGGGTATACCTATAAACAATCCACTCCAATGGAGAAATTAACCCACGAATGAATGAATCAACTAATCAATCAAGCTTAATATTCAGACACAAAATGACTGGTGACCTTACAGACAGGAATTCAAAGAGAAAATGAATATTTAATCAACAGAGGTAAATGAACAACTTAAAAAAGAATACAGAATACAGTCAAGTAAATATATGATAAAATATTTGAATTAAGATTCCATTAGTTAGAGAAATTTCAAAACAAAAACAAATAAGAATTATAATTATTTATTAATTATTTTACCAGAATTAATAAACCAAAATGAAACAAATGGAACCAGAATTAAAACATAACAATATAAATTATAAAATTTGAAAAAGTAAAAAATATTAGAATGAGATTTATATTAATTTAAAATAAAGTAGTTCAAAGTAAAGTTTTTAAACAACCAACATAATGTATTTAAATGACAGAAATCATAAATAATAAATATAATAATAAGAATCTTAATTCTAAAACAAGTTATATACAAAATAAAGTGACAAATAATAAAATACCAAAAATAATAAATAAAAGAAAATAATTAAAATAATGAAATTAAATAAACAGTTCACTTTCTCTCTCTCTTGAAAATTGATTCAGTGAATTTTTTCCCTCAAAATTCTACACCCAATACCCCACAATAACAAAGTGCAAAAAGTTTGTTTGAAATCTTGGGAAATTTATAAAACAATAAAACATAAAAATATGTCTTGGCTCAGACATATACTCTCTACTATGGGACCTTATATGAACAGGTGTGTGTGTCTTTCCAAAACATGTCAAATCAACTGAGTTTACCACAGGAAATTACACAAACCAAGCTGTAGAAACATCATGAAACAAGATGCACCTGAATGTAATGGCAAAGGCTGTGAATACTTATGTACTTATTATATTGTGGTGTTTTTATTTGTACGAAATTTCATACAAACATTTCTCACTTTGTCATTGTGGTATTATGTGTCGAATCTTGAGGGGAAAATCAATTTAATCCATTTTGGAATAAAATGTGCAATAATAGGCATGTATATATATATATATATATATATATATATATATATATATATATATATATATATATATATATATATAATTAGGCTATGAGAATTACACTCTATGTTTAACCTATAAAATGAAGAGCCTGTTCTCCAGTTCAGACGTATTTGGTGTGAAGGAGTCAGGGCGCGCTCCCCTGGTGAAGCGATGTGGGTTCTGCTCCATCACTCATTCCCTGCATTAGGAGAGGAGCAGGGGCAGGACCGGGAGAGCTGAGCATGTTCATGCATAATATTACACAATTCCGTCTCTGTTTGGGCAGAGCCAGTGTGCGTGTTTGTGTGTGTGATCAGACAGACAAAATCACACACAGTCTTACTGAGAGTTCTCGTGGCAGCTGGGGGGTCAGCTGGGTCAGACTGGTCGGCCCTCCTGGAGATAACATTGTAAATTGAAGCACAGACAGGCAACCGTTGCTCTACTGGTTGCAGACTTCTAAGAGTTCAGCTCAGGCTGAAATGGAAAAACAGGTTTCTGAGTGTGTTAGTACATAATAGAGTGTTCAGAGATTAGTTATAGTGATTGGGAAATGGCATACAGTGCAAACTAGTAAACAATAGAAAAGGACTACATTAATCTATGAAATTAATACATTTATCTTTACAAACCTAGTTTCTCCTGCACATTCAAGTTCATATCCAGAATGGTTTTTATGCCTGAGCATGCCAAATAGGAGCATAAAGTGAATGACAAATTTCACAATACAGTATGTTTCAACTCTATTATATTTCCACTTTATTAGAAACACCTTGTAATTCTGCTCACTGGCCACTGTATTAGGAACACCTACCTTGTACTTTCCACTTGCAACTTTCTTAGTAGTGGTGTTATTTGTTTATTAGTTGGTTGTGTGTGCGTGTGTGTGTGTGTGTGTGTGTGTGTGTGTGTGTGTGTGTGTGTGTGTGTGTGTGTGTTTGTGATTGTGTTTGTGTTTGTGTGTGTGTTGTTAATATCTTGACAAAACTGTTATTTTGTCCAGAAAGCCGGTGAAGAGTTTTAACTGAGCAGTACACCGTGAAACTGGAGCTACACGTTTAATCAATCTCTCTCTCTCTCTCTCTCTCTCTCTCTCTCTCTCTCTCTCTCTCTGTCTTTCTCTCTCTCTCTGTCTCTCTCTGTCTCTCTCTCTCTCTCTCTCTCTCTCTCTCTCTCTATCTATCTATCTATCTATCTATCTATCTATCTGCAGCCCTTTATCTCAGTGCAGTTGAATAAAGGTTCTCTGGAGGTTCTGGTCTTCACTGGCAGCAGAACCCCACGACGGGCACTCAGGAAACCAGAAGATGGAATTTTACACAATGGTCAAGAGCACTCACTACGCCTCCGCAGACACAGTGGAGGGTACGAGTTTTTCTCTCCTTAGTTTTCACACAGGAACCATGAGCCTAATGTAGCTAACAAGCAATGTTAGCTACCAGCATATTGTTAATTGCTCATGTGAATAATGTCCTCAAAGCAGTAATCTCTCATAGGCCCTTTTCACACTTCCATCAGTGTCTGAAGCAGTTCATTACATTTCTGGTCTAGGCATAACAAATACACCTAAGCACCTTCAGAGTCACTCCAAACCACATCATCCGAATGTCTTGTTCCATCCTGCCTCACCTGAGCTCCTATTAGGATAGAATTGAAATAAGGTTGCTTAGGTGATCCTGATTTTAAAGTAATCAATCTATGTGCATGTCTGCTGCAGTCATTCATTGAAGCTAGTGATCTTACCAGTTTTTACTAAAGCTAATTTCCAATTCAGAACCCATCCTGGTCAGTTTATCTCACTCTGTGGTTGGGGCTCTGAGAGCATAACAGAATGCCTTCAAGGCCAACTGCACCAACTGTTTTGACTAAACCTGAAATTTACATACCACTGAGAAGTGGCAACTCAGAACTGTGAAATAGACTAATGGTTTCTGACACTGTTTTCTATAAATTTGGACTAAAGAATGAAGAAAATGTTTGTTTTTTTTACTTTAACTCTTCTTGCTATAAAAATGTGTAAATGTAATGACTGGATTGTGTATGTTTGAATGCATTTGGGTTTAGGTCTTTCTCAGTGCAAGTAGATGAAGAACCACGATTGGAGCAGGCGTTACCCAGTGATCAGCCAATCAGCATCCACCGACTGTTTATAGGAGGTGTTCCTGATGACATACAGACTGGCCTGCAGAGACCCAGCATGCCTTTCGAAGGCTGCATCTGGAACTTGTTGATCAATACAGTGTATGTTGTTCACAAGCACACACACACACACACACACACACACACACACACACACACACACACACACACACACACACACACACAGGTTAAAGTCCATGGTGATATCCAGAATAAATCTCTAATCACATTTATATCCAGAAATTTATATTAATATCCAGAATGAAGTTGTAATATCATTAATGTCCAGAATGAATCTTTAATAATATTGATAACCAGAATGAAGCTCTAATAACATTAAAATCCAGAATGAAGCTCTAATAATATTAAAATCCAGAATGAAACTCTATTAACATTGAAAAAAACAGAATTATGTTCTAAAACATTAATATCCAAAATGAAGCTCTAATAATATTATTAGAGAATGAAGCTGTAATAATATTAATATCTAGAATGATGTTCTAATAACATTAATGTCTGGAATGAAGTTCTTATTCACATCCAGAATGAAGCTTTAACATTAATATCCATTCTGAAGTTCTTATAATATAAATATCCAGAATGACGCTCTAATAACATTGATATCCAGAATTACGCTCTAATAATATTATTAGAAAATGAAACTCTAACAGTGTCCAGAATGAAGCTCTAATAATGTGGTAAGTTCTAACATTACTATCCAGAATGAATCTCTAAGATTAATATCCAAAATGAAGCTCTAAAAACATTCATGTCCAGAATGAAGATTGTATACATTTACAATTTAATACAGTTAAGCAAAGGGTAGTTTCAGCTAAACAGGCCTGCAGGGTTTACAGGGAATTTTATTGACTTGAGAAACTGACCATGCTGCATACAAGCAGACTAATCAAGCTTTATATTGCAGTACATATTAACTCTGTGAGCTATGTTGCCTATTACTGCACTACATGTATAATAACACAAGGAGGGAGGTCCTGCCATAATATGAAATGTGACCATGTGTATTTTTTCCCTTTCCTGTCTCTAGTGGCTTTAAATTAGTGAGCTTGTTTTGCCGGCAGTGCTGTTTTGAGGTGCAGTCATAAGCCAACTGCTCTCATGACATTAATAATCGGCAAGTTTTTCTTGCACTAATGATGATTATGAATCTCTGTCAGGAAGCCCTTGGTCTCTTCCACCCAAGCAGAGCCTGTTGACCTCCATTACACAGCGTTAAACGAGTATGTCCTTGCTCATAACCATGTTCATTATTCACGGTTTACACCACAGCTCACTCAAACACACTGAGTACATAGAATGTTGGTCAAAAGTTTGGAAACAACAAAAGATATGAACATTTCTTCTTCATTTTAACTATATTGAGAGTTGGAGGTAAAACAACTAATCACAAAATGAAAGAAATGCCCTTTTAAAATCATTTGTGAAACATATTTATTAGAAATGCACAATGTTCATGAGAGGAACAAGTTAGAAAGGTTCTACATTTGTTACTGTTAACAATGCCTAAATTAAAATCAGGTGCACCTCATCAGCTTTAAATAATTAAATCATCATTGAAGGGTATTTTGGAGGAGGCTGTCAAATTTAAACCTTAGACTTACACTCACTTCAACAATCAAGAGCAAACCAAACTAATGTCTAAGTTTTAAATAAGATCCTCTGTAATGATAGTCATCATTTGCAACTGATGTGCTGCAACTGATTAGCTGATTCTAATTTTAGATACATCCATCCCTCAGTACTGTTAAAATGAAGATTATATGTCCATGTTTATTTAAAAAAAGATAAAACATTATTTTAAGTAAAAAAGGAAAAGAATACCAGGCAAAAGTTTAAGTATTTCAACTGTCAGATTCTTACAAAGGTCTCAGACTTTGACCTTGTTAGGTCTTTGGTTTGTTAGGCTTGTTTATACTCATCATTAAGAAAAGCCAGGTGATGCTAATTTCAGAGCTTTATAAATACTCTGACTCCTCAAACAACAGGCAGATATTAGGCTCTGGAGCCACAAGCATCTGTAATCAGCTACCTGGTGCTCTGAAAATTTAAATAATTGGTGCCCACAAAGGAGGAGAAGGCTGTAAGCAGAAGCAAAGCTTTTTCTGGCCATTTTCTCTGTTCGTGATTAAAAACTGGCAGTTGATGCTGTAATTCAAGTTGAGGTGTAATAACCTGTGAAATGTTTCAGAGAGACCTGCTTGTAAGATTGTTAGAAATAAAACCCTCATTTGAATGCAAGAAACCTTCAGAAAGTTTCAGCAGACTCTGGAGTGGTGGTGCACTGTTCTACTCTGCAGGAACACCAGCATAAACACAACCACTGGACATTTTTGAAAGAGCATCTAAACAGGCCTAATTCATTTTGGAAACAACTCTTGTGGACAGATGAAGGGACATTTTTTTGTATTGAACAAAGGTATATTTAGGGGGAAATGTAGCATTACATGAGAAAAAACACCTGTCCAGCTGGAAAGTACAGTAATGTTTTGTCCTTTTGCAGTCAATGGCACAGGGAGCATTTCACTGATAGAGGGTAAAAAATCTATTTAAATACCAGCAAATTCAGTAAGCAAACATCACATCAAACTTAAAAAGGGTGTGTTCTGTAGTAGAATAATCATCCTAAACACAACACAAAATAGACAAAAGACCACCTCAAAAGGTCCTTAATCTAAACATAATTGAACATCTGTAGCTAGACCTCAAAAGAGCTGTGCAGCAAGAAAGTACAAGAATCTCACAGAAATAGAAGCCTTTTTGCAAGGAAGAATGATCAACATTCACCCAAATAAGGATTTAAATTTGTTAATGAAAGTATAAATGTAAACATGATTCAGATGTTAAAGATATGTCATCTTTATGTCTTTTGGAAACCAGGTCTTTTAACTTTCTTATCTTCTATGCTGCTGCAGTAAATCTTAGGAGTGGATGTAATATTGATTGTCAGGCAGAGTCCATGAAGTATATAAATGGTGTATCTAGCCGCAGATATTATAAGACCATTTGAGCCAGCTATGGCTTATTGATTACTGAAATGAAGACTGATGTTGTTAAAGAAATTTAAACCTTAGAGTTTAGGGCTCTAGGAAAATATCAGTCAGAATTATTTTAATCCACATATGTTCTGTGCACTTTTGGTAATTAGTTTTTCTTTAAAAATGGGAAATTAAATAATGAGAAATTAAGGGATAATATATTTTCATTTCATATTATAAATACAATACATTTTCTGAACCTGGATGTTTAATTGGATGCGCTGTTGTCAGGGCAACTCAAGGCATATAAGAGCAATAACCCTAATTATGCTAATGCTAATATTTACACTGAAAATATCCATCACACAACAAATAAAACATCCATATCAGGTATCTTCCAATCTATCAGAATTCAAAATATTAATCTGAATGATGGAAGGGTTGGAACTGAAAGAAGCGATTTAGCCTTCATTAGCTATGTCAGAAACATCCTCCTTATTCATGGCTATTACACAGACTTTCCCATCATGTGTAAAATTAATTATTAATTTAAAAATAATTTTAAAAAAATAATAATTTTAAAGCTATCCAGTTATAAGAGCAAGTAAATAAAGTGAAAGAAAAAAAAATAATAATTCACTTTTACTGTTACTGCCTGCAATGAAAACAAAAAGGACTAATTTCTCTGTTTATTGTATTTGAATTATGAAATGAAAATTAAAAAAATGCTTCATTTTTTTCTGTTTTTGAAATGGAAAATGACTGGCCGAAAAGTACACAGACTGCCCGCACCAGTGATACTGTTCTTATTTGTCAGTAAAAACAGTTTATACACTCATATTTTGAAAATATCAGTTATGTCACTCTTCGCAAATTTAAGTCTTCAGTAGTTTACCTCTATCCCCAACCATTTATCCTACATCAGTTTAGCCCCACCCTTTAAGCCTACATAGTTTAGTTTATTTATCATATAACAGTATTTTGCTCCACCCAGGAGTTTCTGCTGAAGTTCTGTACAGTTATTGGAGATAAAGAAATGGAAAGGCTGTTAAATCCTTTGCTGTTTCTGGCCTTCAGGAGGCAAATTATTTATTGTTGCTTTTACACAATCTAGTTTCTTTTCCAACTGGATTTTAGTCTGAAATTGAACTGTACAAATTTCAGCTTACTTTCAGATTACTTTTAGAATGAGGCACAATACAGTACAGGGCAGTGTTAATGGAACAAGAACAAAAAGGTTTTTTTTATCTATGTGGAATATTGGCCTTTAACATACATTCCAGTCTATACACAATTTTTTAAATCTGTCTTTCTAATCAAACAGACCAGTGGACTTCTCCCAGCCAGTGGCCTTCGAGAATGCTGAAATCGGACAGTGTCCCAATGTAGGTCAGCCCCCTTCACCAGCTGAGGAAGAAGAAGATGATGAAGAAGAAGAAGAAGAAGAAGAAGAAGAAGAGGTCCCACCTAAACCAGAGACCACAGAGTCAGCAAAACCTCCAACCCCATCTTCCACTGTACGTACACATTGAGGCTTAATGGTGTGGTCCAATGCAGAGAGAGAGAGGAGAGAGAGAGAGAGAGAGAGAGAGAGAGAGAGAGAGAGAGAGAGAGAGAGAGAGAGAGAGAGAGCAGTTTTCCACACCATTACCTGCAAAGAGGGTGTAAAGACAGCAAATATATAGAGACTGATGGTTATCTAGAGATGAACGAGATGATGAAAACAACGATAAAAAGGCAGAAAGAGAAGGAAAACATGAAAGGCAAAGGGTGAATTTGGAGAAACAATGAAAAACAGAGGGAGGACGAGAAACAGATGTGGGACAGAGAATGGAGAAAAGAGATTGGGCAGGAAGAGAGAAGGACAGAAAAAGATAACAGAAAACAAAGAAATAGAGAGATACAGAGAACAGGGAAAGATAGAGATTGAGATAGAGAGAGGGAATGAGGAGGCAAGAGAAAAAAGTGAGAGGGAAGAAAGAGTGAGAACAAAAATAAGTAAGATAAGATAATCCCTTATTAGTCCTGTAGTGGGGAAAGTCACATTATTATAGCAGCAAAGGGATAGTAAGGCACTCAGTACAAGAAAATAGATAATAGATAATAGATACATACACAGTGCAGTATATAGAATTTACAATATAAACACTGTAAATAATAAAAGTCGCTATGAAGAACATTATTTACAGAGTTACAGATTATTTACAGGTAAGAGAGCAATGCTGGTTGTATAGTCTAACAGTAGCGACTGTGATACTGCTCTTTCACACACTAAGGTTGAAGCAGCCTGTCACTGTGCTGCCAGAGTCTCAGGCATGGGGTGGGAGTCGTTCTCCAGCATGTATGCCAGTTTGGCTAACATCCTTTTGTCTTCCACCTGTACTGGGTATAAGAGGATTCCCTGGACAGAACCGAAACTCTTTCTGACCTCATTAGAATGACCTCTTCATTATTGGGGATGCACACAACCTTCAGTGTTTATGCTAGTGCATCTCAAAACATTCCAGTCCTGCTGGAAAAAGAATTTGGCATCTCAATAAAACTTGTCAGCAGATAAAAACATGAAGTGCTCTAAAAATCTCCTGGTAGATGTGTTCACCCTGGACTTCAATAAAAAATGAATGGATCAACATCAGTAGATGACATGGCACCCTAAGAAACTTCACACTGAACTTCATGAACATTGGATTATGTGTTTCTCTACTCTTCCTCTTCCTACTCTTCTACACAACATTCCAAAGTATTATGCAAAGTGGATTTGTCATAAAGGTTACATTTTTTGTTTTTCTATTAAACTCATGGACAGTATTGTGTCTCATGGCTCTTTGGATCACTGAAATCAATCTCAGACCCCTGTGAAAATTAGTTTGCCAGGTGAGCCCAATTAAAGGAAAACTACTTAAAAAGGCTGTTCCTCATTATTAAGCAGACTGCAGGTTTCAAGCAATTTGGGAAAGAAGGATCTCTCTGCTGCTGAAAAGTGTCAAATAATGCAATACCTTGGACAAGGTATGAAAACAGATATTTTTTTATGAAAACATAAGCATGATTTGTGAAAAAAGAGATTTGTAGACAGATTCATTCAGATAAAGGCATAATGAGGAAGGTTTCTGACAACAGATCAGCAAACAGGTATTTGAAGCTGCTGGGGCCTCTAGAATCCCATGTTCTTCAATCCTCCAGAGGCTTGCTGTTGTACGAACCAACTATTTGATCACCCCTAAACAATGTTCACAAGCAGAAATGGTTGCAGTGGGCCTAGACATTCATGAAGACTAATTATCAAACAGTCTTGTTTATTTTACTGAAATAGCCTTTCAGTAAATGCAACCTCTTAATGTTGCATATTCAACAAATTACTATTTTCAGATTTGAAACTGCATTGTGTGTAATACCTTGGAATTGGGCCTTTATTTTTGAAAAACTACTTTCATTATTGGGAGGTTTGTTCAATAAAATTTGGTTGATTACTTGAAAATTATACTTACTGTTATTGACCATTTAGGAAAATCAAAATATCATTTGCATAATAATTTGGAACATGGTGTAGGAGCTTGAGTTGAGACACTGACACTTTTACTCATTAGGCTAGGTAAGGCTTCTGACATTGTCCATTGGCAAGAAGTGGCTTGATATTATGTCTGTTTGTGGTGGCACTTGATGCACTGACACCAGCCTCAGTCCACTCCTTTTGAAGCTCTCCCAATTTATTGAATTGACTTGTCTTTACAATCCTCTTAACGCTGTGGTCCTCCCTATTATTGCTCATGCACCATTTCCCACCATGTTTTCCCCTTCCAGACAACTTTTCATAATTATGCGTTGATGCAGCACTCTAAGAACAACCAGCAATGACCTAGAGGGTGTGGATGGGATGATCATCTTCTGTACAACTCTCAGCTCAGCAGTCTCCCACATGATTGTGGTTGAATTAAATTATGGTTATAATTATTGGTTTTAATATGATTATTATTAATTATTCCTTTCACTAAATTGTAGTTCCTGAACAAGTATTACTGTTCTCCACTTCCCCACAAACAGTCAATTCAGGTGTTCCTCTGCTCTTCATGTTGCAGAACACTGTTCTGTTTGTTTCTGGATCTTTATCAGTTGTTCTGCTCTCAGAATTCTTTGAGAAGGGCTAGACTGTGAAGGCTAAATGACTGGGTCAGAGTGCAGGTCTGGTGGGGTATCTATGCTTTACAGCAGTCATTACCTACCAAAAGTGCTGTAAAAAAGGAAAAGAGGTGAACTGACTTATGACGGCTTTATGTTGCTGCATGATGCTTCATTACTTGTCACTCTCCTGCTTTTGCTCTGCTGCTCTTTAGGCCCTGCCCCCTGCTGAGGTCATCACCAATCCTGAGCCACCAGCCCATGTCATTCCAACAGCGGTATTTCTATACCATGCACACATATGTATACAAACATCTACAGACATCATATAAACATACATACCCACATATAGTGATACAGCTGTACTACACTTACTAACTCATGCTTACTAACCTGTGTATAACACTTAATACACACAAAACAAAACAAAAACATTCTGTATATCATGCAGGTTATGATTAATCTTGATGACTAATTAGTCATTTCATGATCTGAACTTGAAGCAGGAGAGTGTGAAGCTATAAAAGACAGCACCGTTGTTATGGCTGTATATTGAAGGATATGTAATAAACCATACAGTGTGTTATGGCACCATCTTTTGGCAGGCTTTAAAACCACATCATGAAAAAATCTATTTACATTTTATCTAGAGCAGAGAGAGATATTTGGTGCCAAATCTAACCTGATCTGCTTCAAGATTCTGCCAAGGCAGTCAGAACATTTTACTTTCTGGACCTGGATATCTCACCTCTAGCAGTCAGTGAATTATTTCTGCACATCCAAGTGCAGATCACACATCAGAGGTTTGTTCTCGCATTATGCCCATGAATAGACTACCCCTCCTTACTGACCACTTATATTACACACACACATATTTTTTCTGGAAAATGACAATTAAAATCATAGCCCCATGAATGAGAATCGGTTTTTGTCTTTTTTGGGCAACAGGATGACAATTTCATGGTAACACTGTACATGCTAGGTGAACCCTGCTCATGTCATTGCTAAGTTTGTCTGTGTCTGTATTCCTAAACATACTAATATAAAAAATGCAGTTCTTTTCCTCTTCGATAACACATAATTATGCTCTGTGGTACTGTGTTAAACAAACAAAAAACTTTTTTCATAGAATGCCTCTAATGTATGCATTTAACACCTAATTTGGAACAACATGCTTCTTGTGGTATGGTGCCTTGTCAAGGTGGCTTGTATGCATCAGAGAGCTATACAGGAGCTTCCAGGAGACTTCATTTCTTCAGGGTCTCCCATGGCAGAAAGGCCTTAGCAGAGGTTTGAGACTAAACCTACCACCTATATCTGGCAGAAGCAATATAGGACAATGTCATCGGTGGATGATCACAAAGGTGACAATGGCAAAGGCATCAATTCAACTGTGTGGAAGAAGGCAAAAGTGAACCACTTCTATACTTTTACAAAGAAAGCCACATGGATAGATGCAACAGAATGATTCATGAGAGCCAGAAGATGGGTCCCTCAGGTTGGATAGCACTCAGCTGGTTACTGAAGAAGAGCTGAGGTTTGTGCGTATGATGTGGTTAGATCAAAGCCCTTGGGAAATCTAGTTGCTGAAATGGACAAGCAAGAAAATAGAAGTTAAAGCTGTAGAACAAAATTACCATTAGAACCTGGAACACACAAAGCATGGAAGTAGTGAAAGTGGAAATGGATAAGATAATCCTTTATTAGTCCCGCAGTGGTGAAATTCACAATGTTGCAGCAGCAAAGGGAAAGCAAAGCACTCAGTACAAGAATAGATAAAGTGTAGTATATACAGTATAATATCTACAACATTATAAAAACAGACAAATGTATATATTTCTACACACACACAGATAATTGCATGTGGGGAGATGGAAGAACTATTGCACATTATGTTGCATTGGAAAACTCTAATAGTGAAAACTCCGCTCCTTCACACACTTGGGATGAAGAAGCCCGTCACTGAAGGAGTGCTGCCAGAATCTCATGCAGGGGGTCTCATTCTGCTGCATGGATGCCAGCTTGGCTAACATCTTTCTGTCTGCCATGACCTACAGGGGCTTCCCAGGACAGAACTGGTTTTCTAAATTAGTTTGTTCTGTCTCTTCCTGTCTGCCATCAATACTGCTGCCCCACCACTGTGTCAAAGGAAGTCCTCGGAAGTGCTCCCTGCACTCCAGTTGACCTCAGTTTTCTCAGTAGATGGAGTCTGCTCTGGCCTCTTTTACAAAGTGCAGTGGTGTTAACTGACCAGGCCAGTTTGGTGTTTAAGTGAACACCAAGGTACTTGTACTTGTACTTAATGTCCATTCCCTGGATGTTCACTGGTGATGGGGTGTGTCTGCACCTGCGGAAATGCACCACCTGTTCTTTTACCTTTTTTGCATTTATCTGGAGGTGGTTCTGCAGGCACCAATCCTGAATCAGTTTTCCATACTTGCGGTTCACCTTGTTATTTATGAGGCCAATGATTGTGGAGTTATCAGAGAACTACTGGTGGTGACAGGTTGGTGAGTTGTACAAGAAGACAGCAGCTCTCACATACTGTGGTCAGTTGGTAAGGTAGTCCAGTATCTAGTTTGACATGTCCACACCTCCTTCTTCTTCCCTGATCTGAAGGCCCTACTTTTCTCTTTTAGGCAAACCTTTATATCAGGATATATTCATTGCTTCATTGCAATGGTCTTAGTAGGGACAGTGTTCTCCACATAGAATTTAACATTGTCCATAATGCATTGAGTGAGAGTGTCATTGTCCTCCCCATTAGGAACATACAATTCCTCCAGTGTTTTAATGTCTCTGGTGTGGCAGGTTGCATACTGGGTGAAGGTGGGCAGAGTGGAGGTTGGAGAAGCATGATTAAAGTCTACAGAAATAAGGATGAGGGCTTGTGATTGCTGTGTTTGCAGTCTGCACACAGCTGAGTGTATGACATCACAAGCCTCATCAGTGTTGGCAAATATATATAATGATATATCTATAAATTTATTTAAATCTAAACCAATTTTTCTTTGATCATAAATTACAATGCATCACATAAAAAAGGAAGGAAGGAGTTAAAGGAAGTGTTAGAAGTGTTAATGCTTTTGGGAATGAAGATAAAAGTTACAAGAAATAATCAATAATTAACAATTTAGACTGATATGAGTAAAGGGGCAGCCATGGCCTGGTGGTTAAAGAACCAGCCTTGTGACTGGAAGGTTGCCAGTTTGAATCCATGAACTGGCATGAATTGTCTACACATCAGCATCTTTGGGATCAGCAATCTAACACTTTCAGTCAGGGGAACACACCCTCTACTACTCAGACCACAAACAGAAAGAAGAAATGGAGTGGCTTTCATCAACAGCAATGTCAACAACTTTGTTATGAGATACAGTTTCACCAGATGAAGTTTATAGGAACTAAGTCAATTACATTCTTTGCACCAAGAGATGGAATTTTAATTGCAAAGACATGGCCTGAATAAAAGACAGTGGAATAGATCACAAACTACTAATGTGCAAGATCCAAGTGAAGAAAATGCTGGACATAACTGACAGAGAACCAGAGGAAAAAGGTTATAGAACAGATTGAAAAGACAGAAATTTAGCTCAGTATAAAGAAGACAAAAGTCATAATGACAGGAAACATTAGTAGCTTTACTATTGATGGTGAAAATGATGGACAGCTGCCTAATCAGTTCAGTTATTAACAACAAAGCACTCAAGCAATTTGCACTCAAGAAATTTGACTCTGTCACTTGGCAGGACAAAGAATAAAGGAGCTTGAAAAGATTTTCAAATGTAAAGATCTGTCTTTAAAAGAAAGATCAGAATTATTCAGTAAGTGTTTTTCTCTGTGGTTCTAATTGGTTGCGAAAGCTGGATAATAAACAAGCGAGACAGGAGAAATATTATGCATATGGTGACCAGGAGTCAGAATTGTCTTGATGGTATAAGAATAATTGAATAATAATAATAATAATAATAATAATAATAATAATAATAATAATAATAATAATAATAATAATAATAATAACAGTTGGAACAACATATTTACATATTTACTAAATTATTAATATTTATTATATTCAACAAACAGAATATGTGGTAAAATGTACAGTGTATAATGGATAAACAGATATAACTGACCATTATTATTATAATAATAATAATAATTTAGACACTGATAGTAATGCACAGGTTGCTGTTTTTCATGCTCTGTCTCACTGGATGTAACTCATCAGTTCAATACAAAGCCATGACGTGAATAAAGTGTAAATAAAGTTGTAGCAGGGTAACACTGACTTGAATGGTCAGTTTACTTTGTTTTACAGTGGTGCTAGAATGTTTATGAATCCTATGTATTTTCTATCATTTGCAAATTAAACTGACCTAAAACCTGAAATAAAATGTGATCCAATGTTACATATCTGTGAGTGGCAAAACCATGTGAACCTTCAGGATTAGCAGATAATTTGATACTTTGATGGTGAAATTTAAATCAGTCATTGGGATGACAGTGGTGAGTGAGGTATTATTGGGGGCCCTAATTTATTTAAGGAAATAGAGTCTATCTTTAAGTATGATTTCTCAACATGCCTGAAAAAATTATATTACTATGGACCTCAGAAGAAGAGTTGTTGATGCTGACCAGGCTGAGAAAGGTTGCAAAGCATATATAGTGTTTGGACTCCATCAGACAGTTGTGTATAAAATGAGAACATTCATTATTACTGTGGTAAACCAGCTAAAATCAGGGAAGCAGGGAGTGTATTGGTCCACAAGTTCATAAAGGAACCCAGTGTAACTTCTAATCATCTAAGCCTTTCTCACATTGTCTAATGTTAATGTTCATGAGCCCAAAAAGCACTAGCACTAAGTTCTCCTCACCCACTCCAGTGAACATCTAGGGAAGGGACATTGAGATTTTCATCTCAACAACAAATTACAAAGGTCTGACAACACATACTCTCTGTAGAAAGGACAGAGCAGACTCTACCTGCTGAGGAGGCTCTGGTCCTTTTGAATACAGAGTGGACTCTTTTATGACTCTTTTTCTATGACATTGTCTGGTGGGGGAGGTGGCATTCCAGCAGCAGACGGCAAGTTCTGTTCTGGGCTGTGCGCACTGGACACTGGAGAGGTGGCCATGTTTATAATTTCTGTGCATATGTAGTCATTACCTGTTGGGAAATATGCAATATTCATACAATTACACATGTTAACAGTAATTCTGTATAGTTTCTTAATTCTATTATTTATTTATTCTGCTAATAGAGGCCTTGTCATTTATTTATTCATATAGTGTATTTTGTATAATGTATATCGTCTACTTACTGTTCTTTATATGTTTACTGTGTATTCTGCAGTAACAATGCAAATTTCCCCCAGTGGAATAATAAAAGTCTATCTTATATTTGTACAACAAAATTTTGTGGCGCAATGAGATGAAAATAAATTATTTGGGTTTATATTAGAACAGGTTATGTTTTAAAAAAGGTAAACACAGCATTTCAGCACAAAAACCTTATTCCATCTGTGAAACATGGTGGTGGTAGTATCATGGTTTGGGCCTGTTTTGCTGCATCTGGGTCATCAGGGCTTGTCATCATTAATGGAACAATGAATTCTAAATTATAGGCAAATTCAAAAGGAAATTGCCTGTCTGTGAGCTGAATTTCAAAAGAACATGGGCCATCCAGGAAGAAAATGACCCTGAGCACAAAATCCGTTCTACCAATTAATAGTTAACAAAAAATAAAGTTTGTGCTTTGGAATGACTGAGTCAAAGTCCTGACCTAAATCCAATAGAAATATTGTGGAAGGACCTGATGCAACCAGAGATATGGGCTAAACTTTAGTTGCAGTTACTACCTACCTTCCTACCTACCTGCCACTCTCAGATATGTAATATTGGATCATTTTCCTCAATAAAAAATTGACCAAGTGTAATGTTATGTCTGATTTGTATGATTTGGTTTTCCTTGGGCACTTCAATGACATTGTCTTCATCCAAACTTGCAGGTCTCTTGTGCGGCAGAGACAGAGCCCATCGTCCTGGAATTAGCAAAGCAGTTTGGCCTGTCCAGAAACAGTCACATGGCTTTCGAGTTTGATGACAGAAAGGTCAAAAACAGGTGAATATTATGGTTATTAACATTCTTGGATGGAGATATGCTGTCTACTTCATTAGAAACACCTCCCTTGTGCTTTCACTCACTGGACACTTTAATAGAAATTCCTAACTTGTACTTCATCTAACTGGCCACTTTCTTAGAAATTTCTATCTTGTGCTTCCACTCACTGGCCATTAGAAACACCTCTCACAACAGTCAATAAAAAAACCTTGATGAACAGAGACACAGTTAAATAAAAGCTTTGTTCTCTCTCTCTCTCTCTCTCTCTCTCTCTCTCTCTCTCTCTCTCTCTTCTCTCTCTCTCTCTCTCTCTCTCTCTCTCTCTCTCTCTCTCTCTCTCTGTGTCCTCTCTCAGCCTGGTGATTGAGTTTGAGATCTTGAGACGGAATCGGACTCCAGGCTTGTGTTTTACATGGCAAGAGATAAACCATGCTGACTTTGCCACCATTCAGGTGAAGGAGGGCATGGCCCACCTGAGCTACGACCTGGGCAGCGGGAACACATCTGTCAGTGTCCCCGCATCATTAACGATGGGCAGTGGCACAAGGTAGATAACAGCATATCTAGATAACTGGTATTTAGTGTGACCTCACATTCTTAGCTTGTTTGTCAGCGATAACTGAAGACAAGACCTGTTTCTGTGGTCTTTCATATATAAGAATAGGACATGATTACCCATTGAATGTATGGGTTGTTTCTAGCATTATAGTTTCCTTTTTAATAAACGTATAATAACTTATAATTTCATTAACTGTAATGATGATTTATCTGTGTTTGTGTGAGGAGCGCACTGTGTTATGCAGAATATCTCAAGGTGTTTGTAATGCTTGATTTAAATGATTGATCTCAGTTGTTTGCAGTGATTATTGAGCAGCAGCTGCAGCCTGACCTCCTGCTTTACGTTCACAATATAGCTTTACACAGAACTCACTTCTCTTCCTCTCTTCTTTCCTTGCTAGTAGGACCACAGATCATGTTCACTTCTCACCATAGATTCTTTACATGCCACTTTACAGGCAACTAAGCCTGGGCTCAGTTTAGATTCTTTTTAACCTTTAAACCCAAGAAGCCCAATCAGTACAATCTGACAATGCATATACAACTTGGGAAGATAGTCCAAGTTTGGGTCATTTCTAGGTCTATTTAGAGAATCTGAGTGTGTTTGCACTGTTCACATATGTAAAAGAAGCCATGTCTCACTGAGCCATGTCTCACTTGACCACCTTAAATTACCACACACGATGCACAAACATTCCTTTAGCATAAAGACACAGTATCACTGAGGTATTTCTAAAGGTGTAATATGACCTAGTTTGCTGTAATCAGGCTGATGGTTGTGTGTGTGTGTGTGTGTGTGCGCCCGCGCGTGTGTGTGTGCATAGATCCGAGTGAACAGGGTTAAGCAGAGAGGAATCCTGACGGTGGACAATCGATACTCCAAACACACAGTCAGTCCGAAGAAAGCGGACATTCTGGATGTTGTCGGGATGCTTTACGTGGGAGGACTTCCACTAAATTATACCACCAAACGCATTGGACCGGTACTGTACATGTTTTTGAAGCATTGCTGTGAGGATTTTATTGCATTAATTAGCAAAAGTGTTAGAGAGGTCAGCATATTGGCTGATCATCACCCCATCATTCCAGAGAACACAGTTCCACGGCTCCAAATTTTTTAACCCTCTAGTCTGCCTGGCATTAGCATGATGCTAATAGGTTTATGTTTATCTACTCCAGAGAGTCCTATTCTATGGCGTTACTTCTCTGCAGGGACTTGTACTGTGACAATATAGCGTTTGGGCACCCCTGGACAAAATTACTGTTACTGTGAACAGTTAAGCAAGTAGAAGATTAAATTTTAAAAGTAATACTAGGTGTCATTTTGTGGCACAATTTTAGGGTAAAAAAATGTATATATAAAGAAAGGAGTACCTTACAAAAGTTTGGGAACTTTTGTGCACTTTTTGACTGAGGTTTTGGGGCTTAATTAGGGTTAGGGTTATGTTTTTTCACAGTTATTGTTAAGAAAGGCCGGGTGATGCAAAATACAAAGCTTCAGAATTTCACATTCCTCTAACCTTGTCCCCAAAACATGCATGATGGGATCTTCTAAGCTGCCTTGCACTCTGAAAATGAAATGATTAAGGCCCACAAAGCAGGAGAAGGCTATAAGAAGAAAGCATAATCAGCTTGCAATTTCCTCAATTTGACAGGAACAGTGAAATTAACATAGGTCTGGAAGACAGCTGTTTGACTGCAAAAGATCTTCAGGAAAATGTAGCAGACTCTAGATGTTGCACAAGCCATGAGCACCATATCCACACCACCAAAATTCAGTGTCATAAGTTTGCAGGTCAAACCAAGGCATGATGCATTTTGAAACAAGTCCTGTGTGGACTGAACATTTTAAAATAAAACTCACAATAATCAAGGTATATTTGGAGAAAAAGATTGAAAGAACTTAATGAAAAGAATACACCTCTCAACCATTAGGCATGGGGGTGGATTGTTCATATTTTGGGGTTGCGTTGCAGCCAATGGCACGAAGAATTGATTTAATGAAATTCCAGCAAATTCTGGTAGCAAACACAACACCATCTGTAAAAGAGTGAAGTTGAAAGAGGATGGTTTCTACAAATGGATAATAATCCTAAACACACACCTCAAAATTCACAATACTCTACAAACAACTTTGAAAATGGCTCAATGCATGGTTAGTCTCTAGTAACACCCCCTTGGAACAGCTTGTTAAACAGTTTTTGTAGCCAGTCGCTTGTCTAGTAAAAAATGCTGATTAAGTGCACATTTGGGATGTCATTTCATTTCAACTTAATTGTTCACAGAAACGGTAATTTTGACCAAGGGTGCCCAAACTTTTGCATGCCATTATATGTGCATTTGCACATCTGTGGCAGCAATCAGTGCAACAAAGTAGCTGACTATGTTCATTGAAAGTGGTGTCCACAGAGATTTTGACATACAGAGTATTTTATCAGGTTCATTTTGTGACCCATGACATACAGCCAATGTTTATAATGAAATTTTATACTCGTGTATTTATGAATGTTTCCATAGGTGGTTTACAGCATCAATGGCTGCATTAAGCTTGGATGAATGTGGACATGATCTCACTTCTAGCTACAGAGTTGGCTCTTGCTTTGCAAATCCACAGCCTGGATCTTATTTTAGTGGCACTGGATACGCCAAAGCAGGTGGGTTTCCTGAAAGGATTTTCATATACGTCAATAAATAAATATTTATTTATACTGATGAGCCATGTGGTTTTAATGTTATGGCTGATCAGTGTAAATCATTGCTGATTTATGGAATGGTTCAGTGTTTTTAGACTAATAGTCTGCTGTATCTATAAGGCACATAGCTCATTTACCACAGATGGTCACTTAGAATATTTTCTTGAATGTACAATACAGTATAATAGAAAATGTCAAGATTTCCTTACAGAAGAAGCCTGTGAGCAGCTACTGTATCAGGGTAGTAAAGTCATGGAGAAACACTGTACTCAAGGTCAAGGCTTTTTTAGTGTCATTGCATCTGAGTACAGGTACACAGTGTAACTTCTACTTTTTGACTCAGAATTATAAGTGAGTTTTATATCACCAGGTATTCTGTTCCGTTCTGACTGAGATGCAGAAAACACAGTGTGTGTGTGTGTGTGTGTGTGTGTGTGTGTGTGTGTGTGTGTGTGTGTGTGTGTGTGTGTGTGTGTGTTTGTGTTTCTGAATACAGTGGGCACATACCGTGTGGGTAGTGTGACTGTGGATGTGGGTCACGCACTAGCACCAGCAATGGAGTCCTACTGGTGTCAGCAGCCAGAAGATGGATGGCCTTGGAGATAGAACTAGTGAATGGGAAGGTGGTGAGAGAGAAGAAAGAAGAAGAAAGGAAAAGAAGAAGTAGTGAGAGAGAGAGAGAGAGGAGAGTGAGAAAGAGAGAGAGAGAGAAATTACATTGAGAGAGAGAGAGAGAGAGAGAGAGAGAGAGAAACAGATGTTTAAATTTTAAAATATTTGAAAGCATTTTCTAAAACCTTTTGTCGACTTTGTGTGTGTGTGTGATCAATCTCAGCTTTCTTCCATGCACTGATAATGGTGGGGGCCGGGTCACTGCATGTATGAGCCTGCGGAGGAATCAGGGCTGTGTGACGGTCAGTGGCATTCTGTCTCCGCCCACAAGTTGAAACACCGTGTGGACCTGATCGTGGATGGGATTAAGTCTGAGGCTGCAGGTCCAGACCCCCGCTCAGCATCCGCTGACACCAATGACCCAATCTATGTTGGAGGATACCCAGGTATGGTGACAATAATAAATGCCTGCATCAGTAGCAGAGTAATTTATTTTTATTGTTTATTTGTTTCATTAAATGTCCATAGTCATATGACAAAAATATTGTATTTAATCATAAGTTAATAAATAAATGTGAATATGAAAAATTAGAAGTGTTTTGAGCTCAGCCTTGGAGAACACTCTAATCCAGTGCCTTCCACAGACATGCTGCTAAAGAAGAGTGGCAGTTCAGCAAATAGTACATTTCACCAGCCACAATTTATCCAAGACTGCAAAGGGAAGCTCAGCTTTACACTTAAAATATCAAAATTAAATGGTCATCAAGGGATGAGTTTCCTCTTCTTTTCACAGTGACAATTTTGTTAACCTCATATATTCCTCGTAGCATCAATACCATAGACTTAAGAAATCATTTTTATATATAGTCTATGTTCAATGCATTTGATGATCACCAGAAGCTGAGCATCTGTTCACTTCAAAGGGACTGCGTGGAACAGTTTTATCATTGCCTGGAAACTTGAAGATCATTGGATAAATGCCATAATTTTGTCCCATCTCCAGAATGCTGTGTCTCTGGGATGAACGGAGCTGTGGGCCGGCCTCAGCTGGCCTTGATTTTAGGATCAGTCAAAAGCCTGGATCCCATTATGATTGACAGCTATTTTTAAATATATATACCAACAATAAATCACTGGGAGCTCAGTCCCATAGTTGCAACTGAAGGCAAAAGACCCATTTCCCTTTGCTTGGCAAAGTCGTTACACTGTAAATAGAAAATACTTATTATTTCATTGTTTCAGTTTAACACATTTTTAATATTTCCTTGTTCAAGTATAATAGAATTTCATTTGTTTGTTCAATCAATCATTCATACTGTTGGCTAGGATAGAGTGAACTAGTCAGCTAATGAAATTTTTACGATGAGACAGTGTTAATTTTGTCAACCTGATTTTGGCAAAACCATTTCAATTAAATAGCAAGGCAGATCAACACCTCAGACTCGTTTAGTGAAAAAAGTAGTTAAGGTAACAGGGTCTTCTCAGCTCTCCTGGTGTGACAAAGTTAGCTGGCAGACTTGAAGCGACTGGACAAAATTGACTTTTTATTACATCATTGCAGATAAGACAATGGATGATGACACGTTGGATTGCGCCAAAGGTTTTGTAAAGAAACATGTTTGTGTTCATGTTGTACACATATGAACAAATCTCAGAGACTGATGTGGTCTTTGATATTGTCCAACAGAGGACCATGGATATTCTCTGCAAGAAAGAATGGAGTCTCTTCTTGCTTTTGTCAAAGAGAAAAGGTCAGATGTAGAAAGGAGCTTCTCCTGTTTTAAAAAGCTTATGTCTTACACTTGCAACACTGTGTCTAAGCAGCCTAGCCCTGCTGGCTATTGAGAGGACACTGGTCAAGTCTCTGGAAAAAGAACATCTACTTAGTGCAGAAGGTACGGCCATTTTCTTGCCAAAGGACTGGAGGGCAGAATATATATAAGTTGACCATTTTTATGATGTAACACAACAATGAGCTTCTCCTTTTAAATGCGTAACTACCACCACTGGTTTGCACAGTTCCCTCCCTTAACCCAAATATGAAAACTAGCCAGAAACCATCATTTAAAAATCTTAATTGTTTTGACATAAAATTGGGAAACTGACAGTTGCACTTGAAATTAAATATTTCACATTGAAGGAATTTTGTTTTGATTCATGTTTGCACACAAATTGTATCTGCCTCCTTTGTGATGTTAGTAGAGATTACTAGACTGAACTGAGCAAATTTCTGCTGAACTACTGCTTCAAAGCTGTGAAATCATGAATCCTTATTATTTACAACAGGGTAGATGTAATCAAGAAATGGAACCTTTCTGATTGCTTACCTTTGTGTGTAGTAATGTTTGTGTCAATGTGTGTGTGTGTTCAGAGGGTCTGAAGCAGTTTGGTCTGACCATCAGCACTCCATTTAAGGCTGTATGAGGAACCACAGAGCTGACTAAAGCAGGGAAGGTTCTGGAAGTACAGTTGAACAAGCACTGGAGATCAAAGAGGTGCAGCTCTCACTGCCCTGGCGCTTAGACTAAAACAGACCTCCACACACACACTCTCTCTCTCTCTCTACACTCTCTCTCTCTCTCTTTCTCTCCCTCTCTCTCTCTCTCTCTCTCTCTCTCTCTTTCTCTTTCTCTCCCTCTCTCTCTCTCTCTCTCTCTCTCTCTCTCTTTCTCTCTCTCTCGCTAAACAAATTGTGGTTCTTCAAGGGTTCTGTAATAATGACATTAGTTTTAGCCATACCAAACTACTCAAATCCTTACAACTGTGTTGTTGAGGATTCTTTTTGGAGAGCACCAAAAGGGTTCTGCCATTGTTATGAGTGAATGTAGAACCCTTTGTGCTTACAGTGTACTGATTAAGATGAGTAGCTACTTTACCTCGAATAAAAGAAACACAAATGAAGAATCAAATAATGCAAAGATCAACCAAATAATAATTTTAAGTACCAAATAATGAAGTAGTCAAACAGAAATCATCCAAAGATGCAATACAGCATTCTTTGTGAAGGGCTCACTCAGAAGGTTATAGAGAAATCAGCAGAACTGCCAAGAACTGGATGTCAATAAAGAATACCTTTGCCTTGAAGAATCTAGAATGTAACAATGCAAGAACCCACCAACATGAAAAAGAAATGTATCCAGAATCAAATGCACTATAGTGAACACAGTGACAATTAACACGGGTAACGGTAACCCAGGCTGTGTTTCGTTCATCAGCAGTAAGTAAAGAAAAACACTTAATAAGCCTCTCCAAGAATGTGGCATAGCCTACAACAGAGCCAGGCTACCTTGTTGATGATGCGTGACAAAGCTAGATATTAACTCCACCTTCAAAATTAATTAATAAATTATGATATAAATCCAAACACCAGGTTGTAAAGTCCAGCATCTTTAGATCTGGGAGCATTAAACCGTTTTCAGGAACTGTTGGACTGAAAGCTATTCTGTAAACATGGATGAATAGTGGATTGGTGATGTTTTAATGCATTTTTATCATGTCCTCATCACTCACACTTGCTTTCCCTGAGTGGTCACTCACAGCACATTATGACAGCAAGCACATTGGCTAGGTTCTCCCAGGATTTTGGTCTGTTAGCCTTCTCATATGAAGTTTAAAACTCCTAGTTTTATTCTGTTGAACTGTTTCTATGAAAACAGCGTGAGATTTGTATCAGTGTAGGGACAGGTGGTTCTGAATAGTGTGCTGCTGGTGAGGTATTTAGGTGTTAAGCAGCACTACAAAACAACAGCTGAGCTTAGCTTCTTTAGCTGAACTAACATCTGCCAACTTCAGACTGCATAATAGTTACCCACCGTGTTTGTGTGGGAACTGTATAAGACTGGAGGCAAGTCTGGTTTAGCATTGCGGCCATGCAGACTTCACAGTGCTTCTGTGTGAAATGACCTTCAGGCCTACAATATGGCCTGTCTGTCAGCATTGCTTTAGTTTCAGACTAAAGACCAGCCAATCAAATGTAATATATTTTTAATTAGTTTACTGCTTTTTACAGGTTTTTATGCTTGAAAACAGGTTACACTGCTTGTATTCTCACTCCCAAGTCAAAGGGCTGATGCATTTCACAAGAGTTATACCGAACTAGAAGTGTTTAGGATGTTGTCAAAGAGAAAATGCAAGGCTGAGTGATTGAGGGCTTGTTAAAATTATTAAAACAGGAAATTCCTAAAAGAGGCCCTGAAAAATATTTCCCCCTGAAAGTCAAATGTGACAAATATTAGCAAGTGATGAGAACCAGTTGTTTACAGAACCAGTCTTTCACTGAATATCAAAAACAGTATTTTAGAGTATTCCTTTAACATAGAGCTTTACATCTGCCCCTCTGTTGTGTATCATTGCATGGAGTGTGAGGTGATGATTTGTACTGTGTACCCAGCAGTGCTTTAAATATACTTTCCTCTCAGCACAAAACACTCTGCTCTCTGTCTCATTTCTGAATGGCTCATTTTGTTGAGTTTATTTATTTTTCACAACCTAATAGTCTATTTTACTATATAATTTCAACTATACATATATACATACATATCAAGTATTTGAGCAAGACTAGTATTGACATACAAATAGCCTCCACATACCATCTACACAACAAACCACAACAGCAAATACTAGTGCATCTGCAAAAAAATTGAATACTGTGAAAAAGGTTTTTCATAATTTAATTAATGTTATATTGATTAGATTTAGAGTTAAATATTCCAAGCTTTTTGTTGTAAAGTTGATACTGTGATTAGTGACTTATTAGAATTCGAATTACAATGTTGAGATTTAGAAATTCATGAGATATAAGTTATACTGATCAACAGTAAAACAAAAAAAAAATTGAAATGTTACTTTACATGAAATTAATATTAAATATGATAGATTAGATGCTCTACTATTAGCTTGTTTAAACTCAACTGCAGTTATTTCCTGAGGTTATGCTCAACCAGGGCTCGCCAGCACAGTCACCTGCAGGGACAATGTGTTCTAAAGATAGCACAGAATAAGTTGTATTTCATTATTTCTGTTCTTTTTTAATCAGTAAGACTTCCATTGATGTAGATTTGAAAATGACAGTAAATGTTTAATGTAAATTTCAACTCTGGGGTCAATGTTTCACACAAAAAAGACTCTCCTGAGACAAACTGGGTGAAGCTACAATGGGGGGCTAGTTTTGATTTTTAGCTAGTGATGACCAGATGAAGCTTCATGAATCATTGATGCTTTCCATCTAACCGGTTAAAAAAATTTAAGCTTCATGGGCACACAAACCCCACTGCTGGTCAAACACTTTGTCATTTTAACTATCTGTGATGGCCTAATGAATGGAGCTGAGATGAAGCACTTCAATCACTGTTCAAAGATGAGAAACATGGTCCTAATGTTTCCAGGCTCCAGTTAGCTGGTATCTGAATGCTATTTCATGACCTTACACAAAAGAAGATCTCCTGACATTACTGCCCATGAAGACAATGAGGGGGGTTGATCTCTACAGCTTGGTGAAGTTTCTTCATGGAGGACAAAAATACCACTGGAGAAGCTAATTTGTACAAACATGGGACTGTATAGCGATTTACTATGAGCATGACTGAAGATGTGAACTGAACAATGTTACAAAAGTGATCATTTATACAAAAATATCAGAGATGTGATAAATCTGACTTTCAAATGTTGAAGATTGAGAACTGAAATAATTATGTAATGTTTTTAAATATGTTTCCTACCATCTTAAATTACTGTTAGTATAAGGATTCATTCATATAAGGAGTATCATTAAAGTAAGATTCCAATAATGCAACTTTTTTGAATCAGACAAGTAGTCCTTCATATTCCTCAGTACTCTTACTCAGTTACCAGATGTTTGGTGACTCCTGTTCTAGACATTTACAGGTTGTGTGACCAAGGCTAGAGCAGAAACTACTACATTTTGATGGCATGCTTACAAATATAAAAACATTTTTACATTAATATATATTGTATTAATACAAATTGCTTCACAGAGAAACTGCTGAGCTGACATCTCTGTGAGGAGCTGGGCTTAGTTTGAAGTTAAATGAATTGTTAGGTTACTGTTCACCTAACAGAACTGGATATGAATGAATGTAATTTCACACACAAACATTTGCTGAGCAGCCTATTTTGACTATGACATGACTGACACAAACATGCAGTAAACTTATAGAACATATTCATTCATCCTGTTCTGATTATCAGAGATCACCAAATGACTGCCCTCAGACTCAATTTCAGAACTCTTATGCATGTGTAATGGGTGGGACCCTTCATTAAATTATAGCCAATTAAGTGGATCAAGTCAAAGAAGCAACTATTTGACTAGTTGACCCCTTAAGAGTGAAACCAAGAGGCTCTGCTGTTTCACAGCAGTAACTAGTGGAAGCTGTTGGTTTTAAAGGTTTAATCGTTTCGTTATTTGGCTTTTACTCAATGGATTAAGGAAGATGCTCATTCTGTGATTTAAATTTAACCTTTAGTCCACTTGTTCTCAGATCTGTGATATAATGTATGGGATCCTTTTCCAGCTCTAGTGATAATAATAGTGATAGTAAATAGTAATAGTAATAGTGATAGTGTCTGTACTAAGTGTCAGATAGTTAGCTCCTTGCTGGAAAAGGTTAGAGGTGTGTATCCGGGGTTTACTGAAGGACAGAGAGTTAGAGTGCTCAGGATTAGCAGCCCCGGGTGCCTCAGGGAGAGTCAGCGTCCCCTCGACTCCGGCATCAGAGTCCTCACAGCGGGGCGAATGGGTGACGTCTCGGCGGCATAGTCACAAAGCTAAGGCTAAGGCCAAAGCTGACCCACAGAAACACCACTCCCCTCCTGTTCACGTGTCAAACAGGTTTGCCCCACTCAGTGAAACACCCGTTGAGGAGCCTGTTCAAAGAACTCTGGTTGTAGGAGACTCTATTGTCCGACACGTGAAAATAGCTAGTCCTTTAGGGGCACCAGCGGTCACAGTTAGCTGTTTACCGGGAGCCAGGGCACCGGACGTTAGTGGCCATCTTAAATTAGCAAATAGGAAATATTCGAGGATAGTTATACACGTAGGGGCCAATGATATACGTCTGCGGCAGAGTGAAGTGACTAAAGTTAAAATTATAGAGGTGGTTAAACTGGCCCAGACAATGTCCGATGCCGTAATTTGCTCTGGCCCCATTCCGATGCGGCGTGGCGCTGAAGCGTACAGCAGGCTTACAGCGTTGAATTGCTGGATGTCCAAGTGGTGTTCAGAAAACAATGTGGGCTTTATAGATAATTGGGGTAATTTCGAGGGCAAGCCTGGTCTTATAGGTAGGGATGGTGTCCACCCCACGCGGGAGGGTGCTGCCTTACTTTCGTGCAGCATAGCCCATAGTCTGCTAGGTAGTCGGCAGAGTAGCATCAGCAGCTGCTGACATACCAGAGCCGGGACCAGGCCGCAGACAGACCGGCTAAACCGACCGTCTGCGAGTTGCTTTGAGACGTCACCTAGGTGTATTGAGACTGTGTCTGTGCTCCGAAATAAAGCTAAACACAGAAAAACTAAAACAGCCTGTCTTAAAAACTTAATCAATATCCAGACATCATATTTAAATGATAAATGTATCACCTCAAATCTAAAGTTTGGTCTACTCAATGTTAGATCACTCAATTCAAAGGCAGTCATTGTAAATGAAATTATAAATGATCAGAAACTCAATGTTTTGTGCCTCAATGAAACTTGGATTAGACCTGATGAATACATGGCACTAAATGAAGCCACACCTGAAGGTTATACTTATGTGCACAACCCAAGACTGTCAGGTAGAGGAGGTGGAGTCTGTATAATCTACCAAAATATTCTAGAAATTAATCAGGTACACTATAACACCTTCACTTCCTTTGAAAGTCTTTAATCCAGCCACACACAAGAACATACTGTCATTAATTAATCTATATAGACCTCCAGGACCCTACTCAGAGTTTTTAAAAGAATTTAGTGAATTTGCTGCAGATGTAGCAGTCTGCAGTGATAAAGTAATAATTGTGGGAGATTTTAATATTCACTTTGAGAAGGTAGACGATCCTTTAAAAAAGGCATTTACCTCAATCCTAGATTCTGTAGGTATTATCCAGAATGTAACTGGGCCAACACATTACTGTAATCACACTCCGGATCTGGTTCTGTCACTGGGTGTTGACATAAATAACTTAAATACTTTTCCCCAAACCACAGCAATCTCAGATCATTATTTAATTTCCTTTGAGCTACAGCTTAGCCAAAATGTAAGTACGTCCCCTCATTACTGCATGAAGCGTTTAATAAGATCAACTACAGCCCAACAAATTACTGAAAACCTCCCTGATTTATTAACACCAGATTATTATCCAACAGATCCAGAGGAGTTAGACAAATTAACAAACTGTTTACATAATAACCTCAGATCAACATTGGACAATGTAGCACCACTTAAATATAAAAAATTAAGACAGAAGAAAATCACCCCATGGTACAATGATCCGACTCGTACCTTAAAACAGTCAGCACGAAGGCTAGAACGGAAATGGCGTTCCACTAAACTGGAAGTGTTCCACTCAGCTTGGAAGGACAGCCTAATTGACTATAGAAGGGCTCTAACTAGAGCTCGCTCAGATTATTTATCCACAATGATCGAAAAGAACAAAAACAATCCCAGAGTACTTTTCAGTGAAATCTCAAAACTTACTAAAAATCAGGCAGGTACACCACCGACGATTCCATCAAATTTCACCAGTAATACCTTTATGGACTTTTTCAATCATAAAATAGAAAATATTAGACAGAAAATTCAACCCATAATATTAAATCCAAACAGTTTGTCTTCTGGTCTGGCTGATATAGAACAAAATATAGATATAGAAGAAAAGTTGGAAACCTTTCACCCACTTCCACAGTCAGAATTAGAGAAAATTATTTACTCCTCAAATTCCACCACCTGCTGTTTAGATGCAATACCATCAAACCTACTTAAAGACATGCTGCCAGCTATAATCAAACCTCTCTTAACAATAGTAAACTCTTCTCTTAGTCTAGGTTACATACCTAAAGCTTTTAAAGTAGCAGTCATTAAACCACTGCTCAAGAAAGCAAATCTGAATCAGAGTGTACTCGATAATTACAGACCTATTTCTAATTTACCATTTATATCTAAGATTTTAGAAAAAGCTGTGGCCCAACAACTGTGCAGATACCTGCACAAGAATCACATATATGAAAAGTTCCAATCTGGATTCAGGCCTCATCATAGTACTGAGACAGCCCTAGTTAGGATCACAAATGATCTCCTTCTTGCCTCTGATCAAGGCTGTGTGTCACTACTTGTGCTGCTAGATTTAAGTGCAGCATTTGATACAATAGATCACACTATTCTCCTAGAAAGATTAGAAAAGGTAGTGGGAATCACAGGGACAGCCCTCTCGTGGTTCAGATCTTACCTAACTGATCGGTTTCAATTTGTAAATGTAAAGGATGTGTCTTCCAATCACACTCAAATGAGATATGGAATCCCACAAGGCTCTATTTTAGGACCACTACTGTTCACTCTTTACATGCTACCCCTTGGCACAGTAATAAACAGACATGGCATTAATTTCCACTGTTATGCAGATGATACTCAATTGTATATATCAGCCAAACCTGATGACAAAACTAGATTAAAGAAAATGGAAGACTGTATAAAAGACATACAATCTTGGATGGGGCATAACTTCCTCCTTCTAAATAGTAACAAAACAGAGGTCCTCCTTTTGGGTCCTAAAATTGCAAGAAATAAATGATCAGACTTGATGCTAAATCTGGCCGATTTCTCAGTTATACCTAATTCAGTAGCCAAAAATCTTGGCGTCATAATTGATTCAGATTTATCGTTTGACCAACACATAGGTAATATTACTTCGTAATATTTCCAAGTTAAGAAAAGCCCTGTCCTTGCTGAAAAACTGGTGCATGCTTTTATTACCTCAAAGTTAGATTACTGCAATGCACTATTGTCAGGTTGTTCAAGCAGGAACCTAAACAGACTTCAGTTCAAAATGCTGCAGCCAGGGTCTTAACTAAAACTAGAAAATTTGACCACATCAGTCCAATACTATCAGCACTGCATTGGCTTCCGGTTAAATTCCGAATTGAATACAAAATTCTTTTACTTACATATAAAGCCCTACATGGGCTCGCTCCTGAATACTTACAGGATCTAATTCACCTTTATGAGCCACCACGATCACTCAGATCACAGGGTGCTGGCTTCCTATTAGTTCCCAGAATTCAGAAGGCTTCAGCAGGGGGAAGAGCCTTTTCTCACAAAGCCCCCCAGCTCTGGAATAACCTTCCAGATAATGTTCGGGACTCAGACACAGTCTCAGTCTTCAAGTGTAGGCTGAAAACTTACTTGTTCAGTGTAGCATTTGGTCATTAATGTCTTAGCTTAGTTACAGGCTGCAGATCCAGGGGTTCATGGACATAGGGTTTTATGGTAAACTGGGATGTTGGTGCTGCCGTCTGACTCCTTCTCGCGATCACTCTGGTTTGTGACGGTGGAGCAGTTAGACGCCAATGTTTCAGGATGCTCCCATGTTTATGTTACCTTCTGGTTCTCTCCTTAGTTATGCTGTTATAGTTAGATCTGCCGGAGTCACTCGCCACACTCTGGTAATGTTTACATTCTCTTTTCTCTTTTTAAATTTCAAACTAATTCATCTCTGTATCTTTTCTGAGTTAATGATGACCCACCAGCCAGAACTGATTAGGTCCTAACCTCAAGCTCTTCTGCCCCATCTGAGAAGGACTCCAAGCTCCCCTAATACATCTTTACATTAGCTTTCCACCTTCTGGCTACTGGACCTGGACTAGTTTCCCACCCTGCCATGGATTAGCTGCTCGCCCACCATCACCAACTGTAGAAATCTACTGTTACTAGCGAACATCACCTTTTGTTTTAGTCCAATCAGTCTTTAAAGGAACTGTTGGGGGATTTCATGTTCGTGTTGTTTTGTGCTCATCATAACTCACTTCCACTCTTTTCACTTAAATGTGATCGTAGCAGGCTCTTCAGTTCTCTGACAGTCAGATCATCCTTATTGATAAGCATGTCTTTAAACTGTCCTGGTTTGATGGTGCGAAGTACACCCTGGAGGATTTCACCTACTGTGTGCCTGCCCTGGAACCCCTCATCCATTTGTTTACACAATCCATGATAACTGATATCAGAAGTGTTGTCTCCAACTTGACCCCCATGTACTTTAAATTCCCTTCGCTGCAGAAATGGTAGGTCTTTTAGGGAAACGATATGATCAGATTTAGAGTGGGAAGTGTCATTTACAGTGGTGTGAGAGGTTATATGTTTATCTCTAGGTTGAGGTGGTTGTACAGTACTAGTGGGATTTAACTCAGTAAATTTTCCCTGATAAAAAATTTTTCCCAGTAAAAATTCCCTGATACATCTTTACATTAGCTTTCCACCTTCCAGCTACTGGACCTGGACTAGTTTCCCACCCTGCCATGGACTAGCTGCTCACCCACCATCACCAACTGTGTAAAAATCTACTGTTACTATTATGTCCACCAGTGAATTAACATTACTTCAGTAAACTTGAGTATTAGAATAAAGGTGTAGGGGTCCAGTGTCCCCTGTGTATAAGAAGTTTTACCAGTGGAGGATGGGTCCTCCCCCTTCTGAGCCTGGTTCCTCCCAAGGTTTCTTCCTCCAGCTCTGAGGGAGATTTGCCGCTGTCGCCCTTTGGCTTGTTCACTAGATGATCTATCTCTTATCCTTTGTTCATCAGTTGTTAATCTTTTTATTTCTTGATTTCTGTAAAGCTGCTCTGTGACAACTTCAGTTGAGTGCTATACAAATAAATGTTGATTTGATTTGATTTCAAGTAGTTAGATAGACATTATTTTTGCATCTTATTTGCAATAACAGAATTTGCTGTCTGCAAATGTTAAAAGATTTTCATTTTGTATGTGGAATAGAACCTTACAGTTGCTCATGTTATTTAATTTATCTCTCAGTAAACTAATTTGTATATCACTATTACTGTAGTTTTATTTAGTCACAGAGCTCCTGCATTAATGGAAAATCCACTTCTTCTCTTCCTTTAGAAACAGGACTCCCTCTTCCTTTGTGAACAGGGTGATGAGCTACCAGTACATTGAACCAGTACATTGTAAGGGTCAGCTGCAGTTATGTGGGTATATCGTCTTACAAAGGGAAAACACGCTACTTCTTCATCCTGTAAAAAATTGCAGTTGGGACACATTTAAGGAAGTAGAAGAGGAAGCAGCAGACAGACAGACGAGCATGAGTAACAATGAGCACTCTGTGAACGATTAAGGTACTTGTTAATGTGATTTTAACTCTTATTATACTCAGATCATTTTAGTTTTCAGTAAAAAGAATGAAGCCAAATCAC
The DNA here is from genome assembly GCA_034509495.1 of Acestrorhynchus altus. Taxonomy (NCBI): domain Eukaryota; kingdom Metazoa; phylum Chordata; class Actinopteri; order Characiformes; family Acestrorhynchidae; genus Acestrorhynchus; species Acestrorhynchus altus. The sequence continues at coordinate 16,881,817 of CM067511.1, read as the reverse complement.
AACTAACAAATTTATTGTAAGTATTATTGAAAAATACTAACTTTTTCTTATTAATGATGCATTTACTTAAGTTAAAATCAGTTACAATGATGCAGCGGCTTGTGGTGGCCACAATGACTGGACTGAAGCTTCTGGGGCAGAATGTCAGTGGACAGCAGGGGTCCAGAGGTCGGCGGCTTGTTCATCACTGCTCAGCACTGGTCTACAGAGAACACACAGCCAACATTAACACTGTGAGGTGAGATGAATGGAATAGAATCATTTTTTGTCTGCACACTATTCTGGGTTAGAAAGCACTGAATAATGTATACATTTATATTAATGTATAACACGAATAACCCAACAGCCAGGATCATAAGATTTACTCTTTATTTACTATGTATTTTAAATAGTATATATAGCCAGTATATATAATTTAATTTTAAAAAGAAAAAAAAAAAAGAAACACTCATCTAGGATTGTAGTTGAGTTTTTTAATGAACCCAGCATATATCAGCACAAGAACTGCTTCTTCTTTTTCAGGATCTTTTTGGTGGAAAAATGATAAAGCTGTTAAAAGAGTTTTATGTGTCACAATAAATATAGCAGCACAACCAGAAGCTACCTAACAAATTCTATTAACATCAGCTTGGTTGTTGTGATAGAAAGTCTTTTTCCCATTCAATTTTCCGATAAAAAATACTTTGGCATTTGGCTAGATGAGAGATGTATTTTAAAACAGCAAGCTTACAGGTAAACTGAGGCAACAACTCAACATATACCAGGAAAGAGAGTGTTGAGGCCACAATTTTATCCATGCTTGATTATGTTGATGTAATATACAGATATGCATCAACAACAACATAGAAACCACTAGATTCTGTGTATCACTTTTTCCTTCTAATATATTCCTACTTTTAACTTTATCTTATTTGTTTTTGTATTTTATTACGTTACACCTGATATATATGTTAATATATGTCATTTCTTTTTTCTTTGACAATCCATATCTTATGTATTGGCTCAGCTGCATTGCAAATGAGGGCCTCCCTTATTATACTCAGAGTTTAAATAAAGGTTGATTGACTGATCCTTTATACTGTCTTAAATATATGACTTCAGTTTAAAGAAGGATGTCGCCTGTAAAATTGTTTTGAAGATACATGATTTTTGCTTGTCATCAATGATTTGGTGGTTTATGGTGCTTTGGTGCTGGGATTTTAACATGTTTAAATTGCAATTTTACCACTGCCACTGTTGCACCATTCCACCCAAGTTTCATTTCTGATGCAATGTGCAACCAAACAAAATACCAAGTGTTTGACTGCACTTCCATGACAAGAGAACACTGAATGTCATCTCACCTACTCCCACCTGTCCTTTTTCCTGGAATAGAATGGAGCCGCTGCCCTTACCTGACCTGAGCAAACGCAGCGTCAGAGTGAAGATGCTGGCAGCTCCTGTTAACCCTGCAGACATCAACATGATTCAGGGTGTGTCATCGTTTATTGGATAAACTTTTTCTACTTAACTAATTGACTCACTGGCCACTTTATCAGAAACACATACCTTGTGGCTCCACTTACAGTTTCTGACCGCAAGACCACTGATGTTCAGATATTATTATATTATATTATTATATTATAAGTGGTGGTATGTATGTGGAGAGTATGAGAGACATTAGTGTTACTGGGGTTTTTACAAATCAAGTCATTGTCACTGCTAGACTTTCTCCCACTGCCCCTTTACCTTCTCTCACTACAGCTACATTTAATTCTACCCAGTGCACACATAAATAGAATCCAAAGTTTCTATATACACAGTACTTTTACAGTCCAATAATGTAGGTTTCAGTGCAATAATGTATGTATAATGTATGTATAGTGTAAATTAATGTACACATACTCTTTTTATATTACATATTGGTATATTCTTTGTGTGTGTGTGTGTATGTATGTGTATTTTTTAATATATCTGTTTTACTACTGCGAGGGACATTTTTCACTCACCCTTACATCTGTGTAATGTGATGTGACACTATACTTGATTTGATTTGAAAAAATTTGATATGGTTTGATATCTAAATGAGCAGCTTGGGCAAGAAACTGGCCAAAGATGTAGGTTTCTCAAGGGAGAGGTATCTGATGAAGTATTTGGATCTGTTGTAATGCAGGAACCTACCCAATTCTATGCTCCCTGCCGGCTGTGGGAGGGAATGAGGGGTTAGGGGAGGTGCTGGAGGTCGGAGAGGATGTCATCACAGTGAGACCAGGTGACTGGGTGGTACCTGTGGATGCAGGACTTGGTAAGGACACACAGGGAGGAGTCTAAACTCATACTCCAGTGACATCATAGTAACAGAAGTGTGTTAGACTAAACACTGACTGAAGGCACATGGAGAACCGAGGTAGTGTGTGAAGAGGATGACCTGATCACCATCCCGCAGAACATTTCTGTGATTGGAGCTGCTACTTTGTCAGTGAATCCCTGCACTGCTTACAGAATGCTGCATGATTTCCACACTCTCACACCAGGTGGGGGCGCTTTTCTACCTCATTGCTTTATAAGAATTCTTAAATCCTGTATCACTGGATCTGTTTTGCCCAGAAAAAAAACAAACTACAGCACAGATTAAAAACACCACATTATTACTTTTGTGCTGTAAAATCTGTACATTTTTAAACTTAATGTCAGACTGCAAAATCATTAAAGGTACACGTTTATTAAGTGATTTCTAGAAATCTGATTCAGTGTATTATTAATTTATATTCATTATCTTTATTTCCTAGGTTCCACTGTGATCCAGAATGGAGCAAACAGTGCTGTTGGTCAAGCAGTAATCCAGATAGCTGCAGTCATGGCAATCAGAACTATCAATATCATCAGAGACAGGTTCGCTGTCCACCGATTACAGCACTCCATATAATCTGAGAGTGCTATACTATCCTCAAATCAAAATTCTTTACAATATGATTCTCAGACCTAACTATGAGGAGCTGGTGAAGGAGCTACAAGCTCTGGGAGCTGATTATGTCATCACAGAACAGGAAGTGATGTCATCAGGCCTTCAGCACATCTTTCAGGTGTTTGATGGAGTCATTTTGTTTACATTTACTAATAAAAAATATTAAACTCAGAATATTACTGCTATAAATGCAATTGAAATTATAGTGAATGTGTTCATTCGTGTGTGTGTGTGTGTGTGTGTGTTTGTTTGTTTATATAAAAGGTTTCAAAATTACTTATTTTTTGCTGTCAATTAAAAACCTCACATCTCTAAAATGGCAACTTTACAGGAAAAACCATAAAAAAAATCAAATTTATGATTTATAATTTATAATAACTTTATCAAAAGTTATTACTTCATCCATTATGGAGTTTTGCTTGATTCAGATTATGACAAAAGTAAACAGCATAAAGTTAGAGTTTAGTGCTGTCATTTTACAGTATTTTCACTATTGAAACAAGGGAAAATCATCTGTAAGGCACAGAACTTTGACAGTGAAAACAATTGAAAGTGTACACATAAAAAATGACCAAACATCACCGTACTTCTTAATTTCAGGAAGTTCCTAAACCCAAACTGGGACTGAACTGCGTTGGAGGAATCAGCGGTGGTCTTGTGCTGTCTAATTTTTAGGAAATTAGGAAATTAAGATTCCAGCTGCAGCAGCATTAGAGTGCAGACAGGTATAATAATAATAATAATAATAATAATAATAATAATAATAATAATAATAATAATAATAATAATAATAATAATAATAATAAAATTATTGCACTTTATTATTGCACTTGTTTTACTATTATTGCACATAATTTGGTTGTGTTGTGGTGGTCAGGTTACAGGTTACTGCTCATTCCCATTCTCTGTCCTCCTGTTACCCCTCCTCCCCCCAGAGAGGAGTTGTACAGTCTGATGGCATGAGAGACAAAAGAGTATTTAAGTCTATTGGTGCAACACTTGTGAAGGTGCAATCTGTCACTGAACAGGCTTCTCTGGTGGCTGATGATGATGTGCAGAGGGTGACTGGCATTGTCCATAATGTCCAAAATTTCCACTGTCACCAGAGAGTCCAGCTTCAGAGCCAACTACAGAGACAGACCACCTGATCAGTTTGTCCAGCCTGTATGTGTTCTTCTAAGATATGCTGCTCCCCCAGCACACCACAGTGTAAAACAGGAGACTGGACACCACAGACTGATAAAACAACCACAAGAGTTTCCTGCAGATATTAAAGGACCATAGCCTCTTCAGAAAGTACAGCCTGCTCTGTCCCTTTCTGTCCAGACACAGCCCGAGGTACTTGTAGGAATTCACAGCCTCCACCTTGACTGCCTAGATCAAAACTGATTGTGACTTTGGTCTGGACCTCCCAAAGTTGATGACCAGCTCCTTGGTACAGACCAGCTCCTTGATGACCAGCTGCACCAGGCTCCTATGCTCCTCCTCTCCTCCAGGTGACCAGGCAGGGGTCCACTTACATCCCATTTAGTTTGTCCTGAAGCATAAAGGGATGGATGGTGTTGAAGGCACTTGAGAAGTCCAAGAACTGGATCTCCACTGTACCACTACACAGCAGCATAAAGCAGATCAATTGTCCTGTTGTTTTGTGTAGGACAGTCCACGACCTGGTAAAAAGCAGCCAAAGTAGTCCAAAGTCCCCAGAAATGATCATAAAAGCCTGTGTCTGCAGCTTTGATGTAACAGCATGTATTTGCTCACATGCCGTGCCAGCCTCTGCCCTCAGAGCAATGTAGACACAGACAGCGATCCCATGACTGAACTCACAGGGGAGGTAGTAAGGCCAAAGGCTAACTGCTAGCACCTCCAAGTCCAAACAACATAAGACTGTCTTGACAGAGATATGTCCTGGGGTACACCAGTGATTGTTCACATAGATGATGCCCCCCACCTTTTCTTTTCCCACATGCTCTAGTGTCTCTGTCTGCTCTCACAGCAGTGATTCCCCACAGATCCACATTAGTATCCGGTTCGAGCAGGCTTAGTCACATTTCCATATACAGTGGGTATGAAAAGTATTCAGACCCCTTTACATTTTTCACTCTTTGTTTCATTGCAGCCATTTGCTAAAATCAAAGTTCATTTTATTTCATTAATGTACACTCACCACCCCATCTTGACAGAAAAAAAACAGAAATGTTGATTTTTATGCAAATTTATTAAAAAAGAAAAACTGAAATTTCACATGATCATAAGTATTCACACCCTTAGCTGCGACACTCATATTTAGCCCACATGCTGTCCATTTCTTCTGATCCTCCTTGAGGTGGTTCTACTACTTCATTGGAGTCCAGCTGTGTTTAATTAAACGGATTGGACTTGATTAGGAAAGGCACACACCTGTCTATATATGACCTCACAGCTCACAGTGCATGTCAGAGCAAATGAGAATCATGAGGCTGAAGAAACTGTCCAAGGAGCTCAGAGATATAATTGTGGCAAGGCACAGATCTGGCCAAGGTTACAAAAGAATTTCTGCAGCCCTCAAGGTTTCTAAGAGCACAGTGGCCTGCATAATCCTTAAATGGAAGACGTTTGGGACAACCAGAACTCTTCCTAGACCTGGCCGTCCAGCCAAACTGAGCAACTGTAGGAGAAGAGCCTTGGTCAGAGAGGTAAAGAAGAACCCAAAGATCACTGTGGCTGAGCTCCAGAGATGCAGTAGGTAGATGTGAGAAAGTTCCACAAAGTGAACTATCACTGCAGCTCTCCATCAGTCAGGGCTTTATGGCAGAGTGGCCAGAAGGAAGCCTCTCCTCAGTGCAAGACATATGAAAGCCCGCAAGGAGTTTGCCAAAAAACACATGAAGGACTCCCAGACTATGAGAAATACGAAATAAGAAATTCCCTGGTCTGATGAGACGAAGATTGAACTATTTGGTGTTAATTCTAAGCTGTATGTGTGGAGAAAACCAGGCACTGCTCATCACCTGCCCAATACAATCCCAACAGTGAAGCATGGTGGTGGCAGCATCATGCTATGGGGGTGTTTTCCAGAATGAAGAATGCAGCCAAGTACAGAGATATCCTGGATGGAAACCCCTTCCAGAGTGCTCTGGACCTCAGACTGGGCCGAAGGTTCACCTTCCAACAAGATAATGACCCTAAGCACACAGCTAAAATAGGAGTGGCTTCGGAACAACTCTGTGACCGTTCTTGACAGAGCCCTGACCTAAACCCAGTTGAGCATCTCTGGAGAGACCTGAAAATGGCTGTCCACCAACGTTCACCATCCAACCTGATGGAACTGGAGAGGATCTGCAAGGAAGAATGGCAAAGGATCCCCAAATCCAGGTGTGAGAAACTTGTTGCATCATTCCCAAGAAGACTCATGGCTGTACTAGCTCAAAAGGGTGCTTCTACTTAATACTGAGCAAAGGGTCTGAATACTTATGATCATGTGAAATTTCAGTTTTCCTTTTTTAATAAATTTGCAAAACATTCTATATTTCTGTTTTTTTCTGGTGGTGGTGAGTGTACATTAATGAGAAATTAACTCCAAATTAACTCCAAAGTAAGAGGAGTGAGTAGCAGTAAAGTACAGCTGAATCCGGGGTGTGTGCTTAAAGAATGTGTAGATAAGTTAGCGGGAGACTTCACAGACATTTTCAACTCCTCTTTCTCCCTCTAAGTCGTGTGGGCATGCTTCAAACTTTCCATCATCGTCCCTGTTCCGAATACAGCCAGCATCACTTTCTTAAATGACCGGCGTCTTGTTGCTCTGTCCTCTGCTTTGACAGGCTGGTCAGAGACCACATTATGCATAGAGGCACAACAGATCCACTGATGGTGAAATTGCCCTCACTTTACACACTGCCCTCTCCCACCCGGACAAGAAGACTACAGTTCAGCATTCAACACCATCCTTCCTCTCAGACTAGACATGTAGCTCTAGGACAAGTATCTGAACAGCTCTCTGTGCAGCTGGATCCTAAACACACATTTTCCTCACTGACCCTCAACACTAGAGCCACTCAGGGCTGTGTTCAGCTCACTCCTGTACTCTCTGTACACCCATGACTGCACAGCCAGACACAGCTCCAGTGTCATCATTAAAGTTCATGACACAACAATCATAGGTCTAGTCTCCAAATGAGGAAAATCAGGCAGCCTACAGGTCAGAAGTCAGGTGAAGAAGGCACAACAGCACCTCTTATATCTCAGCAGGCTGAAGAGGTTTAATCTGAATCCCTGCATCCTGAGGATGTTCAACATCTGCTATGTGGAGCAAAACTCTGCAGAATGTGGTGTGCCTAGCCCATCACTGGGGTTGAACTCCCAAACCTTCCCAAACACCATGTAAACACTTTTTGCACCTGGCCATTACTCACTACTGGAGCAGTACCTGCTACTCAGTTACACTACATCCACCAAAGACTTTCTACTACTACTTTCTCCCACCACAGCTACTTTGAATTCTATAACCAGGGTAGACGTAAACAGAATCCAAACATGCATTTATAGTTTATACACACACAGAACTTCTACAGTGCAATAATGTATGGATAGTGTAAGTTAATGTGTATATAGTCTATATTACATATATGTTTTTTTATGTTTATATTGATATACTTTATATTTTATTATTTTTCTTCTTTTTTTTTATATATGTTTTACTGCTTGACTTTTTCATTGACCCTTACACCTGTTTAATCTGATGTGACAACTTGATTTGATTTGAACTAATGCAACAGAATTAAAAAAAACAGAGAGAAGGAATCAGGAGAGTTATGGACTAAACAGATTACTTTATTCACAAATAAAGACAGTGCTTAATTTTGGTTTCTGCTAAGCTGTAGTTTAACACTGGAGCTACAATGATAATATTGTTAACAAGTAAGTAGCAGTCATCATCACAGTCTCATTAAACTGTGTGCAGTTCTTCAGTAATCACTAGGCGAGCCTGATTTATGTTCATATTTATAGTCCATGTTTATACAGTCCCCTCCTAAAGTTGTGTAACAGAAAGGCAGAATCCCTTGTTTTTGTTGTGCACCAAAGTCATTTCGATTTAAGCCAAAAAGGTTAGTATGAAACAAGAGTTCAGAATCTCAGCTTTTATTTCCTGGTAGTTTTTATCAGATGTGATAAACCAATCAGGACATACCACCCTTTCTTTAAACCCACCCATTTTTCAAGTGAGCAAAACTATTGGAACACATGACTGAAAGGTGTTTCTTGTTAACCAGGTGTTGCAATTAAGTTGTTTGTTAAAGCCCTAAAAAGGTCTGCATGACTACACTCCTTCTTGGCTTTGGTTGAACCTTTACAGTCTGTAAAATATTTGTAAAAGAAGATAAACCACAATGAAGACCAGAGAGTCGTCTATGAGAGAAAAGCAAGCCATTCTGAAACACAGAAAAGAGGGGAAATCAATCCGAGCCATTGGAAAAACATTGGGCATAGCAACCACAACCATTTGGAATGTCTTGAAAAAGAAAGAAACCACTGGTGTACTGAGCAACAGGCGTCAAACCAAGAAAAACCACACCCACTGAGAGAAGAATTGTCCTAGCTGTAAAGAAGCACCCAAAAACTACAGTAAGCCAGATCACCAACGACCTCCATAGAGCAGCAGTGAAGGCAAGGAGTTACGGAGTCCATACAGCACGATGCAATCCCGTCATCAGTAGCAAGAATCGGAAGGCTAGATTGGAGTTTGCCAGAAAGTACAGAAATGAGCCATAGAAATTCTGGAACACAGTCCTATGGACTGATGAAACCAAAATTAACCTCTACCACAGTGATGGAAAGGCCAAAGTGTGGAGGAAGAAGGGAACGGTCAAAGATCCAAGGCACACAAGCTCATCTGTGAAGCATGGTGGTGGTAATGTCATGGGTTGGGCATTCATGACTGCCTCTGGAACAGGCTCAATCATATTTATTGAGGATGTAACCGATGATGGTATCAGCAAAATTAATTCAGAGGTGTACAGACAAATTTTCATTGCCAATGTAAGGAGGAATGCTACCAAACTAATTGGCAGGAGTTTCATTTTGCAGCAGGATAATGACCCAAAACATACCGCAAAGAAGACAAAGGAGTTCATCAGGGGTAAAAAGTGGATTTAGTTGTTTGAATTTTAGACTGGCCAAGTCAGTCACCTGATCTTAACCCGATTGAACATGCATTTTACCTCCTCAAGAGGAGACTGAAGGGAGAATCCCCCAAAAATAAACAAGAATTAAAAGAAGCTGCCATTAAAGCCTGGAGTAGCATCACAAAGGAAAGGAAGAGTGCAACAGTTTGGTGATGTCCATGGGTCGCAGGCTGGAGGCAGTTCTTGAAACCAAGGGATTTTCCACCAAATACTGAGTGTAATTCACTTCAACTTTGTTTGTTCCTTTACTTTTGCTCATGTATGAAATGGTGTGGTGTAATACAAACGGTGATGAATCCAGATTTACTTGACATAATTTGAAGAAAATGCCAGTAAATAAAAGCTGAGATTCTATACTCTTGTCTCATATCCATCTTTTAGTCTTAAACCCAAAGGTTTTCAGTGAACAACAAAAACATGGAAATTTGCCTTGCCGTTCCAAGTATTTTGGAGTTGACTGTAAATAGATAAAAGCCATGTCCAAAACTGGCCAATTCATTATTCGCTACATGTGGAATTCTATATCATTATATTGAGTACTATCATACAATTAGTTGTGTGTGTGAGCTCATTACTCTGCACCCACAGTTTGCGTTGCTTGAATGATTGCATTCAGCTGTGCATGAATCTTCAAACCAAACAATCCAATGGATTACAGATATTCCATTGGGTTGATAACTTCTCAAATGAAAATAAGGAACTTGGCAAGGGGCAGGGAGTATTCTTTAGTAAAGGTTTGTTTCATTTAAAGTGTAAGTGCAAACTTATGATTTTTACTGGATGGTTGGCAACCCTAGTATTCCATGTCTGCTTCAGTACATTGTAGACTACCTACTGCACTGCACTGTGTGATTGTTAGGGTGCACAGATAATTCTGCACTATTTGTTTTGGCCACAGCTGAAGTCTAGGATTTAGGGTTTTAACCATTTCAATATTTTTCTCCCAATCAGATATGGAGGCACATTGGTGACCTATGGAGGAATGGCCAAAAAACCTCTGCACGTTCCAGCAGTGAGTAGATTTACCACTTGATACACACTACAGGTTAACATCGCTATGTGCACCAGCAGCACATCACTCTTTGGAGTTCCATCCAGGATGTTGTAGATGAATTTGTGTAGCAGAACTAATAATTCAAAATGACCTACATGATGCTCATGTGTGGCTGAATGCAATTATTTTCCCTTTACAGCAGTTTTCTAAATTATGGCATAAAGGGATTGAGGCTGTTACTGCAGAAAAAGGGTTATAATAATAATAATAATAATAATAATAATAATAATAATAATAATAATAATAATAATAATAATGCCCTTGATTTCAGAACAAATGATGGAAGAGAAGGTGTCCACATTTTGGGACACTGCATTCAATTAAAGAGTTTATCCTAATTTTGTTTTAATAACTGTCTCTATTCGCATTGCTGTGAGGATTTGATTACATTTAGCATCAGAGTAGTATATATGTTGAAAACATAGAAATCTTATCTTCACAAAATGTTTTTTTTTTCCTGAATGTGAGCTCTGTATTCACAATCTCATTTTCATTCTCTGCCTTACAGAAAACTCTCATATTCAAAAATATTGCACTAAAAGGATTTTGGATGACCCAGTGGAAAAGGAACCACAGACATGGTAGTAACAAACCAATAAACATTTTTTTTTCTTTTCTCTCCAAATATAAATATTCATGCATACATTTTTGGAAAAAATGTATACATTCAAAAATTAGGTTCTATATAGTTCTGAAAAGGGACTCTTTGACATCTTTAGAGATTTACCACCAATCTGACCAACCTTGCAAAGAGCCCCCTAAATATCCACCTGACAAACTAAAATGTATTTTATTAGGATGTTATGTGATAGATCAACACAAAGTAACAAGTATTTGTGAAGTGAAAAGAAAATGATACATAGTTGTTAAAATATTTAATTAACAAAAATTTGGAAAGTGTTGCGTGTATTAAGCCTCCTGTATTCAGATACTAAATAAAATCCAGTGTTACCATTTACATTCAGAACATGAACATCTCACAGAGTACTGATCAATCCAGCATCTGAAAATGGAAGGCATATGGCACAGTTCCAAACCTGCCAATATATGGCTGTCAACCTAAACTTGCTCAGGCAAGTAGAGCACTAATTAGAGAAATGATGAAGCTGGAGGAGCTACAGAGATCTGTAGGAGAATCTGTTCACAGAATCTATTTGGGAGCTGAACTCTGTTGATGTGCTAGGTGGTGTGCACCACCCTCTGCAGATTTTTCCTCTTGAGAGCTGTGCAGTTCCTGTACCAGCTGGTGATGCAGCCCATCAGGAAACTCTCCACTATGCAGGTGTAAAACATCCTCAGGATGCAGGGATTCAAACCAAACCTCTTCAGCCTCCAGAGGTAGAAGAAGTGCTGTTGTTCCTTCCTCACCACCCCCTTTATGCTGCAGTAACCGCTTCAATCCCAAAACGCTACATGTAAACTCCTCAAAGGTGGTGAACACCAAGGAATCTGATGCTGCTCACCCTCACCACAGTGGTCCCATTGATAGAGACAGGGAGCGCTCTCTCTCCTGCGTCCTGAAGTCCACTATCAGCTCTTTGGTCTTGCTGACATTTAGAGAGAGGTTGTGACACCACTGGCACCAGTGTGACAAGAGGCTTCACTCTGTAGGCTATGAGGTCATTTTCATTGATTGCTGTGACATCAGGAAATTTAAAGATGACATTGGAACTGTGTCTGGCTGGGAGAGGTGTTGAAAATGTCTGTGAAGACATTCAAACTGATCTGCACATGCTTTATGCACATGCCCTGGAACCATCCATCTGGACCAGTGGCATTGTGTGTGTTGACATGCTTGAAGGATCTGCACATGTAAGCTACAGAGTTTGAGGGTGGGTTGGACACATTGTTGGATGATGCTCTCTCCATGGGCTTGCTGCTATCTACTTTGTAATGAGTGTAAAAGGAGTTTAGCCTGTGTGGAAATGTTGCACATGTGATGTGAAATTTTTCATGTTGGCTTTATTAACGTCCCCACTGATAATGAACACAGCCTCCATGTGCGTCGCTTCCAGTTTACTGATTACCTCATACAGTTTCCAGAGTGTCAACTCACAGGCTGCACAATCTCTCTGAGAAGCCAGACTGGTCTGGATGAGATGATCAGATATTCCAGGTCCAGGGAGCAGAAAGACTCAATAAAGTGTACATTCCTCAGATTACACCAGGCATTGTTAATCAGAAAACATACCCCCTCCTTCGTTCTGTCTGTGCAGTGCAGAGAGGAGCCAGAGGGATCTCCGCTTGGAGTTTTTCCTTGCCACTTTCGCCATTTTGGCTTGCTCACTTGGGGATCTGTCTGTTATTCTGTTGTGTGATGTTAGCCTTTTTATTTCTTGATTTCTGTGAAGCTGCTCTGTGACAACTTCAGTTGTGAAGAGCGCTATACAAATAAATTCAGTGACTGAATTATGAATATCACACTGGACAGCAAATGGAGTGAACTTCAGGCATGGATCTCTTTCCAGAGACAAGGGACTGCTGCATTATCTGGCTTGTATGGAAAAAAGTACCATTTACACTTTGCCACACCTACGTAGGGGACAGAGCAAACATATGGAAGAAAGTGCTCTGGTCCAATGAGAAACTTTTAGGCCTAAATTCAAAATGATGTGTTGCAGAAAACTGTTCATCAGCCTGAACATACCATTCCTACAGTGAACCTTGGTAGTGGCAGCAGCATTTCTTCCAATACAGGGAAGCTGGTGAATGTTGATGGGGAAATGGCTGGATGGAGATGGAACTAAATACATGGCAATCCTGGATGAAACCTGTTAGATGCTGCAAAATACTTTCAGCAGGATATGACCCTAAACATATAGCCAGTGCTACAATGGAATTGTTTAGATCAAAGCATATTAATGTATGAATGACCCAGTCAAAGTTCAGACCCATTGAAAATCTGTGGCAAGGCTTCAATTGCTGTTCACAATTGCTCTCCAGCCAAAGAAGAACGGGCAAAAAAATCAGCCTATAGATGTATAAAGCTGGTAGATACATACCGCAAAACACTTACAGCTGTAATTGCAAAAAAAAGGTGGTCTTACAAAATAATGACTCAGAGGGCTGAAAACTTTTTTTTAATTTGTTAAAACCAATTTTAATTTTTTACTTCACAAATACTTGCTACTTTGTGTTGGTCTGTCACATTTCCCAGTCTTTCCTTACCCGTCCTTGTCCTGGTTTGGTTTTGTCTCCTCCCTTTCTCTATCTTTAAGTGTGTTCCACCTTTCTCATTTGTATACCTGCCCATGTGTAATCATTCCCAGGTGTTTCTAGTCTGTCAGTGTATTTATGGTCCTTTGTCTCAGTGTGTCTATACTGGTTTTTGTTTCAAGGTTAGCGTGTGAGCCAAGGTCTTGTTTCCATTTATTTTGGTTTGTCTCTTTAATAAATTACCCTGACACGTTACCAAACACCCTGACAATCTATCACATGGAATCCAGAAGTTTGTGGGAGCAACATGGAAAAAATGTGGAAAAGTTCAAGGGGTATGAATACTTTAAAGGCACCTTATATTCTACTCCTAAAACATTTATATGAAAAAAAAATAATTTGCTTTCTGCTTTCTTGCCTTTTTAAAATTTCTTTGCTATAGTTTTGACAGAGTTTAATGAGAAACTAACCATAATATAAATATATCAGCCATAACTGAGATTTCAGTGGATTAATGTCAATAATCTACAGCTAATTTTCATTTCGTTGTCTCCTTGTGCTCAGTGCTAATCAGGCAGTTTGTATGTTGTACACATCAGGATATGTTTTGTGTTTTCCTCTACACAGATAAAGCTCGTTTGAGATCAATGCTGGACACCATGTGTGAACTCATCGGATCAGGACGCCTCACACCTCCAAACTGCATTCAGACACCATTTCCTCAATACACACAGGCCTTACCAACTACAGTACTGTCACAGCAACGTAAACATGTGCTTATCATGTAGAATGTCACATTTTTTAATAATGAAAAAATTACAGTGGGGAAAATAAGTATTTGATACACTGCAGATTTTGCAAGTTTACCCACCAACAAGGGAAGGAGGTTGTTGGCCAAAATCTCACAATACCATCTACTCTTCAATACGGTGCCGAAAATCGTTTGCAGAAAAGCACCCCTAAAGTATGATGTTTCCACCCCCATGCTTCACCAAAGATCTATTTTGATCTCGTCTGACCACACGACCTTCTTCCATGCCTCCTCTGGATCATCCAGATTGTCATTGGTTCAAACAGGCCTGAACAGTGCTAGCATGAGCTGGGGCACCTTGCGTACCTTGCAGGAATTTAATTGATAGCATAGCATGTTTTTAATGGTAATCTTTGAGACTGTGGTCCCAGCTCTCTTCAGGTCATTCAGGTCATTGACAAGGTCCCCACGAGGCAACAGTGTATCAAATACTTGTTTTCCCCACTGTATGCATGCTATATATCCCCCATAAATATACCCATGACTTGTGCAAAAACCTTTTCTTTATTCAAATTTTGGCAAATGTGAAAATCTGGTAAATCTGTTCTGATCATTGTGTATGAATTTTATGAATGGCACCATCTTTTACATTGACTTTCACTGAAAGCTAAGAAAATTTCTCTTGTACAGTTTTTGGATATATAAGGTTTTTGTGTTACAGCAACTAATATATATATATGTGTGTGTGTAAGAAAAATATGCCCCACATTAGTGGTACTCAATCCAGATCCAGGACAACTGCCCTGCTGTACTGTACTGAGGTTTTCAGTGCTGGAATTATTTAAATTAAATTAAATTAAATTAAATTAAAGTAGAGCAGAGGTAATCCAGAACCAGGATTGAGAACCACTGCTCCATGTATATTAAATATATGTACATTAAATATAAGTACCTACATATAATATGTCCCATACAAGAGTAATGTTCTGTCCCATTTGAATTATATAACAACTATATAATCACTGACAATGTGAATGTGACAGTTATTCTTCATATTGTGTCAACATTTTATGAATGGATAGAAATGCTCCAAAATCTTAAAATGAATACTTTAAATAAAATATTTTCACCTTGACTACTACTGAAAGTCAGGAAGGTTTTTCCTATTCCTGTTTATGCACAACATCTATATGTAATAACAAAACAGCTAATATCTATTATCTAATAGATATTATCTATAGATATCTACATATCTATTCACAAGTAACTATGTAATACTGTATTCACTGTGCCAAATGTGTTGACCCCTATCACTTTTAACATGTGCAGTAGTCATACAAATTTACACAGATTTGAGTAATTATGTATTTATTTACAAAAATGGTTAGTGGTTATTTATGTGTCAGAATACAGTACAGTCACTTTTTTTGTCAAATTCACAGTATAAAACACAAAAACAGTCAGTTGTCATAAAAAAATCACCTGAATTGAACTATTCATTTGAAATGACAGCTACATTATTTGAAATAATAACTGCAACAATCTACAAAATTAATTTCAAGAAGACTGTATGTTGTATGCAGATGTGATATGTTCCCTCCTTTCAAAGTACCGCTACCCAACACTGTGTGCTGAGTTGGAAGTGTGTGCCTTTCAGATTTCAGTATACCACACATGCTATTCGGTAGGGTACAAAAGCTACAGAAGATTTGAAGGTTTGAAGGCTACACTGGACCTTTTAGTAGCTTCTTAAGCTAAAGGCCAGTTTTTAACAATTTCATAAGTTATAGAGGCTGGTGTGGGAACCACTTGTGAACCTGAGAAAGCCAGTCTGAAGGCTACACGGACCGTTTATAACCTGCCATGTTGAGTAATATAGACTTTTTGTAAGCTAAAAAATATTGGTTATGGCTGCAGACACTGTTACTTAAGCTTTAGATGCCATTTCAAAACACAAAACTACAGCCCAGTATGCAACTTGCAAGAACCGTTTCAGAATTTAATAAGGTTATGAATAAGTTTGTGAATCTACACCGGCCATTTCACTGGCTTTAGGGTTTATAAGTTACAAAGGCCATTTTAAAAGCTGGTTCTGAACACCAGAAATTAACAGCCAATACAAAGGCTATGCAGGCAGTCTCAAACACTCTTTAGCTGAACTAAAGAAGTTGGTTTGTGAATGTCACACAGCATTTGTTAAGCTGCAAAAGCAAGTTTGGTGTCTAGCAGGCCGTTTTATTAGCTTCAGGCCAGTTTATAACCCTTTTTACCACTTCATGAACTGTAAAGCACACACCAGTCCTTAAATTACACAGAGCCTTCCGTAAGCTACAGAGACTATGAGCTGAAGGCTGCAATAACGGTAGGAAACATTTTAGGGGTGACTACTCAGCAGAGCAGACTACATCATGTTCACCCACCTTTGAAAAGACACTAGAAACATCTCAGAACATCTTGGTAAGGTTCCAAACACTCAAATCTAATACAGAGACTTTTTTGCAATTAAAGCTGCTGATGGCAGTGGATGGCTTGAAAGATTTTTTTTTACTTTTATGCAATCAATCCAGGCACCATACTGATGAAAAGAATTAAAGAATCTTTCAGTGGATAGTTCTTTAGAAGACCCTATTTGAAATGTACACGATTAAACAATTCTATCTGACCAACACCTACAAAAGATGTTTTCTTTTAGAAATGCCACAGAATAAACTATGAACAACCATGACTGAAAAAGAGATTGCTTTAAATGTTTCAAATAATGTAGATTCTTTTTAAGAATCATACCCTGAAAGATGACAAATCTGTCTTTTATGTTCTATGCTAAGAATCATTGTCAGCAATTCCAGATTCACTGTGATGTATGATGTGAGTGAAACACATAAGGTCTTTTTTGCAATTATATTTTGAATATATGAGGGTTAAAGCACTGCCCTCACTGGAGTAGCAAATCGGTTGGTTTAAAAATGCTGCTTGTCTTTCATATGTGAAGAATGTATAAATAAAGGCTGTTCACCTGTGGATTGAGTTTTATCAGTTGATTAACTAAACAGTGGTTAATGGGAGTTTATTGGGTGTACAGTACCAGTCAAAGGTTTGGACACACCAGACAGCCGAAGTTTCTGATACTAGTGATGACTGTAATGTTCAATTTACATTAAACAGTGAGTAATTCTGTGATATAAAACAAAATATCCACTACAGTAGACTTCCCACCTCAGCATGCAGCATTTGCCATGTATCTCCTATTAGCATGTTACTGAAAAAAAAATACTGTCATAATTTAGTGTCCAAGAAGTGTCCAATGTGCCAAAATGCAGTGTAAAAAAAGGAAAGAAAGAAAATAAACAAT
This sequence comes from Acestrorhynchus altus, assembly GCA_034509495.1. NCBI lineage: Eukaryota > Metazoa > Chordata > Actinopteri > Characiformes > Acestrorhynchidae > Acestrorhynchus > Acestrorhynchus altus. Next base: position 16,864,402 of record CM067511.1, on the reverse strand, counting down.
TTAATGAATTGCCTTGGATGGTCAACATATTGTTAAGGGTGTCATACTGACATACAGTAATTATTTCAGACATTTACCAGGTGTGTTAAAAAAAATCTGATCATTTCCACTTGGGAAACAAATTTTTTGTTCAAGTTTTTCTGTCATTTTCTCAAAAATGAAAATTGATGGCACTCACTTATACTTCCTCAATCATCTGTGGTCTGCCAGCAACTGACAGCTTCTATAGGTAGGAAAAAACTCAAGCATGCACATTAGGATCATCTACATACGTACACCAAACTATACATCCCTAGCTTCATTTCTTTATGCACAAAAACTATATTCAGATTTTTCTTTAACACACCTCATGCCACCTCATGACACCTTAGTTATATCTGACTATCAGATTTTTTTGGTATGGATTGGGATTTTTAGGGGTGTGTGTATAGGGATGGATAGTTGTTACAAGAGTTATAGTTATAAGGCTATGGATGAGTTTGGATATATCATAATACTGGGAAAATTATTATCGTTCCTTATTATTCCTCATTACAAAGTTTGACTGGTTAATGATATGAATTAGGTGGATACAAATATCCATCTGCACAGGAAAAGTATCTATCAGACTTCCCACAACCACAAAAAATGCAATTAAAATTAACAGTGTGTTCATTCGATGCTGTACAGTCCTTTTCTGATTTTACCTCCCAGTTGCTTCTGTACTGCTGTCCTGTTAGGTGTGCAAATATTCCAGCAAATCATTTTCCAGTGAGAAACAGCAACTGGAAGGAAATCTTTAAAAAAAACCAAACATTTTAAAAACCAACAGTAAATTGTCATTTAAGAAAAAGGCAGCTCGAGTCTATGCAGGCCTTCAGGTATTAAACAATAAAGCGAGACATTTCTTTTAATCTGGTGTCAGTCCTCTTCTTTGGGAGCTGTAGTGTGATTGGTTGAGAACATGCTTGATTGGCAGGTTTTGCAGTGAATGTTAGCGCTGGGCAGACTTGATGACCCACTCTGCAGTGGGGTTTAACTCCAGCAAGGCTTTCATATACGTCTCTTCATCCAGACACCGTTCCTCTATACACACACACACACACACACACACACACACACACACACACACACACACAGGTATTTCAATTTTGTAACTGCTACATGTTCAAAGTTAACAGATCAAAAAGATTGCAAAGTTAATATAAAATAGATATCTATGGTAAATAAGGGCCCAAAGACTCTTACTGGTATACTGTGGTGTGCTTGCCCAGCCGGGGCATTGATCCTACATGTACCACAGTGAGGGCAATGCAGTTTACCACTACACTATATATGTGTCATATATGTGTTTACGTACAGATCATACGTAACCAAATGTATAAACCATACAAATATGCATCCAGAACAGATAATATATGTAGAACAGATATCTATTGTAAAAGTGTGTAGTACTTACTGATGTTTCCACCAATTTCATACAGACATAAATCTTCTCTCTTTATTGACACAGAGCTGAAACAGGAAACACATAGTTAACTTTCAGTATTACTGCCTGTGTAAAATCTACCATGCATAAGGTTGGTGATTTAACTGTATAAAACCAAACCAAACTGTTGAAATGTATTAAATAGTAAGAAATCCCTTACTTAGTAAGCAATCCCTCAATTCTGGAAGATTTGCATACCTGTCTTGGCTCAGAAAGCGTGTGAGGATATCTGAAGCCTGCAGTTCCTCAGTGAGCTGCACTGCCATGGAAACCTTTGAAAACTGTGGTGCCTGAACCCTGATGAAGCCACCTTCAGCCTGAAACACACACACACGCACACACGCACACACTCCATTAGAACACTCCCGAAGCCTTATACTGTAAAGAACTACAAATGAGAGATAATAATTAGAGATTATTAGAGGCTACATTTAGCTTTACGAAAACTGTACATTTAGATTTCTGAATGCTTTTCATAAATGCTGATCCTAACACTACTCCTAAATGTCCACCAGGGCTCGCCGCAGACTGCATTAAAACTGTTCATGTTGAGTCATTCACATTCTACAGCACTGATTCACACACCACAGGCCTCTCTTACACAACTTCACTGTCAAGCTTTCCTGTTTTTCTCTTTCCATCTTTCTATTTGCAAACTCTTCTTTTCACTTCAATCTTCTTAACTTTCTTTGTATCTATCAGTGACAACTGGATTCGATATTGTTTTTTTTTACAAATGATGCATGATACTATTATCATATATTTACTAGGTTAAAGCAAATCTAGTATACCCCTCTCACCTCAGTACTTTTCTCTGTTTTGTCATTTTTCTCACGATCGTAGGCCATTTTCTTTAGCAATTTTTTAACGGCACGTTCACGGTTCATCTTCCTCTGGTTCTCTGAGTTCTGTTTCCTCACTTGAACCATCACAAATTTTGGGATCTAGATAAGAAACATGGACAAACAAATCTAGAAATTTATTTTGGATTTAGGCATGCAGTTAGTACCAAATCAACTGGAGTATAAGCATGCATTGCTTGTTAACTACATTAGCCACATAGCTCCAGTGCTCAAATTAATCTTTAACTCATCCGTACAGTCCAGAGCAGGTTCTGGTATCGTATTAGCAGTCTGACGATGTTAGCCATCCCTGTTGCCAAGGCAAATTCCTGCTGCTCACTGATCTTGCTCCGGAAGCCTTTGAACATGAAGATGTTAGGTGCCATCACCACAGCAACATTATTCAGTGTCATCTTGTTCTGTTCCTTGTGGTCGATGACCCTCTGAAGGAATTCCAGGAGCGCCTGAGGAAAACACCACATATATAAACACAAACATACTCACTTGTAAACACTAGGCATTGAATTAATATCATTATTTGTCATAAAAGAAAATGATTTATTAACAGGGATATGATATGTTTCATTCAATATTTACAGCATCAGTCACAGACTGATGTTCATTACTGTATGCTGCCATCAGCTCATTGCATTCAAGCTGAGCAGGAAGACCAGAACTCAACAGGCTATGTTAGTGTGATATCGTACAGAGCAGGAACACAGATTTAATGTCACTATCGGATCTGTGCCGAGCATGTGGGCATAAGCACAGTGCAATGGCAGTGAACGCAGATAGCCACTATTTTGAAAAAGCACTAAAAACATTACACAAACCATTCAGTGAGTTTTATTTCTGCCACTTACCAATTTTTTTCATGCTTTCAGATTCTATGAAGAGCCAGAAGAAGAGCTGCAGTGCAAGGGGTAAACTGCAGTCGTACATTGGGCCTGCTAGCTAATTCAAAAAACAGCAAACGCCACCTAATTTTCTGAATATACTTGACACTTTAAGGGTATTCTATACCTGCAAAATATGTATGTTTAGGCTTTAGAGATAACTGGAAATATTTTAACTAGAAAGTAATGAGTGAGTGTGGACAGCCAAAGAGTGGAAATGAAGTGAATGTGTATTACTATGAATGTGATCAGCAGAAAAGGAAACTTGGATTATAATGAATGTGAACAGTAGAAAAGTAAATGAAGATTAACAGTGAACAGTTGTCATGTTAAATGTTTTTTTTTTTTGTTTTTAATTGATTGACAGCCTTGAAACAAACACAACCCAGCAGCCAAATGTCAAAAAGCAAACCAAAAGAGTAAATGGAAGTAAAACATGGTCAGAACATGAGAAAGGCCAAACAACAAACAAGACCACTCACTAAACAAAGAGTTTGGCAATACTCACACAAAGTGTGAGTGAACATCATTAGTATATATACAAAGAGTAACAGGTGATGTGAATTAGTATTCTGGAGAGGCAGGAATAAGAAAAGTTTGTGCTTGGAGGAGTGTAGACTGGTGACTTGTGATGTAATTCTAAGATGCATTCTGGGATGTGTAAAGAAAGGTCTCAATGGAGGCATAGGGAGAACCCACAAGCATGACAACAGTAGAAAAGGAAAGTATAAAGAGTATGGAATAAATGTGAATTATTGAGTGTAAATGGTACAGTGAGTATTTGAGGTGAATGTGGATTACCTTCAGTGTGTCTCTGCTGGACTCTGGTAACAGCAGCACTAGTAGATTGAGAGCCTGCAGCTGTTGCTTTTTTGTGGGAAATTCTGCAGAGAAAGAACATCATGACATGCAGCAAGATAAAAACGCTGTTAGTGTTAGTGTGGACACTAATAAATATATTCATGTACTTTAAGTTGTACTCACTCATCACACAGCTGTACAAATGCACACACACAGCTTGGCTAGTCACACAATAGAATAGGACTGGCTTGCATAGTCAAGCCATCTCTGGATCCCCTCCAGTTTGCCCATCAGCCCCGCCTGAGAGTTGAGGACCTGCTCAATTAAGTCTACGCTCACCTAGACAAGCTCGTCAGCACTGTGAGGGTCATGTTTTTTTACTTCTCCAGTGCATTCATTACCATTCAGCCTGCTCTCATGTGTGACAAGTTGACAAAGATGCAAGTAGACACCCCCCTTGTGTCCTGGATTGTTGACTACCTGACTGACAGACCACAGTATGTATGCCTGCAGCACTGCGTCAGACAGAGTGGTTACCAAAACTGGAGCCCCACAGGGAACTGTCCTCTCGCGCTTCCTCTTCACCCTCTACACCACAGATTTCAGCTACTGCACAGAGATTTGCCACCTGCAGAAGTGTTTACGATGCAATTGTGGGCTGTATCAGCAGAAGTGATGAGGACGTGTACAGGGAAACAGTGAAGGACTTTGTAACATGGTATGAGCTGAACCATCTGGAACTTAATATTGCAAAGACGAAAAAACTAATGGTCTATCTGAGGAGGAACGCTGAGTGGATGCTGTGGAGGACTACAAATATCTGGAAGTACATATTGACAATAAACTGGACTGGGATTAGAACACTATATATATATATATATCTGAAGAGTTCAGAAGAAAGCTTGAAATAAATCACTTTAAATGTAAGGAATATAACATGACAGTTTAACTTTCTGAATTAAATTATCAACATGATATCTTAACAAGTGTGTGTGTGCGTGTGTGTGAAAGCGAGAGAATGTGGGCACTCACTTAGCACAGATACAAAAGCACTGAAATACTCCACAGTTAGAAGAGGATGAGGAAGCTCTCTGATGAAGAGTTTGAGCAGGCTCGCAGCATCATGCTGTTTAAGAGTTTCCCATGGAAACAAACCATCATAGAACTTCTGTTCCAGTTCCTGACACACAGCCTGCGGCACAAACACATGCATACCATTTGCATTACAACCCATAATAACCAAATCGCACACAGTTCATTTGCATTCATCTTCTCTCGACGTGCACTTCCTCAGGGACTGTACCGTGTCATTGGTTTAAGGACATGTACAGAGTATACATTATAAACATTCCCATAGAATAATTAGCAGATTTGAATCAATTCTGGGTTCAAATGCTTCAATGATCTCACAATTTTCTGTTCTCAGATTTTTACATGAAAGCCACCCAGTTAACTATAATGTGCAAACATCTTTTTAATGCTTTAAAAACAATTTGTAATGCTTTATTATTACATCACTACTGTTCATGAGTAGAAACATGTAATCGGTTTAATTCAGTTACTGACCAACCTGTCCATATGAAACTGAAATCAAACATAAATTTTACACATTATGCAACAGATGTAATTACACTGATAAGGCAGAAAATTAGCACCACCTCCATAATACTAAGTACGTCCCTCTTATATCGCAACAACAGATCTCACCATTTGAGGCATGGCAAAACTCCTCAAGATGTCCTGTGGTATCAGACATTAAGTAGAAATTTTAAGTCCTGTATGTTGTGAGGTGGAACCACTATGAGCCTCAATGAGCTTTAGGTTCTCTGTTCACAACTCCCAAGACCCGTTTGATGTTTTGAAGTCGTTCTCTTTTTTGTTTGACCCTGTTGTCACCCCCCACCCTTCTTTCACCTTCACTCTAGTGGATGCTCCTGGAACCCGTAGAAGTCCTTCTGTGTGCAGCCCCTCCTCCTCTATGTGGGATATCAACTAAACAGAACAAAAGGCCAAAAATAATGAAATCATTCTTATTAAAACATTATAAAAAATGTTGCAGTCAGTCGGGCAAGACATGGTTGGAATCTTATAGGTGCTTCTTTAGTTTTCAGATGCTACCCTGATGTAGCAAACAAACAAAGGACATTATCACCAGTCTGTCAATACAGGTACTAAAGCTTTATTTATGTGCATAAATCTATAACAATAACTTTAACAATTCAGTAAAACAGCACAGACAGGCCATATTTAAACTTTTAAGTTAAAACTGGAACATTTTACTTTACAGTTTCTAGACAAAAGTAAGTCACACAGTGTCCTGGAAGTGTTTTGAGAACTTCTTGTGTGTGTTTTCAGAGATGGGCTAGATGGCAGTCCAGTGTTTGTTAGCAGTATTATTCTAGCATCTCACATTCTACACCAAAGGAGCACACATCAGATACCAAACATGTCTTGGTAGATCTAGGGTGAGAGATGATGTCAAAATGTTCATTTGATTTTTTCATTGAACTGTTTCATAAAAAAACTACACTATGCGCACACCTCACCTGAGAGGAAAGAGTGTGATTCAGCATATATGTACACAAATGCAGGAGTGTGTGTGTTTAGCTGAACTGGTGGTTAGACTGCAGTGTTGGTGTTGGTGATGACTGACTGACCCGCTGCATTATAAGGGGAACCCGTGACCCAGGGACCCTTTTCTGGTCCTGTTCCAGCACAGTGGACAAGGGAACCCCAAACAATCCTGATTCTGCAAACAACACAGTACGATTACTGTACTTCCACCACTAAGCCCACACCACTCCATATCATTATTTATTTACAGTTCAGAATAACTGTTAAGAGTTAAAATATGTTAAAAGCTGTTAGTCTATTAGAGGACATTTCTAACAAGAATTAAATAAACCAGATCTAATCCACCTGCATGAGAAAGTAGAAAAAACTTGTTTAACAAAATGCACCTCAAGAAAGTGATTAAACAATGCAAAGAACATGGAACCCCCAACCACCTGGTAGACCACTCATACCTCCACCTATCAAATGAATAGCACTTAAAGCATTCATTTTTAAAGAGAGGGAAAATAATAAGCTCCACTCTTGTTCCAGATCTGAAAACATCTATGGATGTTTGTGTTCTTCCTTCCACTGAGAAAAGACAATTCAGCACTGTGGTTCTGAAAGAATGTGGAGCTTATCAAAAAGCTTTTACTAAGGACAGCAAACAGACCAATCGAGCAGAACAATGGACCGAATAGCAGCTTCAAATCAAATCAAATCAAAATGTGTATAGCGCTCTTCACAACTGAAGCTGTCACAGAGCAGCTTCACAGAAATCAAGAAGTAAAAAGGTTAACAACAGATGAGGTGTGTATATGCAAAGATCAAATTTTAATGCTGAGATTTAATTGTTTTTGTTAAACAGATGTTTCTGCTCTTTTTCTTGAAAGTGAAATATCACACACTTGCTTGACTGGAAGAAAGTATTTGAAATGGTTATAGAATATTACCATTCTCCATTTTATTATAATCATTCATTAAAATCTATTAAAACATTTCAACATAATAAAGAAAAGAAAATAAAATCACCACCTTCAGTTAAATTTTCTTTCTGTGACTAACCTTTGACCTTTATCTTGAGAGGTTTGTGTGTTTTGAGGTCGATGCCAGCCGTGTCAAACAGAGCGGTCATCTCTATCAGAACTAACCGCCGCACTTTCTTCATATCAGCTGCAGAAAGATCGCCCACCTTAGTCATCCCTGTCTTATCCCTCACCACCTTAAAGTCCTGAACAAGAAGGAGGCACAGATAAAGAACCTGCCTTCAATTTATCTCAAAGCAGCAGCACCTCTCCTCATGTTCCACATACACACTTCTATTTCAAGAAAACTATTTAAAGCTGCTGTGCTTATGTTTGGAAGAGAAAGTGGAAGAACAGTGTAATGCAGAAAAAAGAGTGAAAGGAGAGAGAGAGAGAGAGAGAGAGAGAGAGAGAGAGAGAGAGAGAGAGAGAGAGATTGAGTCATTTGGGTGAAGTGCAGATTGGCCAGCAGGTGTCATCTGTGGTCAATAAATATCCACTACAGCATACAGCATAACATCAACAGTTTAAACTGTGAGTGTATTTTAAATTCTAACTGCCCTCTTTGTTATATGTGTTTGGTGTGTGGACAATATTTTTACTGACAAATCCTGTAAATCAATGCAGGCATCACACGGGACACTGTAAACATTTCTTATTTGACCAACACAAACGGCACACAATCTTTATTTAATAACTTTGTTAGCAAGGGCAAAGATCTCTACAACAACCCTCACACTTAAAACACATGCATTCCTTTATCCTGAACAAGCCAATCACACACACACACACACACACACACACACACACACACACAGATGAAATCAGAACAGGTGTTAATGTTTGATATGCCTCACACTCACAGGTAGCTTGTCATCAGCCTCGTTAATGGGCTGAGTGACCTTTGACTCCTCCTTGTAGCTCAGAGCCTGCTCAGAGAATGACACTTCCAGGTTAATGTCTGTCTCTGTTTCAGCCCCACCCCCACCAGGCTCTGACCCATTATCTACACCTGAGTGTTCACCTGTAAAAGCGGAGAGACAGATCAGAAACGCAGGTGATTATGAGGCACAACAGCCAGAGAAACTTTCATTTACATTATATCATATTTTTTTGTTCAAAAACATAGAATAAATACAAACAAATTCATAAACAATACATTGTATTACACTCTCCAAGCTGAAGGTCAATATTTCTACTTTCTAGTAGAAGACCACCTGATATCCAAAGGGCACAAAACTACACATTTTTAGAAACATTATTTCTGTTTTGATTTGAGGTCTCACTGAACAAGCATGACCTTTATCAGAAGAAAACCTCACAAAACAGTGCCAGACTTTCTTAAACTAACACAGACCTAAACTTTCTGGCATCACTGGGCAAAGGTGTTTTATGAGTAGAAATGTGTACCATTATCTTTTGAACCAATATCAGTACAAGTACCAGTACCTGGCATTCAATACTGGTACCCATCTGTACTTTTTGGTACTTTAATCTCTCTGTAAGAACCAAAAAATGTAATTTGTTAAGATGTCATAATTTTGTTATTTATTTCAGAACATTTTACACACCATGACTGCAGGTGTGTGGTCATGCTTGATATATTACCATGCTCAAATAAAGACAGACAAATCACTATTTGTGTTGCTAGTGGTCTATGCTATACAAAACTGACTGATATTCTGTCAGTCTGTACCAGGTTAGTGGTGTTTGAAGCCTTTACTCTGAAGAGGCTCATTAGTTTTACACATTTTACAGCAGCTTTGACTGATTTACAGATGTGATTGACATAAACCTACATTGGAGCTACAAATATCAATGTCTTGCTTGAATAAACCATTTGAACTACAACAGCAGCAGCAAAACTGCCTTTGCACTATTATGGTTAAACTTTGCCATTTAAAATCCAGTCCTTCTGTGTGCTTTATAGGCAATGGCTACAGGCATGCTCCTAATGTTACTGGAAACTGTTGGGAGGGTCTTGGCTTTCAGGCCATTAAATATGGTTAGATTTCAGCTTTTAGATATATTTTGTGTTTGACTAGGTGATTGCTCAGGTTTGCTCAATGTTGCAATTTTCAGTACCAGTATAATTCAACCAGTACCTTAAAAAGTAATGACTTTGACTCAGTTCTAGTTATGAGTGGTGGTGCAGACATTCATGAAAAGAAACCCTCTCCAACTGTTAAATACAGGGTGGATCAGTCATGCTTTGAAATTCTGTTGCAGCCTGCATTATGAAGAATAGAATTAAACTTGATTCAGGAAAAACTATTAAATTAAATACTATCAAATTCTAGAAGCAAACATCAAAAAGCTGAAGATGATTCTAAACACAACTTGAAACCCACAATGCATCTCCAGAGGCGCAAGCAGAAGTTCTACGTTCTCACAGTCTACATACCTAAACATTATCGTTCTAATTATCAACACTTGGGCTGAGGGCTTGTGAGCTTGTGTGTGTGTGTGCGTGTGCGAGTGCGTGTGCACAATGTGTGTAAAGGTCAGCAGTGCAAGTAGCACACGTCTTGACTTCCCGAATGGCCTTTTTTTATACTGGAGTGATCTCTTCCTTTGAGATGACCCATAATACTACAGTGGATATAATAAAAACCACTTAACGCTATAACTTTGTTAGGGAGTCTAAATGCTCATTTCTTGATCAACAAAACTCAGGTCATAACTCAGGTCAACAATATGAAACTGGACAAAGCAAAACAATTACTACAAATATAAAATTTGTCCATTCAGTGAGGGAGGAGTGCAGATGTGTGTGAATGTGCCAACATACCAGATGAAATAGCTTCCTTTTTTGTGTGTTCGCTTCCTCCACTAGACGCCGACTCAACGTCCTGGTTAAAAAAAGGAATGTTAACAGATACATAGTCACTAAAACATGCAGCCAGTGTGATTCAGCTATAAGTGTAGACAACGTAGACATTTACTTAGAACAAAGAACATTTTAAAGGAACATAATGTTCAAAAGATTGTTCTTCTAAATCCAGGGTAGTAAAAACTCTTCAAGGAAGGCTTTACAGCAGATATTGGAACATTGATGTTAGGAGGATTTGCATTCAGCCCAAAAAAGCATCAGTAAGGTCAGGTACAGATGCTGGATGATTAGTTTTGGCACTCTAGCTCATTGTACATGTACTGGATAGAACTTTATGAATTCAGAGAATCCTCACAGCCCAATAATGGGGCACTTTTGCAGCTGCTCCAGTTCTCCAATCTTTAACTACTGAATTCACTCAGAAGAGCTGTCCAGAAACCTCATTTAGTTACTCACAAACGTCCCCTACTATCATGAACAATCACTTTAGTCCCAGAACCCTTAATTTCACATCACAGCAGTCCTTGAACGTTCTTTAGTTTATGGTCCCATTTTGTTTGATTTATCTTTGTTTCATGCAAATCTTGTACATGAAACAAAGTTAAATGACATTTTACTTTTTTGCATAATTTGAAATCTCCAGCTGCCCTTTACACCAACAGGAAAAATAGACTGACAGAAAGGGTCCAAAATGCTCTGTTAAATGAGCTAATATTTCATTAGTTTTCAGTAGTTTTCATTTTGCTTACTACTGATTGTTTTTCAATGATATTTTGATCTGGTGAATATGCAAAAATTTGGGCGCCCCAGTTCACATGACAAAGTATACATACAGTGGAGGAAAAGTATTTGATCCCCCACTGATTTTGAAAGTTTGTACTCTGGCAAATAATTAAACAGTCTATGATTTTTATGCTGGCTTCATTTTAACAGTGAGAGATGAAATATCAAACAGAAAATCTAGAAAAATGGATATTTAAATAAAAAAATAATTTGCATTTCATTGAGGCAAATAAGTATTTGATCCCCTAAAAACCATGACTAACGTTGGCTCCCACAGACCACTGACACACCCTAATCTCTAATAAAGTGAAGTTGTTACCTACATGAGCGACACCTGTCCCAAATTGTCACCTGTATAAAAGGCCACCTGTCAACACTCCAACATCTCCACCATGGGCAAGACTAAAGAGCTGTCTACAGATGTCAGGGACAAAATCGTTGACCTACACAAGGCTAGAAGGGGCTACAAAGCCATAAGTAAGAACCTGGATGAGAAGGTGACAACTGTTTGTGCAATTATTCGGAAGTGGAAGAAGTACAATATTACTGTGAATGGACCTAGTCCTGGAGCTCCATGCAAGATATCACTTCGTGGAGTCTCATTGATCCTGAGAAAGGTTAAAAATCAGCCAAGAACTACACGTGAGGAGCTGGTAAAAGATTTCAAGGCAGCTGGGACCACAGTCTCAAAAAAAAACAAAAAAAAACAAAATTGGTAGTAGACAGAGACATAATGGTTTAAAATCCTGCAGTGCACTTAAGGTTCCTCTGCTCAAGAAGGCTCCGAGAGAGAATGGTAGAAGGTACTGTGGTCAGATGAGACGAAAATTGAGCTCTTTGGTCTCAACTCAAATCGACGTGTTAGGAGGAAGAAAAATACAGATTTTGACCCTAAGAACACCATCCCCACCATCAAGCATGGTGGTGGAATTATTATGTTTTGGGGGTGTTTTTCTTCTAAGGGCACAGGACAACTTCACTGAATCAACGTGAAGATGAACGGGGGCATGTATCTCAAAATCCTGGGTGACAACCTCCTTAACTCCGTCAGGGCACTGGAAATGGGTCACGACAAAGACCCAAAACATACAGCCAAGGAAACAAAGGATTGGCTCCATAAGAAGCATATCACGGTCATGGAATGGCCTAGCCAGTCTCCTGACCTCAATCCCATTGAAAATCTATGGAGAGAGCTGAAGTTTCGCATTTTCAAATGCATGCCTAAAAACCTTAAGGATTTGAAGATGACCTGCAGAGAGGAGAGTGCCAAAATTACTGCTGAAGTGTGTGGAAACCTTACAAAAACGTACAAGAAACATCTGACTGCTGTGCTTTTCAAAGGGTTTTGCCATCAAGTATTAAATTGTTTTACTAGGGGGTCAAATACTTATTTTCTTCAATGAAATTCAAATTCATTTTTATTTCACATTTCATGTAATTTCCTCAGTTTTTCTTTTGGTATTCTATGTGTCACTTTTAAAATAAAGTTGACAGCACATTTTGTGACGTTTCATTTATTTTTCTGTATTGCAACTTTAAAAGTCTGTGGAAATCAAATACTTATTTCCTCCACTGTACATAAAGAAATTATCTTCAGAAAACAAACATAAGTAATCAATTTCTACTTATTTACTGAATTTAACATATTGGAAATGGGTAATTCATTGACACCACTGACAGGTTTACTGTGTTTCTAAATTTTTTGAAAAAACTATCCAAGGAGTGCTCTGGTTAATTGAGTGCACCATTACTTACAGTCCAGCGACCCTGTCTGGAGAGTGAATCGAACCCTACTGAATAGTGACAACTTTGGTAAATCGTGCACAAAGTCTTAAGAGACTAACCTGCACAGGAGTTTTATTTTATTTTATGTAAATATTTTCTCTTTCAGTTCTGAATTAAAATGACACCCGATAGGTAACAAACCCTCATTCCAGTCCACAAAGGATCACATTTATATTATACCTACCCTATTTAAGTATCAGACTTTTCATTGTGTTGTGAACCTTCTGACATAGGATGTGATTTTACTGACCTTTGCATCCAGGGAGGGTGGAGGCTTAAAGATGTCCCGTACGTCAGGGACACTGTAGGGTTTGTTGCGCTTTCTCAGAGTTTGTTTGAGCGTCTCTACGCGTTTCTCCACGGCAGCGGCCTGGGTGCGGGTCAGAGTAGACAGCAGCACCAAACTGTCCTCACCATCTACCGCTGACTCATCAAACAGAGTTGCAAGCCCAGCCTCAGTCAGCCAGGCTTCTTCCAACTCTCCCTCTGCAAAATTAAAAAGGAGATAACTGATTGATGAAGTTTACACATTTTTGCTGTCTGATGTGTAAAATGTGCTTATTTAGCTTTAGAACTGGATCTATGAGGCTAAGGTAACTAAGAGCTAAAGAAATTCTGTACAGAGATTAGCCTGATTAACAATAGTCAAATATGTGTCTGCTAAACATAAACTCTCTAAAAATCCTGATGATAAAAAGCTATACCCGGCATAAACTATCTGAGAGACATTTTGTATGCACACAAATCCATTTTTTAGTCATTTTTTTTTACTGTTGTTAAAATAATTAAAATAAATTAAAATTAACTTTCATTGGAATAATTTTGATATAAACTGAGGTGTGTGTAACAGTCTCTCATTAGGTTTAAATATTAATAACACTAAAACAAAGCATTGTACATCAATACATAATTTTAGATGAACACCCATTGGCGAGAGCTGTGTAGAGCAGAAGGGAGAGATAAAGATACTAAATAGAAACACTATGAATTCCATATGCCTTTAACAATGTGAGATAAACAATGTGTGTTTATGTCCTGTCCGGAGTGGCTCACTAAGGCTACTTCCTGATCTTTACAGCCATTATTTTTAGTCCCACTAGAAAAAGATTAAACAATGTAAGATACTTGTGTTTTTCACATTAGCTGTAAAAGACAGACACTATGAATTCATGCTAATTTCCTGCACTATGAAAAGGGTGACAAAGTTAATGTAAATAATCAAACAACACCTGAGACTAGTGATATCCTGAGCTGATTCAGGCACATTGTAGTTGGAAAAAGAGTAGCCAAAAACTAAACTTAAGTATTGTAACTTTGCATTTTCATTACATTTCATTCAGTTATCAGAATAGAACTGCAGAATTTTTAGGCACCAGCTAAACCATCTGCACTTGCGCACACACACAAACACACGCGCACACACACACGCACGCATCTGCATAATTGAGATATCTACAATCATGAAGAATTGATAAATGAACTGTAATAAACAAAATGTGAAAGTAATTTGTAAACCCATATTCAAATGACAGACAAAAAAAGCTCAAAAAAGCAAAAGAATGCTCAAGAATCTGTCCAGAATTTGCCAGGATCCATGCTGAAAAAGATTAAGCCAACTGGGACTCTAGAGTCTAATGTGATGAGGCCAAGATATGCATATTGCCTACAGTGATACATGTTGGTGGCAGGGTCCTTATGGTGGGCTGCATGAGTGCGGCTGGTGTTTGGGAGCTGCATACACATAAAATGTGGAATGGATCTGCTGAGATGCTGATGCACAGGCAGTGTACTCAGCTGTTTTTACAGCCATACTGCACAGTTTACATGTATTAATCTAAGACTTAAATCAAATGTGTTTTTCTAGTGGATGAATCTTCTGTTCATCCTTCACTATTTTATATTTCTTTCTCTGTTTTGTGCCATTAAAAACAAGTGTCTTTCACCTCACCTGGCCTCACATGGATTAAAATAAACATTGAGGCAAAGAATTTGCAACAATAAGTTTTAGTAATCAAATTACTAAATGATGTTAATAATTCAACACACTGTATAAACAGGAAATTTGACTTCT
This sequence comes from Acestrorhynchus altus, assembly GCA_034509495.1. Lineage (NCBI taxonomy): Eukaryota > Metazoa > Chordata > Actinopteri > Characiformes > Acestrorhynchidae > Acestrorhynchus > Acestrorhynchus altus. The sequence continues at coordinate 16,849,345 of CM067511.1, read as the reverse complement.
GTATTGATTAGTAGCACATCTCACCTACATTGTATGGCTGTGTAATCAATAGAAACACTCAGATCAAAATGATATATGCAAATAGCTTGGTCAATAATCTGAGTATTCAGTTATTTGTGTGTAATAATTAAATGATGACAGGAACTTATTTTTTTATAAACAAGTCTTAAGAAAACATTATGTGCTGTCTAAAAATGATCACTTACAGTATAGTTCTTCACTTTTGCCATACTATTTTAATGTTTTATTTTATTGGATTATTCTCATGCCTTTAATAAAGCCAGTCGTGTAAAGCACAGAAAGCTTGGTGTCTGGATGTGAGAAATCCCCTTTTCATGCAACAAAACAGGTATTGTGTAAATTGTCAGAAAATCTGTGCTTCTGTAAGCTGATCAGGTGCATATGGGGAAATATAAACAAGTATAAACATGTCTATGAGCTATCAAAATCACTCAGGTCAAAGGGTTCTGGCTTCCTTCTAAATCCCAAAATTGAGAAGACTTCAGCAGGGGGTAGAGCCCCCGCCCAAAATAACCTTCCAGACAATGTTCGGAAATCAGACACAGGCACAATCTTCAAGTCTAGGCTGAAAACTTGTTTGTTCTTGGACATAGGGAGTTATGGTAAAATGGGAGGTTGGTGCTATCTTCTGACTCATTCACGTGATCACTCAAGTTTGTGATGATGGAGCAACTGGACATCAGTGTTTCCGGATGCTCCCATGTTTTTTACTTTCTGGTTCTCTCCTTTTAGTTTAGCTGTTATTATCAGATCTGCCAGAGTCACTCACCACACTCTGGTAATGTTCACATTTATTGTTCTAATTTTGTTTATATTCTTTGTTCTCACATTAAACTAATTGCATCTCTCTCTACCTTTCCCAAGTCAATGGTGACCCACCAGCCTAAGCTGATGAAAGGCTAACCTTGAGCTCCCCTGTCCCATCTGAAAAGGACCCTGAACTTCCCAGCCACGACTTCACATTGGCTGCCCACCTTCCAGCTACTGGACCTGGACAAGTTTCCCACCCTGCCCTGGACTAGTTGCCCCCCCTGCCATCACCAGATATGTAGAAAGTTACACAGACCCTCATTAGCTGCTACTGTTACTATTATGTCCACCATCAAACTATCATTACTTCGGTACATAGCAGACATGTGGTGGTCTAGTGTGCCCTCAAAAAATCGAAACACTTAATATTTTTAAAAATTATTATATTATTAACATTAACAGAGCTTCAGTCTGGACCTTAATATTGCCAAGGCTCCATTCTGGATATTTATTTATTCTGGATGTCAATGTTATTAAATTCCTTCTTGATGTTCCAGAGCTTTCTCACTCATTTAGACTTTTGAACAAAAATAATATTTCAAAAGTGTTGGATTGTGTATAGACAAGTGTTTTGATTAATGTAGAGTGTTTATTTCAGCTCTCACCATCAGCGACTTTGAGCTGGACCTCCTCCTGTTGCTCTGTGTCTCCACTGTGCTGGATTATTGCCACCTCCTTCCAGTAATCATCCAGAGCTAGTTCATCCAGAGAGTCCTGTGAGCTACAGCGCTGATATGGTGGCTTCTCACCTGGTCGAGATCGCTGGACATTATAATGTCCGGTTCTGCGACTATAAGTGCGAGAGAAAGAGAAAATAGGTAAATAAGAAACTGGCACTTAAAAGTTTCATCAGGATTCGTGTTAATTTCATGACTATTTCAAAAGCTAAACCACAAGTCTGATGTTCACTAGTGTGTAACAGATTCTCTGGTCTCCAGCTGAACCACATTTTTGTATTCTTCTATATCTTAATACACCTCATCTCGGTTAACCAGCACTATCATTACATGTTCTGTATCAGGACATGCTTTAATCCAAAGGCCATCAGAGTTATTTCAACTCATATGTTAACTTGCTAACAGTCTAGCACTGGAGCTAAATCCGTAAATGCTATATCAATTATTTTATCTAATTTGTCTTTTGTAATATATCTGTAATTCTCCAACCACAACAATGTCAAACTGCAAGTGTGACTTATTTTGTTAATATGAATAATTTTTAATATATACTGAACACTTCTTTAAAGAACCTGCACAGTGTAAACTTGATTGTACAACCCATGGTGCTACAAATATGTGGTTCATAATATATCATTTTACATGTTTTTTTTTTATACTGTAATAACAACTTGCACATTTTGTATTATACTATAGAAAACAAACTTTTTTGTGAAGATCAATTCTGTACACTATGACTATTTTGCACACATTTAACCTGAGGTTTTTGTACTATTGTACAATTTTGCACATATGCTTGTATTGTAAAAACATTCACACATCTTTTTCACTACTTGTACTGTGAACAAAATACAAAATACTCTGTGTGTCATCCCGCCAGAAACCAAACCAATTTCACACAAACAACCCACTTCTTTTGGCAAGTAAATCATACACAGTTAGTAACCTGCATAACAGAAGCTAAATTACAATATGGTAATTTTTTTATATCTTGTATCTCGATATATTTATGATATATTGCCCAGCCCTAGAAAAAAATATTTTTACACATGATTTGTGCTGCAAATATTTACACAATTCTTTGTACTTTAAAGACCTTCTGCAAAAGTACAGTGTACAGAAAGGGCACGTTTTATGTAATGTAAAAACAAATTTTGTACTTTAAGGATCATTAAGGCCACTGTGACCACAGTCACCCAAAGCTTCATGGACCAATCACACAGCCACCCTGGCCAACATAACAGATTTCACACATCAGCTATAATGAAGGAGAAGCCCATCCTCATTGCTGCATTTGTGCTGTTGATTCTGAGTCACCACTGGTTACTCCAACTGCAGTCCCAAATGCAATACCAGTATGCAAACCTGTCATTGCTGAAACCCCTCTTATTACTGTTGCCTTACAATAATAGTTATTAATAGTTACATAAAAATTACATTTACTTTAGATTTGACTTTGTTTGGTTTAAAATTAAATAACAAAAATAATGTAAAAGTTTGGAATCTTTCTGAAGGACAAGTAAACAAGAAGAGAAAATAGTAACTTATATAATTCAGATTATAAAAACTCTTCTACTATGACACATTAATAGATCAAAAGTTTACAATCTGTACTTTCTACAGTTTCTCCGTGTTTCTGTCAAACTACAAATCACTAATTGTTCAGATAAAATTACAGCATGCCATTTTTATCCTTGCAATATCTAAGACTATCCTCAGACTTTCTACGGTCTGAATCTGGTGTTCTGCTGTATAACAGTAGTAGTAGTAATAATAATAATAATAATAATAATAATAATAATAATATAAAGAAGACACTCTTAAGGACTACAACTGAATGTAAATATTAATAGTTTCTGAAGAACACTGACTCACAACTGACTGCGAGACTAATTAAAATAACCTTGGCCCACTAGTGTACAGTATTAAACCTGTTTCATTTGACAAAAATCCCTGCTGCAGTGAGTGCAAAACATGGTCAAAAACAACAGGAAACATCTGACCTCTGAAATTGCAAACAAGGTTTCTGTACCAAATTTTAAGTTCTGTTTTTCTATTGTATCAAATAATTATTTAATGGAATAAAATGCTAATTAATTATTTAAAAATCATACAATTGAATTTTCTGGATTACTTTTAGATTCTCACATTTGAAGTGTACCTACAATTTAGAGACCCCTGCATTCTTTGTAGGTATATCAAATATTTATTTTCCCCACTGAACATGTTGGGTAAATGCAGACTTAGTACAAAACACCATGATGTTTTTCATTACAAACATTTTTCAAATGATTCTGCTGTTGTCTCCACTCTTGTCTCATTTTGATGTAAGGATTTTTTCTCACATATCCTTAACACATACTTTAAGAGGGGCCTGCCCAGCATTTCCTTGAAGGGATTTTAATTCCCCACTGCTCCCTGAAGCAAAGGCAAAAGTCCCCACAGCAGAAAGTAGCAGTGTTAAAAAATAAATAGCCTATTGTTTGTCTGACCCAACAATAGTTGGATAGGAGGGGGAGGACGGTCTGGTCGTCCAGGGAGACAGCGTTCTCAGTGGACACTGAGCCCCCCTTACTGGGACAAATAAAAATAAAGATTGAAAGCTCAGCACCTTTTCTTAAAGCCTCTGGCTGGGTGATATGAGGCAGTACAGAGCTGACAGACTGAGCTCTTCACAGTGTGTTTGTGTGCTTTCTGGGTATGAACCAAACTGAATGAACTGAAACTCATGTTTTCAAACAGGAATCTCAGAATCACTATAAACACATCTGTTATTACACTTTAAAACGGGTTCCTTAAATCTTCATAATGGTGGAACCCTTTTTGGTGCTATACAAAAGCAACCACATTCAAAGGGCTATTTGAGGATTTATGGTTCTATGTACTACTAACTTAAAAAAGGTTTATTCGAAGGGTTATAATAAAGAGTGCTGTTGATTAAATTGTATTATTATTATTATTATTAGTGAAGCTACTTCCACCTTCTGCTTCACTCCATCCACTGCATTGTTCCAGATGTGACAAAATGCTGATCTTGAAATCTTAAAGAAACACTGGAAGTAAGGAATACAGTTGCAGATGATCAGCCAGGGCATGTTTGGTATATGACGTGTGCTTCTTTATTGTAGAACAGAAGATGCTAGGCTAATATTGCTAACAAGCACTGAACTGTCACCAATCTAATCTCTGTAAAAAAGCCTTTGCCAACATGCTTAAAACCTCAAAATGAATCCAGATCTTCAGGTGTGGTTTGATGCAAACAATTTGATGTGGTTTAGAACAGGTTATGACTTACTTTATTCTACAAACAGAAATAATGAAATGAAAACATACTTTCATCTTAACTGCTTCAATAAGGTCCATCCATTCAAATAAATTAAGATTACACACAGAGATTAAATTTAGTTTAGTAGCTCCTGCTATAAACTAAAGTACCATATACCAATCAGGTTCTTTTAATATTCTCCAAGTTGTAAGCCAAAGCTTGTTTTTGTCTTTAAATGGCCAACATATGGGGAAAAAAAAACAGTGGCAAAAATAGTTAAATGTGGAGCTATGGGTAAAAATAAAATACAAGACAAATGTAAAGAATACAGTTACATGTATATTACATCATTATATAGGGTTCTTAAATCTGTTTGTTTAAATCATTCAAGCGACAAAAATGATATAAATGTCCTTATTAAAGGCCAGATCTAGACAGAGTTTTTTTAAAGTAGGGCTGCATGGTACTGGAAATAATAGACATTGTGATATTTAGTTCATCTGTAATGTACTGTATATTGCAATATATTTAAATGTTCTACTAAGTCAAAGAGCCCTTATTGCTTAGAGTTTAGTTCACTCACTCTCACCAGGCAGGAACAGGTGTGCTGTTTAAACCTCCACTCTGTTTATACAAAACCCCCTGCTTGACTTTGGCTAAAGGTGAGCAATTAAGACATTTGCGTTTGGTAAGAATTCAAATAAAGGGAGCTTAAAGCGGCGTCTGTAAACACAGAGGACGGGAGGAATGTGTGTGTTCTTTATTCTCCTACTTTCTCCTCTGCAGCCTTGACATACAGGCTAACAACCTCCTTCTTTTGCCTCTGCTGAGAGCTTTTTAGCACAAGCTGCAAATCCCTACATTCACACAAACCAGACCACAACTTTCCACCCCAAAAACTCACATTTCATCTTTCCTCATATTCTACATTTGAGACAGAAATGTGAATGTGCTGACCACTGCAGTGGATCAGTACTTTCAGCTATAAAGCTTGGTATCAAAGAAAAGGTCAAACAAAACATACAAAGTGAGCTACCAAAAGAGCTACCGAGTAAGAACAACAAAAGAGGGACAAAGAAGAGAAATACAGGGTGAAGTTTCTTTACATCAGCACAGAAAGAATACCACTGCTGGGCAATTCCACGAAAAACTGTGCCTCATGAGCATTTTTTTTCTGTCACTGATTTGAATTTTTGTTGTTTGTAGTTAATCATGGATTCTTGTCCTGTCATATTCTGATAAAACCTTGCTGCTGAGCTGATGTCATGTGACCTGGCAGCCATTTTGCAATAGCATTGACATGATTGAGCATATTCATGTTTTACTGTGTTCGTAGTTCCTTTTTATCAATATCATTTTTGTTATCGTAAGTTTGTCAGTTAATATGGACCATTTAAAGTCAATTACATTTTCCAAGTTTACAATAATCTAACCAGGCCCATCTAGTTGGCTTTCTTCATGTTTTATTGTTAAATTGTTTATTTTTATTATTGTTTGTTCAGACAAGTTGCGTCAGTTACAAATTTTGTTGCGTCAGTTACATTATGTTTTGTTTGTTAATAAAAAAATCTAAGCAGAAATAACTGGTTCTTTATTATCTGTAGGACACTTCAATATTACCCAAGTAAAAATTTGTTTCCCTTTAAGACTACGACTGCACACATTCAGAGAAATTTGCCATGTTTTACAGTCGCATCTAAAATTGATTCCATTTTTCGTTGCATCAGTTACAGCATTCAATTGAGGCCCAATAACCAAGAAGTTAAAATAAGACATGTTTTTTTTATAATATAGTTTAATACTCAGCCAAAGTAATCTTGGAGAAAAGGAGAACTGGAATACATCCCCAAGTCTTTTAGAGAAATAGTGTCTTTAACAAGCTTATAACGTCTCTGAATGTTGCGTCAGTTAACGTGGAATTGCCCTGCTATGCTGATGACACTCAACTCATCCTCTCTTTCCCACCCTCCGACACCCAGGTTTCATCCCGGATCTCAGCTTGCCTCTCTGATGTCTCATCATGGATGGCAGCCCATCACCTCAAACTCAACCCCAGCAAGACCAAACTGCTATTCATTCCTGGAAGCACTAGTCCTCACCCTGATCTTACCATTTCCCTCGACAACTCACTTGTCACTCCATCTACTGAAGCATGGAGCCTTGGTGTAGTAGTGGATGACCAGTTATCATTCTCAGCTCATGTTGCAAACCTGACTCAGTCTTGCAGAGACCTTTACAACATCAGGAGAATATGACCTTTTCTGTCTAAAGAGGCCACTCAGGTGCTTGTTCAGTCTCTTGTCATTTCAAGACTAGACTACTGCAACTCCCCTCTAGCTGGCCTTCTTATGTGGACCATCAGACCATTGCAACTTATCCAGAATGCAGCAGCGCGTCTCGTCTTCAATGTTCCTAAATTCAGTCATGTAACTCCTCTGCTGCGTTCCCTTCATTGGCTCCCTGTAGCAGCCTGCATCAGATTCAAAACCTTGATGCTGACCTACAAAGCCAAAAATGGACCAGCCCCTCCATACATGACGGCAATGGTCAAAATGGACGGCAACCATCCCTCAAAACACAAGGAAAACATGCATTCAGACTCTTTTCTGTTCTGGCACCAAAATGGTGGAATGAACTTCCCCTGGGAGTCCGAACAGCTGAGTACCTCACTGTGTTCAAACGCATACTGAAGAATCTGTTTCAGGAGTATTTAACTCCATAAAGACATTTGTGTTCAACAGGATCTAAGCATGAGGAATCTCTAGATTCTTGCCTTGTCTTCTAGCTAAGAATATTGTGAATGAACAGCAAAGCGCTTTTGTTAGTCGTTCTGGATAAGCGCGTCTGCTAAATGTAAATGTAAATGGACATATGCCCATTATTCCTATGTTTTCCATCTGCATGCATTTGTTAATTTAATTCAAGAGCAATCATTCAGTCATTCAGCCAAATGACCATGGCAACTATATCACAGTATGTGTTCGGGATTGGAAAACTATAAAATGTTAGGTAGTTGACTATGCAATTACCAAAGTAAAAAAAGAACAATTTGTAGCTTGCCAATAGGAGCTAACACAGCAGCATATGCTGTGTTTGAGGTGGAAGGGCTACACTATAGAGTTCATTTTATATTTCATTAGACAGTGATCAGCACACTAAAATCGCCACAGTTCAGAGAAATTAAACTGACTCTGTTCATCTATGTTCCTGTTCCAACTTACATCTAAAGTAACATACATTAAATGTTTTTGGTTTTTTTTGTTTTTCATATTTTTGGATTCTGTGGGTAGGTAAAAAGGTGAATGGTGTAAAAACGTCAAAATGTTTTTGGAAACCTCTACATGTATTCAGCTACTTTAAATTGCAGCCACTACTGACACAGTTAAAATATTAGACATACACTTATTGTTACATGTGTATTAGTATAAAATTAAACTCCAAGCACAGACTTGCTGTCTTCTAACAGGTTTCTGTTTTTAAAAAAGTCAATTACTATTCAGTTGTCAAAGTCAAGTTATAAATACACTCGAATACACATGAATGTATGTCCAACCATGATCTTAAACATTGTTGTGAAAATTGTTTATGCAATCATCATGCTGACTTTATTATATACATGATGTAATTCAAATGTTTATATTATTTGTATTCAACACAAGAACAAGTCACAAGCCTATATAAATGTCCCTGTAAAGTCTTTAAAAATACAATAATATACATTTTGGCCATACCACACAGCTCTACCAGCAATAGACTACAGGTATACAAAGATGAGGCACAGTGGAACTGCATTCTCTGGTATGATGGTGTTTCATGTAGTACTTTTGCGATGAGCTGGGTAGTTGGAAATGAGGTTGGGTAGTAATTAGGGCTTCAACCACTCCTCAAGAAAGTTCAGTAACTCAATGAACTAAATATAATCAATTCAAATTCTTTGCATCAAAGCTTTGTTTAGTCTATACAATTATATACAGCAATGTGGTTCATACTGATGACGTTCAGCGGTTTTCACACTGAATGCAGTATGTGCTGCACTCACAGTGCACATCTATTGATGCTGTTGGCAGCACCACACGAACAGCGCTTGTCAGTTGGGAACACAAAAGTTGAAGTCGCTCTCTTTAGCTCTCTGTACCCCAGCTGCCGAGGCTGATGTGTCGGAGCACAAGTTGAAAACATTTGAATTTTTAAAAAAAATTTAAACACAAGAATCCAATACATATTTAACTTAATATATATTATAATATTATAATGCACACAAGCACTGTATGACACACATCAGTCAGTGATATTTGGTCAGTTCACAGCCAACAATATGGAAGGAATTTAAGTAAATGATGCATTTTTAAACTGATTTATTAGCACTCTGTTGCCAATCCTGCTGAAACATCCTGCTCAAGCCTAGTTTTATCACACGGCCTCAACTGATCCTCAATAGTAAAAGTGGGGTGAAAGCTGGCCATCCAGATAAAAAAATATATTTGCTAGCTTGTTAACTAGGTCTTGACCAGAAGAGTGTATGTTGGACTTGATTTTGGTCATGCTTAGTCATGCTGGTTGACCAGCTTGGTTTTGCTGGTCAGGTTCCTCATGCTTGTAGACCAGTTGTTAGACTTAAAAAAAAACATTTTATCTGTAATGCTGAACCAAATGGATCTACCAGCATGTATACTTTGGAAAGGTTGATGTTTCATCATCAGCAGATATGTTTATATGAAGTTATCATCATCAGACCACAATTCCCATAATGCTGCTGGCTGTCCTTCATTCAGTTCACTATATAGCAAACAGTATGTGGTGAACAGTTTAAAAGTGCACAACCTATCATGTGAAACATTCAGAACAGTCACTTGCTTTTAGTTATACAATGGCCAGACCTTTGGACTTTGCTCTAGAAAAAATGAGCAGTTGTTTTACATCAACTACATCTAAAATTAAGCTAGCCCCAGAATGACCAGGTAGTTCACTGTACAGTGACCAAGGAGGCATGCTCTGCTTATTCTTCAATGGCCAGAGAACTAGACTATATTTGCTCCAGAATGACCAGAAAGAGGGACTAGTTTCAGAAAGACAGAGTAAGTGGGTTTTACAGGGAAGCTAATGTAGGTGTGTGGTTCTAGAATGGATAGAGTTTTGGACTGTTTCACTGGTGATAGTCATACATTGCATTCAGAATTCTTTGGACATGCAGCCCTTAAACAGCACTATGACAATTTTCATATCCTTGACTTGAACTGCCAGCAGGTTTTACACATCTAAATTGTGTATAGACAGTACTTTTATTGTGTTTTCTCTCTGAAATCTGAAAAGTCCTCAAACAAAGAACAAAGTCACTCTGCTCTGCTGGCTCTGGCACTTCAAAGCAAAAGCCCAACCCAAACATGGTTGTAATGCAGATATTAGTGTGTCTCAACATATGAGCTTTTGTTCACACATCACAAATTTTCCAGGAATTGTACCTGCTCTCTTGCAGGTAAACTGTTGGGTCAACTGAACCTGGATCTCCACTCTGGTTTGTGTTGACACTGAACCTCTTTCTTACATTACAGATAAAGTGTTAATGCTTGATAGGTGCTATAGATGTAGAGGCAGGTCTTTATTACCAGTAGAGCTTGCCATTGCAGCAGCAACTAAAATTCGACATGCCAGAGAATCTACCAAATGGACTCAAAGCTAGGCCTTTTACCATTCTTTCAGACCTACTACAGAAGCACCCTACATTTCTTATTAATACATTCCATTAAGATATATTATTTCAATGGCTATGTCATTTTGTGCAATGTGCTTCATCAACTTGAAAGAATGGGAAGCAACTCTTTCACATACTGCACTCAGCACAGTAAAAAATAAAACATTCCTAGCAACACAAGGCAATGTTTCTTCCTAAAGTTTAATCATGGTTGTAAATGGAGAAGTGCTTGGTAGAGAAGATTTGATACAGCTATAAAATGTACCTCCTACAGTTTCTGTAAATATTACATTTACAAGAAAATACAGACATCTGCTCACATTCCACTGAAATGTTTCTATATGTGTAGGCTGTTCTTTAGTGTTCATGTCAAACAAGTAATTTCATTTCCTAACATGGGAACTAAAGGGAAGTGGTTATGAGTCTGATTTACCACCCTTTATTCCCTCCACCAGCAGGTCTCTCTCTCTCTGTACTATAATTTAACTGTTCTGTACTCATTTTCATGCTTCATCGGCTTCATTTGAGCTTCATAACCAAGTCATTTCTTTGGGCAAGGGTGTTCAGGTGTTGGTTTCTCCTCAAAAAACAATAAGAGCAGATGGACATACAAATGTAAGAGCAGACGCTTAAAATGTAGCTCCTTCAACAACAAGCATAGGTCCTCTTCTGTGGACCCACTAAAATAAGGTTGTAGTTGTAGAATGGTTGGGCAGTTAGTTCTAGAATGACTGGGCAGTCAGATCGGTGGAGTTGTCCTGCCTCAAGTGGAGGAGTTCAAGTATCTCGGGGTCTTGTTCACGAGTGGGGGTGAGAAGGAGCGTGAGATTGACAGACGGATCGGTGCTGCCGCCGCAGTTATGCGGTCGGTGTACCGGTCCGTTGTGGTGAAGAAGGAGCTGAGCCGAAAGGCGAAGCTCTCCATTTACTGGTCAGTCTACGTTCCCACCCTCACCTATGGCCATGAACTGTGGGTAATGACCGAAAGGACAAGATCGCGGATACAAGCGGCCGAAATGAGTTTCCTCCGCAGGGTGGCCGGGCGCTCCCTTAGAGATAGGGTGAGATCCTCGGCTACACGGGAGGAACTCGGAGTAGAGCCACTGCTCCTCTACATCGAGAGGAACCAGCTGAGGTGGCTCGGGCATCTGTTTCGGATGCCCCCTGGGCATCTCCCTGGGGGGGTGTTCCAGGCACGTCCTACCGGGAGGAGACCGCGGGGTAGACCCAGGACACGCTGGAGGGACTATGTCTCTCGGCTGGCCTGGGAACGCCTCGGGGTCCCGCCTGGGGAGCTGGCTGAGGTGTCGGGGGAGAGGGAAGTCTGGGCTTCCCTGCTTAGACTGCTGCCCCCGCGACCCGGCCCCGGATAAAGCGGAAGAAGATGGATGGATGGATGGATGGATGGGCAGTCTGGCTCTGCTATTTGTAGAGTGACTGGGCAGTTAGATCTAAACGTTATGTTCTTCAAGGGGCTCTAGAATTGGTTAAAATAGTTCAGGAACTATTGGAAGTCACACTCTTCTAAATCTAGACTAGCTGGCTAAGTAGCAATAGAATGGTTGGCAAGTCTTTTTGTACTAGGTTTATAAGGTCCTGATAAAGGGGGTCTGCAACATATTGAATACTCAGACTACTAATTCAAGTATGGCTGTAGATTTGGGGTTAATTAGTTGCACATTGGGACTGTGGGAGTGTGTTTACTTAGACTCACTAGGCAGTTCTTATTTGGTAAGTTAAAGTTCAAGAAATGCTAGTTTCACAAAGACTATAGAGATTTTAAAATATATAGGCTGCTGTTTCTAATGTCATTCTAATAAGAATAATTAAGAGTCTGCTGGCATAATAAAAGCTTATATTTTGTGGAGTTTATAGCTTTGCTGTGGCTAATTGTATAAAAAAAATAACTTTTCCATTTTTAAAGCCAAAATATCAAGTTAAAGCAGACAAAATACAAGCTTCCGAGGTAGAGATGAACCCAGGTTAAGCTTCTGCTACAGCCAATCTATCCGCCCATCATCATTCCAGGTGTAGACAGGCTGAAGATGAAGTCTCCCATATATTTTGCTGAAGAAAATCTGACATGTTTGGGCATGCTTAGTGTTTACACAGGAAAGAATTTCCTCCTCACCTCTGGGCTTTTTCCATCCCTCCTGGAGACAAACTATTTACAACACAGTTAATGAACCTCACTGTTCACATCTGAGCTCCAAGCTCCAACCTCAACACTAAAGACAACAGTTACATAGAGAGGCAACATAATTAATTATATTTGCTGCCTGGGATGACTGAGCTTTGTAAGGGGAGGCTCTGTTACAACAATGATGCTAAATTACTATGTAAGTGTAAATGTGCTAGGAATTCTATCATTGTTATTGAGAGTATATGCTGTTACACTCTGTTGAATGCTCTTAAACTGTGAAATGACCCAAATGTGAAAGGCATCAGTTATCCCCATATCACCCTACACTGGGAGGGCATTTACACAACCACAATAGGGCTGAAAGAAAGGAGACCACAGCCTGTGTCAATGGAAAACTGATAAAAACCTGAACAACGATAACGAGTGTTGATTCTGTGTGGTTGAATCCTCCGTGTGTTTACAACTTGCATGTGTGTGCGCATGTCGTCTTTGTGTGCACTGCTAAAGCTTGGCCTGGGCAATTATACACTCAGTTTCAGTAACAGTTGGGTTACACCTAATGACATTTACTCCTCATTTTTTAAATTTTTGTTCTAAAACTAGAACAAATACACAACAATAAAGTATCCCTTAATAATGATCTGTTCATGCAGTTTTACACACTCTTTTAAAGCACAAAAGGAATGGCAAGTAGTCTAGTGGTAAGAGATGTCAGCTAGCATACAGAGGGTTGTTGTTGTTTCAAGTCCCAGTGCTTTGACCAGTGCAATTCGTTTCACTTGAAGATGAGCAGGAGGAAACACACAGCTAACATAACATGCTCCCTCAAAATTACATGACAGGATCAGATCAAAGATTTTCTGCTGAAGAACTACTTTCCACTTTCCACAAATTTTATGGTCTCTCTTGAAAGAAAAACAATAGGTAACTCGGTCTTGTGAGATGTTCACACAGGAATGTGGATGAAATATTAGGGCATATAAAAAGTACTCCTTAACAACCAGAACAGGGACACTGGACTGGACAGCTACTGTTGGCAAGTCAATACATTAAATTAGACAAGGTCTAATGTAGGTGAGAACATTATCACAAATTGTGCACTGCTAACAGCTGGGCCTTGTCAGTAACAAACACAGTTCCAGTCAAAGCAGTGGTTAGCATAGTGGTTAGAATAGTGCAGTGCCTAACAACACATAGCAGACCAGTTTCATTCTTTAGCCAACTCAATGAGATTCTGTTGGCAAGACTTATAAAACTACATTCACCAATAAGTGCAACATGATTTGAATGTAATTCACTCTGGATAAGAGTGTCAACCCAATGCCATAAATTTAAATGCAGAGAACAGCTAAACACGCCCATCCTCAAACACGGAAAATCAATACACACCAGTCACACAGCACATAGAAGAGCTCCCTTCTACCTCCTCTAGAACACTGAGCAGTTTGACAGTTCTAGTTCTAGAATGGTCAGACTGTTGGAGTATTGTAATTCTAAAATGGCCAGACATTTGGACTGTTCTCATTCTAGAATGACTAAAGAGATGAGTTTGATTATGCTCATTCAAGACTGACCAGACAGACAAATATATATACAGCCATGTGGTGCATCTCAGCATGCAGTTTACAGACACTAACCTACACAAACACACACACACACAGTCTCTTTACAGTATGTATCCTAAGCAGCCCTGCATGATGTCATCCAGCTGGCCTGTGACCTCTCCAGGCCGCTTCTGCAGCTGCTGTATGAGCAGGAGGACACCTGTGATCTCACTGGAGCGCCTGCGCACACAGGGCACGAAGTTACACACACACACAAGCGGCATCCGATTTCAGAACCCGTCGGGCGTCTGCACTACTGTTCTGGCTATTGAGCAGCAGGGTGGAGTGAGAATAAAAGGCTCTATTGTGTTATGCTATTGGTGGAAAACAGAAAACAACATTGTGCAGAGAGAGAGAGAGAGAGAGAGAGAGAGAGAGAGAGAGAGAGAGAGAGAGAGAGAAAGAGATTTTATATTCCAATCTTATCAATATAAAATTTAAATAAATAATCTGCTTCATTTTCATGATAAACTACATATCATTAAATCACACTGTAATTCCTTTCTAATAGTTCACATTTTTCCCAATATGTTCTGAATTTAACATAAGTATAAATTCTGCTCTAAAAATGTAGAAAACGTTTTGTCCTGTCAAGGATTTGTTCACTTTTTTATATTCAGCATTTTTAACATTCAGCATTTTACAGGTCAATTCATTAGCAACCCATCCCCTGTAGCTCAATCTTGCTGGTGTATTCATTGACTATAACTATAAACATGTTTGTCACTAGCTAAAACTTACCCATGGTTTCAGTTTTCAGTCTTAGAGTTACATAATACAGTGCCACTTCCTAACCACACACACTCCATCATAAACTCGTATCATGGCTCTATTGAATCCACTCACTCTCATAATGCCTCTCTAATTATACTTATTATAGTTCTATATTTAGGTACAGAGGTGGCCCCAAGCTCTGTGGCTACTTTACTGCTACTTGGCCTACATCTCTCCCTTTTAAACTGTAGCATATTATTTGACACCAAAAAGATCTGATATAGAATAATACAGCCGAATACACTAGAGTGGTGTAAAAGGTATGGACTAGACAGTTTCACTGCACTTATTTAAAACAAGATTTACCCAAAACCTTATTTAGAATATTATTGAGACAAAGCAATCCAGGTTTTTGATTAGTTTAGGAAAAACTGCATTAGCATAACATACATCAGGATTTGGTTTGGTAGCTGGTAGATGGTAGATGTACACCAGTATAGAGTGTGGAGATGCTCCATCAACATAACTAACCCGCGTTAATTTCCCGGGCTTTCCACAGACATTGAGATTTGCACAAGTTATGGCTACAATGAAGACGGCACCCAATGACTTTGTTATTAAAACTGGTGTAATACTAAAACACCACTGAAAACACAAGAATCAATCTGTGAAAGGAGATTACTTGGGGCTTGTCTGAAACCGGTAGTGATACAGGGTTTTCTGTTTCTCATGACTGTGCAGGGGACACATTTTCATTATAGGAATTTTGTCTGTTCATGAGCAAAATTCTGAAATGATTTGGTAACAATCTTTTTATTTTGCTGGTTTAGCAGCATCAAGTGCATTCAATTCCAATATTAGCTCCAGTGTTCTGTTGATCTCATTGCTGATTTGGAACAACGCACCTCAAATAAATGGCCACAAATCCCTCAAATCTCATCATACAACTGTAGAGGGTGCAAACTCCAGTATTTGCCAATGAAATTGCCAGATTAAGAATGACAGAATACAAATATTTTAAAAATAAAAATCAAAGTTTGTTACCATCCTGAATGGTAATCATGCTTACAATAGGTCCAGTCATTCGATTGTAAAAATTATATTGTTGTTTTTTTTTGAAGATATAAAAAATTACCATTTCATAATATGGCATGTTATGCAGGTTAGTGTGCGTATGAGTTAATTCCAAATAGAACAAGGGTTTTGTGGAAATGGTTTGGTTTCTGGAGGTATAACTCTACAGAGTACAGTCTCGTTCAAATGATCATAGAAACAAGGTTAGTATTTCAATAAACAGCATTTTGTGTTTTTGATGTTGCAATTAAATACTTTAGTAAGGTTTTCATCTGATAATTTCTTGAATATCGACATTGAGTTTTAGATATATCACTGAGCCGTGGCTCAGAATATGTTCTATTATGTCCCAGTTGAGCTCAACAACAACAAACTGCTTGATGACACAAAGGAGATGTATACAGTTGTGTATCCAAAACATACAAAAACTTAAAAAACATTTTAGACTCTTCAAATGTCTGTTACGTAAAAAAAATGTTGCAATGATTTGCTGTATTTTTATCATTTGTCAGGTTTTGGACATTGATGTGAATCGGGTAATGACTCTTTATCTAAATAGAAGAAAGACTGTAGAAAGACTTCCTTCTCCTGTAAAGTTGCCATTTTGGAGATTTTGCATGACATTAACAGTGATATTGTTGTGTACATCAGCTGATGTGTGGGTGTGGGTGTGTGTGTGTGTGTGTGTGTGTGTGTGCAATAAGCCTTTTCCTATTTAATGGTTTTATGAGGGGGTATTAATTAGTTAATGAATGAATGAATTAATGAATTAATCGCTTTCTTTTACTGTTAGCAGTTATATACTTGACAAAGTTTATTCACATTTTCTTATATTAAAGTTATTTTTAAAAACGTATTTTATATTTTACTGCTGTCATCCTTTCATTGAAGCAATAAGTACGTTACTGCAAGACTTTATTGCTGTCATCCTTTCATTGAAGCAATAAGTAAGTTACTGCAAGACTTAAACTGCTCCGCTCCACACACACACACACACACACACACACACACACACACACACACACACACACATACATACACACACAAACAGCTGTCAGCCTTGGTCAGGGTGTCTCACCTGGCTCCGTGCTCCGGCGCGGACGCTGCAGGCGGAGGGAAAGCGGCGCCGCTGCTCGTGTAGCCGGTAAGAACGACGCCCTGCGCGGCCTGCTGGCGGCTCATACTGCGGCAAGCATTACTGGAGCTTCCCACGCGAACACACAGACATACACACGCGCGCGCGCGCTCTCCCTACTACCAGACCCTCTGAGCGACTTTCGACTGAATCGTTCGTTTGAATCGGTTCTTCCCAATGAATCTGTCGAACCGATACAACTGAAGCCAAATATTTTGGTCGCACTTGCTGCTCCATTTAACACTTCTAATAAACGTTGAATAACATATTTCCCAGTTAGTGTCTGGGAACGTTGTGGGAACGTTACGTTTGAGTTTGTTCACATTAGGCTCCATCTTTCTGCTTGTTTATGATGCATTTCTCACTTATTAAAATTAGGCTTCATTAACCTCACATCACTGTACTTCATGTAAACGAGTCAGATTTATGAATGAATTAATCACTTAATGGATCGTTACGTTCAAAGCAACGTCCGACTGAATCGATTCAGTGAAACTGAATTGCTCATCACTTAACCGCGCACACACCCTGCTCTCTCTGCGCATGCGTAACTCCACCCCCTCCCCGTCACTCGAATGTAAACACAGAGCGCCACCGTGCGGATGCCTGTGGTGTTCAGCGGGAGCGTGTGTGGTTGGAAAGGGTTGCTCTGCTGGAAGTGAATGAAGACGGTCGATTTTAGACAGAAGAAACTTTATTAGAAACCCCTCCTTTCTACCTCCACCCACTGGAAACTTTATTAGGAACTCCTCTCTTCTACCTCTACCCACTGGAATCTTTATCAGAAACCCCGCCCTTCTACCTAAACCCACTGTACACTTTATTAGAAACACCTCCCTTCTACCTCCACCAACTGGACACTTTATTAGAAACACTAATTAGAAAATTGTTTTTTACAGGTTTATCTACATTGTCACAAAAGCCACACACTCAACTGAGCACCTTAGACTATAATTAGTGTGAGACTGCTGTTCCATTGAGACACACAATGCCTGTCATTACTATCCTGCTTAAAACGGATCATTACAAGGTGCGGTGTGTGTGTGTGTGTGTGTGTGACACTATGCATATAGTGTGAAGATTTGTTAATTCATTTTTCCTCAAATAAATAAATAAATACAAATCTGACCAGTGAAGTGTTGGGAATGTGACTCCCTGTCTTATACCAGCTGTGTGGTCAGTAGAATGTGAGCAGCAGGAGCCATTATAAAAGTTTAGTTAAGATCACTGCCCCCTGGTGTTCACAGTGACCACACTTTACACTTTAGCCACATCAGTTTAGTAAATGATTATTATAAGATCTTCCTCAATCAGGACAAATCTCTAAAAGCAAATGCTAGCTCTCACAACAGCTCTAAACACAGAAACACCCAGCTGTGTATGTCAAAATTAGCAGTGACTACAATATACCTATTGATCAGCATCATTAAACATCATAACCCCATAACTTAATGTTCACACTAGAAGGCTACAAGTTGCTAATGGCAGGCCATATTTTTCTCCTGTGGGTGTGTTTAAGGTTTTTTGTGTCTGTATGTCACACAAAAGGTAAAAACACTGAATATGTGTGTGTTGTTTGTAGGTGATGGTCTTTGTAACAGAATCATGAAGACAATAATATATCCTCCTCGTCCAATTGAACCCATAGTTGACAAACGTGCAAATGCACACATACAGCTTATCAGGTCCCTGTAGAGTGCTGCTAATAGAATACGACTCTGTTGATAAACATGAACCTATTGGTACCTAGCATGGGCTAAAGAGGTATAAATCCCGCCAGTATTGAACTGTGGTACAGTATTCTCTGGAATGATGGTGCTCCATCCAATACTTTTGAGATTAGTTGGGGAGTTGGGAATGAGATGGGGTTGGGTGGTGACCGTCTTACATCCTGACCTCACTAATGCTCTTGATGCTGAATGCAATCAGTCCCCCACAGCAATGCTCCGACATGTAGCAGAAAGTCTTCCCTAGACAGTAGAGTTTTTTAATACCTTTAATTTCAGAAGGAACTATGAATGCTAAAAAAAGCTGATACACTGCAGTTCAACATGGAGATGATTGGGTGCCTCTCTGCCTTGTAACGTTTAGACAAAGTTTTCTAAATCATCACTACTGGTTGTTGCCTCTCAAAATAAAGGACTGGTTGCTCTGTCACCTGCTCATGTGAATGCAAGGTTTTGCACTATAGCTACGAGACTAATGTAGCTAACTAACAATTAATGCAAATCTGCCACTGACTGTCATAAAGTATCTATAAAAATGAATAATAGAATGGAAAAAGACCATGTTACAAACAACAGTGAGTTATAAACAGTGTCAGAAACAACATAAAGTGCATTAGGAATTTCACAACATTTTGAGCTATGCATGTGGTGGAAAGCAAGTAGCAAAGTGCTACTTGGTGTGCTTAAGCTTCCACAGCATGATAATTAAATTAGAGTTTTCAAAAAAAATGGGCATTTCAGTCTATTTAACATTTAGTTCTTTTCATACATTATACATCTTTAGTTTGCATACGGTTGCATAGGATGCATATGGTTTAGAAAATAGTGTGAAAGTTTAGTGTAAAAACACACAAATAAACAAAGTGAAGTAACCAGAATCCCTCTCACAATTTCACTTGCACTGCAGTACAACTGAGAGTGGAACTATGTGCACATCCACTTCTACTTTAAGTTTTAGCAAAATGTTTCACTTGCTTATTTATTACATGAGGAAAATAATCCAATATAACATTTCAGTGAGTTGCAAAAGTATGTGAAGCTTTCGTGTGAGCCCCTTGTGCAGTGATAACTGCAAATAAACAAGTAACTATTTCTCTTGGATTAAGGTCTGGACTTCTTCTTTAGTAAGACTTCTGTATTAATGGTCAATGATGGCTGGCCCAAAAACAGGCCCAAACTATGAAACTACCACCATGTTTCACACGTGGCATAGGGTTTTTATGCTGTAATGCATTGTTTCTTTTCAACAGACAGGCAGCAATGTTTATTTTGGAGAGCAATGGTTTTCTCCTTGCAACCCTGCCATGCATACCACTGCTATTCAGTGTTCTCCTGATGATGGACCCATTAACATTGACAATATGTGAAAAAGGCCTTTAGCTTCTTAGAAGTTAATTTCATGACAATGGTCTGACTGTGAAGAGGTGAAGTCCAAATTCTTTAGAGATGGTTTTCCACTCTTTTCCATCCTAATGAGCATCAAAACTCTTCTGAGCTCCTCAGAAATCTCCTTTACTCATGCCATGATAACGTTCCATAAACATGTTTTGTGAAGAACAGACTTTGATAGATAGCATATTATCTGCTAAACGTAAAGGTTCACACATGTTTGCCACTCACAGATATATAATATTGGACCAAGAGAGTTTTTGTCTAATTTGTTTGACTTTATTCTTGTTTTCTCTTTTAGGATTTAAACCTGAAGCTTTCGGTCAAATTTATGCATGAATATAGAACATTCTAAAGGCTTCACAAACTTTCAAGCACCACTGTAACAAAAATATGAAGTAACATCAGTAAAACCACTGTAAATGTAATGACAACTGCAGCACAACAGACCTACAAAGCAGTGTAATACTATCAGCATCTGATCCGGGAGGTTTGTTACTTCTAGAAGCTTTTGATCAGGTATTTAATTCACTGATTGGCCCATTAATTAAAATGGTTCTTAGAGTGTTTGAGACAATTTCAGCTCAAATAAAAATCCAGTCAAAATAATTTTTTTCCATTGTGATATATTAATTTATATTCCTATAAGACTTTTTCTCATTTTAGTACAGCCTGGTATAGCCTACGTACAAAAAAATCTTTAATTCATATACAGTCTGTACATTATATAGACCAGGGGTCATAACCCTTTTTGTCATGCACCCCTCAGTCTCTCCAGACTTCATTTCCCATAATCCATCAGTTTGTCACCTATCCAATCATATGACTCACACATCACCTGAGTTTTCATTGCATTCACCTGGTCCGGAGAGTATTTTAGCCAGCCTCTTGGTCTGGTCAGTGTCTAGCTTTGCCTAGCAACCTTAGAGCACTACTTATGCTCTTTATTATCAGTCTGTCCGTGTTTGACCCATTTCTGTTCCGGTCTTGACAGAAACAATGGAAACAGCAGATATTGGGAAAATGTTTACGGCCGTGTCCTCACAGGGACAGTTGCTAGGACAACACGAGTCTCTCCTTTCAGGCATTTCACAGTCTGTGGTGGAGCTCACTCAGCAGCAATGAAAACAGCAGGACCAGCTCGCTCAGATCCTGACTGGCCTGCAGGCACTGACCACGCAGGAGCCGTCCGAGAATATCGACCACCCACCGGCACAGCCCGCTGCCCCAGCTCCATCGGCTTTCCCCATCTGTAAGCCCAAGCCCTATGACGGAGACCCAGAGAAGTGTGGTGGGTTCTTACTTCAATGTTCAGTGTATTTTGCTAACTCTCCTACTAGCTCTGATCAGGCAAAAATAGCGTTTATCTCTTGTCTCACGGGGAGGGCTCTGGATTGGGCCACTGCTGTCTGGGGGTCAATCCAGTCTCTCCCATATCAGAACTTTGAGAGCAGATTCAGGCAAGTGTTTGAACATGCAGCTGCAGGCAGATCTGCAGGAGAGCGGCTGTTGGCTGTCCGGCAGGGTGCTCGATTCGTGGCTGCCTATGTTCTGGATTTCCGCAGTATAGTGGCCGGTAGTGGCTGGAATGAGCCAGCTCTCCTTAATGCTTACGGCATGGACTCAATGAGGAGATTTTGACTGAGCTGGCTTGTAGAGACTGTGATTTATCCTTGGACAATCTGACCTCCTTAACTATCCGTCTTGGTCAACTGTTGCAAAAACACCCGAGAACACCCCGCAACCCTGTTTCACCCAGACCTGCCCAGAGGAACACGCTTCCTGCCCCTTCTCCTTCAGTTCAGCCTGAGGAACCTATGCAGGTGGATGCTTACCATCTGTCCAGAGAGAAGCACCAGTGAAGACTCCACAATGGTCTCTGCCTTTACTGTGGAGAGAATAACCACGTCTTATGAGACTGTGAGAGAAGACCACGGCATTCACAGGCTGTAGCACAGAGAGAGCGGATGAAACCTGGAAACTAACGTGGTGAGCATTCCTACCCGTGCTTATGCCTCCTCATCGTTCTTTTTACCAGTAATATCTACCTCAATGTATCTCTCTGTTTTCCAGCCTTGATCGACTCTGATGCAGAGGGGAACTTTACTCACCCTCGCATTGTCGAGGAACTTCACTGTCCCACCAAGTCACCAAAAAATCCACTCAATATGAACGCGCTGGATGGATTACCATTTGGATGAGCTCCAATAACCCAATAAACACCTCCACTATCTGTCCAGGCCAGCTTCTTGCATTATGAGAATCTTTCTTTCTTTGTCACCCCACGATCAGACTACTCCATTATCCTTGGTCTTCCCTGGCTGGAGACACACAACCCTGTTATCTCGTGGAAACATCGGAACATCCTGTCCTGGTCCCCTTTTTGTCAGACCCACTGTATCAAACATCGCACACTGGCAGTGGGCTCTACCACGGTAGAGAGTCCTGAAACAAGTGAATCTGTTTCTATTCCCCCTGAGTACTTGGACCTCAAGGAGGTATTTATTTAAAAAAGGGCCAATGAGTTGCCTCCACACCGTTTTACTGACTGTGCCATTGAACTTCTAGAGGGAGCCTCGCTTCCTAAGTCTTGTGTTTATCCTCTTACCCAGGAAAAGGAGACATGTATGGAGGAGTACATTTCAGAGGCCTTGGCACAAGGTTTCATACGCCCATCCACCTCTCTGGTAGCTTTAGGATTTTTCTTCGTTAAAAAGAAAGATGGAGGGTTGAGGCCCTGTATTGACTACTGAATCTTGAATGACGCCACCAGAAAATTTGCTTATCCTCTCCCTCTCATACCAGTAGCTCTTGAACAACTTAGAAGTTCCCAGTATTTCACTAAGGTCGACCTAGTGCGTAGTGCCAACAATCTTATTCGTATCAGACTGGGGGATGAATGGAAAATGGCTTTCATAACCACGAGAAGACACTATGAATATTTGGTTATGAGCTATGGTCTTGCTAATGCACCATCAGTATTCCAGCCATTCATAAATGACACTTTTAGAGACATGTTGGGTCATTATATGGTGGCCTATATCGATGATATCTTGATTTATTTCCCAAACTTGGAAAGTCATATTAAACATGTACGTTCTGTTCTCCTGAAACTATTAGATAACAAACTGTTTAAGAAATTACAAAAATGTTAATTTCACCGCCAGTCAATTTCCTTTTTGGGCTATGTTGTTACCATTAATGGGGTTACCATGAGCGATCAGAAGGTGGAAGCAGTTACTAATTGGCCAGAACCAAAATCCATTAAGGACCTGCAAAGATTCCTTGGATTTGCAAACTTTTATAAGAGGTTCATTCGAAACTTCAGTAGCATAGCAGCGCCACTCACAGCCTTATTGAAGGGAGCCCCTAAGAGACTTTCTTGGTCTGAACAAACTGCTGAAGCTTTCCTTCAACTCAAAAAGGCTTTTACCTCCACTCTGGTCCTTAAACATCCCAATCCTTCTTCTCTTGTAAACTTAGTCAAGCCGAGCAGAATTATGGTATT
The DNA here is from genome assembly GCA_034509495.1 of Acestrorhynchus altus. Classification (NCBI taxonomy): domain Eukaryota; kingdom Metazoa; phylum Chordata; class Actinopteri; order Characiformes; family Acestrorhynchidae; genus Acestrorhynchus; species Acestrorhynchus altus. The sequence goes on along the minus strand of CM067511.1, from coordinate 16,825,589 downwards.
GGGGACAGAGAACTGTTAGCTGTCAAACTCGCATTGGAGGAGTGGCGCCATTGGCTGGAAGGTGCCACACACCCTTTTCTAGCTCTAACAGACCACAAGAACCTGGAATACATCCGCTAGGCCAAAAGACTCAACTCTCCGCAGGCCAGATTGTCACTCTTCTTTTCATGTTTAAAGTTCACGAGCCATAACACTAAGGCAGACACTCTCTCACGGCTCCATCAGTTCACCATGGAGGAGGACACAGATTGTGAACCGCTTACCATTCTACCAAACTCTGTCACAGTGGCTCATATCAGATGGGACATTGACAAAGCAATTGAGGCAGTGGTGCAAGAACATCCTGCCCCTCAGGGGGTTCCAAGTGGGGCTCTTTATGTACCTTCTGATTTCCACAACCGGTTGCTAACTTGGTCCCACTCAACTCTGTCCTCAGATCATCCAGGTGAGACCCGGATTCTGCAACTCCTTAAGAAACAATACTGGTGGGAGACTATGCGTATGTACATCGGTTCGTATCATTCTGTGTGTGCCGAGTTTAAAATCCCTAAGACCTTACCAGCTGGTAAGCTAGTGCCACTTCCTATATCCCAACGTCCTTGGTTGCACATTGCTTTAGATTTTGTTACAGATTTACCCCCCCTCAGAAGGTCTCACCACAGTTCTCACCATTGTGGACCGGTTTTCCAGATTTGTCAAGTTTGTTCTGTTCAAATCCCTGCCCACACCAATGGACACTGCCAAAGTGTTATTTGACCATGTGTTCAGATATTTCTGTATACCTGAGGATGTTTTGACTGATCTTGGCCCACAATTCACAACCCATGTGTGGAAGTCTTTTTTTGAACATTTAGCAGTCAGAGTGAGCCTCACGTCAGCATATTAGAAAAACATCTGCACAATCGAGATTTGGTTGGGTAAGTCAAAAGCTGTTCACAGCTGTTCACAGCTGTGGTCAATGGAACCAAACATTTGAATAGTTTAATGTAAAATCTCCCACACAGAAGTTTGTAACACCAGTTACACTGTTACAACAATTTGGTACTTGGAAATATATTAAAGCAGTGTCACATGTTTTAAAACCTTTCAGAGCATAGATATATATGTGTCATATATCAGTCCTGTTACTCTCTTGTCTTTGTATCTTTCCTCAATGTGCTTCTGAGCATATGTGGTTTTTTTTGGGGGTTTTTTGGGGTTTTTTTTAGTTTTGGTTTTGTCTCTGCACTTGCTCCACCCATTCCCAGCTGTGTCTCTTTTGTAACCCAGCCCATTCATTATTGTGTCCCAGGTGTGTGTATTTCTGTCCAAGTATTTAAGCTCCTGGTTTTGAGTCAGTCTTTGTTAGTTCTTGTTTGTTACCGTGCATTTGTGTTTGTTACTGCATTATGATTTATGTCAGTTTGTTTCTCTGTGTTTGGATTCCTGTTGGTTTATTATTAAATCTGAAACCCCTGTACATATGTCCACGTCCCTTGTCTGTCTTCGTCTGCTCAGCACACAATCATTACACAAGGACTAACCTAATATGGATGTAGTGGCGTTCTCCCGGTTTGTGGGAAGCCAGAGAGCCACTGCAAGCCTCAAGCCCAGTATGGGGAGAGGTGAGGCATGCTGGGAAGCAATTAATGTGAGATATGGGCTGAAAGACATGGCATATGTATGGCAGGACTGTCCAGCCCAGCACCCATTCCCCAGTGTCCTTGACATTGCCAGCCATCCGAGCTCTAGAGGCTACAGTGGGTGACTTCTGAAACTGTGCCAGTTTATACAGTAATGTTGCATGCTGCAGCTGTTCCTGTGTCTGTGCTAAACACATTGCCTTCAGTCACGGAGGTCACCCAAGAGTCATGGTCCACATCAGCTTCAGTGTCACAGGTTGCACCAGCTGCGGTGACGGAGGCGCTAGACACGTCGGCATCTACAATCTACGCCTGTGTACCACAGTTGAGGGTGGAGTCTGCCGCAAGTGTTCCATAGACATAGTCTGCCTCCAATGTTCCAATCTTGCTCCAAGAACAGATTATGGGACATTAGCCAGTTCTGGGCCATGTCTCAGCCCATGTCCATGTCTGTACCCCTGCCACTGTCTGGTTTTGTTTTTGTACCCATATATGTTCCAGATTTGGTTCCCAAGTTTGTTTCTGTTCCTGTTCCAGTGTCTGGTTTTGTTATTCCTATCCCTCTCACCGTTTTTTGTGTCTGTCCCTTTGTGTGTATTTGTTCTTGGTACCCAGTCCTATCATGTAACAGATCCAGTCCCTAGTCATGCTTGTTTTTACAATCCCATCTCTTGTTCCTCATGTTCACCAGGTCCAACTTTTGTATCTCCTGCCCTGTTTTGTGTTCCCCGAGTGCAAAACATAGTGTTCCCTGAGTGACACACGTAGCCTCCTGTTCCCCTGGTCCAGTCTCCTGTCTTGTCTTGTGTGTTGGGTCCCCTGTCCATTCCCATATGTCCAGTGTCTCCCGGGTTCCAGTCATATCACTGTTCTTGTCTCCTGTCTCTCATCAGCCCCTGTCAAGTCTATTGTCTCCTGTCCATGTCTAGTCCCATCTGTCCTGTCCCTTCTTGTTCTGTTTCTGGTCCCTCTCCTTCACCAGCTCAGGGGAGTGTTGGTATATGCACCACAGAGTTGTGCGTCTGGGAGTTTCTTTTTTTTTTTTTTCTTGGTCCTGTCTCTAAACCTTGCTTGGCCGATTCCCAGCTGTATCTCTTTTGTTACCCTGCCCATTCATTATTGTGTCCCATGTGTGTATTTCTGTCCATTTATTTAAGTTCCTGTTTATCAGTCAGTCTTTGTTAGTCCTTGATTGTTAACATGTGTTTGTGTTTGTTACTGCATTTTCATTTATGTCTGTGTGTTTGTTTTGGATTCCTGTTGGTTTATTATTAAACCTGAAACCCCTGCACATACGTCCACCTGCCTTGTCTGTCTTCATCTGCTTAGTGCACAATCATTACAATATTCAACATATTTTATCTGATTTTCCACAATTTTACCATCATTAATATCACACACACAGTGATTAGCCATTACATTATGACCACTTCCGTGTTTCTCCATGTCAACTTTATCATTTTATCCACCATACAGGAGCACTTTGTAGTTCTATAATTACAAGTTGCAGTCCATCTGTTCCTCTGCATACTTTGTTAACTTGCTTTCACCCTGATCTTCAATGGTCATTTTGGTAGTGGGACATTCCCAGCAATGCAGTGACACTGACATGGTTGTGGTAGTATGCCGAGTATGCAGACAAACAGATGGACTACAGTCTGTAATTTTAGAACTACAAAGTGCTTCTACATGGTAAGAGGAGCTGATAAAAATGTACAATGAACAAGAAGAAGAACAAGGTGGTGGAGTTAATATACATAAATGCCTGATTGATGATGCACACATTACTCAGGGTTTACTCAGGGTTTTAGTAAATGAAATGGCTATATTGGAGCTGTAATTCTGGCAACTCCTGGTTTGTATCACCTCCACTGTAAAGAAATTGGAAGTGAACCATTTCAAACCAAAGACTAAACCATTCTAAAAGTCAACGAGTTAATCATTCAGAAATGTTTAAAAACTTGCAGTCTGTTGATTTGTATTTTAAACAAGTCTGTGTGTGCATTAACCCAATGTCTTGATCTTGCAATATACTTTTATCATATGTCCAAAGACAGTTGTTGGGAAACTCACCCCTGGCCAGCTGTAAAGTAGCACCGATGTATATTGTTGACCATCGTGGCAGGGTTTTGCATCCAGACAAATGTCCTGAACATCGCTTTAATGGCAACTGTCCCACAGCAAAGCTCTATTTACTTTGTTGTCTATATTTATTCCAACAAGATGAATGTTAATCTATTTCTGAAGACATGCCTGAAACAATGTAAAATCACAAAACCCCCGTTAGGATGATCCTGAGGAAAGTGCGTGAGTCAGGGCAAAATGCTAGCTGACCACAAGTGCTAGTGGGGTGTAATACACACCAGCAACAGGAAGAATAGCCTGAAATGTTATCTGCTCTTAGGCAAGGTGTTGTTGCCTGGCGGCCTGTACAGAGCTGGGAAAACACACCCAGACGAGCTGAGACTGATCTGAGGGCTCATTACAGGGCTCATTTTGTATATTAGTTTGAGGTATGACATGTGAATGAATAGTTTAGTTAGAAAAATATGCAGATTTACTCCTTTCAACACATGCATGCTCTCTGATGTTTGTAACATTGCATTACAGCTACTAGGCTGATACACTTCAATAATGAAAGCTCATACTAGCTTTGTGCAAGCTGCACAATCATCCCACAATTACCCCAAGCTATGTTGTGAAAGATGCCCTTGAATGGAAAAATGTATTTTGTCCCACTTAATGATCTTTCTTCATTCTCAATATTGAACCAGCTGAAACCTTTCATCATAGTATCACACACTTTTACCAAAAACCTCTACTGCTGAACTGGAAGTACAGAACCAACATTTCCCTAAAGCATCTTCTTACAGATCTCACAGCAAGCAAAGCTAATTTTAAATAATTTGAGGACACCTGATTGAATTTTTGTAACATATTGAGAGCCAATTACTTGAAGAAAATGAATCAAAATTTTGTAGGCTACTGTTTATGTTCTTGTCTCTACTTGTTCTGTCTCATTTGGGTGGGGTGGGTAGAGGGCTGGTTGTAAATGGAAAGTGAGGGTCTATGGTCTATGGGGTTAAATTTTGATATGGTCACAAAAATATATATTACTTTAAAAACTGTAAAGTAAAGTTACTAAAATGGGTTTTTTTAAATCAATCTGTCCAGTTTTTCATAAAGGTCACTTTTCACAAAAGTATACAATGTGAGAACAGATATACTAAATGTGCTAAAGGCCTTTCTGGCTGATGGGCAGCTTTACTGTAAAGGTAATTCGACTCTCTAAGTCAAACTGCTTTATCTGCCTCCACTATGTTGTTCAGCATTGCATTGCAAGAACCCATAACTAATTATTCACACTAGCTTACACACTCAAAGCCCAGACTCAAAGCCGCTGCTTACACACACACACACACACACAATGCAAACACTATAAGTAGTCTTACCTGAGCTGCAGGTAGCAAACAAGTTTGGTAACCATGGCAACTTGTCGGGCTCATGAACCTGAGGAGGGAGCCCCTCTCTCTCTCTGACCTTTTCCTTTGTGCTCTCTCTCCTCATCAGAACATGCCCCCTGATGTCGGCATGCCCTCTTCCTCCGACAGCCTCACTCTTAATCTCATTATATGATTAATAAAACAACAAGGCCTTTCATGCCCGCACGCAAGAGAGAGCCAGCGCCACAGCTTTGGAAAAGTTTGAACTGACTGTTAAATGGACATTATCAAAAGAATTAGCTATTTTTAGAAAACAAATTATAGTGACCACGCAGCAGTCCAGACTGCTCTTGTTTAGGCCGTTAATGCCACAGTCAGTGATTTGCATGTGATTGGGTGTATCAGTGTATCACTGCTGCCCCACTAGTGCAAACAGGAAGAAAGAAATAGCAGATTTTAAAACATAAAGTTACACCTCAGCCAATACAGATTTGGTATGTGTTGTTTGCTTCTTTAATTTAGCACTAGGGCTCTAAGGTTGATTAAGCCAATTAAAGGTAATGGAAACTTTTGTGGCAAGTATATGATTAAATCATTACATGCTTCAAAATTATTAGGTTACCCCGTTATCTACAGTCATGTAAAAATTAGGACACATCATTAAAACCTTTATTTACATATTTAATCATGTGGACATTTATTCTTCATTTTAACTATACTGAGAGATGGAGGTGAAATAACTAAACACATAAAGCTGAAGAAATATCTTTTAAATATTAGTTGTAAAATGTAATTATTAGAAATGCAGTTTTCTTGTGAGGAAATAGTTGGGGCAACATGACAATGACCCAAAACAAGAAAATCCCAGTAAATGCACCAAGGAATGGCTCGATAGACAGAAATTGAAAGTTCTGGAATAACCAATTCAAAACCATCCATCCATCCATTTTGGGGGTCACAGGGGAGCCGGTGCCCAGCCGGCAACTCTGAGTGCAAGGGCGGGAAACAACCCTAAACAGGGCGCTAGTCCATCATAGGGCACATACACACATTCACTAAGGGCCACTTTAGAGTCACCAATTCACCTACCATGCATGTCTTTGGACTGTGGGGGAAACCGGAGTACCTGGAGGAAACCCACGGGGATAACATGCAAACTCCACACAGAAATTTCCCATATCGCCCCACCCAGGGATCGAACCCAGGTCCTTCTTGCTGTGAGGCAACAGCGCTGAATTCAAAACCTGTATCTTAATTCTATTGAAAGGCTGTGGGGTGATTTGAAATTGGTTATGTGATATAAATAAAATATACCCTTAAACATCACACAGCTGAAAAAATTGTGCATGAAAGAGTGGGAAATACTTTCTCCCAGTCAAAGGCAGAGACTGGTAACGAAAGAATATATATATAAATTTTCAGTTTGATGTAATTTTTACAACAACATGGCAGCTTTAAAGATTCATGCTGAGTAAAAAAGTCATACACACTTTCTCAATACACAAGTGAGTCAAACCTAAACCATTGAGAAGAAGGTAATACCAACTGATCTTAATCCGGCCAGATTAAAGGACAGCAGATGTTCAGGATTAGGCTAGACTGTGCTACACACACACACACACACACACACATACACATACACACACACACACACACACACACACACACACACACACATACACACACACACACACACACACATACACACACACACACACACACACACACATACACACACACACATTTTTATTTATTTCCTATGATGCAAGGTCTTGAATCCTAATTTGATAGGATATTATAATGTTAGATGTTATATCATGTTAGACGTTAAAAAACATAGCTAATGATCCCACACTTCTATGTGAGTAGAGTGTTGTAAATGATGCTTGCTTTGGTGTATAACTAAAATTGTGTGTATAAATAAATATAGTCCATCTGAAAAGTATTCACAGCGCTTCAATTTTTGCACATTTTGTTGCAATAATGCCTTATGTTAAAATGGATGAAATTAATTTTCCCCTCAAAATTCTACACACAATACCCCACAATGACAAAGTGCAAAAAAGTAATTAAAACTCAAATATATAATGTACAAAAGTATTTTCACCCTTTGGTCCATACTTTGTTGAAGTACCTTTGACAGCAACTGCAGCCTCAATTCTTTTTTTGTTGTATGTTCTTTGAGAATGATGCTACAAGCTTGGCACACCTGTTTTTGGGAAGTTTCTTCCATTCTTCATTGCAGAACCTCCCAGGCTCCATCAATTGGATGGGGACCATCAGTGCACAGCCATTTTTACATATCTCCAGAGATGTATAATCGGGTTCAAATCTAGGCTCTAGCTGGTTTCATCCAGACATGATGCTTGGCATTCAGTCCAATTTTTTTGTTTCTAATGGTCTGAGAGTCCTTTAGGTGCCTTTAGACAAACTCATATTGGCTATCATGTGCCTTTAACTGAGGAGTGGCATCCTTCTGGCCACTTTCTGGCCACCTTCTCCACCTGATTGGTAGAGTGCTGCAGAAATGGTTGTCCTTCTGTAAGGTTCTTCTCTCTCTACAGAGCAAAGTTGAAGCTTTGAAAGAGACCATTGGGTTCTTGGTCACTAAGGCCCTTCTAGCATGGTCACTCAGTTTGGCTAGGCAGCCAGCTCTATGCAGAGTCCTGATGGTTCCCTACTTCTTCCATTATGGATGATGGGGGCCACTGTGTTCATTGGGACCTTCAGTACCGCAATGCCAAGATCTGTGTCTCGATACAATCCTGTCTCTGAGGTCTACAGACAATACCTTAGACTACATGACTTGGATTGTGCTCTGTCATGCCCTTATGTAAACAAGTGTGTGCCTTTCCAAATCATTTTCAATCAACTGAATTTACCACAGCTGTCCAATCAAGCTGTAGAAACATCTGAAGGATGATCAGTGGAAACAAGATGCATCTGAGCTCAATATTGAGTATCATGTCAAAGTCTGTGAATACATATGTTACATTTTTGTGTTTTTAACTTTTCTCACTATGTCAGTGTGGGGTATTGTGTTGCAATATGACAGAACCAAATAATTCAATCCATTTTGGAATAAAGCTGTGTGCAAATGTGCAAAAAGTGCTGAGAATACTTTCTGGATGCACTGTATGTAATTTAATATGTAACATTAGTCATAGACTGGCTGAGACAATATTTTTCAATTGATCTATTAAATATACTTCCAAATAATTAATATATAAGTATTTAGTTAGGTAAAGTTAGCTATAAAAACAGTTCTCAAAGCTATACGCTTTAAAATTGCTATGTTAAAGTTAAACCAAGCTGGGTCCAGTGTTGTTGGGTTTTTCAGTGGGTTGGGATAACCGTTTTTCTGATCATTTTCAACAGTGGGAACCAGGGCCGGACTGGGACAAGAATTCAGGTTGGGAATCAAGCCAGGAACCAGGCCACACACATATTTACAGCTACTGTATTTGCATGAATGTGTTTATTTTGGATTTTATATGCATGCTTGTGTAAGGTTATACAAATTACCCTTCATAAGTCTTACCTGTTCCAGATTTTTGTGTATAAATAATAATTACACAATACTTTAAATATTAGTATATGTAAAGTTACCAGTATTTTTACTTTATTCTGGTCATATATGCAACTAAAAAGCATTGAAGTAATAACATTGCTTTACATTTATGATTACGGAAGACAAAAGTGCTTTGAAACATTAAACTATAATAAATGACATTTATTACTTTGCCAATCTGAGTGAATGTGCAACCTTAGAAAGTTAGCAAGCGGTGCACTAATTCACTACTTTCTGCCATCTTGTCTATGATGTCATCTATGTCCAGTCCCATCAACATCTCTTTTTTTGTTGACATCAAAAGAAAGGCTTCAAGGTGTTCCTGATTCAGTGAGGTCCTCAGACGATTCTTCACAAATTTTAGGGTTGAAAATGTTCTTTCACAGGCAACTTGTGTAACAGAGAGTGTGAGGAGGAACTTGTACGCCATACCAGTAACATGATATGCATCGGTCAGCAAGTTGTACTGAGACAAGATGAGATAACAGCATTTTGGGCAGTTTTTACATGCAGAACAACTTCTGTTCATCAGCTCCATGCTTTGAGGACTCTGCCCTAATTCTTGCACTTGCACATCAGTGACTTCCCTGATACTATATTCATCCAAACAGGACATCTTCACATTTTCCCAATGTGCTGTAAAGTTTGTCAGTTCTGCTTGTAAGGCCTCAGCTGTGGCAAACTCATTGAATTTTAAAAGACATTCTTTGGGTCCATGCAAGCAAAGTCTGAGCACAATAAAGCATTTGCTGCATAACGATGGTGCACACGGTTTACATCAGTGTCCAAAATTACATTGTGGACCTTGTTCTTGTACTCCATCTCAACATCTGTAATGGGTTCATCTTCTGCCAGCTCACCTGGTCTTGTTTTCTTCTTTTTTACTCTTTTCTGAGGGTTTAAGCTTCAACACTGCATTCTTGCTGCTTGTGCAGAATACCATTGGCCCATTCCACAAAATGATCTGCTGCTTTCTTCACACTATCAAAGTCCCTGGCATACTTTTTCAAATTTTCCTTGGTTCCCACCACCAAGCACTGAGCTGTTAGTATATCCATTCCACTTGTTTGTAAGTATTTAGAGAGAGGTGTTGTCTGAATCTCAAAGATTCTGAGAAAGATTTGAGTTGTGAGTATGGTTTCATACCTCAGGAGAGATTCCAGAAACCCTCTGGCCTTGACTCTAGCCATTGCTTTAATGGTTTCATCAGTTTCAATTTTCAACATTGTAATAACCACATCAGTGTAGAGTGCATTGTCTGGTCTTCCAAAACATCCAAATAATTTAGTTAAGGTTTGTTCTTTGGCCCACCAGCGAGTCTCTCCTATTACAGTTAGTCGTCTGTGTTTTCTGTCCCCACTGATGTCCTCCCATAACTTCATGCACTTGTAGGACTCTTGAATGAATACTGCCATGTCATTGAGCAAGGAAAATAGAGATGCACTTGCCACTACAATGGCAGTGGTGTCTGTCAAAACTAGATTCAGAATGTGTGCATAGCACCATATGTGGACTGTGTTAGGGGATTCGCTTGTTAACAATGCAGAGAAACCTTTGTACTGCCACTGCATGTTTGCAGCACCATCTGTAGAATGACCAACCCATTGCTTAAAGTCAATATCAGCCTTTTCCGAGCTTGTTTTAGAATTTCCACAAAGTATTTTCCAGTCAATGATTCACAGTCTATAATAGTGACAGTCTCTCATGGATACATCAGTGACATAGCGCAACACTACTGCACACTGGTCTTTGGATGTCAAAACTTGGGTTTAATCCAGTGAATTGAGAACATTCCTGCTTTCCTCACATCATCAGCAATAGTCTGCTGTATGACAACTTTAATAACCTCAATTACTTTGTTCAGTGTTGTTTTAGACAGCAGAGTTACAAGGGAACCTCGTCCTTTACTTTCTTTCTTGTGCAATGACTTGCTCTTTGCAATGCAATCCTTCATATGTTCTTGTAGGCAAATATCATATTTGCTAAGTAACAAAACTATCTCAAGAAAATTGCCATGGTCCAAACTCAAGTCTTCCAGACTATATGCAGCTTCATGTTTATCTCCTCTGTTGTTCAACCCACGTATCCCACTTTACTTTAATGACACTGATGACACGTTATAAAATCTGCCTTTTCTTTCTGACCTGCTCTCTGTGAGCTGAGATTTGTTTGTCACCCAATAGGCTGCAGATATCTGCTCTGTTAACTCTGAGGAAATATGCTTCTGCACTGTCTCTGTGAGTCTTTGTTTGTTCATGCTCCTCTATTCTCTGATATACATTTTCAAAACCATTCATCTAGAAACATGTGTTTTTGTGAAAACATCTAATTACAGTAGATGTAAATAAACTTAGTAACACACATTTCTTAATATAATATACTATATGATAGCTTGTGAGTTTTTTAAAGAAAGAAAGTTTGGTTCCAGTGTCTCCTGGATGTTCCTGATGTGTTCACTCCATCACCAGCATGTGATACTGGAATGATTAAATAAATTAATGATCATTCAAAATCAGATATTATGAATACATTATACAATCAAATATGAAATTCAAAGACATACATATAATCTCTACTTACTATTTTAAAAAATAATTATATTACATTTGTAACAAACTCAAACAAAAACCTTCTGATGGGTGCCTTAACGTCTGCACAGTACTGTATCACTATAGCACTTTATAGGAAATGTAGCAATGTGTGCAATTTACATGACATAGAACTAGTTTTGAAAAGGATATTTTGTTGCATTTACAGTAAATCAGATCCATACTTGTTTCATATAACATAAAAAATCCAATGTGCAGGTGTTCTTCAGCCTAAAAAACACTTTTTTCATCCAAATTAAGTCTTCAAAAAGTAACTGAACATACTGAGGAAAACAGGACTTCTGGTATTATTTGTGTATTTAAATACTTAACAGCTAATTGTTTAGCATGAATGCTACATTAAATAATAATATACATGCTACATTAAATAATACTGAGACCGAATCCTAACCTGTATTTCCCTTACTGAACAATTCAGTAATTTTTACATATTTATCTGCTTCTTCTATTAGTGTTTTCTTCTTCTGCAACCTTTCTCTCTCTGCACCACCTTTTCTCTTTTTATCCATTTTTACTCTGACTTCACTGCTAGCGCTGAGAGAGTAATTAGCAGGGTTGCCACATCCCCCGAATAAATACTCTAATTAAGCGCTTTGGAGAAAAATCTGGGAAAATGGACTTTAGCCCAGAAATCTCTGTAAAAGATTAAATTATTAAAGGTAATGTAAATAAAATATTTTATGTATTTGTATTGATACATGATATTGTTTTTCTTTATTGGACATGGCAACTTTAGCCATGTTCTTAGTTCAGACTGAGTGTGTATGTTTAATTAGTTTAATGGTGGAGCTTGACTTTACTGCATTAAATACAGATCAGAACATATGAGAGCTGCTGAACCAGAGGAACAAACATGTATAACTGTACACCCTGGAGTAAAACTTCCACTCTCTCCTCTATCACAAGAGTTCACTTTCAAACTCTTGCAACCTACTCCTGTTCTCTCTGTGCTCACTCTGTGTGTGTGTAGTGTCGCATCTCTGCCTCCCTCTTAAAGTACAGAATATGATTGGCTGATTGTGGTACTGCTTGTGATACTTACCATGCAATTTGTGAGCTAGTATCAGACCGTAAACACAAGAGAAGCAGCGCTGAATAAAAATAGAAACACTCCGTCAAAAATAAAGACCGACAGGCCAGGCCATCTGACAGTCAGGCGGCAGGCCACCGGGAAAACTCACGATTCTCCCGACGGCCAGTCCGGGCCTGGTGGGAATAACAAAAATACATACAGCGGCAAGTGGCAATCATCAGGATCCATGCACATATTAACCCAATCAGACCCAATATGTATATTATGTGTAGTCTGTATACATGTAGCTTTTACATGTGTACATGTAAGAATCTGCTGAAATATGTTTGGATGATACCAGCCACTGTATCTCAGACAAGTACAAGTTCATTAGTTTCACATTTTGAAAAATATGATGCATGAGCTGTGGGTGGAGCTATAAGGTTGCAGTGATGTGTTTTTGCAGGTGAAGAAAACTTCTGTCTGTTTACATCTCATGGTTCAGGAGATATTGGCAAAAATGCAAACTGATGCTATATAGCGCCACCATTAAGCCAGTTGGTGTGATTTTTGAAGACTTTTTGAAGCAAGCGGCATAGTTAGAGGGCCATTCCTACTTATGGTGGAATTTAATAACACATATATTTAACTATTCAAAACATGTGTTGGTCAATCTCAGGCAGCTTTATTTAATTTTTTACAAGGTTTCTAAGCCAATGATGGTAGCGTTGGCTTAGACAATAGCCTCACTGCTTTCTGCAGCGCTTAGTGGTGGATTGGCACCCTGTAGGTATAGTATCCACATTGTGAAACTGACCTTAAATCTCAACAACATCAGTAACTTCAACTGTAAAACTAAAAAAAAAAAAAGATGAATAGTATTATTCATTATACATTGACACTAACAAATCAACAAACCAGAGGACTCTACTCATTCCTGTTACTGGCACTCACAGTAACAGGACCTTTTAGCATAGAATTAGCAAAAACATAAAATATAGCTACATGGCGGCTATGCTAGTAGCACAAGGACACTGAGCACATTCTAGTGATTTTCTCAAAATTTGTGTTTTAAAAATAAATAACATCTAAGAATCAATTTAGGTAACAGGACAGAACTTTGAGTTTGACCTCCTCAGTCATAGTTACAATATGATCAAATATAGAGAAAAAAAAGGAGGAAACTTACATTTGGTTTTCCATGACCTTCAGAAGATCCAACTGATGCAACATCCTTTTGAAGATGTGACTTTTGGAATGTTCTGAATTTTTCTAATGTGTTAGGGTAACAGGACTGAGTGAAAACTTTGGGACACGACTAAAATGTGTATTTTAACTTAAATATTATGAATTTCTTATGAAACAAATATTTTTAAAGAACAGATTTTTAAAGAACAGATGGGATTTGAAGTCACACAATGCAAAAAGTGATATCTCGGAAAGATTTTAATAATTATTTTTGATGGTAAAGTGTACAGTTAGACAGGGGGGACAGGTAACATATTTTTTTCAGTGTTCTAGGTAGTTTTTATTATATATCTTAAATTTGCTATTAGATCAAAGTACAAGACACCAAGCTTAATAATAAAATGTATTTTACAGTTAATGTTTGTGCACATTTACACATGTAATTTCCTGGGGACACAAATGGCACAGATTCGGCGGAATATGTCTAGAAAGTACTTGAAAGCTAAAGTATACAAAGAGGAAGTAATTGCCAAGACATCCCACAATGGCAGGGACAGCTGGGAGTTGTCTTTTGGGATTGAACCCAAAAGGCAAGTGTTTTAGGGTTAAGCCACAGGTTGCCTGTGGAGCATATAAAGCATATAAATGTAGGATCAAAAAGGAACCAAGTACCATCTTTAGCATGTAGTTTTAAACCTTAAATTATATATATTGTTGAAAACTGTTTTTACAAATTCATTGAACATGCATCATCAGTATATTTTAACTTCTACAATGTATGATGAATGTAGAGGATGTTGTTAAGAATTACCTTCCCTTCACTTATTATTCATGTACTGCACCTGTATTGTGCAAAAAAGGTGAACATGTTTTAGAAAATTATATACTCTCAGATTCTTTTTATACCAGTTTTGGGACAATATCATGAGAACTGAAAGAAAAAACATTTCTAACATACATATATTGGGAAAAATATTCTGCCTCTGTTTACAGAATGATATGTACCTAAATTAATTCCCACAAGTAATTGGACATATGCTTGGTTTTTAGAACAGTTCACATCAAACTTCATAAGCTAGAGGCTTCAATGGCTACATGTACAGACCATTCAAGTTTCATGTTGATAGGCCAATCGTAAACCAGTAAAAAGCCCTGCTGAGTACTGATTGGCTGATTGTGGGTGTATTCGTCCAATGATTAAGTTGTCCATGAGATTTTCTGTAAAGGGTAACTCAATGCAGCAATGAAAAGTTTCATCTCAGTGGCACACGCAGCACCTAAGAAACCATTTTTTGTATGTTATAGTGCCCTCTATTGACTAATTGACACCAAACTAAGGATGCTTCCTCAGAATCATGTTACATAAGCTAATAAAGTTTGGTGAGAATTGATTGGTTTGTGAGTTCCACCCACAGGTGCTTAATTGCCATGTAGCAGCCATACTTTTAATAAATATTTGAAGTTTTTGATAATTCTGTATCTCCAGACTACTGTGAACATTTTGATACCTATAATTTTAGAGTATCATGAAACTTTTCAGACTAGTACAAGTTTGTTAGCTTCACATATTTTGCCAAATATGCATTACAGTGCTTGGACCCATAAAAAAGCCATTGTGCCAGTGGCTAAACTACCTACACTGAGGTAATAGATAATCAGTGTGAACCAATAGGTTAAACCCTTTGTTGAGGTTAAAAAAAAGGAAAAAAAAAAACAGTCCAGTTTTCAGAGTATAGATATTTATTAACTAGTGGAACAAAAACCTGTTTCTCCAAATTGATCAATCAAATATTAGACCATTTTACAAACATGGAAAACATAGTTATGTTGTCTGTTTGCTTTTGAGGCTAAAAGTATGAACAAGTAACAAACAACAGGTAGCTTCTGAAAATAACACAAAATAAATTTCTGAAATCATAAAGATTATAAACTTGCTCATATTCAGAGCGCCTCCACAAGAACATCCAAACCACCTCTACTCCACTGGATAATGTGTGATCTGTATCAGTTATTTTGCAATAAGGATTGCGCTGAACATAGAAATGCACCTTTGGCTACAATTTTTGGTCAGCTGAAAAGGTCTCAGGCAAAGCAGTAAGAAAACCAACATTAGTAGTGTTTTTCTCTACAGACACATGGCCCAACATACTTCAGTAGCAGTATGTAAAGATGGAAGAAAGACTTGCAGCTTCAGTAACCAAGTAGACAACTGAAAAATATAAGTTCCTGCTTATTGGTAGAGGCACAGACCCTAACATTTGTAGATTTCAGTCATACACTAGACCTCGATCCAAAATCTCAACAAAACTCTCATATTTGCTTGCAGGAACTGCAAACAAAAAACACAAAAAAATCAACATGTGCACCAAAAACAATTCTATACTATGTAGAAAAACTGCAAAACAGTTATAAAACAAAAATAGTATTTGTAACTGTACAGTACTCGGCAGTCTGTTGAAAACTGTCAGAAGTTTTGGAGATCAGCTGGATGGATGAAATTATTCCTGAAAAGTCGATACGCCACCAGCTGCCCCCCAAAGATCATCATGGCTAAGCCTGAACCTGAAAATAAACAGGAGTTATGGTGTATTTTTTTCAGTGAAAGGTTTATTGTTTATTTACAATTAAGCACAATTTTGGCACCTTTTCCCCAAGTTTAGTTACCAGTTACAGCAATGTACAGTATACTCACTGTTTGCAACTACCTTTCATTGTTTGTTAGCCTGTTAGAATTTAACATTTTATATGTCAGTGTAAAATGATTCACTTACCCAGAGCGACCCACCAGTGTTCTGTAGAAGGGAAGTCAGACATGACTGAAAAAGAACATGATAATAACAGAATACAGACCTTAGATATTTAGATATTATTATGTAACCAGTCACTAGTAACCTGAATCAAACCCCCTTCCACTGACAAAATGGATTACAGGCAGCACTGACCATTTGGTTTCTCTGATCCACTATTCACTACACAAGAAAACAGTTTGTATATTATCAAACTGGAATCAACATGTGCCACTGATACTGGTGAGGAACTATATACTGGACACAGCAATGAGCTCTGTGAAAATTTTTTTTTCCAAAATATACAGAAACATACTGAACAGAGATTCCAGGAATTCCCTAATAAGCTGAATGTAACACTCAAACCTCCTAATTATTATTAAGCATGCACTATTATTAATTTATTTAGTATCTACTATGATTTTCATGTCCACAATTAATTTGTATCTACAATTCATTATTCAGCATTTACTAGGGATTATTCAGTAATTGCAATTCATTATTTAGTGTTTACTATGAATTATTCAGTAACTAATTATTTAGTACTCACAATGAATTAGTCAGTATTTATTATGAATTATTCAGTAACTACTATCCAATATTTAGTAAATATTTATGTAATGTATTATTCAGTAAATACAATTAATTATTCAATAAATAATTTTTTTTTTCTGTAAATACAATTAATTATTCAGTAAATAAAATTATTATTTCTGTAAATACAATTAATTATTCAGTAACTACTATAAATTATTCCATATTTACTATGCATTACATAGCAACTATGAATTATTCAGTAACTACTATGAATTATTCGGTACAATTAATTATTCAGTATTCACTATGAATTCATAGTATTCATTCGGTACAATAAATTATTCAGAACTAATGTGTAGAGATTCACATACAGATCCTTAGAGCTTAAAAGGTTTAAAGTATTTACACCTGTCTACCACTCTGTCTCTGTCTGTGTGTGTGAGTGTGTGTGTGTGTGTGTGTGTGTGTGTGTGTGTGTGTGTGTGTGTGTGTGTGTGTGTGTGTGTGTGTGTGTACCTGCGACAGTGAGGCCGACATGCAGGAGAGTGACAGTGATGGCATAATCCCACACCCATTCCTCCACAATCCAGGCAAATATGAGCCCACACAGAAAATATGTTACCTCTGTTGAGATCACACACACTGCAGGAAAAACGTTAACACATACATTCATCATAAAATCATAAAGATTCACAGATCACTTTTGTAGAACATTTTAGTAATGGTGACATCTAGTGATATCCCTGCATACTACATATACTACTCTATAAAATGTAATGTTTACAGCAACTACAAATGTTGGCATTTAAATCACAGACCTCTGAAGTCATGTCATCATGACTTCAGGAATTTCATAATTTCAAGTATATTAGGAAATGAATAATTTAATCATTTTAGAATTGAACATTAATATACATATTGCTACAACTACTAACATTAACATTAGCTTTTCAGTATTTTTCCTACACTGCCAAATATGCTTAACCACCTCATGAACAGAGCTGTTGTTTATTGGTGAGGCCAATTTTTGGGAATTTCATGTTAGCTCACTCATAGCAAATGGTTATTTTGCCTCATTTTGCCTGAACTTCACAATTCATAGGATTCAGAGATGTTCAAGGGGCAAAAAACATATATGACTTCAAATGAATTAGGTTTGGAAGATGTGTGTTTACCACAGCGTGAGACAACAGCAATTTGAAATGAGGACCTTGTTGCCTTCAGAGTTCTGTAATTGTGTGGCAAATAGTCTACATTATACTGTATCTTATTTTTTCAAGCTTGAATCCAACTTACCTAAATACTTTGGGCTGTGCCATGATGGCTGTGTAGTGTAGTCAAATGGAGCTAATAAACTGTCAGCCTCTTCTACCCTAAGACAACAAGCACATTAACAAAACAACCCTCAGTGTACACTTAAATGCTTTACAGACTCAGACACACATTCCCTCTAAAAGCATGACTAACTATGAATGAAACATAATTGAGGCCTAACTATAACCCCTATCTTGATTTTACTTCATCTCAAAAGGCATAGTACAGTATATGGGCAAAAGTACTGGGACACCTTCTTATTCATTATTCCTTTAGAAATCAAGGGTGTTAAAAATGGTGCGTGTAAGATGTTGCCTTGTTGTAAATGCAGCAAGTCCCTGCCAAATTTGGACTCCCTTTAGGTGCATGTGGTTCAGCACAGTTTTTTTCATCTTTGAATATTATTTGAGACAATGATAGAAGTCCAATGGAAGGTATTTATCAAATACTGAGACCTTTTAATCAGTGAAATGTGTTTCCCGTTGACAGGTTTGCTGTAAGTCTTACAGTTTGCCACAGGAAGTTAAAGTCACGCTACCACAAAAGAAGCACACACACACACACGCACACACACACACACACACACACACACACACACACACACACACACACACACACACACACACACACACACAGAAGAGACAGAAGAGAAGGTTTGATCAGAATATGAGCATCAGAATATTGTGGAAAGTCTTACTTCAGGATGCCGATGCACAAACTGACCACAATGTAATACAGTGAGTAGAAGCACACCATGCACATCAGCAGATTCTGAAGAACAACCTGTGAGAAAGTGAAAACACATTACTAGTAATGTAATATTAATATCACCACACACACACACACACACACACACACACACACATTTGTGTTCAATTTTTTTGAACACAATATACAGTCATATGAAATAATAAGGGCTCCTCATTAACACTTCTCATTAATATTTGATCTTCATTTTAACTGTGTTGAGAGATACAGGTGATATAACTTATAAAGGTGAATTTTTTCTTGTCAGGAAAAGGTTAGTGCATCTTATAGGTGGAATTTCCTCCTTTGTAAAATAGCTGAAATAATGTCAATTAGATGTTTTCTACATACACACATACACACACACACACACACACACACACACACACACACACACACACACACACACACACACACACACTATGTCATTTAGAATATTAACATCTTTTGTCAACATTCTATAATATTCTATAATTATTAACAATATAGAGTCATATACAACAACTTCTGACAGAGTTTATCCAGCTTTTGTTGGAGTCTCTACTGTCCAAGGAAGCCTTTCTATTAGACTTTGGAGCATTGCAAGATAATTGATTTGATTGCAAGAGAAATAGAGAGTTCAGAAGTCAAGTGTGTAATATCAAGTGATAAAACCAGTAAATATACTATAATACATTATAATAATAAATAAATACACACTATACATATTGAATAAACATACAGTCTGTGAGAGCAAATATTAAATAAAGTCATAAATTCATGACAAACATAAAGTCAATGGTCAGTAGTGAGAACATTTTGTTGGTAAGTACATGTTTATATTAATAAGGTTAGAAGAACATAATTAGATTCTTTGTTGTCTTCTCCATCTTGTATCTTTTTCTGACTATAGTTTACTCTTATATACTAAACTCACAGGGGTGTAATGAATTCAGTGGCGGAAATTGGCATTACGGTTTATGTTTTCACCTTATCAGAGTAATCAGTATAATAAAAGCATACTAGAGACTTTAGACAAAATTTAAACTACTATACTTACAACAGACCTACACATTTTGTGTTCATTTGAGAAGTACCCCGACATTTTAATACTAAAAATGTATTATGTGACTGATTATGTGCAAGAAAATAAAACAGTTCAATTACAATAATTGAGAACCATATAGTAATGAAAACTCTGTGCATAATCATTGTGTAAACTATCAGCCACAACTATAATTTGATCCAATATCAGTATTGTTACACTAATATTATACCCTCATCATCAAAAAAGTAGTGCAACCCATAAGATATCATCCAAAATGAATGAAAATCAGTGGGTAGGTCTGCTTTTGTAAGATATACAAATAATTCAAAAAGTTTCATGTTTAGCTGTGCATGTGAGGCAAGCAAGTACAGGCCTTACCACTGTACCTGACTGACTATATAAAGCTGTCCCATTCTGTGTACTTTCCATTCTCAGGCTGTTGTGTTGGTAGCATCCTATCAAAGTATGCACTGGAGAAGAGTTTGAAAGCAATTTGAACAGTAACAAAAGTTCAAGAGGAGTTGCATTTTAGGACTCTGGGAAGTGAAATCGTCTTATCGATGCATGGTGCACCATACTGGTCATGCCATTCCAGTCATATTACCATAGCACACTATGGCCAGCATGAGAGATAGGAAGACACTCACCAGTGACAGGAAGGATGTGGGAGACCTACATGAACCATTAAGGGAGAACTCACAGGTTGTCTGACATGTGACCCAATAGCTATGATTGTGGACTTTCATCTAGCTGTAATGCCCTCCACGGGTCACCTTAACACCAGCACCATTGGCATATGGCTGCAAGACGTAGGACTACATGCACACAGGATGTTGCGATGATTGTCCCTTAACACCACATCAACATTGCCACAAAATGCATTGGTGTGGTGCCAGACTGTCATGAGGTTATTGAGAATGGCAGCTTCATCTTCAGTGATGAATACTGCTTCTATCTTGGTGGAGATGATCAACAAACCCATATGTATGCTATTTCAATACTCACAAAGTTTGCAGGAACTGTGAGTGAGAATATTCATGCTGAATGGGATGGATTGTTATAGGACACCATTAGGAACCTCTATAACTCCATGCATGTTGTGTTACCTGATGTCATACTGAGAGACACTACTTCTGTATGTGTAGCTCAATAAATATTAAAGGTAAAGGTGCTCATAGACCTATTGTGCTTGCACACAGGGGAATTTGTCCTCCATATTTCACCCTCCACACTTGTAAATTCACACATAGCAGTAGTGATTACACATGCTTGGAGTAGTGGGCAACCTATCCACAGTGCCTGGGGATCATCGGGATGCTTGCTCAAGGGCACTTAATTCAGGCCAGTTCAGAGATTCAAACCAGCAACCTTCCAGTGACAAGGCTGGTTCCCTAAAAAACCAGGTCACAGCTGCCCCTTGACTCATATCAGTCTAAACTGTAGCTTCCTCCCCAATAGCATTACAGACTAAATGTTCCTTTGAGGAGTAACAATGAGTGTGGATTACAAGATTAGATGAAATTATGTGACACATTGTAATTTATGATCAAAGAAAAACATGCACAAAAATTGGTTCCGAGATTTAAATGAGAAGTTCAGTCAGAAGATCTAATGCTGTGAACAATTCATGAAAGTGAACAGCCAGCACATAGCTTTGTGCCAAGGATGTCATATATCTCTTAGTTTCTTATAACTCTTAGCCGTATTAGTATATTATGATTGACCAGTGAATTGTGTAAACAGTGTGTTAGTTAATCTGTGAGCTACTGCAGTCACACTGTGGCCCAGTTTTACTGAGCTCGTTTTCACTGTAAGCAGTCTGGTCTCAGCTAGTTTCACAGCCATTGCTACAGATGGACGGAAACAGAGATGAATAGCTTTACCCAGGTGTCTTGGATCTTGCTGTTGATTGGCAGTTGGCCATGCCGTTTGATCAGAGTGGTCCCACAGCACCGAAAGCAGTAGTCCAACAACATGAATGACTGCCTATTATTTTTTGTTGTATTGCTGAACAGACACACGTGTTTTACACACACTAAACACACACAATCCAAAACTACTGGTGCTAGCACATAGGATATTGTTAACTGTGTGTGTGTGCGTTCATGAGGGCAGGTCTTAATGGGATTAGCAGCAAGCTAAAAGGTTTCCCTCAATCTGGGCTGGATTAAAGCTACCAGGCCTTGCCTACACACAGTCACAACACCCAACTCAACAGCCTCGGTGTGTGTACAGTCACCTACTATTACATACTAGATAAGAATGAGGATAGAAACTTAGTGAATTACCAACATTAATATTTATAAACATCGGAGTACAATAACCATCGGGAATGTCTGCTTCCATTAATGTAGTGAGATTTTGTACATTTGAATGCATTTCATTTGCAATTGTCTACACTGGCTAGTGTTCACCCTAATGCACTAATATCTTATTATTGTAATATTGTGCTACATAAGAAAAAAGTGGTTTAAAGAAATTTTGTTAAAGTGGAATTACACTGCTTTTAAGAAATGTTTTTATAATGGAAACAAGATAATTCAGAAAGTGTTTTGTGTGAAATGATCAATTCTACAACACAAATATATTATTTATATATTGTTTAGGCCTGCTACCAAAAAACAGCTGTGAATCTACATGTTATACAAGCTTTATATGGATTGATGATGATTACTGATCATTTGGCACCTCCTGTGAGACTTAAAAACAATAATTTAAACTCAAAATCTTTTCCAAACTCAAAACACAGACATAAGCCTTTGTTTATAAACATATTAATTTCAGTGAGATAATCAATTATACCTACAATATAATTGCCATGCTTGGGTGACTTTATTGTGTGCAGAAATTAAAATGCTACTTCACTGTATTTAGGGGAGCAAAACAAAATAAATAAATGTGCAGTGTAGTATATCAGGCAAACTGTTTTTTGTTTTAGTTTTTCTTTCTTTGTTTTGTTTTTCTTCATCATGTTTTAGCATTAAACACTATGGAGCTAAGCTACAGGTACAATATTAATAGTACTGCAGCAAAGCTTGAGACTCAAACTGTGAAACAACACCTACACATTTAGCTCCAACCATTTTTCCAACAGATAAAAAGGTAGATTAAGGTAAGTGAGTAAACATGACAAATGTATGCTGCACAGAAACAGCAGAACAGGACAATGAGAAATGAGCTACGAGATTTAATGCATATTTCTGCATAATTAAAATGTAATCAAATGTCTGAATTCAGCAGTACTGACACCCTGTTTATTGCTATGTAAAATCCCTAATATACACTACTGGTCACACATTTTAGAACACAATCCTGTTATTTAATGGTTTGGACAACCACAGAACAGATATTATGTGGATGGTGGGTCATTCTCAGCACTGGAGTGAGATGACCACTGATGTTGCGGTGTTTTAGTGTGGGTTGTGCTGGTATGAGTGGATCAGACCCAGCAGTGCCACACACCACTACCATGTCAGTGTCACTGAAATGTAAAAAATGACCCATCAACCATTTAATACCTGCTCTGTGGTGGTCTTGTGGGGTCCTGAACATTGAAGAACAGGGCAAAAGGAGGATAACAAGGAATGGAGAGAAACAAATAGACAGCAGTCTATTTAAAGAACTAGAAAATGCTCATGTGTGCTAAGTGAAGCTGATAAAAAAGTGTAGAAACAAGGAGGTGGTTGATGATTATAATGTTGTTGATGATTGTAAACCAGTAAAGCATCCTTTTCAGACAGTCATCGTGCTGTGATGTGATCTCTTGATTAACAATATTCCACTGCATAATACATGTGCCCTACCCATGAAAAGTTTCAGAACTCATATTCTAAAACCTTTAATCCGTACTTTATACATGTCTTATATTACAGAATCCAAAAAAGTAATGGACTGCAACATAAGACCATACAGCCTTCAAGTTTATTGTGTTAATTTCTGCACTGGAGTGAAGAAACCATGCATACATACATAGATTAAAGATTAGAGAAGATTAGGTTAGATAAAACTATATTGATGCCTAGGGAGGGTTCCCTCAGAGAAATTAAGGCTCCATCAATACAGTACAGAAAATAGTTGAAAGATATGATAATTTAGCAAGAAAAACACTATGGAAATATAAAGAATATATAATACAGAGACTATATTACAATATACAATATAGATAAATAGTGAATGAAAAAAGAGTCCTGTAGGAGGGTATTGCACATTATTATTGCACTTTTGAACTGTTTCTTGAACAAAGCTCATAAAGCTAAATGAAGAAGAATTGCCACAACATCATTTAAAGTCAAATCAAATTAAAATGTATGTGTATATTTCACAACTGATGTTGTCACAGAGCACCTAAAAAGGTTAATGACACAGGAACAAAGGATAAGAAATAGACCCTCTAGTGAGCAACCAACAGGCGATGGTGGCAAGGAAAAACTCCCTCAGAGCTGGAGGAAGAAACCTTGGGAGGAACCAGGCTCACAAGGGAGAGGACCCATCCTTCTCTGGTCAAACTACTTATACACAGTTATTTAGGGGACACTGAACCCCCACACATCTGTTCTAATACTCTGGTGTAGCAATCGGGTGGCAGCACCAACATTCCAGCCATAAATCCCTATTTCCATGAGGATCTGCAGCCTGTAACTTAAGTTAGGACCCTGGCTGCAGCATTTTGAACTAACTGAAGTCTATTTACGTTCCTACTTGAACAACCTGACAATAGTGCATTGTAGTAATCTAACCTTAAGGTGATAAAAGCAGCACTACTTTTTCAGCATCACACAAGGATATAATATGAAGATGATGAAGAGCTGTCCTAGTAATATTACCTATGTGTTGGTCAAACAATAAATCTGAATCAATTATGATGCCAAGATTTTTTACTACTGAGCAAGGTACAACTGAGATATTAGCCAGATTTAACATTGTCTGATAATTTTTTTTCTTGTAATTGTAGGACACAAAAGGAAGACCTCTGTTTTGTTACTATTTAGAGGTAGGAAGTTACACAACATCCAAGATTTTACATCTTTTATACAGTCCTCTATTTTCTTTAATCTAGTTTTATCATCAGGTTTTGCTGATATATACAGTTCAGTATCATGTGCATCGCAGTGGATATTAATGCCATGTCTATTTATTACTGTGCCAAGGGGTAGCATGTAAAGTCTAATGCTCTACTGTATATATAAATATTAAGACAGTAAAACACAGCAATATTATTGCAGAAATAATATCATTATGTATCTCCAGGTACAGATTCAGTACAGAGAGGTCATGCATTACATTGCGTATGACTGAAATATTCTAATCAAAATATTGCTATAAATATTTTGAAAAATATATCATGGGTGAATAAATCCCACACTCCTGAAATTTACCTTTTTAACTTGCAAGGAAAAAAAAAACAAAAAAACATTAATATCAGTTTTGTATTACTCTTCGCATGATTCAGTTTTGTATAAAAAGTAAAAATCCATGATCTCACTCATTTTATCTATTCTGCACAAAAAAAACCCTGACAGGCCATTCTGTACTAGAAATCTTTCCGAATAGGTCAGAAAATGTCTAGTCACTCTGCACAGTCTAATTTGTCTGGTCTCAGTGCACAGGAGGACGTTATTGATTAGATCTGAAAAATAATTCAATAATAAACTGATTCAGTTTCTTAAAGAACTGCTGCCTTGTCTACTGGAGTAGAGAGGCTTCCAAGAATCCAAGTGGTCTGAAGTCCAGTTTGAAGTTTCTGTAGTATGTGATGAGGCAGGTTGCTATGTCATCTGCTGGTGTTGATCTACTATGTTTTATCCAGGGTTAAGACCAGGTTACCTACCAACAGATTTTAGAGCACTTCATATGTCCATCTGTTGACAAGCTTTATTGAGAATCTGATTTCCTTTTCCAGCAGGACTTAGCACCTGCCACAGTGTCAAAATATCTTCTATATCTATGTATTTTTTAAAAATATTGTAACAATTTAAAAAATGTGATTCTGATTGTCATGAGCTATAAGCCATACTGATCAAATTTAAAAAGGCTTGATTTATGCCACTATACAAAAAATTTACAATTGTTTTATATATGAAGAACCATCTATAAGAGGATTTCTCATTGTGTTTGAAGAACACAGAGAATTCTTTGGGATTGTTGGCCTTGAGGCCATGATGGTAGTTGGTTCTATTTTGTCACAATTAGTGATCACATTAATGGGTCTGTTGAGTAGTACAACAGCAAATGCTGGCCTAGTGTGGGTCAATTCCTTTCTCTGACACAAAGATAGAATGAGCAGAGAGAGAGAGAGAGAGAGAGAGAGAGAGAGAGAGAGAGAGAGAGATGATCACTCATCTCTCTGATATTGTATGAAAAGTAGAAGCCACTCAAAGGTTCCATTACACTGCACTACACTGCAGCTCACACAAATAGCAGTATGACACCAGTGTCTAAGTGTTACCTGCTGCCTAGATGTACTGCACCAGACACACAGACGTATCAATGTGTTCATACTTGGTTAAATTCCACCCTATATATTTTATAATTCAGGAATTTAGATGTGAATTCAGCATTGTGTTTTACTTTAACACTGTACACATTCATGTAAAGACCTGGTGGAAGGCCCATGGAGCCCTCCTGTCTGTAGTTGCTGTCCTGAAGTGCTATGCACCACACCCACATTTCATCCAAGACAAATGATTTGGCTCAACATTTAAATTTTGTTTTCATTTACGTTCACCTAGCACCCTTTTCAACAGTGTCTCTACCTTTTGTTTGGGAAACTTTTTCTGTCTTACCCCAGTTGTTTAAGTCAGCCAGCCTTAAGTCAGTTCCTACCCTATTTAAGCCCCTTTGTTGGCATTACTTGTAACTGGCTCAGTGGTAGAGTGTTAGCTTTGCAACATGGTGGTCTGGGTTAGAATTTTGGGTTGGTTCCATTTGTCTTTGAGTTTAACCTGCTCTGATCTATAAATGCCCTGCATATGGATCCATTTATCATGTGGTTGTGGTAGCTCACTAAGTAGTGTCAGCCTGCCTAGGTTCAAACTGCCCCATCACAATGAACATAACATTATAAAAGTAAATTCAAACATCAAATTTAACATTATAGATGTTAAAATTCAATATTGTAACTGTAATTTAAACATTATACAGTGGGGCTTGAAATTTTGTTAACTGTAAAACTTTCTCTATTTGTCAGCATGAATTTGACTTAAACCTTAAACAGATTTCAATTTTCCACAGAAGAAAAAACATTACTCATGCTAATTGCTCATTTATTTTTTGAGTATGTGAACCTTTGCTTTCAGTATCAGTATCAATAATTGCAAATGTTTCCGATAATTGTTGATCAGCTTGGATTAATTTTAAAAACAGTTTGCTTCTGGTTCTTCCATTATGCTTCTACTGGATTAAGGTCAGGACTTTGACTGGGCCATTCCAAAACATTAACCTAATTTTCTTTAACCAGTCTTCATAAAAGCACGTATGTGGTTAGGGTCATGGTCTCCATGACCTTCCCTAACTTTATACTACCACCAATAAGGTAAAGTAATTATGCTGCAATGCAGTGTTTTCCTTTCTTCAAACATAATCATGTAACCAAAAAAGATGTATTTTGGTCTCATCTGTCCACAACACATTGTTCCAATAGTCTTCTGGCTTGTCCAACTTTAGCAAACTACAGACATGGCAGGGTTGCTTTCTCCTTGCAACCCTGCCATACACACCATTGTTGTTGTTTTTTTGTTTCTGATGGTGGACTCATGAACATTAAGATTAACAGTGTGAATTGATGAACAGTGAATTGATGAAGTCCTTTGCTCATGCCATGATATACTTCACGTGTTGTAAAAAGTTTAATAGATCCCTGTTCTTTAAATAAAACAAGGCATTCACTCATACTGATTGTATACTATTGAAAATACCTGACTTTAATATATCTGCTAATCCTGAAGGTTTATATAGTTTTGCTCCTCACATATTTGTAATATTGGACTGTTTTTCTCAATAAATAAACAAACAAGTGCAATATGTTTGTCTCATTTGTTTACTTTGACTCTTCTTATCTACTTTTATGATGTGTGTGAAAATCTGATGAAGTTTTAGGTTCATTCAACATTATAGATGGTCAAATTTCATAACTCAGCATCAGAGTAACTTACAGGCATGATACACATAAAATAAACTACCAGATTTAGTTATGGATTAGTTAGGCTGAGTTATGAAGCAAATAGGACACAGTGTAAGTGCCTACAAAGTGTGGATCTTGGGATCAGAAAGTTAAGATTACTGATGTTCTTTTAATATTATGACTTGTCTAATTTCTCATTTAACATTATTGATGTCAATTTAATATTATGAGTCGTCTAATCTCTCCTTTAACTCTATAGATGTTACTGCTATAAATGGTGCAATTTCCCATTTAACTCTATAAAAGTTCTGTTATGAATAGTGGAATTTCTTAACTCTAACTGTTATAGACGGTCTAATTTCTCCTTCAACTCTAAATATGTTCTATTATAAATGGTATCATTTCTCCTTTAACTCTATAGATGAAATAAATGGTGTAATTTCTCCTTTAACTCTATAGATGTTATAAATGGTGTATTTTCTCCTTTAACTCAATAGATGTTATAAATTGTGTAACTCTACAGATGTTATAAGTGGTGTAATTCCTTCTTTAGCTCTATAGATGATATAAATGGTGTAATTTCTTTTTTAACTCTATAGATCTTATAAATGGTGGAATTTCACCTTTAACTCTATAGATAATATAAAGGTGTAATTTCCCCTTTAGCTCTATAGATCTTATAAATGGTGGAATTTCACCTTTAACTCTATAGATAATATAAAGGTGTAATTTCTTCTTTAACTCTATAGATGTTATAACTAGTGTAATTTCACATTTAACTCTATCGATAATATAAAGGTGTAATTTCTCTTTTAGCTCTATATATTTTATAACTGGTGTAATTTCCCCTTTAGCTCTATAGATGTTATAAATGGTGTCATTTCTCCTTTAGCTCTATAGATGTTATAAATGGTGTCATTTCTCTTTTAACTCTATAGATGTTATAAATGGTGTAATTTCTACTTTAACTCTATAGATGTTATAAATGGTGGAATTTCACTTTTAACTCTATAGATAATATAAAGGTGTAATTTCTCCTTTAACTCTATAGATGATATAAATGGTGTAATTTCACATTTAACTGTATCGATAATAGAAAGGTGTAATTTCTCTTTTAGCTCTATAGATGTTATAACTGGTGTAATTTCTCTTTTAACTCTATAGATGTTATAAATGGTGTAATTTCTACTTTAACTCTATAGATGTTATAAATGGTGGAATTTCACCTTTAACTCTATACATAATATGCAGGTATAATTTCTCCTTTAAATCTATAGATGTTATAACTGGTGTAATTTCTCCTTTAATTCTACAGATGTTATAAATAGTGTAATTTCACATTTAACTCTATCGATAATATAAAGGTGTAATTTCTTTTAGCTCTATAGATGTTATAAATGGTGTAATTTCTCATTTTACTTTTACTCTATAGATGTTATAAAGGGTAGTTTCTCTTTTAGGTCTATAGATGTTATAGTGTAATTTCTCCTTTTACTCTATATATGTTATAAATGATGTAGTTTCTCTTTAACTCTAGATTATAAAGGGTGTAATTTAACATTTAACTCTATAGATGTTATAAATGGTGTAATTTCTCCTTTAGGTCTATAGATGTTCTATTATAAATGGTATAATTTATCCTTTAGCTCTGTAGATGTTCTAAATTGTGTAGTTTCTCCTTTAGCTCTGTAGATGAATAAATGGTCTGTGTTTGGACACAGTGGGGGACGTGGTGGTCTTTTGCTCAGTCTGGGAAAACTTTGGATTTGTGCATCATGTGCTCTGCTGTCGGCGGCAGTGCGCATGCGCGCCGGCCCCTGCCTCAGCTCCGTGTGTGTCAGGACTCGTGGGAGAAATTTTGGGGCAAGAAAACACAATAAAAACAAGTCTAACGTGTGACAAAGCGCCCGCGCGGCCACCCGGGCCCACAGCGGGGCTGCCGTGCGTCATTTTGGAGTTTGCACGAGCGCTCGTCGAGGCGGAATTGGAGTTAAAGTGAGTAATAAAGTACCTAAAAGAGAGAGAGAGAGAAAAGAGAAACGCCTGGACGTGTCATCAGTAAGTGCAGGAAGAGGGGCAGTGCGGGGTGTCAGCTGGGGCAGTGGGGGCAGTGCGGGGCTGGTTCTGCCCCGCTGTAGTGCAGCAGGTTTGGGTTTCATTCAGAGAGCAGGCTGAAGTTGGCGTGTCGGCGGAACTGTCCAGTCCACCTTAAATGGCGCGGAGCTGCGCTGTGCTGCCCGAGGCGGTCGAACGGCGCTGCCGCACCATTTAAGGTGGACTGGCCAGTTCGCCGCCAACTTGGACTTCGCAGGAACTGCTGCTGCTGAGGGCGAGACAAAACGCACGCGCACACACACACACATGCACGCGCACTCACGTCCCTCACAACCGCTCGCGCTTCACATTTTACCTGTGAACGGCCGAGAGCTCTAAAGCTGCAGCCGATTTATAACATCCGCCATTTTGTCGAAGTGTCTTTCAATAAAGAGATAAAAGATAGAGAGAGAGAGGAGGGGGGAAAGAGAAGTGCCCGTTCAGGTGCATTATAAGGGCTCGGGCTGCGGGGACCGGAGCGCCGCGACACGGAGGGTCCGTCCCCGCAGCCCGAGAGGAAAAGTGTCGCAAAGACGGATGAAGACAAACGTCAACAAAGGCTGAGAGACTAGCGGAGGACGCGCTGCCGGAGCGGTCGGTGCTGTAAGACGCGGTGTGTGAACGTGTAGTTGGGTTTTAGTCCCATAAGTCACGGGATTGAGGTCATTATATGCGCAAACTGCAAGCAGCGTTTTACGTAAAGCTGACTTAATTCATAAACCTGAAGCGCTTGTTTCAAGGTTGTGTTTATTCTCCTCGTTTTTCATGCGCTTTAGACGCATTTCAGCCCGGTTTCTTTGTCCAAACGCAGCCTGAAAGTAAGTTCCAGCGCGGCGGGCTGAGCTGAGCCGAGCTGCAGTCAGTAGCGCCCTCTGCAGGCCGACGCCTAGAGGAGCACAGCCCTCAGACGCAGTACAGGCGCCTGAGCGCGTCGTTCATTCCTACCGACGACAAACCGCTACGCTTCCTCCCGCACAGGAGCCTGATTCTGTAGCAGACTTACCCCCGCTGCAGACTGGGTTCAGCACTGGTTTAGTGTGGCTAGTGAAATCAGAGCCCAGGACTGACTCTCCTGCGCTTGTGTACAGATGATCAGTGAAGTGCAGTTGAACGTTTCATATTCATATTCATATTTCATATTCATATTTCATATTCATATTCATATTTCTGTATCACGGCAGGACTGGGAGCTCTGGGTTTCAGCTAAAACTCTCTGTACTGTTTTTTTTCCTGCATCATTATTTTTGTAACATTTGTAAAAAGAATAACATCAAATCACAGAAATAAGAATCGGAAAAGTGCTTTATTGTGTCTGAAACCTTTAAAGCATCATGCAGGTTACAGTATGTAGTTTTTGGTGCTGCACTGAAAGGTTCTGTATAGTACTTTCACCTTTTTTAAAAGCCCAGTTTGTTTTTTACACAGAACAACTGGGGAACCCTTTTTGCTGATGCGTAGAACAATTTTTCCATAAAGAACCTCTAGAAATGGTTTCTGTGTATTTGAAGCTCCATGTAACCAGGAGAGACATTTACACATCCAAATGGTACTTTAAGTTCTTATTATTTTATCTGTATGTTTCTCTTTAGTTTCATATTAATGGTTCTTTATAATATTTACTCAAAGGAATCAATCAAATCAACATTTATTTGTATTGTGCTCTTCACTACTGAAGTTGTGACAGAGCAGCATCACAGAAATCATGAAATAAAAAGGTTAACAACAAAGGATAAGAAGGAACCCTTTTTTGTACCATTTTATAGGTTCTATAAAGGAGCATTTTAAGATCCTTTCAAACAGGGCCAGAAGACCACAAAAGGACCCGAAGCAACCTGTAAAAATGACTTCTTAGCAACTGTTGTAGTGCTTTATTTGTCTGTTTTCTAAAAGGTATTCTAAATTGTCCAAGATGTTTTCTTGTATGCAAAGTACAATCCAATATAAATTATCCATTTAAAAAAATCTCCTCCATATTGTAATCTATTTTTGAGGTGTCCTACTTTTGAATATCACTTCTTACTAACAGTACCCAAACCGGTATTACAATAATGAGTGTGAACAAATACACTTTTTGTAAATAACCTGTCCACAGTGTGTCACATAACTGTGTGTGTGCGGTTGCATGCGCATGCGTGTATGCGTTTCAGATTGGTGCTGTGTGTGTCTGCCATGGAGGAGTCTGCTTCCACCACGGCAGGGCCTGAGTTTGACATGCGCGGAGCGATGGAGTGGAAAGACGGTGTGGGGACCCTCCCTGGTAGCCAGCTGAAGGTCAGCACAACACTGCTCCCAACTGATTTTTATTGTTCTGATTAGTCATCAGAGGGGTAGTAGTAATTATAGTAATGTTTAAATAGTAGTGATATTGAGAAGATGAAAAAGAAGAATCACAATGTTTACACTGTTTTTTTTGTGTGATTTATTAGTTTGTTTAAATAAGTATACTGAATAAAACTGCAGTGCAGCACAGTACTGGAATATGTGTGAAATAGACAGTCGCTGTATATGAATGATGTATGAACATGCAATACAGTATAGGAAACAACAACCCTTGCCTTTTTTACATTTAATAATCCCATTTTATTTTATTGTCAAAATCTATTATTTCTAACATTCCAAAACATTCTGTTTGGAAGAACACGTTTAATTGGTGGGATGTGCATGGCTAGCTCTCAGAGGTTTCAGGGTACCTGTCTATCCAAAATCAGGTGACCAATGAAGATGCAAGGTGAAAGCCACATTCTAAGACCCACCCACTCGTGAAAACTGTGCCAAAACCCAGAAGCCAAAGAAAGAAGCACAACCAAAAGTCTTTATCAGCAAAATCCACAAACACAAAAAAATGAAAGCAAAAAATGTCAAAATTGCAAAAACAAAATTGCAAAAACAAGTATTGTATTATTTTGTGTAAAACGTTTGGCACAAGATTAACATATTTCAGATTTTATTTCTGACTCAAGGACAAAAAAGAACCACATTTTTTATAAGGTCTCAGGGGAAGGAAAATGCATTCTTTACAGGGCATGTGCTCAGGGGATATAAACAAAACAAAGACTAGACCAGAGAGACAAGACAGATATGTGACAGGCAGTTACAACTTACCTTCAGTACAACTCATTATTATTATTATTATTATTATTATTATTATTATTATTATTATTATTATTATTATTATTATTATTATTATTATTATTATTGTGTGATCTAAATAGGCATCTGGCTTTTATTCATTAGGATGCAAATAATGTTATTTATTTTTCAACTTTCTTAAGCAATGTACTGGACATTTGTTAGTGTGTTTATATAGCCTACACAGTGTAATCTTCAGACTCAAAAACTGGTTTGGATTTGTTCCAGCATCCCCCGCATGTAAACAGTACACTGACCCTACTGTAAATATAATGTAAAAGAAATCAATCAGTCTATCCAAAATGGATACTTACTGCTACCATTTGGAGATGGTTTACTCAGATTGTATTCTAGAATAAATTGACAACATGAAACATTTAATTTTTCACAAATGTTTGCAGTGAAGTGGGAGTCTGTAATCATGTGTGATTTGTCTTCTTTCAGTTCCAGGTGAATGAATTTGGGGTACTGGAGGTCATAACAGATGACGGTGATGAGGATGGGGTGAGGAAGGCTCACGCTAAAACCACATGGAGTGTCCCCACAGCACAAGAAGGTAAGAAAACACACACACACACACACACATTTACTGCCCTATAGATATCTTGCTTCCTTTTGAATTTTCTCACAGAAGACACCATATATGTTCTGTAAAGCACCCAGAATCATGTTAAGCAAGTGTCTTCCTCTGTACGAAGAACAGCATCGTCTGCATAACTTGTTTTTCTGTCACAAAATATTGTGAGCTTGAGTACGTGGGTTTATTTGTTCCACAGCTGAGAAGGTGCAGGTGGATCCATGGGGGCAGCGTGGCCTAGTGTGTGTTCACTGTAACAAGAAGGGCTCTTTAGTGGACTTTCTGCCTGACGGACGCCACTGCAGTGAACGCTGCCTACAGCAGGATCAGCAGGAGTGAGTGACCAGCTAAACCTCCATTACTTTCAAGCCTCTCCCACAATTTACCAGATATCATTCATCATCGTTTCCCTACCAGACCAGATCCACTGAAGTTTCATGTCCACCGACCTTTCAGTAAAGAACATTAACTACTGACCATCTTCCAGACATTCTGAAGACCTCTCCCAAACATTCACCAAACAATTCACCATTCACCAAATGTTTGCCAAAGAATCTCATCTCTCATGCAACAAGCCTCTTTTAAATATTCACTCATCCACCATTCACCATATGTCTCCAAAACATTCACCAAACCTCTGGTAGATATTCACCAAACATTCCACCGAACATACACCAAACTTCTGCCAGGAATTTACTATTCCACCAAACATTCACCAGACATCTCCTAAACTTTTACCAAACCTCTGCCAGATATTCATCAAAGCATCCACTATATATTCACCAAACCTATCTTTCTTTACTCTATTGGTTCTTTATTTGTCTTTCTTCTGCTCTATTATATTCCATTGTACCCCCTTTCCAGGCTCATGTCCTTTTCTAAAGGAGGTCCACAGTAATAATTCATTAGGTTTTGAAGGTGAAGGCTCAGTGCTAACACTAATATGCTAATGTTTGCAGCAGTGCTGCTGAAGGCTGTTGGCCTGATGTCTGGTGTGTGGCTTCTTTGTGCTGGAAACAAAAGTGTAAATGTCTGACCTTACAACAGTACAGATCCATTATAATTCCTAATGGAAATGATATACCATTTGTCATGTACAAAATTTGAAATAAATGAAAAAAATTTAATGAACATATTCACATTAGATTTAGTGTGAAATTGTCTATTGTAGAGAAGCAGACCGTAACTTTTTCACTAATATTCATTGTATTTATTATACAGTCCACTAGGTACCATACACAAGCAACTGGAATGTAATATGGAATGTTGAAGATAAAGGAGTAGCCAGACTTTAAATTCATTTGCCAAACAATGACCTACACACACACACACACACACACACACACATATAAAATAGTGTCTTATTCATCAGGCAGTATAATCATTTCCTATTAAATCATTTTGTGATTGAGCTTTTAAAGGTGTTAAGGTCTTCATATCAGTCACCACCACTGTGAACAAATCCTTATTATTCAAAGCAGTGATTTATCAGCAAACTTCACTTCTCAACCATGTATTTATGTGGAAATGTCAACAAATTGCACCACAGCAATTTGCCTTTAATGTTGATCTCAAATTAGAATTGTATTTCAGTACTTCTCTGATATACACAAAAGTGCAACTAGACTTAATGCTGCATTCTGTATATGATTGATTAGATATTTGTTTTATTGATTATAATTGAACTTAACATTCTAGATCAATGCGTTCAAATATCCATCTTCAGAACACTTCATCACACTGCATTTTAACAGCCCTTGCTGGAGTAGGAGATGGATTCTACTTGTGAAAAGTGTTAAACTCATCTCCCTCACAAGGTTAAGCTCTGCCATGGCAACTGGGAGAGTAGAGGAGAAATTCTGTCCATATGCTTCAGAACACAGAAATGATGTCAAGAGCAGAAGATTTATTGGGAAAACTTGTAAAGGATGCAGATGAGGTGCATAATTACTCTACACTGGGTAAAAATTGTTAAAGCTTGATTTGATTTAGAAGGAGTTCTGTCCTGTTTTGTTGGATTTTTGTGAATCTTAAAATTCAATTTTTATTTTTTGAAAATCTCCTTGTTGATTTCTACAGCTTGACACGTGGTACCATATTTTAATTATGTCGATTTAGAAGCATCAGCCTTTCTAAATGTTTAGACCTTTCTAAAACGAATGATTCAAACTTTTAACCCCCCCTATTTTCTACATGCACTACATTGGATCACCAGGGCTGAGAGGGGGAAACATAGCATGTGTCTCCTTCCAGTTATGTGAAGCTCCACCACATATATTCAAACTGCTGCAAACACAATACCAGTGGAGCTCAACACTAACTTCCGATTCTGCTACATCAGCTGACAGATGCTGGCTAGCGTCATACTAAGAGGTTGGGTGAGAGACTGAGGCCAGATATGCTCTCTGGGACAGATAGCTGTGCCACTCTAGAGCTTAATGCAGGGGTGGGCAAACTTTTTGGCTCAGGGGCCACATTGACTTGACAGACGGGCCGGGCCAACACCAGATGCATACATATCAAAAATAAACATAAAAAGGCATTGCAGTGTTAATACTTACTGTCACTTTTAGTGGGAACAATGTTGTTGATCTCCCTTTTTTCCCAGTGCATCAAAGTCTGGTGTTACTTTTGTTGTGGCATTTCTCAGAACAGATGTTCATCACTCAACTGAGATCTGTGGGGTGCTTTGTTGGTGTTCATCACACTAAATGTCTGTTCAAACACATACGTAGTGCCAAACAACACCAGCATCCTCTGTGATCTTCTGGATGTTTGGAAATTTGGCTGTGCTTAATGAAGCATAGAACTCATCCAGTTTAAGAGAGCTGAACTTCTCCTTTAAGACAGTGTCACACTGGAGATCAATCAGTTCCAATTGCACCTCCTGTGGCACTGTTTCAGGGTCTTGTGTGAAGGGACATGACACCAGCTGAAGTGACTTGTCAATTTTCCCAACCGACGGCAGAATTCCCCATGCAGTTCGTCCAGTGATTTCCTGTATTTTTTTACATGTTGAGGAGCCTCTTTCAACGTAGCCAGGGAAATGAGCGAATGATGCATTCAACATTTGCTTTGAGAATAAAGCGAGCTTGGTGTTGAAGGCCTTGACGTTTGTGTACATTTTATGCACAAACTGGTCTTTCCCTTGTAGCTTCACAGTCAGCTCATTCATGTGTGTCAGTATGTCAGCAAAAGCTAAATCACAAAGCCAATCTGTGTCAGTCAGCTCAGGAAAATCTTCAGCTTTCTCAGGCATCTACAAAAACGAGATCATCTCCTGTTTGAGCTCCCACATTCATTGACATACTTTCCCCAAACTTAACCAGCGGACATTAGAGTGGTAAAGCAAGTCCTGGTGATCAGCGTCAGTTTCTTCAAGAAACGTAATAAACTGACGATGGTGAAGTCCTCTCTCGCTCAAATAAAGTTAACGAGTTTTACAACTTGCTTCCCTACGTGGTCAAGCTGCAACACACATTTACACAGTGCTTCCTGGTGGATTATGCAGTGCAGGAAAATTACCTCCTGCTCAGGATTGTCCTCTTTCACCCTTTCCTGAATTCTTTTGAGCAGTCCAACATTTTTTCCAGTCAGATTTGGTGATACGTTTGTGGTAACATTGGCAAGTGTACTCTAAGGTAGCTTGTGCCTCTTGATGACCTCCGACACTTTATCATACAAGTCCTCTCCCCGTGTTTTTCCCCTTAGGGGTTCGATGGCCAAAAACTCCTCAGTTATCTCAAAATTGTTATTAATCCCTCTTTTATAAATTAAAAGCTGAGCGGTGTCCTTTATATCATTACTTTCGTCCAGTGCCAATGAATATAATGTAAATGACTCTTTTTTGTTGAGCTTGCTAGCCAAGTATTCGTCAATTAGCTCAACGCGGCGAGTAACTGTCCTGCGTGATGAGCTAATTTTTACAAAATTTTCCTTGCTCTCAGGACACAAGATAGCCGCAGTCTCTACCATGCACTCTTTGAGAAACTCACCTTTGGTGAAAGGCTTGGTGGTCTTTGCTAATTTGTCCTTTGTCCTTTGACTGGACTTCAGTGAAGTCCTTTCGTTTCTTTGTCCCACTCATTGCTGCAGACGGTAATAATAGAGACTGGCTCTCAAAATTAACTCGCACTGTAACACTGCACCTAATGCACCATAACCCTTTATTCTCCTTCCTACAGTGAGCTGAAGATTAATGGTGATGTCACAGAGGTCAGTAAGAGGCCTCATCCGGGTGAACAAGCAGATGAAGAGATGGATGGAGTAATGGAAGCAGTTGAGGAGGAGGATGAAGACAATGTCAGTTTCTTTTTCTCTCTCTCTCTACATTCTGTCTCTTCTTCACCACAAAATAAAATAAAGTGCAGTCAGAAATAAAAAGTACACAACTTTTTCTTTCCTTGAATATTATTGACAGAAAATATATTCTTTATTTTAATATTATTGATAATGTCAATAATAACAAATATCTTCTTGTCAATAAGTTGGCTTGAAGAGTGCAGTCCATCCCATTTCCACCATTTAACTGAAAAAGGGAAATTGCAGACAGTGTTTACAAAAAAGTTGAGCGCTTTACTTAACTTAAAATGTTTGGAGGGAAATATTTTTAGAATTTGATTTAGATATCTGTTTGGATTAGCTGCCTTATATTTGATAAAAAATAAAAACAGTCCAGGGTGAAATTCTTCACAATGCTTTTGTAGTCTGACTTGAAGGATCTGTGTAAATGCATTTGTGATGAAAACAATGAATTTAAAAATGTGCAGCTTGGCTTTCATACATGGACTGCATGGCCTAGAGTGGGAACATTTTGAAACAAGTTGTAAAAAAGTAGTGTTCTGTGTCATTACAAGGCCCTTTAATGCATCTTTTTATTGCACAGTAATTCTCCATGTTCATATATTATTGATTTCCAGATCAATTTGAAATATTACAAAACTGTCATGTATTGCATTTTGTATGCACACGCACACACTCAGTCAACATGCATCTCATTTAGTGTCTTAATCCAGTATTTACTATTCATTGTTTAATATCCTCTGTGAATTATTCAGTAACAGCTATGCATTAGTCAGTATCTACTATTATGTATTCAGTATCCACATTGAATGGTTCATTATCTACTGTGAATTACTTTGTCTGCTTTGAATTATATAGTGTACACCATAAATTGTTTTAGTGTCTATTATGATTGATTCAGTATCCACTATGAATTATTCAGCATCTGCTATGACCTGTCCAGTGTCTACTGTAGAATATTCTTTATCTACATCTACATTATCTACTTTCTAGGTTTGATTATATCTTCCATAAAATATTTGAAGTGCATTTGTGAATGAGTCTGGTATTTTGTTTTTGTGTAACAGGAAGAGAAAGAAAGCAGGAGGCCGACGCGTGGTGCTACACGCGGTCGCAGGAAACGGAGAGGTGATGCAGCACTGCTCAAACAGAGTAAGGCACACACACACACACACACACCTACACACAAGCTTATAATACTCTGCAGACAGTTACATTCAGACAAAATAAGTTGTCAGCATGTTCATACTTCATATTTTGTTCACTTAAGTCAATCAGCTTTATCTTTTTCCACACTGCTAATTGCATGCCTGAATCATTACACACTGTCCTCAGAGTATGTGGCAGCAATCTCTAGAATGTGTCTTTAAAAAATGTGATTCGCTGCTATCTATAAACATGAACAGAAGTACAGACAGAATTGAGGCTTTTGTTTTATTTCTGCTCCCCTGCAGATTATTGTTTGCATTTTGTGTGGAATATAAAAACAATCAGATATGTTTCTGAATTTTTCTTCTTGCACAGCAGTTCCATGTGGTGGGAAGAAAAGGTTGTGGTGCTGGGCTTCATTTCTGGAGCAGGAGCGATCCATTGCTGCCCCCAATAAACTGTTTAAAGAGGTGAGAGATTATAGTAATAAAGTGGCCAGTCATTGGAAGTACAAGGTAGGTGTTTCTAATAAATTGGCCAGGTAGTTGGAACAGTGTGCATTGCAAATATATTTATGATTAAAAAAAACAGCTTTAATAGCTCTTAGTATCAGTATTACTAGAGAAAATGTTGTATTTATTGTTTCATGTATTGATTCATTTGTGATTTAGTTATAAAGATTAGATTAGATAGATACTTTATTGATCCCTTACAATCCCAAAGGAAAGGGAAATTCATTGAGAAAAACAAAAGCAGTATACATGAGGTAAGGAAGGAAGAAAAAAAAAACACACCAGACTATGTTTCAAGAGGAACATGATTTAGGTAGATAAAAAACATCCAAGCACTTATCTAGCGCACATTTGCAGTCCTTACTCATCCAGGCAGGGAAGAAGAGCTGCGAAAACGTTTTTCCTCCTGCAGATGGCGCCTTGCCCAGAAGCTCAACCTGAAGTCCAGCAGTTGTCATGACAATGTCTCAGTTCTTAGATAACAAAGTTCAACAACTCCCAAAAACAGCCTTGAGTAGCCAGCCAGAGACTGCATACCATCCACAGACTAGCTGTTTGTTTTTAGCATCAGCAGGCCCACCATTTTTTTTCAAAAACAACAATAATTAATGAGGTTAATGAAGTTACTCTTAGAATTAAATCCAAACTATATTAATAGTATATTAAAATATATTTTTTTATTTGAGATTTCAGGTCGATGAATTGTTTGGCCATGTTGAAAATAGTGAAGAAAATAGTTTTCTTCACAGCTTGGTCATTTTGTGCTGCATTGATAGTTTCAGCGTGTCTGAATTCAGGGGGGTTTTACTGGTGGTAAACTCATTTTTATGAATGCAGCATCTGTTTGCATTGTACAACAATTATACTCAGTGCCAACTTCAGTGATGTTTTTTCAGAGTTCTCATTTATTGGCAAGGCTGTTCACTTATCAGCCAGATTTTGCAGTGCTGCCTGACAGTAGCCACCTAGCTGATTGGCCCTTTTTGTAACTTCATTGGTCTTACTGTAAAGATTTGAAGTCAAATTGGGGTCTTTAATAGTGACAAGAAAATAAATAAAACCATCAGGTTAAACATTTTTGACACTACCTTTGCATTTCCTTTGTGCTTTTTCTGTGTTGCTGTGTTGGATTGTTGAAGAATCCAAAATGGCAAGCCACAATGAAACATATTAAATGATCAGTGCACACATCAGTGTTGAGTAACACTATAAAAAATATGGTTAATGTTGTTCATTACACACAGCATGATACAGGAGGTATTTAAAAGCTGAATGTAAGCAGGTTCTATCATTGTAAAACCGTACAGTACAGAATCACCTGTA
Organism: Acestrorhynchus altus; assembly: GCA_034509495.1. NCBI lineage: Eukaryota > Metazoa > Chordata > Actinopteri > Characiformes > Acestrorhynchidae > Acestrorhynchus > Acestrorhynchus altus. The sequence goes on along the minus strand of CM067511.1, from coordinate 16,784,528 downwards.
AGCTTCTTTACATCAGGTACTTTCAGATGTTGGTCATAATGTGATGTAACACATTGGTGAACATGCCCCTGTCCCAACTTTTTAGGAACGTTTTGCAGGCATTAAATCTAAAATGAATGAATATTTGCAAATAACAATAAGGTTTATCCGTTTGAACATTAAATATCTTGTCTTTGTTGTGTATTCAATTGAATACAAGTTGAAAACGATTTGCAAATCATCATATTCTGTTTTCATTTATGTTTTACACCACGTCTCAATTTCATTGGAATTTTGATTGTATTTGGGATTTTATTTTGGAAAGTGTGGAGCAGAAAGGAAAGGAAAAATGCATATTTGTCCCTAACATTATGGAGGACACTGTATAAAGAGTTGCATGCAAAAAAATGCATGTAATACATTTTCAAAATATCTTTTGTAGTGAAAAGCATGCCAGTGTATTTAATATTTTTGAATGTGTGTGTTTGTGTTCCTTCTACAGTATCAGTTGTTTCCTCAAAGTAAGAATTGCTTTAGAGTGGGGATGAGGCTTGAGGGAATCGACCCTGAACACCCCTCCCTCTACTGTGTTCTCTCCATCACTGAGGTAACATCCATGTTTTTGGTATCAGTGCAGCAATGTAATTAGTGAGACGTCAGATTTCCTCTTAGCTGTCTACACTTTTATTTATATATATATATATATATATATATATATATATATATATATATATATATATATATATATATATATATATATATACATAGTTGACCAGCTAAGGCAGAATATGTAGTAATTGCATTAGTTGCAGGTATACCGCTCTGTTATTTATTGCTACTGTACTCTATATTTGCAGGTTTGTGGTCACAGAATTCGTCTGCACTTTGATAAATACTCAGACTGTTACGATTTCTGGGTAAACTGTAACTCTCCAGATATTCACCCTGTGGGCTGGTGTGAGAAAACAGGCCACAAGCTGCAGCCTCCAAAAGGTACTACTGTCCACTGCAGGGCTTTGAGGTGACTGAGTAAAGTTATGTGCGATAACAGCACCTATAGAGGTTTAAATCCCACATTTGGTTTTTATTACCATATGTTTTAAGAAGTATGAACAACAATGTTTGTTATGAGGCTGTATGATTTGTAATTTATTAATTATATCATTGCAATTTTAGTCAAAGAAGCCATGCTGTTTTTACTCAGTGCTGTGACCATCCTGACCAATCACAGCTCTACATTGGCGTTGAAGTAATATTGAATCAGTCAAATAATACAGTATAGACTGTTACAATATAGATTCACAACTGCGCTTTAATGTGTTAAAAAGTGTGTAAAAGTTATTTATTTCTTTTTATATTTTTTTAAATGGATATATTCTTGCAATTCAGATTTTTTTCTTTTGGTTTTGATGCCAACAATGCAAAAATATTTTTTCTGTAAAAGAAGCTGCAAGTAGAATACATCTCATCTAAGTCAGAGGATAAAATGTCTCCTTGTTTTTCATGTTAAAGTTACATGTTAAAGTTGGATGGATTGAAACAATGTGTACTTTTACACAGTTGTTGTTAAATCAAACTACTAGTCATTAATAAACTATGATATCAGGAGTCTGATATGATTATCTGTAGGGATGTGATGAAGTTTGAATTCGAATTTGATGACATTCGATCTTCGAAGATGTTTAACAAATTCAAATTCGACAGATTTTTTAGGGCCATTTTTTACCGAATGCGGATTTGAAAACGCCGCTGGTATATAAAACAGAACTGTTCATACAGTCAGGAACGCACAGAGCTACTCAGATGCAGATATAAATACAGAACTTTAATGGGGATAAATGTGAAAAACAGAGTCAAACAGTCCAGGTCAACGAGAGACAATACCAGACTGGATAAACCAGAGACGAAGTCGAAAAACAGGCGAAGATCAATAACCGGTAGTAATGGTGAATTTTGTTTACTTTATTCTTCTGCTTTACATAAACATATAAATTATTAAAATGGCCAAACGTAGGAAGAAAACAAGTGTAAAACACAAAACAGTAGTGAACACGAACAGTTCTACATTACTGGTTGAAATGTGTCTTCTTTGTATAAGAATACCCAATTAGTTAATTACATGATAATAAAAGATTGATAATTTTATGATTCCGTGTCATTTAAATAGCATGATGAATTGTTTACAGTACACCGTGAGTCCGTGACTACCTGTGGCTGATGGCCTGTTTAATTAAAAATACATGCACAAATGGGCTTATCAGGGTTTATTGGATGTTCTTGACCCCATGTTTACCAAAACCGTATTCGCATTCGAATTCGAAGTCAACATTTGTAGCTAAAAAATTAGAATCCTCCGTCACATCCCTAATTATGTGTGATTTGATTGTGTGTGTGTGTGTGTGTATGTATATATACATTGATTATAACGTTGGGTGTGCAGACAACTTTGACTGCCATTTACATTTTCTTGCAACAAACATACAGTAACTTAAATGTCTTAGTTTTTGTACTTGTTACTGTAACCCATAAAGTACACAACAAAAGGCCGCATAGACATTTGTAAAGCTGGTGTTTTGAATACAGGGTTATCAGGCCGCATAGACATTTGTAAAGCTGGTGTTTTGAATACAGGGTTATCAGTAATATAAGGATAATCAGTAGCAAAATGAGCTTTTTCTTTTTTTTTTTCTTTTCAAAATGAGAAATTTTTTCTTTTGACATATGTAAGTGAAAAAACTTGCCTCAAACAACATAGAATTGTACTGAATTATTAGTGTTTGTATGGATTTCCTAGAAAATTTACTGTTTAACTATTACAGCTCAACCCTTAGTCTGGTAAAGATCAATCATATCAAATGAACCTCAGATGTGCTGCTTTTGTTTGAATTGTTTGTAAAAATTCTTTGAGCTGAAAGTTTTAAAGATTTCATCTAAAAAGATCATGTGAGGTTGCACTGCTGTTGCTCTACTAAGCAGTACATGTGTACTGTTTACTACCATCTGCTGTGTTTATCTCTCTCCAGGAATGAAAAGTGAAGCGTTCAGCTGGTGCTCGTATCTGAAGATCAATAAAGTTCAAGCAGCCCCCAAAGCTCTGTTTGACAACCAGAACACTGTATGTTCCTCCTGTTTTATATGTTATGTCTTGTGTATATTACATCTTGTTGTCCTGCTCAGTTTAGTGTCATATGTATTTATAGTTCTATGGGTTTATTATCTTGGGTGTCTAGGCTGTTTTTTTTCATGTCTCCACTGTGTAGACCTGTGTGTGTGTTGCACTGTGGAGCTAAAAGAACAACATTTCATTCCAGCATATAGAAGTTATTTTGATAAATTACAATAAAATCACATGACCACTACAGATATGGCTAATGTTTAGAAAAACCTCACAAAAACACTGAATGTATTAGCATTTTGCACTATTGGATCTTAAGAAGGTTCTAAGTAGAGCTTAGGTGCTAAAAGACAGTGGGATCAAAAGACAAAAGATTTTGAGCAGGCAGTTTATTGAAAACAGCAATTTAACTGACATAGGCTGTTCATCAGCTCATCAAAAGTAGCACATTTAAAGACCACAGCCTTTAAAAGCCACAATCTACACAAAATTATGTGTTCCATGTCATTGGATTCACACTTTCAAGACCCCCAGAAGGCAAAAGCAAAAAAGCTCACTGACTTTTTTAGTTGGCCTTGCTTCTGCAGCTCAACACTCCTCTCAAAACATGACATTGCTGAGGTTGGATGCAGCAAGACAGTTCCTCAACCCAAATTAAGGCCATTACTGGTGCTGACATCATGATTTGGGTTGCAACAGCTGCTGGCTATGTGGAGATGTTGCAGTGGGCATTCCTCATGACTCAGGGCCCTCAGCTGTGTGTTAATGACTGGGTTTTTCAACAGGACATTGCTGCAGTTCACAATGCCTGTCTAACATCTTAACATCACTCTTTTGGACCATCCTGCCTGTTCCCCTCATCTTAATCCCAATTGAAAACATTTGGGGATGGATGGCAAGGGAAGTTTATGAAAATGGACATCAGGTCCAGTTAGTGGAGGCCCTTCATGAAGCCATCTTCAATACTTGGAGCAACGTTCTCACTAGCCTCCTGGAAACACTTCATGATATACTCCTGATCAAAATCTTGTGTTCATGCAAAGTGAAACAAAATCATATTTTATTTTCATTACACATAAAACTAAATAATTTTGATCTGATCAAAATATTTCAGAAATCCAATTTCCTAAATTTCTTAAATAATATTAATGGCATGAAAATGGCCATTTCAGACTCTTTTAAAAAAAAATGTATAATACATTAATTTTTCTTTTCAGATGGTCACACCTTTAGGCTTCAGAATTGGAATGAAGCTTGAAGCAGTCGATAAGAAGAATCCTTCTTTCATCTGTGTTGCCACGGTTACCGACTTGGTGGACAGCCGCTTCCTGGTGCACTTTGATAACTGGGATGAGAGCTACGACTACTGGTACTGATAGACTTTTGCTTTTTATGGTTAAAGAAAGTGGCGAGGCATTTGGCTTTTTCAAGTTCAATAAGCTGAAAAATCTGTATTTGGCATAGTTGCCTTTTTAGAACATTACAGTGACCCTAGTACCCTACTGGCAGTGTTGCATGGCCCGGGCGAGTCAGCTTTTCTTATTTTGTCATTTTAGCAATGTCTTTCTTACTGCAGCTTTACCTGTCAAACCTATTGCTCTAAGTCTTCTCTTCACAGCTGTGCTACAAGATGTTGTCATGGGAGCTGGCTTTTATACAATCTGATGACTCTCAGAAACCTGTGTTCTGATACTTACTAGACCATACTATCTTCAGGTTTCTCCAGTTTCCAAGAGGTTTTTGATTGAGTAGGAAAGTGTACTCACTACAATCTGGCTTTATTTGTAATGTTTTTTTAAAGGAAAGCTCTGCTCTGTCTCTTTTCAATTGGTCATTTCTCCTTATGAGAACAGTCTGAATGTAGTGTTATCTAAATACTATGGTACAGAGGGCAGTAACACATTATGTTATGAAACTGGTTTTGTACAGATAGTTTAATAAAACATTAAATTGTAAACTGTTTGCACATTATTTGCATTATTATTAAAGTTTTCAAATCTACTTTGTGTACCAGACATGCTGTTAGTTGTTAACCATTGACCTATCCCAAAAATGGCCCTTTTTATTATTTAGTTTTTTTAAATTAATTTCCCTCAATAGCCTGGGCACTGTACAGAAAACTGTGGTGTGTTGTGAAAATGTGTTGGGTATTGTCATTACTGTCAGAACAAAATCTCAGATTGCCACTGTTGTAATTTAATATTGTAAATTAATGTTAATATAATTTAAAAAAGATGGTCTCCCTTTGCATTGTACACAGATTTAATGATGCAAGAAGCAAAAGAAATTAAAGTTAGTGTTTTGGAGATACAGAGTTTTCTTTAGACAGTGATTGTATGTAATGACGAGAGAAAGATGTATTTTATACCAGTTCTTTGGACAGTGTCTCAGATTTAGATTTGAGCAGGCGTATTACACACTAGTTGTCACAAGGGGGCACTGAAGGGCAGACTGTGTACACAACACAGAGAAACTTCTGTACAGAGACCAGTACACTCAAACGACTTGCGTGAAACAAATGAAATGTGATGTAGTATGTGAAGCGTGTGTGTGTGTGTGTGTGTGTGTGTGTGTGTGTGTGTGTGTGTGTGTGTGTGTGTGTGTGTGTGTGTGTGACCTTTCAGTTGAGTGCTCTTGATGTGTTATTCAATTATAAATGCTTCTCAATAATTCATAGACCACCTCCCTTTTTCTCAACTCTGATCATGTGACCAGACTTCTGCATTTATATCACACATCATATACAGTGGCATGGAAAAATTTAGGTACCCCAGTCAAAATCTGTAACTAAAAACTATACTTATATTTAACTTATATACTTATATTTTGAGTAAGATATCATCTTCAACTTTTTACAGACAGTGTGGCGTTTGCTTCCAGAATGTGTTGATATTTGGATCCATTCGTCCAACAAAAATGCCCTAGGCATTATCCATCCAAATTTTGCACCTGTTTTATTCCTAACATATGTATTAAGCAAATAACATAATTTTTGTTGAGGATGCATGAAAAAATATCTGGCAGAACGGCTTGTAGGATTATTAGAAATATGCTAGAAAAGACCTTAAAGAAGATTCAGGCTGGTGCACCTTTCTCCACAACGCCTGAACAAAAAAACACAAACAAACAAAAAAACCTTTCCTGCATCCTCACCACAAAATTTAATGTCAAGTCTTTTTAAAGAACATCTAGACAAGCCTGATACTTTTGTAAGTTCTGTAGATTGACAAATATAACTTTAATACTAAGTAGTGCCTGTGCAGGGTCAACTATCCAAACTCTGAAGGAAAATTTTATTGAAGAAATGTTTCAGCAATAAAATCAAATGAACATTATTTATCACTGATTCCAGGTACAGTCAATCAGCCAAGAAATAACATTCACTTCTCTTGTTTACAAGGGAAAATACTATGCTAACACTGCTGTCAAATACAAGCAAAATATCCTCAAGCTGTCTTTCTAGTTTGGAACAGATAAATTGATGTAAGTGATGTAAAACCTGGTATGACTTATAAAGGACTAAAAATATTAAGAGTTTTTACCCTAAAATCATGCTTGTTTTATACATTTTGATGTGGCCTTTTTCTACACTTTTGAAAAAAATAAATAGAGATTTGGGCTTGTTTTAACAGACGTTAGTTTGCTAGCAGTATAGTTACTGTATAGTTAGTATAGTATAGTTGCGGTGTTTTTATCAACATAAGTTAGATATGAGACATATATTGGTTGATTGACTTCAATCTCGTTCATAACATTCACTAAACTATTGCTTTAAATTGAGGGTTGCTTGGATGAGATGGGAAAATTATTCTTTAGTTTTTAAATGAACTCATGTATAATAATCATATTTTGATTTAGTCATGTTTTAAAAGACCAGTACTGTGATTAATTTGAGTTTGCTTAAGTAAAATATGTTTTTCTTTTTGTTTGTTTGTTTGTAGGTGTGATGCTACAAGTCCATACATCCATCCAGTTGGTTGGTGTCAAGAAAATGGCAAGACTCTCACCACACCCCCAGGTGATTTGTCATAAATTATTTAATAATATTGTGTTCCAAAGTTGTTATTATTATTATTATTATTATTATGGCCATGCCTGATCCTGATATAAATTTTCATCTTCATAACACTCTTTCTATGAATGTGTAAGAATATCAAATATATACCAATTCTGATAGCTTACTGTTCTAACAGTCTTATATTGCTTAATTAATGGTGTGTGTGTGTGTGTGTGTGTGTGTGTGTGTGTGTGTGTGTGTGTGTGTGTGTGTGTGTGTGTGCTCTGCAGGCTTTCCAGACAACACCAGCTTCTCCTGGGAAAAATATCTGGAGCAGAGTGGCTCATTACCTGCTCCAGCAAGAGCCTTCAAAGCTGTAAGCTTGTGTGAATATGTGTGTTTCTAGAAACTTCTTCTCTCTGATGTCTTCATACACACACACACACACACACACACACATACACACATCATGCTGGTCTAATCTCTCCATCTGTCACTCTTTGTCCCTCTCTATCCATTTCTCAATCTTTGTCTCTCTATTTTTCATCCCTGCAGAAACTTCCTCACAGTTTCCAGATGAGTATGAAGTTGGAAGCAGTGGATAAGAGGAACCCCATGCTGGTCAGAGTGGCTTCAGTTCTGGATATAGATGACCATAGGATAAAGGTTTGTTTTTTTAGATGAGCAGCATATAAAGTTGTGTATGAAAACATTATACAATATTTATAGTGCATAAGTTCTATATTGGCTTGTACATTCACACTGCATCACACTGTATTTGAACTGAAATAACATTTCACAAAGCATTTATTCTGGATAATTTTATATATTATTAAATTGCATTAGTATTTCATTCAAAGTACAGTAACATTATATAACAAATTATATAACAAAATATTAATACACTGGTCGTAGGACCTGAACAGAGCATAAAACAGAGCATTTCCATAATAGATTTATTTTTAACCATGCGTAATTCAAGAATAAAGACAAAATAGATATAATGGAGCAGTGGTGGATTTTAAATAATCTTTTTTTTTCTGACATATTAACTAACAAATGCTTTTAAATGTTGTTCTGGGTGTGATTTGTTGTTGTTGCATTCACATTTGTCTGAACTTCCTTTTTCACCTACAATGAGGCAGCAGTTGTTGAAATGTACACTGTGTAACTGTTGCACAATTTAAGGTGGAATGTAGAGGTAGAGTTTGATGCTAACTTCATCCTTGCTTTTGCTGCTAACTGGCAACTGCTAGCCAGTATTATAAAACATCAACCCTAGGTCTTAATAAAAATAGACTTTTTCATACAGCAGCTTTGCAAAGAAAGCGCAAGACTGATTCAACAATGAATGAGATGGCTAACACTATTGCAGTTGTGGTGTGAGAAGGAAATGTACCACCTACCTAAACATCAGGAAACAAGTAATACAAACCAACCTGATGCTAATCTGAGAGCTTGGCAGAGATGACAATTAAGAGTGGACAAAGAGATAGCGAGTCTGAATTTGGGCTGTTTTTAAATATGAAGGCTCTTCATCAGCCAAATCAGCTAAGTCTGGACAGGACATGCTGTCTCACTGGGTTTGTGGCCATGGTAATAACGTATGATGGCGTGTGTGTGTGTTTGTGTCTGTCTGTGTATGTCTGTGTGTGTGTGTTTCAGTCAGTTGTGCCTTTTGATCCAAAACATGTTTACCCTTTGAAATGAAGCCACAGTGTGTTAAGTGATGCACATTCTGATGAATTCTGATATTCCAATATCTGCAAGAAGCAGTTGAGACAAGTCTGTAAATGTATATTTTTTATATATATATATATTTTTTATTTAAATTTTAAATGTGTTTAAATTGTAATTACTTTAAATTAAACTGTCAGTAAACACATTTTAAAACAACAAATTTGAACTAGAGAGATATTTTTACTAGAATCAATATAGTTTAAATTGGAAAGGTATCGTTTTTGCATTGTCTGTTGCTTGAGCACTATTTGAAGAGATACTAATGAAAAAAATTCGAGGTTAAACTTGGGGTTAAAGTAGAGTTAATGGAGTGTGACTATGAAGACACATTTATGCTTTCAAAAGACTAAGAGATGCAGGTATCCAAACTATTTATATCATTTACAGATCTGTGCTCAGTGAAGCTTTAAGAACAGAGATATTAAAGAAAACATAAAATCATCATTAATGTAGCACTATTAAAGTGTTGACATAGTATGAATACATGTAGATTTAAACATCAAGTCATGTGGCTGAATACATTGTTAAAGCAGTATCTACATGCACTTTGGACAAATCATGCTCATTATATAAACATGGGAGACACTTGCTCATTCATTGTTTCTTCCAAATTTAAGGGTATTAAAATGAGTTTATCTTACTTTCTACTAAATTGTGGAGCATTGATGTAAAGATTTGATTGCATTCGGCATCAGGATGTTGGATAGTGACCCACCTCATCGCTAACTCCCCAGATCAAAGGGCTTTATACCACCTTTAACCCATGCCAGGACTACATAAGATGTGTGTGCATTTGCACATCTGTGTCAGCAATGGGTACAACTTAAAGTAGCAGAATACATTCATTAGAAGGGGTGTCCACAAACCTTTGTATATATAGTGTTATAATGTGTTAATGTGTGTTTGCAGTTTAAATGGTCTGTCAGTGTAGTTTGAAGAAAAAAGACTGCAGCATTAATAATGTACTATGAGTATTAATGTAGTGTTAATATATTTTACAGATTTAACACATCATATAATGTGGTTATATAGCATCTCTTTAGACCAACCCTCTGTGTTTTTTATATTATTATTGTAACTGTCATATAGGAATAGATTAATTTTGCTGTATTTGCACATGTCAACCTCAGAGGGGCAACATCATCAATAGTTTTACATATCTTCCAGTCTAGGGTTACTATTCTCTCTTTTTGCACTTACTCTATTTTTCTTTCTATCTCAGCTTTTTTCCTTGCCTCTCTTTTCTTTCTCTCTCTGGCCCACTGTCACTCTTTTTCTTTTTTCTTTCTTTCATTTATATAATTTCATTCTTTTATTTATATGATTTCTTTCTTTCTCTTTGTACTTGTTCTCTGACTCCTCATTCTTTCCCTCTCATATCTTTTCTCTGCTCTCTCTCTCTCTCTCTCTCTCTCTCTCTCTCTCTCTCTCTCTCTCTCTCTCTCTCATATACACAACCGTAATTTGTTACTACACTTACACTACACTTTGTTTAATCAGCTCCTCCATACATTGTTAAAGTCCTTTCACCCTGATCCTTTCACCCTAGTCAGGACCCCGTAGGGTAGCTACAGAGCTGGTATCATGTGGGTGGTAGGTGTGTTTGTCAGTGGTGTGAGTTAAGGGAAGTTGAATGACTTATTGTCATTCAGACTATATACAACAAGGAGTGCACAACTAAATGAGATTGCGTTTCTCATAACTCCTATGAGCAAGTGACATATACACATAAGAATAATATGCACATAAGAATACTAGACAATATAGACAAGACATAAATTGAGAGATATCGCATGATATATATTATGCGAATTTAAGTTTTGTCTATGTTTTGTATTGCTATTCCTGCGGCGGTCGGACATGGTAGGTGAACCCACTGCTGTGCAGGCCTCTGGGTCATGCCTGGTGTAGAATCCCCAGCATGCGGAGTGTTTTGGCTTTAAGTCATTAAAGTAATAAGTAGCTGAAAGTGTTGGAGCAAAGTCAGAGTAAAGTACTATGAAAACAGACAAAACGCACATTTGACTGTGTCAGGTTATTATATTTAACATAAAGTGCACTTTGTTAATGGGAACAAGAGTAGCCGCTGCCATACTGGGCACCACCATCTTGATCTTGAGTGGATCAGACACAGTAGTGCTGCTGGAGTGTTAAAACCCCTGAGCGTAACTGCTGGGCTGAGAATAGTTCTGTGTGCAGTGTTCTGTGACCACTGATTAAGGATTAGAAGATTACCAAAACAAACTGTGCAGAAATGGAGTCTGTCCCTGACTTTACATCTCTTTTGTCTTCTTTCTCTCTTCTACATCTCTTTGTTCTCTTTCTCTGCCTTGTATATTATTTCCTTTGTCATTCTTGGTACACTTAAAGTTGTAAGTAGAGAGAGAGTAAGGAAATGTGTTGAGTGATAGAGAAAATAGAATAACAGGATAATACAAAGAATAGGTCTGAAGGCAAAGAGAGAGTGAAAAGGAGAGAAAGAATGGGAGGGAGAGAGATCTGTAGAATAATGATAGCAGTGAGACACCTGGGAGATAATCATTAAACATGTTATACACACACACACACACACACACACACACACACACACACACACACACACACACTGATGGTGGTCAGATGTGGACACTGGGCACAAAAGGCGTCAGTGAGGGGACAGGTGTTCAGTGAGAGCTGGACAATGGTTTTTGTTTCTCTCTGCTGTTCCTGTCATCCAGTTGTCAGCATCTCTGACCTTGACTGCAGGAGATCTGCAGCAGTACATTTTTAGCACACATGTATATTGATTATTAATGTCATTTTCAAAGACATTTTACATTTTTAATTGTAATTGTATGTGATCACTACTAGTTTATTAAATTGCTACATTGTAACGTTTATACAGTGAAGGAAATAATTATTTGATCTATTGCTGATTTTTAAGTTTGCCCACTGACAAAACATGAACAGTCTATAATTTTAAGGGTAGGTTCATTTTAATAGTGAAAGATAGAATGTCAAAAATACAATCCCATTGTATAAATTATATAAATTCATTTGTATTTTGCAGAGATATAAGTATTTGATCCCTCTGGCAAACAAGACTTAATACTTAGTGGCAAAACCCTTTTTGGCAAGCACAGCAGCTAGAGATTTTTTGTGGTTGATGATGAGGTTTTTGCATACATATCAGGAGGAATTTTGGTCCACTCCTCTTTGCAGGTCATCTCTAAATCATTAAGAATTTGAGGCTGTCAGATGGCAATTTGGAGCTTCAGCTCCCTCCATAGGTTTTCTATGGGATTAAGGTCTGGAGACTGGCTAGGCCACTGCATGACTTTAATGTGCTTCTTTTTGAGCCACTCCTTTGTTGCCTTGGCTGTATGTTTTGGGTCATCGTTACAGCCACAACCCATTTTTAATGTCCTGGTGGAGGGAAGGAGGTTGTCACATAGGATTTTATGGTACATGGTTCCATTCATTCTCCCATTAATGCAGTTAAGTAGTCTTATGACCTACAAGTACAAGTCAGCATTCCTCTTCCTCCAAACATGGCGAATTAATGCCAAAGAGCTCAATTTTTGTGTCATCTGACCACAGTATTTTCTCCCAATCACTCTCAGAATCATCCAAGTGTTCATTGGCTTCAACTCGGATGGGCCTGCACATGTGCCTTCTTGAGCAGGGGGACCTTGCAGGCACTGCAGGATTTGAATCCATTATGGTGTAATGTGTTACCAATGGTTTTCTTGGTGACTGTGGTCCCAGCTGCCTTGAGATCATTAATAAGTTCCCCCATTTAAGTTTTAGGCTGATCTCTCACCTTCCTCATGATCAAGGATACTCCACAAGGTGAGATTTTGCATGGAGACCCAGATGTCGATTGACAGCCATTTTGTATTCTTCCATTTTCTTAATATTGCACCAACAGTTGTCTCCTTCTCACCCAGCATCTTGGTTTTGTAGCCCATTCCAGCCTTGTGCAGGTCTATGATCATGTCCCTGACATCCTTAGAAAGCTCTTTGCTTGCACATGTTGTAGACTGATTGACTGATTAATTGAGTCTGTGGAAAGGAGTCTTTTATAGAGGTGACAGTTTAAGACAGCTGTCTTTAATGCAGATAACGAGTTGATTAGGAGCATCTAACTGGTCTGTAGGAGCCAGAACTCCTTAATGGTTGGTAGGGGATCAAATACTTATTTCTGTCTGCAAAATGCAAATGAATTCATATAATTTATACAATGGGATTTTATTTTTGATATTCTATCTTTCAGTGTTAAAATGAACCTACCCTTAAAATTATAGACTGTTCATGTCTATAATAAACTTACAAAATCACTGTATTGATTTTCATTCTGAATGGATAGGTTCTGATTGTTAGTCTAAATTAGCAGATACATGTGAATCATGTTCATGACATCACACAGACTGTGAGTTACAGTGGTACTTATTAATACCAGTATCTCCAACCACTTATTTATGTTCATGAAAATTGCCTCAATAAACGCATCCAATATCAAATCTGCAATGTGTGCTTTTTGCAAAATATGAGCCCTTTAATTAAACAATTTAAACGTTAACAGTATTATTTAATAATTATTTTTATATAATTAAGTATTATTTTAATAATGTTTAATATTATTTTTTTAAATAGAAGTTGGCCTACTTTACTTGCACATTTATATTGCAGTCAGTCACTGTCAAATCAGATGTAGCCCAGAAAACTAGTTATAAGAACCTAAACTACACACAATAGTTTATTGTATACTGCGACTGGTTTGTGTTTTTCAGATCCATTTTGATGGCTGGACAGATGAGTATGACTACTGGGTGGATGCAGACAGCCCAGATATCCATCCTGCTGGGTGGTGTGCTAAAACAGGACACCCTTTACAACCACCAATCAGTGAGTCAGCCCAGATTTTGTACATTACAGCTTATTCCACTGTATATTATGCAACTTAATACACTGTATAGCATATAATTCAGTTTGCAACATTACAGTGTACATCTTATTACAATATATTACATGATACACCTTATTAAGTTCCTATTAAGTCCTCTTATTAGGGATGTCACAATACCAGAAATTTAGTAGTCGATACTAATACCACTAATTATTTGATTCTCAATACAATTTTTGATACCACAACACATAAAAAACACTAAGGGTGGGACGGATAACAAATTTCATGGATCAGATCATTTTGCAGTTTTTAACTCATGGATCAGATAGTTTTTTGGATGGGTATAAAAAACAGGTAAATTAACTTTTTATTTATCAATACTAGGTCTGTACCAGATCTGACATTTCAAAATCTGTCTGGAGCCGGCTGGATTTGTCATCAAATCTGGCTGGATCCGGAGCTGGGGTCGGATTTGTGATTTGTTCATGAACTTATTAATGAATTGGATGGATATTTAAAAGAGTTTATCATGGAATTTACACTTTTCTGAAACAGTACTTAAATACTGACAACAGACACAAAAATATTGGAAAATGGTAAAGTTATTTGGCAATAATTTTGGACGTATTTCAATAGATGTCTTAGTAAATGGGTCAGCAAGGATGAAGTAGAAAACGTTTTAGTCTGATTCGCTTTACCACACGATATGATACTGTCGCAAAGAACACAAAGACACTTTGTCCACCATAGTCTGTCAGCTACATTTTGGCCAGAGCTGGATTTGAGTTGGATTTGGGCAGTAGTTGCAAAATTGGCTGGTTTTCAGCTAAGCCAAAATCCAATACAACCCTAATCAATACTTTGAGAAAACAATATGTATGAAACTTTTTTAACATGGTCTTAAATTATATATTTTGTGATTTCCACACTGCAAATTTGAGCAGTGTAGTGAGCAGTAACAGTTAATTTGCTGTTGCTCTGGGGTACATCTGTGTGTAGTTAGCAGAACAGAATATATATTTAATAAAATATACTTAAGTTCTATGCTGTATGAAGAGCTGACCATCAGCACTAGTCCGTCAGCTCTGACAGAGGCTGTATGTAGAGCAGAGAGTCGGTGTTGGTCAGTCTGTGTTATTATATTGTAGCTCTGAAAGGCTGTATGTAGAGCTGAAAGTCCATGTTAGCCAGTGTTATTATATTACATCATTGACGGAGGCTGAGGGTCAGAGTTGGTCCGTCTGTGTTATTATATTACACCTCTGACAGAGGCTGTATGTAGAGCTGAGACTCAGTATTAGTCAGTTTTATTATATTACTCCTTTGAGAGAGGCTGTATGTAGAGCTGAGGGTCAGGGTTAGTCAGTCAGTGCTATTATGTTACAGCTCTGACAAGCTGTAAGTAGAGCAAGTCAGTGTTAGTGTTCCAGTTGACTTTTATCAGTCAGAGAAAGTATTCACAGCACTTCAAAATGGATTAAATAAATTTTCCTCTCAACATTCTACACAATACCCCACAATGACAGTGTGAGAAAGGTTTGTTTGACATCTTTGCAAATGTATTAAAAATAAACATACAAAAATGTACATAAGGCTTTGCTAGGACACTTCAAAATGAGGTCAGGTGCATTTTGTTTCCACTTATCATTGGTTGTTCATGGCGCTGTGCAAGACGGCTGCCTTTCTGGTCGCTCTGTAGCTTAGCTCTTTTTAACCCTCCTTTCACACTTTCCACACACTTTGCTCCTCTGACGAGGACAGAGTGTGTTCTTCTTCTTTGAAAATGCAACCAGGAGCCAGTTTTCTCTTGTACTCGAGAGAGGAGCTGCTGGCCCTGAAGTTTGCTGATGATACAGCCATAGTTGGGTGTATCAGGGATGATAGTGAGGAGGAGTATCAGAGCTTGGTGAGGGACTTTGCTGCCTGGTGCCACAGAAATCATCTGCAGCTCAACACCTCAAAGACCAAGGAGCTGGTTATTTACTTTGGGAGGTCCAGACCAAAGTCACAACCAGTTCTGATTGAGGGAGATGAGGTGGAGGCTGTGGACTCCTACAAATACTTCAGGCTGTGGCTGGACAGCAAGTTGGAGTGGTCATGAAACATCGACCACCTGTACAGAAAGGGACAGAGCAGGATGTTCTTTCTGTGGAGACTATGGTCCTTCAACATCTGCAGGAAACTCCTGTGGATGTTTTATCAGTCCGTGGTTGCCAGTGTCCTGTGGTGTGCTGGGGGGGCAGCATATCCAAGAAGGACACACACAGGCTGGACAAAATGATCAGGTGGGCAGGCTTTGTGGTTGGCACAAAGCTGGACTCTCTGGTGTCAGTGGCAGAGAAGAGGACTCTGGACATTATGGACAATGCCAGTCATCCTCTGCACACTGTCATCAGCCACCAGAGGAGCCTGTTCGGTGAGAGACTGCTCCTTCCCAAGTGCAGGATCAACAGACTTGCACGACTTAAAAACTTGCACGCCATCAGACTGTACAACTCCTCTCTGGGGGAAGGAGTGCTAACAGGAGGATGGAGAATGGGAATGGGTAGGAACCAACCAGTAACTCACAACCGCAACACAACTGGACTTGGTTCAATACGCAGTTTCAAGTGCAATAATAATAATAATAATGTGCAATACCCCATCCTACTGGACTCTTTTTCTCATGTACTATTTATATATATTGTATATTGTAATATAGTATTATATATTCTTTATATTTTATTTATATAAGAAGAATGGGAGAAACTTGCCAAGCTTGTAGCATTGTACTCAAAAAGACTTGAACTGTAAATGCTGCCAAAGGTGCTGCAACAAAGTATTGAGCAATGGCTGTGAATACTTATGTATGTTATATTTTTGTGTTTTATTTTATACATTTGCAAAGATTTCAAACAAACTTCTTTCACTGTGTCATTGCAGGGAATTGCATTTAGAATTTTTAGTGAAAATTCTCGTTCTTGGAATTCTATCAATGAGCCACATCTGGGAACTCCTTCAATACTGTTGTAAAACCTTTTCAGGTGACTACCTCTTGAAGCTCACTGAGAGAATTCCAAGAGTGTGCAAAGCAGTAATCAGAGCACAGGGTGGCTATTTTGAAGAAACTAGAATATAAAACATGTTTTCAGTTATTTCACCTTTTTTTGTTAAGTACAAAACTCCACGTGTTCATTCATAGTTTTGATGCCTTCAGTGAGAATCTACAATGTAAATAGTCATGAAAATACAGAAAACGCATTGAATGAGAAGGTGTGTCCAAACTTTTGGCCTGTACTGTATATACCGTATGTATATACCATATGTATTTTCCGGACTATAAGCCGCTACTTTTTTTCCACGCTTTAAACCAATGCGGCTTATAATGAGGTGCAGCTTTTTCTTCACCCACCAGGGGGTGCTTTAGCAGAAAGTGATAAAGGTGGGAAGTCAAAGTTGGAAATGACAGAAGAAGACGTTTATTTTCAGTTAGCACATGCAAGCAGCCACCACCACAGAGAATTTACCGGTGAATCTACCATCACCAATGGGTTCCCAAAGGCTGGACTGCTGTGTGAAGAGGGCACCACAGCTTCAGAGCCAGTTTCACCCCGGGATGACAGCGACACGGAGAGCAACACTGACATCGACCCAGAGAAAGTACCGGTATGTGACGAAGCTCTTCTAAGGCTGTTCAACTCCGACACTGAAGATGATGACTTCAGTGGTTTCAGTGCACAGCAGGACGATGAATAAAGCAATCAATAACTTTTCTGTTTTGTTTGATCAGCACTTTTACTTTTATGCTACAGGCATCGTTCAGAAACTAATCCGTTCATTTATGTTCAGTTATGTTATGTTTAACTACAGTTCAGTAAATGTCAGTGGCTTTCAGTGGATGTCAGTGGCTTTTAGCCCAGTGCGGCTTATATATGGTATTTTCCAGGTTTTTTAAAAAACTTTGTGGGTGAAGCTTATATTCAGGTGCGCTCTATAGTCCGGAAAATACAGTGTGTGTGTGTTTGTGTATATAACCAGTAAAGGTGCTACAAAGGATTCTTTGAACGATTCAATAGAAGAATAATTTTTAGTTTTATTAAGAACTGTTTTTGTGATGGTGTTGGGTGAAGCACCTTTAAATGGATAGAGACTTGACATTGACTGTAAAGGTTCTTCACACACTCTTTAAGAAAAAAAGGAAACAGAAGTGGAATCACTCATCTTCAGAGTGTATAAGACATGAAATTTGTTTCTTGGTGATTTGACATTGGTGTAGAAACACTGGTCTAAATCAGAAAATGCCTCTAAAAAGACAAATATTAAAAGTAACTACTACAACTACTACTACTACTAATAATAATAATAATAATAATAATAATAATCAGGTTGTTACTTTAAAATAGTAACGCTTTAAAAAATGATGAAATTACATTTTTAACAGGTGATCAATAATCTGTAACATTTAACCCTCCTAACATTTATTACACTCTGCACCTTATCACACTGCAGATTATTACACTCTGCACCTTATCACACTGCAGATTATTACACTCTGCACCTTATCACACTGCAGCTTATAACACTCTGCACCTTATCACACTGCAGCTTATTACACTCTGCACCTTATCACACTGCAGCTTATTACACTAATCAAATCAAAAGAAAAAGAAATATGGAGACCAAGAACAATGAAAGAAGTTAAAAGGAGAAATGAAGAGGCATGTGTGTGAATGTTTGGGTTTGTGGTGTGTGTAACTGAACAGTGAACTTTCTCATAGGCTCTCATCCTGCTCATTTTTGTCCCTCTGCTCCCTCCTCTTCCGTTTCTATGGTAACGCGGAGCAGCAAAGAGCAAAGAGTGAAGCATCTTGTGAGGGTTTTTTTTTTTTTTGGGCGGGGGGGGTTCAAGACATAGATGGACGGAAAGATACAACAAAAAAGGCAGAGGAAAAGTGCTCTAGTTTTCATTGCACTGCTGTGACATGTGACTTTCACTCTGGGATTAATAGTTATCTATCTGACTAACAGAAAGAAAACCAGGAAGATGAAATGGAGGAAAGAGTGGAAGAAGCAAGAAATTATGTTTACAAAGCTTGTATGTTTTGCGAAATGAGCTGAAAAATCTTGTCAAATTATTTTAGACTATACACATTATTAACTCATTGTTAAAAGTTACATTTATTAATTAATTAACATTAATAACAATAAGTATTAATTATTGAATATTAAACAACTATGACATTAAGACATAAAACATGTTTGAGGTTTTGACACAAGCATTCCCAATTTTTATTAGAAATGTTTACCTTGTGTTTCCACTCGCTGGCCAGTTAAAAACACTAACTGTAACAGTTTAAAGTTACTCACATTGCTCTCTGATGCCCTTATAGGTCCCCAAGATATGTTTGATTCATCAGACGGGGGCTGTCCTACACTGGGCTGCAAAGGAGTTGGACACATCAAAGGAGCTCGCTACTCTGGACATCACAGGTATGTGTACGTTGTCCTGGCTTGCTATTAAAGGCAGAGGGGAAAATGGACTTTGTAAAGTGCTTTTTAAAAACTGATAGATCAAAAATTTTGAATAAAGGTGTTTCTGTAACTATTAAAATGGCAAGACTATAAGACAACAACCAATTCATCACTAATTCAACATAGTATTTACTCTGAATACATTTACTTTTGACAGTCTGAGATCAGAAGTTGATGATGAAGAGTGAACAATTTATTCATTTATTAATCCCAAAGGGAAAGTCACATATCACAGCAGCACAATGAATAACAAGAACAAAAAGATCACAGTACTTAAGCATTATTAAGAAACATAATAAGAGATATATTAAAATACAATAAACTAAATCCTTAAATTAAAGGTTCAACCTTTAACTACTGAACTACAGAACAGAAAGGTGCCATTATCAGTATTATGTAATATATAAACGCATAAACATTATGCAGATAACAATCGTGATGATACAGTACACCTGAACGCTCAGTAATCCTGTCTGTTGTGTACATGTAGGTAAAGTGTCTATGCAAAGATATGAAATAAAGATCTGAATATTGACTGTGCAGAGAGATATGAATAGAAGTGTAGTGATGTTCAGCCATTCAGTGAGTCTGTCAGTTATGTACATGTGCAGATAAAGTCTCAGTGCAGTGATCGGATAGAAGAAATAGAAATACTGAAATAGCAGGTCTTCTGAGATGGTTGGGGGGGTGCAACTTAATTCCATTGAACAGTATTGTTACCATCACAAAAGGGAGGGCAAAACAGGAGTAGAGGAACATTTTCCCAAAGAAAGTTATGAAACATTCATTTTATCAGTTGGTTGTTTATATCTTGCTTGTTTTGGTAATTGTTGGAAAACAGGCAGAAAAGGGCCAGAAGAGCAGTTTTGAATCTGTCAAAACTGAGTATAAATCAAAAATAAATGTAATTAAATTATGCAAAAGCTGCTTCAAATTAAACTTAGAATTGAGTGAAAGATACAGGTGGACAGACAGACAGACAGAGAGAGAGAGAAAGAGAGAGAGAGACAGAAACAGACATGGAGAGTGAGAAAGCTAGAGTGAATGTTAAAGACAGAGAGAAGTAGAGAGTGAGCATGAGAGAGAGAGAGTCTGAGGTAGTTTATGATAATGCTGCACCTAAATGTTTCTACATGCAACTTTTTATTTTTCTAATTTCTTTTATTGCACAGATTGGTTTGGCTCAGATAAACATATGTTGAAATCATTATGCCCTTACATTTCTGTAAATCATGTAGTGTTTTTGTTTTGAATTAAATAACCTTTCAATAACAATAATACAATTATTGTTTAATAGTACAGGTAGTTTTTCTATAATGTTGATTTACTGTATTTATAACATAGAGCTAAACATTCAGATATGAAAATGTGTGCGGTCTGGCCGTGATTATAGGTTTAGTGTAATCAAATAAATTCGTGGAGCATAAAAATGAAAATGTGTGTAACCATTTAGCTCCCTCTAGATGTAGCATACTTGTGGCAATAACTGCAGTGTAACCTTGGAAATGGGTGGTGCTAAAGGAAAATAACTACAGTTCCCTTCATAAGATCTTCATTCTTTTAAAAGTCAAATAATCAGATATGATGAAAGTACACATTCCAGATTTCAATTTAAGTGTGTTTGCATACAATTTAGTTTCACTATGTTGAAATTTTTTACACAGTCTCGCTTATTTCAGGGCACCACAATGTTTGGAATTCACATGTGTTTCATTTCTCAGGTGTGTTCCATTGCCTCACCAGTGCAGGCGTAAGATACAGAGACTACTAAGCTTTAAAACACCTTTGAAGTCTATAGTTGCCATTGTTCAAGAGGATGAGATGTGCCAGTCAAGGGCAACAAAGTTGTTATGAAGGTGGAAAACAAAGCTAAATCCAATTGACATCATTTAAAACTTTGGGATTAGCTAAATCAACTGTATGGAATAATATTAAGAAGAGAGAATGAGCAGAGCTCATTAATCACAAAGGGACAGGTCAGCCAATGAAGACCTTTCCTGCTGATGGCAGAAGAATCTTTAATAATCTTCAGAAAATTCTTCAATTGTCTGTCCAACACATCAGAAACAGAGTTGGGTGTGTATTTATCACAATCTGTTCTCCCCAAAAGACTTAATGAAATGAAATACAGAGGCCACCTCATCTGTGTAACTAGGTGGTGTGTCATGGCTTTGGAAATTATTGCTGCCACAGGTACTGGCCCTTCATGATGATATAACTGTTGAAGGCAGCGGCATAGTGAATTCTGATGTGTATAGGAACATATATTTTCAAGTTCCAGAAAATGTCTTTAAACTGGACAGTGTTTAAACTAAGATAATGATCCCAAACATACTGCTGAGGTAACACATTTGTTTTTCAAAGTAAAGAAAGGTTCTTGATGGTCACCCAATTTAAACCCAATTAAGTATGAATTCCATATGCTGAAAAGAAAACGTGAGGGAACAATATACCAAGTAAGTAAAAGCTGAAAATCGTTGAAATAGCGGTCTAGTAAAGCATCAGATGAGAAGACACTCAGCAACAAGTGTTGTCTATGAATTGTAGACTTCAGGCAGGCAATGCATGCAACAAATAACATGACTGCTTTAATGTACCTGTCAGTGTCTGTATATAATGTCCCAAATATTATTGAGCCATGAAACTTCCCCATGCTTACGAAGGTTTTGGTATTGCTTTTTGCCTTGTGTTCTTCATGCTCTTTCAGCTGCGTCATCATATGTTCTTTTTCATTAGGCTTACAGTCATGATAGACAGTGGGAAGGGTACTGCCCATAGCACATCCTGTTGTGCATTACAGTTACAAATTATGTATCATCACTGAAATTCTCAGTTGACAGATTTTTTATAATTGAAATAATTGATTATGTCACACATGGAACCATGAAAGTGGATGTAGCTTAACTATAAAAATGGGTGTAAGATCAGAGGTAGTGTTACCATGGAAATGGGTGATTTATAACAATGTCTACACAATACTAGAACATCTCCAAAAAATAGAATGCCTTAAAAAAGTTAGTAATGTTAAACTTCATTTAAAACTATAATTTCTAAAAATGTATATTTTATAAACTGTCATATTTTATGTTCATTATATGTAAAGGGGAATAATTTGTTTAACTATGGTAGGGCTTAAAACTAATGAAAATCTAGAATCTCAAATTATTAGAATAGAATAGAATGTTTAATTTAGGTTTTAATCAATTTCTACTCAACAGTATCAACATTAAAACAGAAAATATGTCACTTAAAATGTAATGAATATGAAATTTCATTTTGAGTGAAGGATAAACTCTTTTCAAAACCCTTGATTTCAGAAGAAACAATGAATAAGTAGGACTTCCAATTCTGTAAAGTAATTGATAAGTATATGTAAAATACCATATATAGAGATTATAAAATGTAATACATATAGATAGAAGCATCACTCACTCAGGAAGAGCAAGGAAGTAACAAATGGAATACAGTGCCTTGCAAAAGTATTCAGCCTTTTCAACCTTTTGCCACATTTCAGGCTTCAAACATAAAGATATAAAATCTAAATTTTTTTGTGAAGAAACAACAACAAGTCGACTCAATCGTGAAGTGGAATGAAATTTATTGGATATGTTTTTAACACTTTTTTAACAAATAAAAAACTGAAAAGTGGGGCGTGCAATATTATACGGCCCCTATACTTTCAATGCAGCAAACTCACTCCAGAAGTTCAGTGAGGATCTCTGAATGATCCAATGTTGTCCCAAATGACTGATGATGATACATAGAATCCACATGTGTGTAATCAAGTCTCCATATAAATGCACCTGCTCTGTGATAGTCTCAGGGTTCTGTTCAAAGCGCAGAGAGCATCATGAAGACCAAGGAACACACCAGGTAGGTTCGAGATACTGTTGTGGAGAAGTTTAAATCCGGATATGGATACAAAAAGATTTCCTGAGCTTTAAACATCCCAAGGAGCACTGTGCAAGCAATCATATTTGAAATGGAAGGAGTATCAGACCACTGCAAATCTACCAAGACCCGGCCATCCCTCTAAACTTTCATCTCGAACCAGTAGAAGACTGATCAGAGATGCAACCAAGAGGCCCATGATTACTCTGGATGAACTGCAGAGATCTACAGCTGAGGTGGGAGAGTCTGTCCATAGGACAAACAATCAGTCGTACACTGCAAAAATCTGGCCTTTATGGAAGAGTGGCAAGAAGAAAGCCATTTCTCAAAGATATCCATAAAAAGTCTTGTTTAAAGTTTGCCACAAGCCACCTGGGAGACACACCAAACATGTGGAAGAAGGTGCTCTGGTCAGATGAAACCAAAATTGAACTGTTTGGCCACAATGTAATATATGTTTGGCGTAAAAGCAATACAGCTCATCACCCAGAACACAGCATCCCCACTGTCAAACATGGTGGTGGCATCATCATGGTTTGGGCCTGCTTTTTGTCAGCAGGGACAGGGAAGATGGTCAAAATTGATGGGAAGATGGATGGGGCCAAATACAGGACCATTCTGGAAGAAAACCCTTTGGAGTCTGCAAGAGACCTGAGACTGGGATGGAGATTTATCTTCCAACAAGACAATGATCCAAAACATAAAGCCAAATCTACAATGGAATGGTTCACAAAAAAATGTATCCAGGTGTTTGAATGGCCAAGTCAAAGTCCAGACCTGAACCCAATCGAGAATCTGTGGAAAGAGCTGAAGACTGCTGTTCACAAACTCTCTATCCAACCTCACTGAGCTCGAGCTGTTTTGCAAGGAAGAATGGGCAAGAATTTCAGTCCCTTAATGTGCAAAACTGATAGAGACATACCCCAAGGGACTTGCAGCTGTAATTGCAGCAAAAGGTGGCGCTACAAAGTATTAACGCAAGGGGGCCGAATAATATTGCACGCCCCACTTTTCAGTTTTTTATTTGTTAAAAAAGTTTGACACATCCAATAAATTTCATTCCACTTCATGATTGTCTCACTTGTTGTTGATTGTTCACAAAAAAATTAAAATTTTATATCTTTATGTTTGAAGCCTGAAATGTGGCAAAAGTTTGAAAAGTTCAATACTTTCGCAAGGCACTGTATATAGGATTTATATAAATTCCATTTTTCATTTCCTTGCACTCCTGCTCTTCCTGAGTGACCATGATGCCTGCTTCTATTTGTATGCTAATATGCATCTATTTGTGGAAGTACCTCTTCCCCATAATCTTCTCTGTCCTGTGTGGGAATAAATAAGAATTTTCACCTCTTTCTTATGTGCTAGTGTCCACCATAACATACACACACATCTCCGGGTATCTGACTGCTGCTGTTGTTTCTCTCTCAGCACTCAAAAGCATTCAATTACAATGAAAGGATTAATGAAGGAGTAGGAATATGTGATGGGTGGAGAAATAAACGGCACGTGGGTGAGAGTTTAACACTGAAAGGAAATTTATATCTATAAGCATTGAGTTAAAGTAAACAAGTTTTTATGCTTCTACGTGTTTTCTTACTTTTAAAGATATATTCACTCATACAACAGTGGATTGTCTGTAATTAAAGAAACTGGCCATTATGATAAAACTATAAAGGTGTTTCTAGTAAAGTGGCCAATTAGTGAGAGCACTAGTTAAATGTTTCTAATTAAGTAGTCAGTCAGTTTAAGGTCTAAAGCTTTGTCACCCTTGTATCTGCTTTTCTAGTTCCCATTTAGTTTGGTCTACTCTGATCATGTATTGTGTTTTAAGGTAGTGTTTGTATTGTGTGTGCTGTGTTGTCAGTGCTGTGGGCTGTCCATACTCTGAAATCAACATGAATAAGGACTCTGTTCTGCCAGACCGTCTAAGTGGAGAGATGCCAGGTTCTGGTGTAGGCAGACCACGCCAGGAACCAAACCCAGACCCACACACACATGCTCAAGAGTGAGTATTCCACTTTAAACACTAAAAGGAGTAGCTAAGTGAATATGCATTAATCAAAACTGTCAATTGATAATCTAATGGACTTGATAATGAGACACTGTTTGACTGTTATCTATTAATATGGACTACAATACAGCACTAAGATGAAAACAGAGGTGTCAAAACAGTATCAGAAACCATTTTAAATGTCTGAGACAGCTAATCAGCTTCACACATTCTGGGGAGTGTATAAATATTAAAATTTACAGTTATAATATAAATTTCCATAACTGAATTGGCATTGTTTCTCCAGTGTAAAACTACTAAGTTAAACTTCAGATGCCAGACCTGCCTTGGCTGATCTATTTTATTTAGATTAGGTGGACAATTATATGTATTTGATTTTTCTCAGATCTATTCCTTTAAATCATTAGCGCTAAATTAAATTTACTGTTGAAGACCCAGATATTATTTGAATGGGGCTTTGTTCAGTATAGCAGTGGCCCTGATATGATTCTACAGTCTCAGAAACTGACTGCTGATGAAGTGTTTCAGGACCACGTACACAAACTCAAAATCAAACTCAAGATGGGCTACACTGTTTATCTGTAAACCACTAAGATAGAGCTACAAGAAAGATGTTTCTAATAAAGTGGCTGGGGAGTATAGGTTGTGTCTGTCTAGAATAGAAGACACTACACGATTATAACAACTGAAAACATTCAGTTCATTGATAGCTGCTCAGTAATTGGTTCAATAGGAGTCTTTGTCCAAAACATCAAGAAGAGACTAATCCATGATTTTCTTTGCTTAGTTAAGAATTTAATTGGCTGTGAAGAGCAAAACTGTACCGACACCCTCACACCCCCAGTTCACAGCCACTTAGAGTGGGCTGCTTTGGAGGCAGTCTTCGTCTGGCTCTGCACTGCGTTCCTAGCAGCTCTACTGGCAATTTTCTCTCAGTCTGATATAATTTTTTCTCAAGTGCAGCCGGAATGTGAGAAATGGTAATGATGTCTTTGATCCAGCCAGTGAGATCCTCCTATTAGCAGCACTAATGGGCAACATTAGCTGTATTGTGTGTTTGTTGTGGTGCTTGTTGTGCTAATGTTTGTGCACTGTTGTGTGCACTCTTTTGTGGGCTATTTCATGCAGCTTCTGACTTTCCATAAATGTAATTTTGAATGTATTTGTTCAGCCACAATGGAGGTGTTTTGTATGAACAGTATCAGTGTTTGTCAGGGCCTCGTGGGATGCACCAATTAGCATGCAAAAGCCAGAACTAACAGGTGCATCTGCCTGATTAGTGGCACAATGTGTAGCGCTTTTTCTGATTTAGCCTTCTGATTTCAGAAGGTTGTCAGCCTGTGTACATTGATATGATATGTGGTCTACATGCTTCTGGTGATGGATGAGCTTGGAGAGCCATTCTTTCATTTATCACTTCTATTTACATTCTCTCATTTTTTTAATTCATTTTTCAGTAAACCTGTCTCCTCCACACCATCTCACCTGGGCAAGCCCAACACAGCAGCCAGCACCATGGAAATGCTACATAAGAAACCTGTTGGGACGGAGACCAGGAGAAGGTAATCTCAAATCAGTACTTTAAATGAAAGAATTGACAAAAGTACATCAGTACTTTTATTGATAAAACATGAGTCAAATTCTACATTGTTCTGCTTTTTTATCTAGTTTGTCATTTATTGTTAAATGATTTAGCCTTTTTCCTTTGACATTGCAGGTCATTTTATAAAATAAAAAATGTGTACAAATTAATCTAATAATATTATGAAAGCAATTTAAAATTAAACTTATTAAACACATATTGGTGAATTCAGATGATTTCCCTTCTAGTGTAGAGGATGGCTCATTAACAGATGGGCTACAGTCAGAAAATGCTGTACTGCTCAATGTCTGCCAGACATCTGTTTATCTGAGAAATAAAATACGAGTAACTCGTAATGCCTGCTGGATTCCCTGTGAATCAGATGTTGGCTTGTTCTAAGTTATAAGTCATAATGCCTGTTGACTTGTGAGGACTCTGTTCTTGCTTTTTGACGTTTCCTCATAATGCTTGCTGACAAACAAAAGCTCTGAATTAAAAATCGACTTGCACTGCCTGATGGCCTGCCAGGATTCTGATCCAGTTTAAGGTCAACTTGCACTGTGTTTTGGCCTGTCAGGATTCTGTCGGATTTTATGGGCTCATAAGGTCTGCTGACCTTTTTGAGCTGAAGACTGTGGAGAAACTTGACCAGCCAGTCTGCCCACTGTTGTGGTTTAAGATCAGTTTATGATTCCTGCTGCCCTCTAGAAACTAGTAGTTTTGAATCATAGACAGGAGGGACTCACGACTTGGCTGAAGATGCCTGCTGATAATCTGTAATATCTCTTGGCTGCCACTGTTGTGTTTGGGAGGATTTGATTTTATAATGGAAGAGGAGGAGAGACCCAGAATGATTTGTGTGTTAAATACACTATAAATATTTTTTCTCCTGCAAACTTGTTCCATCACTGTAAATAATTCACATCAAGAGCAGACAGCTTATTCTCTCACATACGTTTAATGCATAGCCACTGTACTTTATCAATCAGTAAGTCTTGTTTGTAAATGAAGGGTAAAATGTTCCTAAAGATAGCTAGATGAATGTACTATATGGGCAAAGGTTTTGGGACACTGTATTGGGAGTAACTATCTCTACTGTCCAGGGAATGCTTTTTGCTAGATTTTGTAGCATTGCTGTAAAGATTTGAATACATCTAGCTACAAGAGCTGGGGATTTTGGATGATTACTACTTGACCTTATTCCTAACCCCAAACTTAACATCATTTTAAAATGATGCACACATACATTATCTACTCTGAACAAACTGTTAACTTAAAACATAAACTTTTTAAGACACATTGTGATTTAAAATGACTCGTACTACTGCCAGGCATCTTTCTCATATTGGCTGAGAGACCAACAGAAGCATCAGAGTATTCAGATGTGAAAACATGCTCAGCCAGGAGAACAGAGAAGCTTCCATAAGACTGTTTAGCATTAGTCAAAGCTGCAGTAAACAGACGTGCTGACTGTAAAGACGTAGCTGGCATTAATTCTACTGAGAGGCTCCACTATGTGCTGTAATGTGATTCATGTTATAAACCAGTGTGATTTACTATTTCTGTTTAATGTACACAGTAAAATTATCAGTGTTTAAGTAATGCTGGTGTGGTTGCTGTGTGTAAATGGAGTGTGTCATTTGACCAAATAGAAAATGATCTTGGCAAGACTCCTTTCTGCTCCCAGGAAGGAAAAACCTCCACTGCAGAAGCTAATGCTCATTATTCTGAGAAACAAAGTTCATGTATTTTCTTTCTATGAGCCATTCAGAGCAGGATAGTGTCTGCAGTGTCTTTTTGAAAAATAGAGGCAGGTTTCCATTTACAGCTGCAAAAACTGCAAATTACAACAACTTTTTTAGAATCAACAAGGCAGTGCAATGAGCTGCTGTTGTTAAAGTTGGTGAACGGTTAAAGTTGGCCTCATATTCATATATTGAGTCTTTTTGTTTTCAGAGAATGACAACAAAATGCTTTTGTCTGAAATGAATCTTATTCTTCATATAATGTGATGATTTTTATGGACTCTCAACAAATATAACGGCAAGTGGCGGTTAGCTTGCACCAGTGTGGGGCTTTTTGAGACAGTATTTGGCTTTAAGTAGTTATAACAAAAATACACTAATTTGTGTCTTTATTTTTAAAAAACATCTCAGAATAAACTTTGTTTCTGTACTTGTTGCTTTTTTCCATTCTGATTATGTCCTTATGTCGTGTTTCAGGGTTGGTCGACCATGTAAGGTGCGGAAGGTGAAAGTGGAGGAACCACCGCATGAAGAGGAAATGGAGAACGTGGTGTCATCCACTGTAGAATCCAAAGGTACTGTGTGAGCAGTATTGGCTATTGACCACCACTGCTCTCATCATTTTCTTTTATCTGGCTTATCACTAATTATAACACAAAAATCACTGCTGTTTTGTTTGATGCCTTCTTTCACCATCCTTATTTCATAGCTAAGCTTTAATACATCTGAGACTCCACTGACCGCTTCGAATGTTTAACTTGCATTGACTTTCATATTAACACTGAGCTTGATCATGAATTACTTCATATTTAGTTTCTTTGCATTGAACAAAAATATTTTTTTAATGAAACATAAGATTAGTTACCCAATGCCAAGCATGAGTTGGTGTGCAATTCATGCTCACAGCAATGTTCCAGAGTCTAGTTTAAAGCCTTTGCTGTTAGTACCCCAAATGATAATTACATTATCGACTTATACGATAAATGGACATGACCATGATAAATTTGTGTATTGTGTATAAAATTGTGTATAATTACATGTATTTGAACTAGACTATGAGCAAACAGTGACATCTAATGTGTAGGAAATGAGTGCCGTGGGTTTCTCCATAGCAACAGAGCAGAGCATTCATAGCATGTATGTTGTCTACTTTAGAGCAAAAATACATCACAGGAGGGTTCCAAACATGCATGCAGCACCTGATCTCATGAATGGCTGCCTTTCACTGTGCACTCTGATACAAAATATTTTTCAATTCCGTCCAGAACATTTGTAAATGTGAGCCAAAATGCACTTGTTTTAAAGCCAAATTCATTCAATGCATACTATTGTAGCATGTTTCTACAAGGTAGTGTTATGAAACAGGAAAAGGATATAATAATTATCCAAGGAATTGAGAATGTCAATCAGTAGTGTTCATTAGGAAGTGGAAAATGAGATTCTGTTGAAAATAAGCCACTGCCAGGTAAACCAAGTGCAGGAAAACACAATACAACTGAAAACAACTGCCAGGAAAATTGTTCGGGATGCAAAGAAAAACCCACAAATAATCTCAGCTGACCTACAAGATGCACACTTGTAGAAAAATGGGCAAACCTTTTCTATGCCAATATCACAAAGCAATACAATCGAACGCTTACAATCAAACAGCACAGAGACAAGCCACAAGAGAAGGCCAAATTGGCTGAACAACTTTTTGGCCATAACTATAAATGAAAAGTACACTACTACTGTGAAACGTGGAGGAGGATCACAATTGGGGGATTTGGGAGCTACACAGACACAGGGAACCTGTGGAGAAAAATTTGCACTCATCAGCCCAGAAGCTCTGCGTTGTTGGATGTTCCAACATGAAATAATGCAGAACAACAGTTGACCAGAAGGCCAAGTCGACCTGTCATTGACTACATTAGAAAAAGCGAAGGTTCTGGAGTGGTCTGCACAGTATCCTGACTTCAGTATCATTGAGTCACTTTGAGGAGATGTCAAATATACAGTTTATGCAATATAAATCAAGAATTTACAGGAACTGGAGGCATTTTGCCAAGAAGAATAGGTAGCTTTACCATCTGAGAAACTAAAGTATCTCATCGACAACTACCATGACACGACTTCAAGCTGTCATTAATGTGAAAGGGGGCAATACACCACATTAAGAACTAAGCTATGTCAATTTTTGTTCTGGGTAATTTGAGTAGTTTCTGTTGTCGTTAGGATCTAAAAAGGCCAAAAGCAATTTTTTGATAATTAATTGCTTCACCCAACCACTAACCTTGAATAAAAGAAAAGTTGTGGTATTATCATTCTTATTCTCTGCAAAAGTTCTGCCAGGTTACTGCATGAGTAAATGAACACACTCTCCTCAAAGTATAGGGAGTTGTTTATTAACGTCCAAAAGACTTGATTTTCAATCACTGCTATCTATAACATGGACTAAAGTAGAAACTGTACTTACACTTTGTCTGTATTTTAGTCAGTGCTTACACACTTTAAGGAAAATATGTGAGGATGCACGTATGCAGTTAGCACCGTGGTAGTTATTTGTTAGCTATGTAGGCCTTGTAGCTTGGAAGCAAATAAAGAAACAAAACTTCACACATCAAACATGATCATCTGTTTAAATTAGGTTTTCCTAACCTGTAGTAGCATAAAAAGAATCAAGCTTAACCACAGATTTTGTTGAGCAGTTTTTTAGCATGCATGCAGAGATTGCTTGCCAATTTTTAGGTGCTTTTGTCCAGACTGGAAGGTGTTATCAGCTTCCGGTTTTGGTAGCCTCCACGGTTAATAGGATTGATGTGAAACTGGTCTGTTAGCAAGAATGAAACCTTGATGAGTCTTTTCTTTGCTTCAGCCCACCAACTGATGGACATCACAGAGAAATCTCATTTGTTTATTTTGTTTGGAACCTGCAGCTTTCACTCTCATGTGGCACCCCATTCTTTTATCACACATTAGCATAGCCTCAACAGACGGCCCGATTACGTATCATCACAACAGTTTGTGTGATCCCCCCCACCCCCTCTCATATTCTCTGACTCATTTCCTTTTTTCTCTTCTCTCCCTCTCTCTTTTTCTCACTCTGTAATTGATTTGCTTAACCTATCAAACCGCTTCTCTTTGTCCTTTGAGGGTAAGGCTTCATACCCTAATGAGGCTGTAGATGAAATTTCAGCCATGAGGCCACAACTCATTATATTCCATCAACAGAGCTTCACTAAAGCTGCTGTAGGCCAGAAATCGAAAATAATATGTTTCCAAGGCAACCTGGTTTAACCTCTTGGACGGCCAGTTGGAAATAAATGTGCTGGACAGTCTGATGATCTTGATTCCTAGGAAGACATTCAGTCTCCAAGTGTTCTTTTAAGTCACTTGCACTTTGAAGTGTTGCAGTCAGTATACCAGAATTATGAAACAGACCACAGAGTGCCAAGTGTTACAATAGCCATAACTGTTAGTTTTTATGGCCACACCACAACAAACCCTGCTTTACCATTTTTTTCCCTCTGCACCATTTAAAGTGACATCACTGACAACAAAATTCATTATTTCACATGGTGCATTAATACATTATAAAATTTATGTTTATGTATTAAGTATATTAAATTCGAAGTGTCTGACTTGTAACTTGCAAAAAGCATGTGATCACACTATGCATTATGAAGTGGTGTTACCTCCCACACCTGTAGAATTTGTGAATAAGTTTATACACTGGCCAGTGTGCACGTGGCAAGGTGACATAAATTGTCAAGCAGGGCATGATGATGGGCACCAGATGGGATATTACATTGCCAAAGTACTGCAGTAATTTAACATTTCTCGATCCACAGTACTAGGCATACATCATAGAAGGTTTCATTATGGACAGTGGACAGCATAGAGCATGGTGATGATCATGACCAATGACTTAATGCTAGAATTGTCTGTGTAGAACAGACAATGGCTCAGGCAAAATTAATATCCACATTCAATGCAGGAGACCCCACACACATAACCTGCTGGTCAATTCAGGGTTCTCTAGCTTCCATGGGATATGGCAAATGTAATGAGACATGATAACTTTGGTCCTGTCCCGTGAGATTTTGGTTTTATCAACATTTAGCATAGTGAAGAACATAGAGCTATTAGTACTCAAATACCTGTTGGTCCTTTCTTCAAAGATGCTGTGTCTCTGCATTATCACATTCAAAATTATCCATTCAATAATTACCAATTCGGAGAACCAAACCACATCCCTATGCCAAAACAACATCAGAAAATTTAGATATTGTGCTTTTAACAACTGATGTTGTAACAGAGCAGCTTTACAGAAAGGTGAACAACACATGAACAAAGGATAAAGACAAACACCCCCAGTGAGCAAACCAAAGGGTGATAGTGGCAAGGAAAAACTCCCTCAGGGCTAGAGGAACCTTGGTAGGAAGCATGCTCACAAGGGGGGACCCATCCCCCTCTGGTGAACTACTTATACATTGTTCGACACTAGACCACCACATGTCTGCTGTAATACTCAGGTGTAATGAAGTAATGATAGTTTGATGCTGGACAGGATAGTAACAATAGCAGCTAATTAGGGTCTGTGTAAATTTCTACAGAATTGGTTATAGCAGGTGGGAAACTAGTTCAGGTCCAGTAACCAGAAGCTGGTTAGCCAATGTGAAGTGGTGGTCAGGGAGCTCAGCGTCCTTCTCAGATGGAGCAGGGGAGCTCAAATTAAGCATTTCACCAGCTGGGTCATAATTAACTTGGAAAAGGTAGAGAAGTGTAATTATTTTGGTGCTTACATTTAAAGAGAACAGAGAATGTAAACATTGTGCCAGAGTGTAGCGAGTGACTCCAGTAGACTTTAACAGACTATAACAGCCTAACTAAAGAGAGAACCAAACAGTAACATAAACATGGGAGCATCCTGAAACACTGACTGTTCCACCGTCAAAACCTGAGTGATCATGTGAAGGAGTCAGCCACACAGAAGATTGAGACTGTGTCTTAATCCTGAACATTATCTGGAAGGTTATTCCAGAGCTGGGGGGCTTTGTAAGACAAGGCTCTTCCCCCTGCTGAAGCCTTCTGAATTCTGGGGACTTGTTGGAAGCCATCTTATATATTACATAACAAGGCAAGTCTGCAGCGAAGAGTCAAATTGAATTCGGTCTGTTTCAACTGAATCGTGAAGGTCATTGAAGATCTTGATCTTCTTCTAACTAAGAGACCTAACACAATTGAATAACACACTATGAACTGATATAGTGTAAGTGGTCTCTGTTGATAGTCTTAACACGGATTGCTACTATGATAACTCGGATAACCACACTGTACAGTTACCTCTGTGTACAACACATCAAACCCTGAAGGATGGATAGGATTTCAAATTTCGCAAAATAGAAGATTCACTTCTTGAAGTGCTTTTGGAAAGGTGCAAGAATTGCCAAATTGTGAGATGCATTAATGTTAGATATTTTTCAAACATTTTGTGGAATCAATGATCTGTTTTGAGAGCTAAGACAGGCTCTAACCAGAATTAGTGTAATGTTTTTAATAAGGTGCTTGGGGATTGTATTTATTGTTCCACTTCTTAATAACTTCTGGCACAAGCAAATTATCCCTCCATCAGCTTCCTGCTACAGGACATATTCTAATACAGTCACACCTTCAGCTTATCAGAGATTATAAATATGGTAGAGAGAAGCCTGTTTTTGTGCCCATATTATTCTCAGGCTAACTCAATTTCTGAAAAGAGCTTTAGCACATTGTTCTGAACTGAGGCACAGAAACCAGGTTGTAAGGTCTAAATATGCTTTAAAATGACTTTCATTTATCACCATGCTGAAATGGAATATATTTGAATGTCATTTTAAAATTAATCTGAGAACAAGCCATCTGTTCATTCAGACGTGAATGCAGACATTCCCCATAGCCCCATATTTTTCCTTATGGTTCAAACATACAACATTTGTGCACATGCTTATTATTCAGTGTTGAGTTTAGATGTTTTTGATTTTATTGATAGCTCTTTGTCTGAGCATTCTCATTGATCACTCCATGGTGAGTGTAGAGGTCCAAATAGAATAAAGGGCATAAAATGACCAATCCATAGCTCAGACTGGATGTGAAGGACAGGGTTTTTCAGAAAGCCAGTGCAGCAAAGCAAGTTTAAAAGTATTCTTTGACTCCTAACAGTGGAGGAACCATTTAAGGTGCTTAATAGAGCCAGGCACCTTATGGGTCATATGCAGAATCATTGCCTTTACTAAAGAGCCTTTAAAGAAGCCCTTGGTTATATATTGTGATGTATACAGGTTTGGGCAGATCTAGCTTGTAGAAAAAACAGTGGCAAAATCACTAAATAAACATAATAAAAGAAAAAGTAAATAAAACACAACTTTCTACAGTATATACATTTAGGTCTGTAAGTATTTGGGCAATGATAAAGATTGTAAAAGTCAGGATAAAAAGGTTAAGAGTTATGTCTAAAGAGTTTGGATTCCACCAATTCACAGTTAGACACACTGTGTACAAATGGCAGAAATTCAAGGCCACTTTTACCCACCCTAGCAGTGGTTGACCCAAAAAATAAATAAAAAAAATAGTTAATTTCTAAGCAAATAAAGGCCTTTCTCACATTGTCTAATGTTCATTAGACAATATGAAAAACAACTGCGTGCATGACAGGGTTGTGAAAAGGAAGCCACTGCTCTCCCAAAAGAACATTGGACAGTATCATAGTTTGGGCTGGTTCTTCCTACAGTATAGTTATGTATATGTATTATGAAGTGTTATCCAGAAATATTTAGAATTCCACCTTGGTAAATGCCTGTAACCCATCTCTTGATGCAAAGTTTGCAGTTTGTGGTGGCCATTCTTTTTTTTTGCCTCATCAGTGATCAATTTCTTCAGAGTCTGATTATTTACTGGTGGTCTCAGACTATCAGTGACACTGCTGTGTATAAAACCTTACCGACACATTATACATAAAACACTGTACTGGTGCCAAACACACTACTAATTTGTCAATGTCAGTGTTGTGTAATCAGAGTAAACATAATGTAAATTGTTCTCTTTGTCTCGTTCTCAGAGCTGACTCTGCAGCAGGCTCTGCACCAGTCTGTGTTTATGCCATTCACCACCCCATCCCCGAGTATGCCTCAATGCTGGGATCAGCACAGTAAGCTCCTCCCATCAGTGGCTGGAATCACAGCCAGTAAAGTGGCCACCTGGAGCGTGGAGGAGGTATGAGACTTTATTCACACTCTTGCAGTTGATCCACAGTATGTTCATTCAGCTGAGTTCTGAAATTATAAGCATTTTGGGTTAATTTGCAGAAAAATGTTTGAAAATGCCTAGAATAAT
The DNA here is from genome assembly GCA_034509495.1 of Acestrorhynchus altus. Lineage (NCBI taxonomy): Eukaryota > Metazoa > Chordata > Actinopteri > Characiformes > Acestrorhynchidae > Acestrorhynchus > Acestrorhynchus altus. Next base: position 16,748,716 of record CM067511.1, on the reverse strand, counting down.
GGTACCTAATCTAAAAAAATGCAAATGTGCTCAGTGAAGATAAAGACTAGAATTGCTTCTTTGAGCTCATATAAAATAAATGTGCACAGAACAGCTTTGATTCTGTTTATTTTAGAACACAAGAACACATATCAAATCATAAAATCAAAATGTATTTGTATAGTGCTCTTCACAACTGATGTCACAGACACAGCTTTACAGAATCAAATAAAAAGTTTAACAACACAGGAAGAAAGGATATGAAATAGACCCCCTAGTGACAGTGACAGGGCAACAGTGGCAAGGAAACACTCCCTCAGAGCTGGAGGAAGAATCCTTGGTAGGAACAAGGTTCACAAGGGGGGACCTCCTCCTCTGGTCCAACTACTTAAACATAGTTAGTTTTGGGACACTGAACCCCCACATGTCTGTTCTAATACTCTGGTGTACCGGTTCGTAATGTTCGTTTGCTGGTTGACATAGTAACAAGTTGTGAACAGATTCTATATGATTAGCCAATTTAGGCTTTTGTTTCAGTCTCTCAAGTTGTTTTCTGAAGAGTAGTTTGCTAGAAAAAATGGTTCACTTTGTAGGGTCCCTGTAACATTTGCACTTTTATAGGTATAAGATGGGGCAGCTTAAAAGGCAAATTAGACTCACCTTCATGGATGCCCTCTTTGTTGATTTGCAGGTGACTGAGTTCATCCAGGGCCTGCCAGGCTGTAGGGAGCAAGTTCACACTTTCAGGGAAGAGGTAATCAGAACTACTGTGTTGGCTCAAACTGACTGACTTTACTCCAGCAGCACTGAATCACTCACTCACCATTACTGGCAACATTGAAAAGCCAGTATTCCTCAAAAGGAAGTTGGCTAAATAATTATATTGGAATGGTGTTCTCCTGTTTCGTGCATTACTTATTCATATTGACTGATATGGAAACACAGACAGAAACAAACACACACACAAAAAGTCACACTATTATTTTTCATTAGAAACCCCAAATTTCCTGGTGTACAAGGTAGGGGTTAAAGTGTGATAAAGGTGTGATAAAGTGGCCAGTGAGTGGAAGTACATGGCTAGGGGTTTCTAATAAAGTTACCTAGTTTATCTACATTTTTATAGCCCATTTAGTTTGTTATAGTCTGATCTTGTATTTTGTTCATGTAATGTAGTGTGTTTGTTAATTGATATGTTATTTCTTTCTAGCAAATTGATGGCGAAGCATTTCTTCTGCTGACCCAGATTGACCTGGTGAAGATTTTGAATATAAAGCTGGGTCCAGCACTCAAAATCTACAACTCTATTCTGATGTTTAAAATGGCAGAGAACTCCGCATGCAATGAACTTTGACATTGATCTCCATTACCCTTAGACACTGGCTTGGGATGAGGCCCTAGCTTGACCAGAAGGGCTCAATGGGGGAATGACGCATTCACAATGCAAGGGAAAATCTTCTGTACATGCTGCATTAACACTCATAAATGATAATACAACACAGCACAGGTTACAGTCAAGTAGGCTTCAATATTTTAAGCCAATAAGTTTTAACTGATATAAGAAAACCTCAGTAGTTTTTAATTTCAAGAGAAATACACTATACATCAAATTGTTTGTGTACACTCTAATGAATACATTCAGCTGCTTTAAGTTACACCCATTGCTGACACAGATTTATAGATGTACACTGTCTAGTTCCTGTGTATGAGTATTTTATCAATAGAATAGGACACTCTGAAGTAGATAAATATGAACCTGTTGCCACCATGCCTAATTCTAGGTGTAGGCTACAGACAAATAAAGCCCCAACTATTTTTTCTGGAATTAATGTGCTCCATCTTTCTTCTGGTCTGGTGGAGATCACTAAGGCTAGTCACTGAATGCAAACAAATCTTTACACCAATGCTTCTAGTATCTAGTAGAAAGCCTTTTCTGGACAGTAGAACAATTATTCCAATAAAAGCAAGATAAAGATTAAATGAAATGGGCAGGTGTCCCAATACCTTTTGTCCATATGATGTATGTAAATAGCTTAAAATCTGTGAAAATGAACCTTTAAAAACATTCAGTTTCAAGGTATGGAAAATAATAATAACCAAAGTAATAACATTACAAAGTTTTCTTATGATAGCAACTTATAAACAGTTATAGTTACTGCTTATTTTGGTATTACAGATGCATTATTAATGTGTTACAGCAGCTTTATTTCATCACCGAATTTTCTTGATTCAGTTGAATTGAGTAAAATCAGTGAATCTACATTTTCAGTGTCTTCTTCAGCACTATGACGCACATTAAAATTTCTTTCCTGCCGATTGCTGTTACTTAGCGCAAGCCACATGCACTGAAGAATTGCACAGTGTTTTTGTTTTTGTTTTTTTGAGCTTTCACCATGTGTTGAGTTTACTTGATACAAATGTGTAACTCATTTCCACATGAAAATAATTTCCATAAATTGCTCAAGTGAACTAGAAATTTACAAATGTGGGTAGTACCTCACTGTAACTAGAACCCATTCACTTGATCTAAATATTGGATGGATTTGTGCTGTTTCAAAGCTAATTTCTTTCCTACCCCTGAGGATTGTCTTCACATTTCATTCATTAACCTTTAGCTTTTAATTCCTTTTTCTGGATTTAGCTTTATTATTCCATTTGGACTTAACTGATACTGAAGTTAAAGAATGATACTGAACACTTTTTTGTTTGGTTTTATCCCCAAAGTTCCTAAGTCAATTAGAGGACTAGGACACAACATCTGCCAATTTGCCTGGGCTTAGAGATGCTGGATGCTGAAAGAAGCTTCTCTGAATCTTTGAAGTTACTCAGTATTAAGTCTTTGAGTTGATTCTGTTCTTCTGCTCAGGTTGTTTGCTCAGTTGTGTGCTCAGGTTGAATAGACTTCTTAATGCAGAATCAATACCTCTGCTAGAGGATTAAGCTGATCAGTCTCTATTAATGTTTTAATCATGGAAATTGTATACACATTCCAATCAAGTAGATTCAATTGCAAAGATTGCAAATATTTAAATGCAGAATTGGTGTAATAATGTTGTGCTTGTGATTGATATTATGTTCAGGTTTTGATGTTGAGTGAAAGAATGGTGCTCCTGAACCTCTGAATATTAGATATCTGGTTCACCACCAAAAGGTCAGTTTATGTCAGTTAAAGCTCAGTCCAAGAGGAATAGCACTCAATGTCTCAAAGTGCTTCATTAAATTTACTTATCCTGGAGGAGTCTTAAGTCTTTTTTCTCTTCAAATTGAACAGACTGGTTTTTTTTTACTGTGCCTTAAGACTGATACATCAACACAAATATTGCTGATGCATTTATTCTTAAGGAAATGAACACATTTGAATCAAATAAATTCAGATTTATTAAATTTATACTTGTGCACTTTGTACTGGGTGCACACTGCATTATTTGCATGGTTTTTAGAAGTTTAAAAATGACCACAATTTTATTAAGCATTAAATGAATTGTGAAACTTTGATGAAAATCAAATGTACAGTACAGTTTCTACTCCTTCCTCAAATTGTTTATTTGCTAAGATAATCACACATTCTCCCCAAATTGTGAGCTATGAGGCAAATTTAGCTATTTAACAATCTTTAATCCGTGTCTGTATATTAAAGTCATACAATGTCAAAAACCTGCATAAATCTATTAGAGATTACTTTGAGGAGAATGTGTGATGATTTAGGTGTCCTGTTAGCTGCATTAGATAATAGAGCTCCAGTGCAACACTAACATGGCTTGGCATATCAACTGTATTTGGGATAAGTGAAGACAGAACCTGTGTAAACCACAATTATTTCTTTAAATTTAAATCTTCAAAGCAGGAGCAGGTCACTTAGCCATCGCTTGTCTTTGACAGATATGTGTTGCTGACCCAGAAAATGCCTCATTAAATGAAGACCTGTCGGGCAGCAAAGTTTTAATAAATTAGAATTTGTAAGCCTTCTTGAAAGTAACTTTTTTTAGTAAGTAGGTCATAGTTAGCATGGAAGAGTGGTTTTGGGTTTGTTTTTTGTTTTTGTTTTTTGTTTTTTGGGGGGGGGGGGGGGGGCAGTATGCTTCACACTGCTATCAGTAGGCTTTAACTGTATAGGAAAGATAAGACAGAGACTCTGAAAAGAAACTACTTGGACTGTAAAGCTTCGTCTCACTGCTTGAACAAAGAGCAGGTTGCAGATGAGTTTGACATTTAGAGGAATATGTCAACGCTACAGTTTTTCCACCTTATTTCAAATGTACATCAGTGAAGTTATGTTTTGTGTCTGACGTATATTTAGTTTTGTTCTGGAGCTGCACAAAACTGAATATTCTCCACCAGTTAGCATGGCACTAAATCACACATTCTCTTCTAACTGAATAGAATTCTTTTGTAATGTCAAATAGACTTGATTCTGGCACTGTAACATACTGTTTATAACAAATTACTATCTAAATAGCTAACATGCCTAAAATCAGGAGCCTGATTTCTAGTACATTTATACATTGTAATAGTTGGGGTATAAGATCACAGTAGCATCAAGAATAAACCTTCTTTCATTGTAAGAAATGAAAGAAATGTTCATTGTACTTTTGCTTAACTATTGCTTTAATCATCCTAAAATACTTTTATACATGCTAATTATGTGTGAATGTGTTTAAAGTGAACTTCTGCTTGGATTAAAAATCTTGTATTAAGTAAAGTTTGTATCTCCCCAGTGAACATTGTGTAATCTGTATGAAAAATCACAATCCTAGAGATTACTGAACAATTCCACCTGGTTTTAGGTTAAATTTCTGAGGTTTAGGTGTGCAGTTAGTGGCATGCTAACAGGTAGACTACAAGATTACATTAATTGTTAGATTATATTACTTGTTAACAACTACATTTGGAGTAAAGGTGGGTCAGTGGGTAAATCTGATTTTGTATCTATTGTTCTTTTTTAGGATGTCCACTAGCACTCTGTAATGTTGGCCCCTGTATTTGAACCAATAAGGCCCTTTTTTGTTTTACCATATTTAAACGCTTGTTCCTTTTAAATAATGCATATGTAGAAGGACTGGACTGTGTTTGAGGTGAACTGATGGAACAAAGGTATTTTCACCAAACATATTTGGTTTTTCAACTGAAATTGATGCTTGATTCTCTGTGGCCGTCTCTCTGCTGCCACCGGAAATTAAGATATGAGGCTTCTTGTATTCTTTCTCCTTTTCATGAATGTGCTCTTTTTAAATTCCTAGATTTAGCCTGAAATGAAGCAGATAACCATTTTATTAAGTTATGTTCTGTATGGTCATATTTTATTTATTTGACAATTATGATGTTTTCCCCTCTGCAGATTGTGTTTGTTGTACATATGCTATGTGGTGTCTGGTGTGGATTAATCACAAATGAGCTATTATTTTTTATTGAATTTGACTGAATGTAGTTTTTCATACAAAGAAATGCATTCAGAACACTGCATGTTCTATTCCAAATCAAAATATGAATTAAAATGTATCAATTGTGTTATTATTTTACAGAAATGAAGAAACAGGAATTTTAGGCTGCAAAAAATAGCAGTCTCCATTTTTGTTTACAAAAAAATTACTGTATAAACTCAAAATTGCTTGAATATATAGTTTTCCTATATACAAAACTAATATTTAGTTGGATAACCACTGTTTCTGAGAACTGCTTCACATCTGTGTTGCACGATGATTGGACTGCCACCAAGCTTCACTGTCTTCACAGCTTACTGTAGCTTGAATTCAGTGTTTCAGGGTCATCTGACAAACTGTCTGCAGCCCCTCAACCCAAATAGAACAATCTTGTTTTTTTATCAGTCCACAAAAAGTTGTGCCATTTCTCTTTAGACCTTTTAGACCTATGCTTTTTAGCAAATTGTAACCTCAACAGCACATTTTGTTTTTGTAATGATGGGACCTTGTGTAGGCATCTTCTGATTTTTGCTGTACTCATGGGCAACATTTGATCTTTGATGTCCCACTGATAATTGGCTTTGCCATTTTGGCTATTCTTCGATCCATTGAATGGCCATTTTAAAGCATTTGAGATCATTTTAGCCTCTCATTTTTTGCCCTTATGCATATGTTTTCCCACTGTAATCAACAAATTATGCTGTTTTTCAGAATTGAATGAACACACTTTTTTGTTAATTGTTCAATTACACAGAATCAGAAGCATGCATTTCATGACTGTTTGGTCTGTTGATTTGTTATGAATCTACTACACCAACTGGTAAAATTGTTGCCATTTAGAAATATAACTGGCCAGTTCAGAGTTACGACACTCATCTCTGTAAAATTACAACAACTTCATCCTGAAATCTGAACTTCTGCCAATTTTTTTGTAAAGACCAGAAGACGTGAATATTATTTTCTTCTCCATAACATTTGACTGTTGGGTTAAATTAGGTCTGTGTTTAGACATGTGCAGTGTTATGGCTCTCCAGGGCATAAGTCTGAGGGCATGGTTTGAAAATATGAAGGGTGGTAAAGATAAGTGGTGCTGACGCTACCATTGGACTTAATTTACAAATTAATAAATGTGGCATGCAAAAGGGCAATGACAACACACATGCGATTCGTTCAGCCTTTTGCTGATTCTTGAAGTGTCATTTTTGTCACAAATATTGTAGTTGCTTTTGGGGAGTGTTTACACAAAAATAACTAAAATGATCTCATGTTAACTTATCTTAATGAATGTTAATAGGATGTAGCCTGGAAAATAAAATGCATACATGTAAATAATATTTTAATATTAGTATTCATTTATAGCTGTCCAAATATATATTTTGTCATCATTGAGGAGAGATTGAGATTCGTAAGGTCTTCCCAAAATTATTACAACATTATTTTAAATGTATTACATAACAAAACTTAAATTCAATAGAACTAATATTTTTTATTAGTTGTCATCGTGTGTTTAGATCTATGACTGCAGAAAAAAGTTCTAAAGATTTTCTGATTTCTGTAAATTAGTTCAAATGTAGTAAAATAAAATAGCTCAGTGAGTGAATGACGGAATAAATGAATTCAGCTAGAATGAGTCACACTAAATATCTAATTTTGAGAAAAATGACTAAGAAATAACTTTTTATAGCTCTTTATAATTTAAAAGTTAAATATAAAAAACCAACATCTCTAACAGTCAATAAATATTTGTAGAATTTAGCTGTAATTTGTTTTTTGTTTTTTTGTTTTTTTACCTATAGTTTTCTCAGCAGGTGTTGATTTGGGACAGTAAAGATGCAAAACTACACCACTGCATCAACAAAATGTGCCCGGCTTTAAAAGTAAATAGATAATCAAGACAGCATCCAAAAATGGGGCCATTGGTGCAGCACAATTACATATAAACGAATGAGCATTTTAGGTGCTGTTTTCTGCCCGATCGAATTGAGTGACTGTGATTAGGGACTTTTTTTTTTATCTTGACTGACCTTTTTTTTCCTGCCCTAGTGTTTCACATTTCCTTTTCAAATGGGAAACAGCTAAAATGAAACAAAAACAGTAATGTTCTTCAATATATAGCATAGCTCAGTGATTTTCAACCCTTGTCTTGGAGGACCTCCTGCTGTGCACATTTTAATGGTTTCAGGCGTCCTATCTTGAGCTTTAGAAGGGTTGCTTTTGTGACATCACAAAGATGCATTTAAAATGAGCTTCCTTGCAGCTACATGAGGAGTAAAAAAAGAAATTCCACTTTCTGGAAGTGATAGCATTGTACCAGGTATCGTTTGTACATACAGAAACATCAAGGTTTAGTTTTAGTTTTTATTTGATTTCATGTCATATTTTGATCATACAGAATATATCTCAAGTCTAATTATAATAGTAATTCAAGTGTAATTAATTATGCAACCGTGTAAGTAAATGTAAATAGCACTAATAAGGATAATAGTGCAGTTGTCCTGTCATGCATGACTACACTTCAAATCAATCATGCTTTAACCCTTTGAAGTTGTCTGCTCTACAATTTCTTTTCATGTTCCTTAAAAGACTTAACATATCTCTTCTAATGAGCCGAGATCTTGACTGATTCACCTCCTTTTAAACTGCTGTGTTGTTCTCTGCCAGACTCTTTATTTTTTCAACATGACTCATAGCTGGCCTGAGGGAAGGCATGCATGCTGAGAAAGCCCTGTATTTTCTAAGAGACCTTTTTAGTACTTTGATGAACAGGTGTTCTATAAGCTGTTTTCACTGGCATCACTCTTGTTCTGTCTTTTAATGAGGGATTTCTTTAAAGAACATTTGTCTAAAGAGGTTCATACATTATGTCACGTTAGTGCTGCAGTGGGTCTGGAACCATTATGCACAAGGGGGACACTTAAGTGTGTACACTGAATGTGTTTTTAAGAAGTGGGAATAAACCAGCATACCCAGAGGAAACCTGTGCAGATATGGTGAGAACATACCAAACAGGAAGAAATTGGAGCAAAGATTAAAACCCACAAATTCAGTCCCCTGGAGCTGTGCTGTATATCCTACAGTATGTAAAATAGGTGGTGTAGAAGGTCAATCACAGTTCCTGTTTTACTTGTGAGTTAACACTTTAGCCTTTTTTTCAGTTGTTTTTGGAAACATTTAAGTTCTAAAATCTGAACTGAACACATACATGTAATCTAGGCTGGGAAAAAATATTGGTTTGACTCCCAAAGAGTTGATTCTTTGAGTCCAGTCTTGGCCAATAGATGTGTTTTTAAGTTTGCAATCATTACAGGATGTGCGTGCAGCCAGGGTGCAAAAGTTCTATGGCAACATAGGAGGTCACAAGATTAATGCTGATTACTACTGTAAACACTCTGATTGTAAATTCCTGTTGACTCAGTAATAAAATACAATTTCAGAACTCAATCTGTTTTTGTATTTCATTGCATATTAATATAACATTATATAAAATAGCTAACAGTAGTTGACTACAGTATCAAATCATCAGGTTTCTTATAAACACCTCACTAGGTTTACTATTTATTTTTTTATTTACAGAAAGCAAAAATGTCTCTTTGCATTATTGAACTGTTCTCTATAATGGAAACACTGTGTGGATATTTGAAGAAACTTTTAAAAATGGTTCTATATAGCACCAAAAGGGGGTTCTTTTTCAACATTTTGAAGTTATTAAATCTGAATCTGAAAATTGAACTGTGAAATGTTTGGTGGATTTTACCTAAGTAACACCAAACATTGTGGAAATACATGTCCTTGTCTTGTTTTTTTGTGTTCAGTACTGACAAGAAAATAGAATATCATGAAAAAGTTTATTTCATGCCATTCAAAAAGTGAAACTTGTATATTATATTCATTCATTACACACAGACTGGTATATTTCAAATGTTTATTTCTTTTCATTTTGATCATTATAAATGATAACTAATGAAAATCCCAAATTCAGAAAATTAGAATATTGCAAAAAGGTTCAATATTGAAGACACCTGGTGCCACACTCTAATCAGCTAATTAACTCAAAACACCTGCAAAGGCCTGTAAATGGTCTCTCAGTATAGTTCTGAAGGCTACACAATCATGGGGAAGACTGCTGAATTGATAGTTGTCCAAAAGACAACTATTGACACCTTACACAAGGAGGGCAAGACACAGAAGGTCATTGCTAAAGAGGCTGGCTGTTCACAGAGCTGTGTCCAAGCACATTAATTGAGAGGTCAAGGGAAGAAAAAGATGTGGTAGAAAAAAGTGTACAAGCAATAGGGATAACTGCACCCTGGAGAGGACTGTGAAACAAAACCCATTCAAAAATGTGGGGGAGATTTACACAGAGTGTACTGGAGTCAGTGCTTCAAGAACAACCACACACAGATGTATGCAAGACATGGGTTTCAGGTGTCACATTCCTTGTGTCAAGCCACTCTTGAACAAGAGGCAGCATCAGAAGCATCTTGCCTGAGGTCCAAGGTCAACCCAGTCATCTACCAGGAAGTTTTAGAGCACTTTATGCTTCCTGCTGCTGACCAACTTTATGGAGATACAGATTTCATTTTTCAACAGGATTGGCACCTGCACACCGTGCCAAAGCTACCAGTATCTGATTTAAGGACCATGTTATCCCTGTTCTTATTTGGCCAGCAAACTCACCTTACCATAACCCCATAGAAAATCTCCGGGGGGCCCCGAGTGGCATAGCAGCTTGCTCTCCCTCAGGGGGTGGGTAGATGGCACTCTTCCCACATCTCACAAGTGTGCTGCTGGTCGACACAGGCGTCTGCCGTCCATTGCATCAGATCCGGGGATCTGGCATTCTCCTCCAAGCATGATGCCTGCCTGGCAACAATGCAAATATTACTTAAGACCAGTTAGAAAAGAGCCAGTGGGCTATCGTCACGTGACTCGGAGGAAACGAGATGATCTCTCCCCCCTAGCATTAAGAGCAGGGCATGTAATGTGGGAGGCTACTTTGGGGGATGGGTAATTGGCACGTCTCAATTAGTAGGGGTGAAAAATTGGAAAATGGTAAAAAAATAAAAAAAAAATAAATAAATAAAATCTACAGGAAAACGTGAAGAGGAAGATGCGATACGTCAGACCCAACAATTCGGAAGAGCTGAAGGCCACTATCAGAGCAACCTGGGCTCTGGTAACACCTGACCAGTCCCACAGACCGTTTGACTCCATGCCACGCAGCATTGCTACAGTAATGCAGGACAAAGGTGCCTGTACACGCTCATACTTTTCATATTCATACTTTTCAGTTGGCCAACATTTCTAAAAATCATTTTTTTTGTATTGGTTTTAAGTAATATTTACATTTTTTGGGATACTGAATTTTGGGTTTTCATTAGTTGTCAGTGACAATCATCACAATTAAAAAAAAACATTTGAAATATATTAGTCTGTGTGTAATGAATGAATATAATATACAAGTTTAACTTTTTGAATGGAATTACTGAAATAAAAAATTTTTTTCATGATATTCTAATTTTCTGACCAGCACCTGTATAATGGGAACACTCCAGAAGACCTGCTGTTTTAAAGATGCTCTGACCCAGTTCCAGACCAGACCAGATTCTGACACTTGATCACCTGCATCCAACTCTCATCTTTACCATCTGACTGTCTACTTGTTGACATATAGAGATTTCATGTAGATCCTTAAAAGAGGCCTTTGAACCAGATCATAAATAGAGTCACCTGATCTCAGGTCAGTGGTTTTAATGTTATGACTGGTGTAAAATCATATTGACTTAATTGTGTGAATTTATTTCAATTAATTTTCAATTTAAAAACAAATGGTGGGAGCCATAAATCATAGGACAAGAAACCTGGAAAGGTAGATGGCAGGGCTTTGCTTGAAATCCATCTATTCAACTTCTCTCCGCTTTTTTGAGTCATGTGTCATGCTGCATCTGGACAGCAATGGCAGACAGACAGTGGAAGAAATATTCAGATGTTGATCCGTTTCCATAAATAACCCAGCTGGAACACAAACTTCCACAGAGAGTCTCTGCAGGAGAACAGAAGCTGATGGAAATGACACACCAGTGATATGAATCGCCTTCATTCTTCTGCCATCCAGTTTGTTCTAGGCTGTCTTACTCTGAAACCCTTTTCACAACCTATAACTGTTTTTGGTTTTGCCCTTAAATTTGTTTTTTAATCATTGTTTAATGAATATGGATTATTTTTTATTGTTATAATGATTGTTATTTATTTATTTATTATTATAGTTTCATACTTAATTTATGATAGCTCCTTGTGTGTTAACAGTAATTAAGCTTTTGTTTTGTCCTTGTGGGTAAATAACCTTTTCAGGCATGTGATGCTCATTTAAACTCACCTGTGGCAAGTAACAGGTGTAGGCAATATAAAAATCACACCTGAAATCAGATACAAAGGAGAGAAGTTCACTCTTTGCATTGTGTCTGTGTGTGCCACACTAAGCATGGAGAACAGAAGGAGGAGAAGGGAACTGTCTGAGGACTTATATCAACAATCTCAAGGTTATAAGTTGATCTCCAGAGATCTTTTTTGTCCATGGTGCACAACATAATCAAGAAGTGTATAACCCATGGCACTGTAGCTAATCGGCCTGAATGTGGACAGAAGAGAAAAACTGATGAAAGGTTGCATTGCAGGATAATTCAGATGGTGGAAAAGCAGCCCCATTCAAGTTCCAAATAAACTCAAGCTGTCTTGCAGGCTCAGGGTGCATCAGTGTCAACACAAACTATCCATCAACATTTAAATGAAATGAAATGCTATGGCAAGAGACCACAGAGGACATCACTGCTAAGACAGACAAAAAAAAGCTTGTCTGCAGTTTGTAAAAATGTACATGAGTGAGCCAGAATCCTTTTGGGAAATGTGGACAGATGATACCAAGAAAGAACTTTGGTAAAGCACATTGTTCTACTGTTTACTGAAAATGGAATGAGGCCTACAAAGAAAAGAACGCAGTACCTACAGTCAAATATGCTGGAGGTTCAAAACTGTTTTGGGTTGTTATGCTGCCTCTGGCACTGGGTGTCTTGACTGTGTGCAAGGCATCATGAAATCTGAAGATTTGTCTGAAGTCAAATGTCACAATGTAGGGCCCAGTGTCAGAAAGCTGGGTTTGCATCCTAAGTCATGGGAGTTCCAGCAGGACAATGACCCCAAACATACTCTGTGGAGAGATCTTAAAATTGCTGTTGAGTGACATTATGTTGAAATTGCAGATCTTTTATCTAGAGCACTATTTCTTGAATGATATGGAAAGAAAATATGATGGTAATCTTTATCATCTAAAATTTGATATTGCAACTTGAGTAACAGTGTTTAGAAATGCAGTCATTTGTCCTGTAATATACAAGGAATGTTGTTGGCCAAGTGAAATATTGGCATTGTGTTCTGCAGGATCATTATAAATAACCAAGCCACCTCAGTGTAACTACGTTTGATGGGATACAGCACAGTTTAAGTAATTACACATTTCTCAATATTTGTAACAGTATGTTTTCTTTTAAGCAGTTACATGAGTGAAAGGGTCAGGGTAGTCACTGTTGCATTCATGAAGTAGTGGAGTTTCATGTGAATCAAAGGAAGTACATGCTAGCCGTTCCTATATATATATAATATATATATATATATATATATATATATATATATATATATATATATTTTTTTTTTTTTTTTTTTTTTTTTTTTTTTTTCCACTGTACTTTAAACGCAGAGCTAAAGTTGGCTGTACCCCATTGTAAAACACACAATCTCTTGGCAAAGAGATTCTGTCCACACAGTATGATGAAACAAGCTGCAATTCACACCACTAAATAAACCTTTATTTATGTATCTGAATGCCAGTAAACATTGTTTTACTACATAACACAGATGGCTCATGTGTATTTTGGTGTTTTAGTGCAATTAAACGTATTACATTATAAACACTAATATTTTCACTGATATTTTAATAGTCTTAATGTTTTGGAACAGAGAAAGGTGAGTAAATACAGCTCTTACGCTTTAAAGCATTTTAAAGGCAATCATGCAGCTTAATTTCAGCAATTTGTGAATTTGAAGATGATGCACCAGTGCAAGTAGCTAAAGGTTTTTGAGACATCATTCAAGTTTAATGTCTAAACCCTGCAACGCATTGGAAATACATCAGCTTCAATCAATATTTAATCTAAATGGAAGTTAGAGCTTAAAAAAAGGTGTTGAGTAGGACCAATCACAGTCAGGGGGAGGTCTCTGAGCAAACAAGGAGGTGACTAGAACCAATCACAGTCAGGGGGAGGTCTCTGAGCAAACAATGTGAGTAGAACCCATTACAGGGTGAGGTCTGTCAGCATATAAGGTGGTGAATAAAACCGATCACAGGCAGCATGAGGGCTCAGAAATAAAAAAATATGGTGAATCGGACTAATAACAGTCGAGGGAGGTCTCTGAGCAGACAAGGTGGTGAGTAGAAACAATCACAGTTGGATGGAGGGCTCAGAGAAAACAAGGAGGTGACTAGAACCAATCACAGTCAGGGGGAGATCTCAGAGCAAACAAGGTGGTAAATTGGACCAATCACAGTCAGTTGAAGTCAGAAGTAGGAAACTCAGAGCAAGTGAGGTGAAGGTGAGGGTTTTTTTGTTGTTGTTTTTTTCCAATGTAATGAAAAGAATGGATTTGTTCACAATAAAAGGCCCAATTAGAACATTGTGTTGATGTAGTGCAGACCCCATCACCACAATGTTCAGAGCATGGCAAACAAGCACAAAATCCACATTTAGATGTTTATAATACAGCTGAATACTGTGTAAGTGTAAATGGAGTTCGGTTTGGAACCCATGTGGAGTATTCAGTCTTAAGCCATGAACTGGCCACAAATTCATTACTGAAACTTAGTTACTGTCACTCACTGTGCCTGGTTACAGTCATTATTTGTATTTTTTAGATATTGAGATTGAATATAAATGCACTGTATGATCAGCAGAATTGGGACTAAGAACTGTTCATTCATTGTTGCTTCCAAAATCAAGGATATTTTAAAAAGAGTTGATCTTGTTTTGGTTGGACCTGTCTCTACTGTACAGAGTAGGCTTTCTACTAGACTTTGGAGCATCGCTCTCAGGGACAGATTGCGTTCAGCAACAAGAGCATTAGTGAGCTCAGGATGTTGGATGATCACCAACCCACCCCACATCATCCCCAACTCCCTAATTCATCCCAGAAGTATTCAACGGAGCAAAATCATTCCAGAATACACAATTCCACTGCACACCATTCCATCTACACACTATTGCATAGCTTAATGCTGGGGGGCTTTTTACCCATCTTGGGCAAATTAGACAAGATGCCAAATAGGTTCAAAGGGGTGTCCACAAACATTGGGACATGTTGCAAACATAACGTTGGCATGTTGTGCACAGTTGGAAATCCAGGTGTGTGTCTGTGTGTTTGTTGCTCATGTGAATCACTGTTCCTTCCACCAGTGTTCCACAGCAACCAGCGTCATTGTCACCATGGAGACACTGCATTCTTAATCCCTAGTGTTCTAAAAGCGTGTTGCTCATCCCTGCCATTACTGTGGTGTTAGTGAATGAGAACAGGTTAGTGTGTGTGTGTGTGTGTGTGTGTGTGTGTGTGTGTGTGTGTGTGTGTGTGAGTGCTTCACTAACATCTCTCTTAATTAAACCCATTAGAAAGTGAAATGAAGACATATTGCACATTGAGAAGAATGTGAGTGTGGGAAGCTGGATATAAAATGTTTGCATTGGAACAACATTCAAATTATGAATGAATATCTATGAATGAGTTTCCTGACCTTTCTGTTTGTGAATTCCACTCTTCCTTTGCCAGCTGCTCCAGGTGTAAGATTTAAATGGGGCCTTCTCCCAACTGCTGTTTTGAGATCTCTCTAGATGTGTTCTGTAAGAATTAGATCTGGACTCACTTCTGGCCACTTCAGAATTCTTTAGTCATTTTTGGTGTCCTCTATTTCATTCAGATGGTGATGGATATGAGCTCAGATGTTGAACGTGGTGTCTGAGGATCAGCTTGACCTCATTTCAGTCTTCCATTAACTTTGCTACATTCAGAGAGGATAGCTACAGTGAGATGAGCTAAAACAGTTCAAATGATGTGCACAGTGGACACATTTACATTTACATTTATGGCATTTCGCAGACTTCCTTTTCCAGAGTGACTTAAAAAAGTGCTTTGCTGTTCACTCAGAAAAGAACATTAAGAATCAAGGGATGACTCAAGGGATAGATGCATTTGATGAGCATCCTATGGTGCTCATCCTAAATCTTGCCTACCATTGAGTGTGCCTATATTGGACATGAAAATGAAACCTGGACAATGGAAGAAGGTGGCTGGTACAATGAGCCACATTTTTTTACATCATGTCAATGGATCTGGGCAATAATCTGACAAAATATTTTATTCCTGACATTCATGTTGATGTAGTGTTGACATCCCACTTACCCACATTGTTGCAGACCACGTTTTGATGAAATGTGAATCTGGTACTGACTGCCACAGAAAGGTTAAGGGTATTTTTTGTTTGTTTTTTTCTTGACAGCGACTAATTTATTTTACAAATGTGTAAGATTCTTACTTTGCACCATTACAGATGAATAAAATAAAACAATAATATTACAAACCAGTGACAATAAGAATTGATTCTATAGTTAATTGTATCACTATTTTGTGCTATTATTGGGCTGTGTTTTTCCTTAAATGTACAAATAAAAGTTTTGTATTATTACTGCTTTTAGTAGTAGTATTTTGTAAAAGATGATTTCACCTGCCAAGCATAATTTTAACAGTGTACAGATCCTAAGAATGTATTTTGTAAATTTGTAAATTTCACATAAGTTTCTCATAAGATGTGTGTGAACTTGTGTTTATAGTGTATGATGATGTATTAAGGCTAATTACACCATGATGCTCAACTACAGTGTGGTTACTCTTAAAAAAAGGACTTGGGTGATTTAACAACC
Source organism: Acestrorhynchus altus (assembly GCA_034509495.1). Taxonomy (NCBI): domain Eukaryota; kingdom Metazoa; phylum Chordata; class Actinopteri; order Characiformes; family Acestrorhynchidae; genus Acestrorhynchus; species Acestrorhynchus altus. The sequence goes on along the minus strand of CM067511.1, from coordinate 16,732,308 downwards.
TTATAGAGAGTTGTGTTATCAAACATAAACACATACTGTAGATATGTGTGTGAGGATTTTGCAGTCCTTAATGGGAAATCAGTTCTAATCAGATCACATGCCTTTATGTGTTGCATATAAACCTTCAGCAGTTAGTATGAACAAAGTAGCTCATTTGGTCAAACGAGATTCCCTACATCCACAGACTCAAACACAGAATGAATTATCACCCCTCTAAAGCGTGGCTTAGTGATTTGGCCCACCAAAACTATACAAACCCCACCTCCTCACTGATGGCAGACTTTACTGTAATTAAAACATAGTGTAATGTTCTGAAATGAACATGATGAAAATGTTTGGACTGAACTCCCTCCATACCAATTCACTCTTTCTTCAGAGCCTGTTGAAATATATGTTGTCCACATTCAGGCCATTTTTGCATGCAGAACACTAATCATTTACATTTATGGCATTTAGCTAACACTCTTATGCCTGAAGGCACCTGAGAAAAGATCTTGTTGGGTTAGCATGATAAACCAAGAGAATGAAAACTGGTTATGAAAAATGAAAGGTAAGATTGTGTCTCAGCAAAAGTAAAGAATGGAAAATGGTTTGCACATAAGATGTTAAATTACAAACTGTTGTCATATGACAAATATGAAGTTTCTTAAGTAAAGTTTAATATTGCTTAAAAAGACACAAAAACATTATTTCTAATCCATATAATGTTCTTTCTCCAACCTGATGTGGTATTACTGTTTGTCCAATTCTATTCTACGCTGTACTTAAACACAGTATTCAATAGTACACTATAATCATGCAAACTAGCATTGTACACTACACTAATTGTTCATGCAATAGTCTATACTGCTCTGATTTGACATAGTATTCTATGCTACACTCTATGTAGTAATCTATTCCTCATTATACATTGATTCCTATACTAAACAATGATTACACATGTAGAATTCTATACTACACTATACATGTAGTATTCTATACTAAACTCTAATTATTCATATATTATTCTATACTAAGCTCTGGTTATATTTGTAGTATTCAATACTAAACTAAACTTTACATTTATAAAATTATAATGCAAAGAGTATTTGCTTTGAAAACAACCCTTATTTGCTATCCCAGGGATCTCAATGAGTATGAAAATGCTGTTTTGACTGTATCACATTTCATACTTAAATAATAAACACCTCAATCTGTCTCCAAGGTAACAAGCGCGGGTGGAAAGCAGCTTTAGGTGTGAAAGGCTTCCAGGGGAAGTGACGATTTAAGCCTGCTGCCTCCAGTTCTTCTCATGTAGGCTACTGGAGATACTGTATAATCCCTGACTGCTCACTGTGCTGTCAGTGCTGTTAATTTAGCATGAATGTCTTGATCATGTGGAACATGCTGATGGCATTATGAGTCAGCATACTGCTTTCTGACATACCTTAAACATTGTCCTGATGCAAGCACACAGTGTTACTGAAACTGGGTCGGTGCTCTATTCCTGTCAGGCTCTTCCAGCTGTGTGCTCACACCACTTCACAGTTTAATGGACCCTCTGTGCGATACTCTGTCTTCTCTAACAACACAAATGAACAAACAGAATCTGGAAATAATACATCACCTAATTTAGTCTCTTTGCCCATCCACAAGATCAGCCATTTCCACGGGTGGCTTTTACATACCCCAAACCAGGGGTAGGCAACACTGGTAATAGTGTGCCACACTATGGCAAAGTTTGGTGCTCTTTCTGCTCAAGCACACTTAACTCGACTCACCTGTTAATGGTCAGGTTTAATAAATCTGTTACAGCAGAAAAATCAGTAAGCTGTGTCTGTATATCTATAAGATATCTATATCTGTATATCTTTCAGATATTACAGTTTATGTGTGGTCACTTATGAAAATTATAAGTCTATGAATATATTTAAAAGACTGTCTGGATTTATGAAAATATTGTTTCCTCAGTGATTTACGTGCAAAAATCTACCACAAATGGGTTTCCATTTGACCAGGCAAAGAGACATTTATCTTTGCGATGTCCTGGCCATTGTCTTTTCTAAAGAAACCTTTAGAACAAGACATCAGTACTAGAACAAGAAATCAGTGGAGAATATACTTATTAATTATTTCAATTGGTGTTCCTCCATTTATTGGTTGTATATCTTGATAACATACTGTGTAACATTGTTTTACTGCATAAAATGTGTTTTCAATCTTTATATCATCTCTGTGATGAATTGGCATCCTCCATTGCATTCAATATATATATATTTGGTGGGCTGCCCACCAAAACTCTTAGAACAGGCAAGGAATTCACACTCTAGGGGACAGTCAGCACACATGCCCGCAGCAGTGGACAGCCCTATGCACAGTGCCCAGGGAGCAGCTTGAGAGTTATGTGTCTTCCTCAAGGGCACTTCAGTCATGCCCTGCAAGTTTAGGGATTTAAACTGGCAACCTTCCAGTCATAAAGCTAGTTCCCTAATCACCAGCCAAATCTAGGTTTTATGGAAGAGTGGCCAAAATAAAGCCTTTCCTTATAGACCAAATTAGGAAGGCTTTTTTTTTTGAGTTTGCCAAAAGGCTGGTAAGATGCTAAATACAGGGCTATTCTTGAGCAAAACCTGTTTTGGTGTGTCAGTGATTTGAGTTTGGGACGGGGGCTCACCTTCCAATAGGACAATGACTCAAAGCATACTGCTAAAGCAGCACTGCTAAATGTAGCATTCTGCTAAAGTGGTTTAAGGGGAAACATATAAATGTATTGGAATGGCCTGGTCAACGCCCAATTGAGAATCTGTGGTCTAACCCTAATCCTACCCCAGAAGAAGGTGGAGTACTCAATGAGAGGACAGGAGCAGGAGGAATGGAAAGGAGGAAATGGGACAGCTGATCCCTTTCATATATGATGCTGACTGCTAATAAACTGTGTCGTGCTTTGGTCCTGTTCACCCGTCTTCCTGTCTAGTCTTAGTCTTCTCTAAGCACATGTATTGTGTTTTTGTTTTGGCCCAGTCTCCGCTCTCTTGCTCCCTTGTCCTTTCCCAGCTGTGTCTCAGGTGTCATTAATGTTGTCTTCTGTTAGATATCCTGTCAGGCATCTGTTAGTTACCTTGTGGTTTAATCCCATGCATTTTATTAGCGTGTTCCTTTTGTTTTGTATTTCGTGTCATTTATTATTAAACCCTCAACCCCAGCGAGTTCCTCCGTTTCCCTTGTGTTTGTCTACTCTGTGCACCAAACATTACAAACTGAGCCAATCACAGCGCTCGCTTTCAGCACACACACCTAATACTGTCCCGCAAATCACAGCGACTGCATAGAGCTGCTTATGTACAGCAATTATTAGTTCCAGATCCTGGTCATTGCAGAGATACAGTGAACAGTATAATCTTACTGTACTTCCTGCAGCTGTTGTGAATGCAGTTAATACAGTATTTTTCTTCCTTATATTTAAACTTTTTTAATTAAAAAATCAGTGTATTATAATGGTGTAGGTGTGTTCAGAGCCTTGTACCAATGCTGTTACAGTAATCTGCATAAATGGGCACAAGCATTGAAATCCTTTAAACACTCCCTGGGTAGGATGTTCTCATGTATCCTCTGCTGGAAGCCGCTTTGAGGAGGATTTGAGTGGGTTCTTTGGTCTCCTTCAGTATTTCAACAGGCAGAAAGATGCCATCAAAATATCACTTTCCAGGTCACAGAGGAAAGGAGGAGGATGAGTAAGAAACAGCAGTAACTTTTCGGGTTTCTGGATGCAGCCTCACCAACAGCAGCCAATAACACTAGCCATACAGTATGCATTACAGATACATCACGTCCATCCATGCTAATTCTATGCCCTTGATACACACAATCACACTCCACAGTGAACGGCAGAATCTGTGTGTTTGTGTGTAAGTGAAAGCAACAGGGACCTGTGTTCAACAGCTGTTCCCAGCAACTAAACACACTCATTCTCAACTTAATCTCTCTCTCTATTTTTGCCCTCAATAGCTAGGTTTCTTAGGCAAATGGTTTTGTGACTTGTGAATACAACAGTCACAAAAAATAGAACATAATAGAACATAGGGAGCTTAGAGAGACAGGATCGCACACCTAACAGCTCTAATGTGAAAATGGAAAATCTAATCCTAATTGATAAAATGTAATAAACATAACATCCTGATCAGTAGCTCATGGGAACATCTGGTTAGTTGGAGTGGGGGAACTCTTAACTGTGCAGTTCCTGTTCCAGTTAAGTCCCCCTTCAGGGCTGGGTAAATTCTGATTGGTTTATTAATTTTTCATTTAATGTGTTTTCCTGGGATATGTCTTCAGTAGTGGGGAAGTTTTGAGTGATTCGATTATTTGGTTAATGTGACTTGGATGATTTCTTTGGTATTGGGTAGGTTTTGAATAGCTTAGTCACTGGATTAATGTGTTTTGTTTAGTGATTTCCTCAGTGCTTGGTGTTTTGGGTAGATTATTCACAGTGTGAATGTGTTTTGTTTGGTGATGCTTCACTCACGACAGTGTCTTTGCATCATTACATTTATCCAAACCCTGCTGGTAACTGACCCAGTATTTTCCTTCCATAAAGGAGTCTGTAAACCTTCTTTCCCCTCCAAAAAGGAGGTGCTTTTCTACCATTCCCTCCTAAAGTAGTAGCTTTTAGTTCTCATTTTTCCCTCCTAAAAAGGAGTAGTTTTATTTCTCATTTCTCCTCCTGTAAAGGGAGCTGTTTTCTTCTTCTCTTATCCAAAAGAGAAGGCTGTGTTTTGATTTAATCATTTCCCTGTCCTCCTGCCTTCAGTCAGGCATTTAACCAGGACCGCTCACCTGTGACTTCTCTGTGTCATGGTGGTCCAGTGGCAGTGTGTCTGACTCTGGCTGTCTTACTTTCTCTGCTTGTGGGGCTTTAATCCCGCGTTCCCTTCATTGTTTTTTCCCACAGCAAATTGCTAGTCCACTCTCTTCTGTTTTCGCCTAGGACTCGCAAGATGGCACCAGTGTGTTTGCCGGCATGCCGTCTCTCTCTCTTACATTTTTGTTATGTGTTTGGTTGTGTTGTGTGTGCTACTATCCAGTGGCAGTGCTTATGGTACTACACTGTTACTGGTGTATGATCGTCAAACACTACTCAGCATTTGTACCTCTATGGGCGATCCCTGGAACCAGGATTATGGAGGACAAAACAGCTCTAATTCTGAGTCTGTAGCCTCCTGGCCCAGACAGATCTGTCGCTATCCCTACTTTATCCACATAGGGAAGCACCACGGAAACGAGGTGGTGTTCTAGTGAAATTAAGAAGCTGTACACAGACCAAACCAGGATTTCCCTGGCATGATCTTCATTGCCGAAACTCCCAAGCTATATCCCCCCCGAACTTTTGAACTGGTCTATAACTGCTTGGTACCTGTGTTTCCAGAACGGTCCACTGCACAATTTGACCCTCGACTGTGCGTCCGAACAAAAACCAGAGGAGTTAACGCGAGTAATCTCAGAGCTCTGGAGCACTCACCATTACTGTCTCCTCACTCCCTGTCAGTTCACATGGCACTGCTAAACACTCGGTCCATTTTTAACAAGATGTTTATTTTAAATGACTTTTTCACTTCTCATGAACTGGACCTGATGTTTTTAACTGAGACATGGGCTACAGCTGGAGACCACGCCCCCTTCCTGGAACTTTGCCCACCTGGCTGCGGATCCTTCAGTGTACCGTGGAACACGTGTAGAGGAGGAGGAGTTGCAGTGTTTTTTAAACAACGTCTTGGATCTCAAACTTTGGGTTGTTAAAAAATTTTGAAGCGCTGGTTTTCAAGGCTAATTCTACTTTCCCCTTACTATGTGCAATAGTATACAGACCTCCAAAACCATACCAGGATTTTATCACTGAATTTTCTGAATTCCTTTCCTTATTGGTACCCATGTCCGATAGAATTTTACTTATGGGTGATTTTAATATACATGTTTGCTGTCCTGATAGATATCAAGTTAATGATTTTACTCAGCTTTTGGATTCTTTTAACCTTAATCAGTATGTCCATGAGCCAACCCATATTCAGGGTTATATGCTTGACTTGTTTTTTTCAGCTGGCTTTGTTATTGATAAATTAATTCTTGAAGAGTCAAGTTTTTCTGATCATAAGCCTTTTAACAGGCATTTCCCTACTCCAGCTTTAGGTCGCCTGTGTAGGCATATCAGTTCATCCACAGCCAGTGACTTTTCCAATGGTTTTTTATAAAGTTAAAAATATTTAGTTTTGATGATTTAGTCACTTCATTCTATCATAACTGTACAGCTGTTCTTGACTCTCTTGCTCCCTTGAAATTTAAATGGTTCAAATCTAAAGTCCAGCCCTGGCTGAATCCTACTCAGGAAATTAGAGTGGCCTATAGGAGAGCTGAGAGGAGATGGAAAACACACAGGCTACAAGTTAACCTTGATATATTCCAGAGTTGTCTAAAAGGATTTTTCAGTACAATTAACACTTTATTTAACCTGTATCGGAATTAGGGCATGTATCTCCTTTGTGAAGAGTTTTTAAACTTTTTTATTGGAAAGATCGAGACTTTTATGTCTCTGATTCCTTATGCGGGTCTGGATTGCTCTCTTCCTTTGCCATATAAAGGTGTTTTCAGAGAATTTGAAACTTTTTTAATGCCAGAACTTACAGATTTAGTGCTGAACACTAAGCCAACGACCACACCGCTTGATTTTATGCCTCTTCAGCTAATCAAGGCGACGTTTGAGGTTTTAGGTCCATCTATCTTAAAAATTATTAAGCAACATTGATATATGATATTGATGCAACAAGGTGTAGTAACTATCGCCCAATCTCTAAATGACCATTTTTAGCTAAGTTACTTGAAAAGGTTGTGTACTCTCAGCTTTTACCATTTTTTCATTTTAATAGTGTTTTCTAGATTTTTCAGTCTGGTTTTAAGGCAATCTGCCCTTCTGAAAGTGACAAATTATCTTTTAGTGTCTATTGACTCAGGAAATTGTGCCATCCTCATGCTGTTGGACCTAAGCTCTGCTTTTGATACAATTGATCATAACATACTGATTGGTAATTTGATGGAGTGGGTGGGGCTAGAGGGTGTAGCCCTAAGGTGGTTTAAGTCCTACCTTGAACATAGGACTTTTTTATGTCTCTTAAGAATTGTGTTGAGGACATCAAGAAGTGGATAGCTGGAAATTTTCTTCACTAAAACAGAGATTATTACTTCTGGTTCTCCACATTGCTTTACTGTTGTTTCTGATCATCTTGGTCCGTTATCAACAATGTGTGTTGATGTTTTTGACTCCGACCTCAGATTTGATAAACAAATCAACTCTGTGGTAAAAAAGTAGTTTCTTTCAGCTCAGAAACATTGCAAAATTGAAGCCTTTTCTCAGTTTTGCTGACCTTGAGAAAGTCATTCATGCTTTTATCACTTCACGAATTGACTACTGTAAATCTTACATTGGGATTAACCAGTGCCTAATACAACGTTTACAGTTAGTCCAGAATGCAGCATGCAGATTATTAACCGGAACCAAGAAAAGAGAACACATTACACCTGTCCTCGCCTCACTTCATTGGTTACCAGTACAATTTAGGATACAATTTTAAGTGCTTTTATTTGTTTTTAAAGCACTAAATGGTCTGGCCCCTTCTTACATTACAGATTTGCTCACATCTCCAATCAGGTAGTGCTCTCTGAGATCTTCATATCAGAACTTCTTAGTTGTTCCCAGGTCTCGTTTAAACCTTAGAGAGGATTGTGCATTTACAGTGTACGCTCAGAGACTGTGGAATAACCTACCACCTGACATCCGCCATTCTACCTCTGTCTCGGCTTTTAAATCAGGTATAAAAACTCACTTATATAATCTTGCATTTGATCAGTAAGAAATGTTGAGATGCATTTTATGTTTTTATTTTATTTATTTTATGTACTTTATGATTTAATTTTGATCCTTGTCTTATTCTTTATATATATATATATATATATAACTTATCTGAGTATGTACAGCACTTTGGGCTACCTTAGTATTACTTACTTACTTTACAGTGTGCTGGTCAAGCTTGTTTGTTAGTTTCTGGGGTTTTTTTTTGTTGTTTTTTTCTTTTTCTAACTCCACTACTCACTAAGGGCTGATAAACCTATACACTCACCAAACACTCCCAGCCCCCATAATAGTGGTTGAAGTGCCGCTTCACCAACCCAGCAAATCTCACACCTTGCGCATCTCTACTTTGTCTGCTTTTGAGTCCACCCAGGCTTTGACCGAGTGGCCTGAACAAAGACGTGGCTTGAAACCTGGTGTGTTTACACACCAATCCCCACCTGGGTTGCGGCCCCATAACAGTTTTGTTGTGTGATTTACTCAGTGCTTGGTGTTTTGAATAGCTTAGTCAATGTGTTTTAATGTGTTTTTGGATGATTTGTTTGGTGACTTCCTTAGTGTTTGGTTGTGTTGCGTAGTTTTGTCACAGAGTTTTATTCACAGTGTTAATGTATTTAATTGGATGATTCCCACAATGCTGGAAGGTTTTGGGTAGTTTTAATAACAGAAATATCCTGTCTCAGAAACTAATGAGTTGCTTTCACAATATGACTGTACAGCTGTACTGGGACATACCATCCTCTCAGTTTTGCACCATTTGATTACATCTTAGAAGAAAGTATAGCTCTATTCAAACAGATGTTTGTGCTAGATTTTTAGTCACACAAATCAATAAAGACCCAAGATTCTGTTCCACTAGCAGCCACATACCCATACCATAACAAAACCTCCATCATTTTTGACAGATGATGTGGAATTCTTCAGCTCTTCTCTATACTCAATCTTTTTTCCAGATATAATCCTTTTTTTCAACATGTAATCGCATCTCTTTGTTCTCAAATTTTACCAGTGTTTTGCATCTCCAATTAAAATATTTTTGTTTTTGAAGCTGTTTCTTTACAGTAGACCTTAGACAATAATACACTGACAAGAATAAAATATCTGCATTTGAGAGTTTTCTTAAATATATTGTGGTTTTTCTTTGCCAAGGAATAATTCTAGATACTGTAAGTGAGAATCTACTGAGTTTCTACAATTAGTTATTTCCTGTTGGCAATTTGGCATATAGTGACACATTAGATGGGGGACACACATACAGGATACACCTGATTATGCTTTGGAACTTGCAACTGATTGCCCATGCCTGTCACTCATCATTGCCAGCATCATTTGCTCAAAATGCAAAGCAATACATGTGTATTACAGTAAAAAAGAGAATTAAATGGGGAGTGTGTGAGATGAGTGGGGGGATGAGTGTGTGAGAGTGAGAATGAATATAATTGTCCCCAGAAGGTAAACAGAAGTGATTATTGTAATTTGAAAATCTGTATAGTGCTTGGGCCTTGCAGAAAGGAAAGGGGGATGTTTGGTTTGTGTACAAAAGGATTCTAAGGATTGTGGCTCATGCCCCCAGAAAGAGAATTAAAAGGTGTGTGTGTGTGTGTGTGTGTGTGTGTGTGTGTGTGTGTGTGTGTGTGTGTGTGTGAGAGAGAGAGAGAATACCGAGCGGACACTCTTGTTTGCTTGTGTGTGCAGTGTGTTTCTTAGAGTTCCGAAGAAAGCTATGCAGTATGTAAACACAACAAAATGACCTGGCTATGTTATCTCTTAGATAAAGAGCGCTCCACTCATGTGTTGATGTAAAGGAAATACCCAGCTGCTCTGCATTTTACACCACCAACCACATTTAGTCTGAGGCCCTGTTAAACACAACTGGAGGGAGCGAAGGAGGGGGAGAGAGAGAGAGAGTGCGAGAGAGCACAAGAGTGCTCAAATAGTTTCCATTTCCACAGCAGGAAGATTAGAGCTCTGAGCCCGCAGCAACAGCTTACATCACAGCAGCTTCCTTTACATGCATATTAATATGAAACCATGCAACACACACTGTAGGGGAAGACAACCCCGACAGTCAACATGCATATGAATCTGGACACGTTATTACTCATATTACAACAACAAATACATACACCACAGTACCCAACACCTGGACTACAAGAACCATCTGTTTATTAGTCCCCAAACAAAGCGTGCTTTGGTCAGATTGAGCCCTGTTGTACCACCATTATGCTCAGTAAGGTTACTCAGAAGACACCTGTAGGATCACTGGTTGTTTTGCATAGTAAATAAAAGGGTAATTGATTTGTACACATGGCAACCTGTGGATCCTCTCCTCAGAACGGTCTACTCGACGAGGCAATTCCTCTGACATACTCATAACTGTGTGTAAACGCAGGTCTGTTCAAACACACACAAACGCCTGAAAATGAACAAATAAGCTCCGCCTCCCAGACCGTGCGTCACGGAGAGTGCGGTCACGTGGCCCTCCTTGCTTACAAACGCTCGAGCGCACGGGCAGCGCGTCTCCAAGGAGACAGAGCGGAGCCGGAGCGCAGGCAGGAGGAGGAGGGAGGTGAGAGAAAGTGAGAGAATGGAGAAAAGAGGGAGTAAATAGGGAGTACAGGTTTGGAGACGGAGCGAGCTGGAGTTGACAGAAGACAACTGGACCAGAGAGGATGTCTCTTTACATCAGAACCTTTACCCCCCGACCTCAACTCCAGCGCGTGCTGTGAGCCGCCGCCGCCGCCGCCACTCGCGGAGTGCGTTTGGGAGTAACGGCGGAGCCCTTTGGAGATGGAGAGAGAGGCTGCGCGCGCGCTGCTCGGCCAACCTGCGCTTCGTGGAAGAAACTTAGAGGCGCGCGCGTGAACAGGCGAGATGGCGCAGTGAGAGGAGAGAGAGAGAGAGAGAGAGAGAGAGAGAGAGAGAGAGGTGAGAACTGAGCAAACACTCCTCAATCTCAGCTTTACTAAACATTTGTATTTATTTTATTTATATTTAATAACGAATTTAAATCTAAATCTAATTAAATTATATTTTTCTAGTCAGCATATGAACAGTAATCAGTATTAACATCAGTATATGAATACCACAAATTATTCAGTATCTACTCTTGATTTATTAAGTATCTGTTATGATTTATTCAGTATCTCCTATGAGTTATTAAGTATCTAATCTATTTATTATCCTTTATGAATTATTTAGTATCTACTATGAGTTGTTTGGTATCTACTCTTAATTATCGTGTTTCTATTATGATTTATTCAGTGTCTACTTTGATTTATTCAGTTTCCACTAATGGAAATTGCTTCTTCCTATAGCACAAGATATAAACATATATATTATAAATATTTCTTTTTTTTCTATCTCTAGGAATTTATAGATTGTGAGCTGTTTGTAAGTGTAAAAGAAACCATAATAAAACAGTTGTTTGCCATAATCTATAATAGTGCATAACCCAGCCTTGTGGAAGGTTTTTGCACTAAGCAGTAGATTATTACTGCATTGTCTCACTGACTATAAACACAACTCAGTGGGGCACTTGTGCCCTTAAATAATATATAATATATAATATATGTGATAATGATTGAAAGCCTGAGAGAAAATGATTTGCAGCATTTTGGTTTTTTTTAGAGTATCTTAGATATTTTTGCCATCAGAAAGTAGATTGCTCTGTGTTTAAGAATGTGTCAGAGAGGATGTGCATTACAAATTTTGGTCCTTAGGCATGTACAGTTTTGCTGTTGGTTTGCTCTGCTGTTCAAACTGTGTAATTCCATTACAATTCTCCTCCAGTTTTCAATTCAGATACAATGTGCAATATATCTAGTCTTATTTTAGTGAGAATCTGTGAGAAGCTACATCTGCATGTAGCCTGCTCCATTCTCTTAAGTTCCTTAGCACTCCCGAGGAACAGGTTTTGAATTTGAATCTAGTAATAGGAAAAACACAAATACATTGTTGTATACATATTTTTATGGTGCAGGGTAGTTGTGTTGTCTCATGCCAAACTCCAGAGGTCCAGAGACCTTTAGTTATCATTTCTCCCCAGTTTCTATGTAGGGAATGGGAAAACTCCATGCAGGTTAAGCAGTGATGCTCAGGAGTGTCAGCACTCACAGAAAGCAAATAAAATGTCTACATATTAGAAAAAAACTTCTAAAGCTGTGGCTTTTGGGTTTGCAGAGGGTGCATTTAAGTTTGACAGTTAGGTTGACAGTTTACAGTCACCAATTTCCATGCAATTTCTGTCTGAAACAATTTTGGTACTACTGGTGATTAGGGGGAAAAACAATAACATTTTAATTGCTGTGTCTTGTTTGGAAATGTTTTTCCTGTTTAGCCTAACTCTTTCTCTTACATAACGTGGAGCAACATTGGGCAACTGCACATGTGGGCTGTTTCTGAAGGAAAGTCCCCTCCAGAGGCAATGGAACAGAAAGAAATTGAGTGAAATTTTAAAAATAAAAGAAAGGGTTACATTCAAGGTGCTGGAGAACACAGATTGCTGTTTTCTATGCTCTGACCCAACTAGGTGATTAACTACTGAGCTACCCCCACCAGAGGAATGTGTTTCCCTCCACCCTGCCATAGAAGCTCTTTTTCAGTCCCTAAGAAACTTTCAGGAAACCATTTTGTCAATTATATGGGAGTCAAAAAAATCTTTATTTCACCTCTTAAACTTTGGACACAAGTATTTTCCTCTGTTTCTTTAGTCAGCCAAGTGTACTTTTGTCAGTCAGTGGTCCTTTTGTGGTACTGCTAAGCTGTGCTTTCTCAGATGCTTAACACAGTGTTTTTGTTTTGCCATTACCAGACTAAATAAATTGGTACACCATATTCATGTAATATTAAACTGTCAGGAATCATGTATAATAGTTGAACTTTCTGTGAATTGTAAATATACCCATAGCTAGTCAGCTGTTATTCAGACTGGTATGTGTTATGTTATTACTGCAACATAAATTAGCTTAGCCAAAAAAACAAGTTGTACTACTAATTACTACTAATTATTCTGACAGATCTCACCTACAAGCCTCTCTCTCAGCTTCACAGACACATCATGCCCTTGTTTGGAACACCAGGTCTGAGCTGTTTGTGGAGAAAAATATTAATTTTAGAAAATTATTGGCCATTTTCTTACCATTTGATTAAAAAAAAAATCCAAATCAGGTTTAGTCTTTGTCTACATTTTTCCACAGATGTCTCTAGATTATGGAGATTAAGTATAAATATTGCTACATCCATGCTGCAAGCTAACACTCCTTTATGCTGAAAAGTCACTGCAGATATAACGTAACTCCAAAACTATAAAATAACAACACCAGCTACTCAAACTAAGTCTATGAACTACCTCAGTGATCAAGGTTTGTTAATCTGTGCTGGATATTTTGTATATTTTGTATTTATATTTTGTATTTTATATTATGATGTCAGTCCAGTTTACAACAGTGCTGGCTAACACATTTGGTCATTCATTTTTTATAACCCAAATGTTTTAATAAATGCATTAATGTACATAAAGTTTCACAAGTTGCTGACACAGATGTGCAAATGCACACTCACAGTCTCTGTAGAAACGTTCAGCCAATAGAGAAGTGCCCATGACTATTCACCCCCTTAAAGTCAGTTTGTAGAGCCCTCTTTTGCAGCAATTACAGCTTTATTGCCCATTCCTCAAGGCACAACTTCTCCAGCCTCTTCAAGTAAGATGGTTTCCGCTAGTGAACAGCAATCTTCAAGTCTGACCACAGATTCTCAATTAGATTAAGGTCTGGGCTTTGACTAGGCCATTCCAATACATTTACACATTTCCCCTTAAACCACTCAAGTGTTGCTTTAGCAGTATGCTTTGGGTCATTGTCCTGTCCATCCCAGGCTCAAATCACTGACTGTACAAAACAGGATTTGTTCAAGAACATTCCTGTATTTAGCACCATCCATCTTCCCTTCAACTCCCAGTCACTCGTGCTGAAAAACATCCCCAAACCATGATGCTGCCACCACCATGTTTCACTGTGTGGATAGTGTTCCTGGGGTCAGGACATTTTGCTCTCATCTGACCAGAGAACATTCCTTCTGAAGGTAATTGGTTGCACCAGAACTTCACCAGCTTGGAGTATTTTGTGCAGATACATCACATAAAATTCAAATGAAAAACAAACAAACAAACAAAAAACATTTAAATACAGATTATAATGTAACAAAATAGGTAAAAAGCCAATGGGGGTGAATACTTTCACAAGGCACTGCAGAGCCAACTGAAAACCAACCAAACAATGTAATACAGAATACAGCACACTAAACCTGATTTTGACACTTGTTACATTTCTCTTGTTAAATATCCTGGACTTTTTAAGTGCATCTTGTGAAGAACACTTATATTTACTAATTAATATGTTTGTTATTTACATTTACAGTCACTTACAGCACTTGAAACCCTTGCCTTTGCCTGCAGTAGCTATTTGTTGATATTTTTTGTATATTTGTTGCTTTTTGGAGGTCTTTGAGAATCCAGAGGTTGACGTGTAAAGTGAACTCTCTGATACTACCAAATGTCATCACAGAATATTTATAGTCCAGCCAATATAACTAAGCTTACATAAGAGCCAGTTGTTTAAACAGTTATGTAATAACTAAATTAGTAATTACCAATTTAACTAAGTGCAGCTTTACAGGTGCTTAAGCATTTAATTAGTCCCTCAAATGTCCCTGAACAGTCCACGACAGTTTGCCCTACAATGGCCTGGTAATGAGATGAGATGCCTTTTCTCTGCTGTTTATATCTGGTGGTTACGCCTGTGATGTGTTTGTCATTAGTGATGTATGAAAGACATTGGATTATTACTGAACTGGAATTACTTTTAATATGAAACTGCAATGCAATATAGGAGAGTTTGATTTCAGAAATTATTTTGTTCTGTGCATCTACTCTCCTTTATGTGTTTCACATGATCAGCAGTTGCTCCAGATGTTTTACACACAAACCTTTCCTTAGTACATCCACAGTGATATTTTATTTCTACCCTAAATACTCTATTCAGCGCAGTCCAGGTGAGCCTTGTTCTTCCTCAGGCTCTTGCGGAGAAAGTGTTAGGAATTTTCAGGATTATTTTCAACATGTTCCAGGAAGGTTAACCTGTAATGTTCCAGAAATAATGTTCCAGGAATGTTCTGAAAACCTATGCTGTAATAATGTCTTGCATCAAAACACTATTAGAACATTATGGAAACATCTGAAGTACCTTTCCCCAACAATCATACAATAAATAAAAAATATTACTTACATTACTTTTTAAAATATGCATGCCAACTATGAAAAGTCCATATTTGATTATGGGAATAAACAATGCATAAAAAAGTGTAAAAAAAAAAAAAAAAAAAAAAAAAAAAAAAAGAAAGAAGAAAAAAAACCCTTCAAAGAAATTCTTCATTTGAAGTCTTGGATTCTTGGTTTCTCTTCTTGGACCATTGTTTTTGTTTTTTACTCAAATCAAATCATATTTATTGTATAACACTTTTTACAACTGATTTTCTCACAAAGCATTATTTTCATTGTCGTACTTGCTGACAGATAAGATAGATGGAGGCCACTGTTCTCATTGGGACCTTCAATGCAGCAGAAATTTTCTGCACCCTTCCCCAGATCTGTTTCTTGATACAATCCTGTCTTGGAGGTCTACAGACAATTTATTAGACTTCATGGCTTGGATTGTGTGGTCTGAAATGCATTGTCTACTATGGGGCCTTATATAAACAGTTGTGTGCCTTTCCAAATAATGTCCAATACATGGAATATACCACAGGTGTTTTCCAATCAAGCTGTAGAAACATCTGAAAGACTATCAGTGGAAACAAGAGGAACTGAGCTCAATTTTGAGTGTCATGGCAAAGGCTGTGAATACTTACGTTATATTTTTGTGGGTTATTTTTTATAAATTTGCAAAGATAAAAAAAAAACTGCTTGCAAAATGCAAAATTCAAATCTTGCATTGAGTCTTCTCAGCTCACCTCTGATCTGGTCTTCAGTAAAGTGAAGAAGGGGCTGAGCAGGGGCAGCAGCAGTACGACTGTGCTGGGCAGGTCCAATGTGTGAAGGGTGTAGTGGGAGTGCTGCATTGTCTATGTTGCTGGTCTGGAGAGAGGGTCTGTGAACAGCAAAAGGGGAAGGGGGTGGATAGGTGCACTGTCAGAGGTTGGAGCTGCTGTAGCTGCTCTTACCAAGCAGGCAGATATAGAGGGAGTGATGTTTCTGGGCACACAGGAACAGTTGAGGCGGAGACAGGGCAGTCAAAGCGGTTGTAAATGAAATTTAACTCATTTGCTCTCTCTCTCACCCTCTACAGCGCTGCTTCCAGCCTATAATTGTCATAATTATTTTCCTGCAACTTCTGCTCAACCTTCTTCTTGTAGGATTATCTGATCATTTATTTATTTATTATTATTTTTATGTCACTGGTTGTCCAGGGTTTATTATTGGCAAAGCAGTGTAGAGATCTGTTTCCATGCAGAAGTTCAGGTAAACCAATACGTAGGTTTGTAACCTCAATATCTTCACCTTGAGCACACTCCAGTAAGTGGATGCAAAGCAGTCCTTGAGACCTTGAGTAGTCTCCTCTGCTTTGTGAGACCACTAACTGAAGGAATGTGTTGTCACAGGCTGCCTTTAAACACAAGGTTTGTACTGAGACTTGATGTAGATGAGGATGTGATCAGATTTTCCCAGTGGTGGCAGGGGGATGAGAGTGTATCCATCACTGACATTGACATAAAGGAGGTCTATGGTTCTGTTTTTTTCACGTGGGACAGACTACATACTGATGCAATGCAGACAGTGTGGACTCAAGTGTGACATGATTTAAGTTACCTGATAAAACAATGAATGCCTCCAGGTGTTGTGTTTGCAGCCACCTGTTGGTCGCATATATGACATCATACACAGTCTCAGTGTTGGCTGAGAATGTAGATACAGTGTGCTAAGGCATGTAATAGGGTTGCAAACAAACCACCAGCAGTCCAGTGTCTTTAAAGCAGATTGTCTTATTCACTGTCACATGCCTTGGGTTGCACCATCTGATGTTAATAAACAGTGTGAGACCCTACCTACTCTTGCCACTCCGCTTTATGTCCCTGTCAGCTCTCAGAGTAGTAAATCTGGGAATGTTTACATTAGCATCTGCAATGCTGCCATTTAACCTGTCTCTGAAAGGCACCAAAGGCTTTCAAGTAAATCCTCTGGTTCTTTACTTAGTCCACAAACTTGTCAGTCTTGTTGACCAGTGTGTTCACATTCCTCATCACTACTGAAGGTATAGATGGCTTGTATCTCCTGCATCTAAATAAGCAGGCAGGACTGAGTGGCTTTCAGACAATAACAGCAGTATCTTGCTCAACATATGTTTTCCATGTGCTGTGTTGTGAAACTCAGTGGCAGCAATGGAGTGATTGTAGCTTTGTTTTGTAAAATCCTGACTGAGGCCTTAAAGAAATAATTCAAATTTGCATAATGTCCATCCATCCATCCATTTTCCTCCGCTTATCCGGGGCCGGGTCGCAGGGGCAGCAGTCTAAGCAGGGATGCCCAGACTTCCCTCTCCCCCGACACCTCAGCCAGCTGCCTAGGAGGGACCCCGAGGCATTCCTAGGCTAGCCAAGAGACATAGTCCCTCCAGTGTGTCCTGGGTCACCCAGCGGTCTCCTCCCGGTGGGACGTGCCTGGAACACCCTCCTGGGGAGACGCCTAGGGGGCATCCGAAACAGATGCCCGAGCCACCTCAACTGGTTCCTCTCGATATAGAGTAGCAGTGGCTCTACTCCGAGCTCCTCCCGGGTAGCCGAGGATCTCACCCTATCTCTAAGGGAGCGCCCGGCCACCCTACGGAGGATACTCATTTCGGACGCTTGTATCCGTGATCTTGTCCTTTCGGTCATTAACCCACAGTTCATGACCACAGGTGAGGGTGGGAACGTAGATTGACCAGTAAATCGTTCTTCACCACAACGGACCGGTACACCGACTGCATGACTGCGGCAGCAGCTCCGATCCGCCTGTCAATCTCACGCTCCATCTCACCCCCACTCATGAACAAGACCCCGAGATACTTGAACTCCTCTACTTGGGGCAGGACAGCTCCACTGATCTGGAGAGGGCAAGCCACCCTTTTCCGGTCGAGAACCATGGCCTCAGATTTGGAGGTGCTGATTCGCATCCCAGCTGCTTCACACTTGGCTACGAACCGCTCCAGTGCCTGCTGAAGGTCCTGGCCTGAAGAAGCCATCAGGACAACATCATCCGCAAAAAGCAGAGATAATATCCTGTGGTTCCCAAACTGGACCCCCTCTGGCCCCTGGCTGCGCCTAGAAATTCTGTTCATAAAGATTATGAACAGAACCGGTGACAAAGGGCAGCCCTGCCGGAGTCCAACATGCACTGGGAACAGGCCTGATTTACTGCCGGCAATGTGAACCAGGCTCCTGCTTCGGTCGTACAAGGACCTGACAGCCCTTAGCAGAGGGCCCCGGACCCCATATTCCCGGAGCACCCCCCACAGAATACCCCGAGGGACACGGTCGAATGCCTTCTCCAGATCCACAAAACACATGTGGACTGGTTGGGCAAACTCCCATGAATCCTCGAGCACCCTCCGGAGGGTGTAGAGCTGGTCCAGTGTTCCGCGGCCAGGACGAAAACCACATTGTTCCTCCTGAATCCGAGGTTCGACTAACGGCCGAATTCGTCTCTCCAGTACCCTGGCGTAGACTTTCCCGGGAAGGCTGAGAAGAGTGATCCCCCTATAGTTGAAACACACTCTCCGGTCCCCCTTTTTAACAGGGGAACCACCACCCCGGTTTGCCACTCCAGGGGCACTGTCCCCGTCCGCCACGTGATGCTGCAGAGGTGCATCAGCCAAGACATCCCAACAGCATCTAGAGACTTGAGATACTCTGGGCAGATCTCATCCATCCCCAGGGCCCAACCAGTGAGGAGCTTACAGACCACCTCAGTGACTTCGGCCCGGGTGATGGGCGAGTCCTCCTCAGAGTCCTCAGCCTCACCTTCTATATTGGAAGATGTGATGGTGGGGTTAAGGAGATCCTCAAAGTATTCCTTCCACCGCCCAACGAAATCCCCAGTCGAGGTCAACAGCTCCCCACCCGCACTGTAAACAGTGTTGGCAGGGTACTGCTTCCCCCTTCTGAGGTGCCAGACGATTTGCCAGAATCGCTTCGGGGCCGACCGATAGTCCTTCTCCAAGGCCTCCCCGAACTTCTCCCAGCTCCTGGTTTTTGTCTCCTTGACCGCCCAGGCAACAGCACGCTTAGCCTCTCGGTACCTGTCAGCTGCGTTGGAAGACCCAGAGGCCAACATGGCCCGATAGGTCATCTTCTTCAGCTTGACGGCATCCCTTACTTCCGGTGTCCACCCCCGGGCTTGGGGATTGCCGCCACGGCAGGCACCCGCGACCTTACACCCACATCTCCGGACGGCTGTGTCAACAATGGAGGCTGAAAACCAGGTCCACTCAGACTCAATGTCCCCCGCCTCCCCAGGTAGCTGTGAGAAGCTAGACGTTCCCAGCAGACCCGAAGGATACGTTTCGGCCTGCCAGGTCACTCCCACCTGCCCCTCCGCCAGCGGATCCAACTCACCACCAGGTAGTGATCGGTTGACAGCTCTGCCCCTCTCTTCACCCGAGTGTCCAAGACATAGGGCCGGAGATCAGATGAGACAAATAACAAAGTCTATCATTGATCTCCGGCCTAGGGCGTCCTGATGCCATGTGCACTTATGGACGCCCCTATGCTCGAACATGGTGTTCGTTATGGACAATCTGTAACTGGTGCAGAAGTCCAACAACAGAACTCCGCTCGGGTTCTGATCGGGGAGGCCGTTTCTCCCAATCACCCCTCTCCAGGTGTCACCACGTGGGCGTTAAAGTCCCCCAGCAGAACAATGGCGTCCCCAGTTGGGGCACTTTCCAGTACCCCCCGAAGGACCCCAAGAAAGTCTGGTACTCTGCACTGCCATTTGGCCTGTAGGCACAAACTACAGTCAGAGTCCTCTCTCCTACCCGAAGGCGCAGAGAGGCGACCCTCTCGTTCACTGGGGTAAACTCCAACATGAGACGGCTGAGATGGGGAGCTATGAGCAAGCCCACACCAGCCTGACATCTCTCACCCTGGGCAACTCCAGAGTAGTGGAGGGTCCAACCCTTCTTGAGGAGTTGGGTTCCAGAGCCCAAGCTGTGCGTGAAAGTGAGCCCGACTGTCTCTAGCCGGTACCTCTCAACCTCCCGCACAAGCTCAGGCTCCTTCCCCCCCAGCGAGGTGATGTTCCACGTCCCAACAGCTAGCCACTGTGTCCCGGGATCGGGCCGCTGAGGACCCAGCCCTTGACCGCCACCCAATCCACAAGGCACCTGACCCCAATGGTTTCCTCTGTGGGTGGTGGGCCCGCAGGAGGAATGGCCCACGTTGCCTCTTCGGGCTGGGCCCGGCCGGGCCCCATGGGCAAAGACCCGGCCACCAGGCGCTCGCTCCCAAGCCCCAACCCCAGGCCTGGCTCCAGGGTGGGGCCCTGGTTGCGCCGTACCGGACGACGTTGCGGGGCCTTTGTTCTAGTGTTTCATTGGGGTTTCGAACTGCTCTTGGTCGGGCCCGTCACCTTGGACCTGTTTGCCATGGGAGACCCTGACAGGGGGTAAAAAGTAACCCCCGGGCAACATAGCTCCTCGGATCATTCTGGCACTCAACCCCTCCACCACGGTAAGGTGGCAGTTCAAGGAGGGGAAATTTGCATAATGTGATTAAGCAATTGATATTCACAAATGTACAAAACAAATTCAGACATCAACATGGCTTCTTACTGTTGTTTTTATTTATGCAATGCTAGTCAGGTTTAAATACTGCTGTACAATTAAATTTAAGCAAATACCTGAAATATCACCAAAAATTATGTGAATTAGGCTGAGTTTCCATCATCTCAGCACAATGGATGAAACTCTACATCAGGCTGGGAAATATGGAGGGGTTTACTGATTTTCAACTCCTGCTTTTTCTGTCTGATTACCATCTAAAATCATTATTATGTTGTTTTTTTTCTCTGAGAAGATAAATATGTAATAATTTCTTCTATGGTTCACTGGTATCTGCTGCTTCCTGTCAAGTTGTATTTTTGCTTTTTGCATTCATGCACCCTTTGGTTTTACAGAATTTGTTTAGTAAATGTGTTTCCATCATGATTTGTCACATTTTTGTACACTTTTCTGAATATAGGTCTTCTTCTCAGTCTCAGTTCCTCAATGTGGTTATTCCTAATGGTGTTTTGTGGTTCCTTGAGGTTCTTTTTAAAGTATTAAAGAGTTCCTCACTTGTATCTTCTCAGTGGGTCAACCTCATGCTCTTTAGGAGTTTCTCCTCATGATTTTCAGCATGTTAATAAATAAAGAAATAGTCTGGTGATGTACACATGGATGTTGGAGCTGTATAACAAAGTACAAATAGAAATGAAGTCTTACTATACTCTTTAAAAAGGGTTCTTAGTTCTATTGAAAGCCATGACAAATCAAACTTGCCATATTAAATAGTTTTCCAGAAACTATTTAGAACACTTTGCTGAAAAAGACCAACCTTGTTCTAGCTTCTTTAAACATTTACAAGAATTGAAAGCTCCTATATTTAAAACACTTCTTAACCTTTGTTGCTTGGTTCAGCTGATATTGAGCTTCAGTTGTGACTGTCCCAGATAGTCTGTGCAGTGTGTTGTCAATGCTGTTTTGGTCAATTGAGATAGTAGATAAGGGGACACTGGACCACCACGTGTCTGCTATATCACTCAGGTGTAGTGAAGTAATGATAGTTTGCTGGACATAATAGTAACAGTAGCAGCTAATTAGGGTCAGTGTAAATTTCTACATAGTTGGTGAGGGCAGGTGGGCAACTAGTCCTGGTCCAGAAGCTGGAAGGTGGGCAGCCAATGTGAAGGGATGGCAGGGGTTGGCAGTTCAGGATCCATGTCAGATGGGTAACACAGGAGCCTGAAGTTAGCCTCTGAAGGGTTGGCAAGGGAGCTCAAGGTTAGTCTTTGATCAGCCTGGGCTGGAGGATCATCATTGATTTGGGAAAGGTGTTAGGTGTTTACATTTATGGAGAAAAAAGAATGTAAACATTACGAGAGAGTGGTGAATGATCTGACTTTAACTGCCTAACTAAAAGAAGGGAACTAGAATGTAACAAAAATGTGAGACTGTGGCTGAGTCCCAAACATTATCTGGAAGGTTATTCCAGAGCTGGGGGTTTTGTAAGAAGTCTTCCTCCTGCTGAAGTCTTCTGAATTCTGGGAACTAGTAGGAAGTCATCACCCTGTGACCTGAGTGATCATGATGGATCATAATGGGAAATTAGGTGTTGCAGGTACTTAGCAGCAAGCCCATGTAAGGGCTTTATATGTAAGTATGAGAATTTTATAGTCAATACAGGATTTGACCAGAAGCCAGTGCAGTGCTGGTAAGATTTGACTGATTTTCTAGTTTTCATTAGGACCCTGACTGCAGCATTGAGAATTAACTGAAGTCTCTTTAGGTTCCTGCTTGTACATCCTGAGTAAAATACATTACAGTAATCTAAACTTGAGGTGATAAATGCATGAACCAGTTTTTCTGCATCTTGCAAAAAATAGGGCATTTTTTAACTTGGAAATATTACAAAGATAAAGAAAAGCTCTCCTAGTATTATTACCATTGTGTTGGTCAAATTATACTGTGAATGAGAATCAATTATGATGCCAAGATTTCTTGCTGCTGAACCAGGTATTATCCAGATTAGCTGGGTTTATCATTGTCTAGTCATTTAGTTCTTGCTCTTTTAGGACCCAAAAGGAGAACCACTGTTTTATCGCTATTTAGATGGAGGACATTATGTAACTTTATACAGTCCTCCATTTTCTTTAATCTTGGTTTATCATGAGGTTTGGCTTATATGTACATTTCAGTATTGTCTGCATAACAGTGGAAGGTAATGCCATGTCTGTTTATAACTATAACTACAACTATGCATGTAACAGTAATGTTCCTAAAATAGAGGAATTTCATATCTTGTGGGATTTCTTATTTCATTTCAGCAAGATAGGAAGATTGTACTTAAGTCTAGCAGTACAAGCAGGGACACACAGTCTTGATCGGAGGCAAGAAGCAGTGCTATAATGAGGCCTGAATCCAGATTGGATTTTTTCATATATTTGATTCTTGTAAAGGTCTGCAAGATCTTAAATATAAATGGTAAATTAGAAATGGGTCTGTAATTAGGAAATACACTCTGATCCAGATTTGCTTTCATGATCAGTGGTTTGATAACTGCTACTTTAAAAGCTTTAAGTATGTGACCTAAACTAAGAGACTAGTTTACAATTACTGATAGTGGTTTGATTATAGCTTGCAGTAAGTCTTTATGTAAGGTTGAGTTGAGCAGGTGGTAGAATGTTAGATTCTAGCTTTTGGGTTTAATATTATGGGTTGAATTTTCTGTCTAATATTTTCTATTTTAAGTTTGAAAAAACTTGGAATCTGGGGTTCAGTACCTGCCTTTATTTTTATAAGTTTAAAGATCTTATTGAATGCTTCATGCAATAATGACAGGATGAGTTTACATCTTAGCTAATCTATAGCTCATAAGAAATTAGGTAATGCTCTGAGATTGCTGAGGTTTGGGGTCAGAACCAAATCCAGAGTGCGATTACAGTATGGTCATTTATCATTCCCAGAATGAGATTTAATATCATCCCGATCGATTGAAACCATTCACATTGGTTGTTTTTTTGTTTCTCTGTGTAAAATGGAGCTGTGCTATGTTCGGAAGAAACCTCAAATCTATTGACGAACAGAGAACTACAGACAGCTCCTCTTAAGAGTCAAATCAGAAAAATAGACTGAGTTGACTTATTAAGACCAATGTTACCATAAGCAAGCTACTACAGAAATGTTAAATGTAATGTTATTACCATAATCTACACCTAAACCAAACCTTAACCATAGTAAAATCCAGGGGTTTCCATTTAGAGATTACATTACACTGGGAAAAAATGAGCCCAAATGTTTAAATAAAAGGACACAAGCTTTGTTTTACACACTATTTGCATGTTTAGCCTCGTTCCATCATTAGCTTCCTTCATTTTCATGTAGTGGTGCAAAGTGTTTTCATGTGACCTTGCACATAAAAACACATTAAATATTGTAGGATTGTAAAAAGCATGGTGTGAAGGGTGTGCTCATTAAAAAGTTAAAAATCCACCGAAATAAAATGCAGACTGTTTTAACTGTAATTCTCCTTGGGAGACTTGTAATGTCCTTCCACGTCCAAAAAACACACAGAGTGAAATGGTTATGTTAGATTGTTCTAACATTACCTAGCATCTCAAACCTAGCATAACAAACATATTTATTCTGTTTCTCTTCTCCCTACTCATAGACATATTTAACATGTTTACCTACTTTCTCCCTTTTTCCCTTAATGATTTGTGTGTGCAGACAGTAGCAAATGAACATTTCACTGCATGTTGTACTGTGTATAACTATGTGCTTGATGAATAAATGAATCTTGAACCTTCTTGCCTCTGATCAAGGCTTGTGTCCCTGCTTGTGCTGCTAGATTTATGTGCAGCATTTGATACAATAGATCACAATATTCTCCTAGAAAGATTACAAAGAGTGGTGGGAATCACAGGGACAGCCCTCTCATGGTTCAGATCTTACCGATTGGTTTCAATTTCTAAATGTAAAGGATGTGACTGAAATGAGATATGGAATCCCACAAGGCTCTATTTTAGGACCACTACTGTTCACTCTTTACATGCTACCCCTTGGCACAGTAATAAACAAACATGGCATTAACTTCAACTGTTACACAGATGATTCTCAATTGTATATATCAGCCAAACTTGATGATAAAAATAGATTAAAGAAAATGGAAGACTGTATAAAAGACATAAAATCTTGGGTGTGGCATAACTTCTGCCTTTTAAATAGTAACAAAACAGAGGTCCTCCTTTTGGGTCCTAAAATTGCAAGAAATAAATTAGTAGACTTGATGCTAAATCTGGCCGATTTCTCAGTTATACTTAGTTCAGTAGCCAAAAATCTTGGCGTCATAATTGATTTAGATTTATCATTTGACCAACACATAGGTAATATTACTAGAACCGCTTTTCTTCATCTTCGTAATATTTCCAAGTTAAGAAAAGCCCAATCCTTGCACACTGCTGAAAAACTGGTGCATGCTTTTATTACCTCAAAGTTAAATTACTGCAATGCACTATTGTCAGGTTGTTCAAGCAGGAAGCTAAACAGACTTCAGTTAGTTCAAAATGCTGCAGCCAGGGTCTTAACTAAAACTAGAAAATTTGACCACATCAGTCCAATACTATCAGCACTGCACTGGCTTCTGGTTAAATTCTGTATTGATTATAACATTTTTTACTTACATATAAAGCCCTACACGGGCTTGCTCCTGAATACAGGATCTAATTTAACTTTGAGCCACCACGATCACTCAGATCACAGGGTGCTGGCTTCCTATTAGTTCCCAGAATTCAGAAGGCTTCAGCAGGGGGAAGAGCCTTTTTTCACAAAGCCCCCCAGCTCTGGAATAACCTTCCAGATAATGTTCGGGACTCAGACACAGTCTCAGTCTTCAAGTCTAGGCTGACAACTTACTTGTTCAGTGTAGCATTTGGTCATTAATGTCTTAGCTTAGTTACAGGCTGCATATCCAGGGGTTCATGGACATAGGGATTTATGGTAAACTGGGATGTTGGTGCTGCCGTCTGACTCCTTCTCGTGATCACTCTGGTTTGTGACTGTGGAGCAGTTAGACGCCAATGTTTCAGGATGCTCCCATGTTTACGTTATTTTCTGGTTCTCTCCTTAGTTATGCTGTTACTGTAAGTCAGATCTGCTGGAGTCACTCATCACACTCTGGTACTGTTTACATTCTCTATTCTCTTTTTAAATTTCAAACTAATTCATCTCTATCTTTTCCAAGTTAACGATGACCCACCAGCCAGAACTGATTAGGTCCTAACCTCAAGCTCTTCTGCCCCATCTGAGAAGGACTCCAAGCTCCCCTGATACATCTTTACATTGGCTTTCCTCCTTCCAGCTACTGGACCTGGACTAGTTTCCCACCCTGCCATGGACTAGCTGCTCATCCACCATCACCAACTGTAGAAATCTACTGTTACTTTTATGTCCACTAGAGAACTAACATTACTTCAGTATACCCGAGTAATAGAACAGAGATGTAGGGGTCCAGTGTCCCCTAACTATGTATAAGTGTAATGGTTCTGGACTCACAGAGGTGGTAGGTGGAGGCGGAAGTACTTGCAGGGTAGAGTTTATTGACAGATTTATACAGATAAGGTACACTAACCATTAATACAAGTAGAAGAGACAAGTAGTCAAGAAGCCAAGGCACACAAGCAAAACAGAAGACCGACAAGGACCAACAAAGACAAGGGACTTATATACACACAATCACATTAGACACGGCTGGGACATGATAACGATGGGGCAGGGTTATAGAGGAACACAGCTGGGAATGGGAGGAGACATGACATGTGCTCAAAAGCACATGGGAAGGTAAACAAAACAAAGACAGACCAGAGGGATGAGACAGATACGTGACAGTAGGCCCCCTCCCGACATGCAACTCTGGGGTGCGTAAACCAACAGACCCCAGGGCTGGCGCAGGAGAGGGACCAGAAACACTACACAACCTGGACTAGACACGAACAGGAGACATGACAGGACTAGACACAGGAACAAAGACACTGACAGGGACAGACACGTACACAGGGACTGGGATGACAAAACCAAACACCGGAACGGGGACAAGAACAGACACAGGCACAAGCACAGGAACAGATACGGGTACAAAAACAGACACAGGTTTATACATGGGCTTGGGCCCAGAACTGGCAAATGTCCCAAAAGTCCTTGGAGCCAGTCTGGGCACAGTTCTAAAGGCGGGCGCCACCCCTCGAACACTGGTGGCGGGCGCTGCCCCTCGAACACTGGCGCCACCAGGTTTTGAGGGGCGGCACCCTCAACAGGAGACAGAGCTGGAGCAGTGGGTTCCAGCTCCCGGACTGGATGTGGAGCTGGAGCTGGAGCAGTGGGTTCCAGCTCCCTGACTGGATGTGGAGCTGGAGCAGTGGGTTCCAGCTCCCTGACTGGATCTGGAGCTGTGGGTTCCAGCTCCCTGACTGGATCTGGAGCTGTGCTTTCCAGCTCCCTGACTGGATCTGGCCTCATGGAGAAGCTCCGCCCCCGGACCAGAACGTCGCCGGGAAGCCCCGCCCTCTGGATCGCGTTGTTGCAGTGAAGCTTCGCCCTCCGGACCGTAGCGGAAACAGCCCCGAAACTAAGGCAGCTATGTCAGGAGCTACTATTGTGGGAAGAACCATGCAACATGTGGCACATCTCGGGTAGGTGGCGCTGCTGAGGCCATTGCGGCTGCTGAAGTCTGGGGTTCACTGGGCTGGACAGTCTTGCGCACACAGCTCAGGAACTGCCACACATCGGACCCATCCTTCAGCCAAGATCCCCCCATAACAGCCCGCCAGCAGGCCTCACCTCTCACCTCACCCGGCTCGAGGCTTGCAGCGCCAACCCATAGCGCCCCCCCCAAAATTCTCCCCACCCTTTGAGGAGCAGTCCTCTGGTGAGGCAGCGCCCCGAGTGCGCCGCCTATGGCGCCTCCTCTGGCTGCTGGTCTCCACAGCGTCCTGCTGCTCCATCAGGCCACCAGAGAATGGGTCCCGGCGGATAGCCAGTCGGGATCCAGCAAACTTGGAAAACCCTACTACTTCCATAGGTAGGTCGGTCTTCCTGTAATGGTTCTGGACTCACAGAGGTGTTAGGTGGAGGCGGAAGTACTTGCAGGGTAGAGTTTATAGACAGATTTATACAGATAAGGTACACTAACCAGAAATACAAGTAGAAGAGACGAGTAGTCAAGAAGCCAAGGCACACAAGCAAACAAGAAGACCGACAAGGACCAACAAAGACAAGGGACTTAAATACACACAATCACATTAGATATGGCTGGGACATGATAACGATGGGGCAGGATTACAGCTGGGAATGGGAGGAGACATGACATGTGCTCAAAAGCACATGGGAAGGTAAACAAAACAAAGACAGATCAGAGGGATGAGACAGATACGTGACAATAAGTAGTTTGACCAGAGGAGGATGGGTCCTCCCCTTGTGAGCCTGGTTCCTCCCAAGGTTTCTTCCTCTAGCTGAGGGAGTTTTTCCTTGCCACTGTTGCCATTTGGCTTGCTCATTAGGGGATTTGTCATTTATACTTTGTTCCTGTTTTAACCTTTTTATTGATTTATTTATTAATTTTATTTCTGTGAAGCTGCTCTGTGACAACTTCAGTTGTGAAGAGTGCTATAAAAAATTTAATTTTGATTTGATTTGAACCTTCCCTATATGTGAATGGGCGAGTTAGAGTGTGTGTAATACTTTGCATTTGAGTGTTGTACATTGGGATGGACTGGTGCCCTGCCCAGGGGATATTTTTGTTTTGTGGAAAAACAGATAAGAAGATTCATGAATGTATTAACATTCTGAAATAAATCACTTCAGAAAACTGGAATATATCCTGATGTCAGGACATGTTTTAAAGCATATATGCTCTGGCTGAACACTAGGTGTGTAAACTCCTGTATTTCACACCTAAAAGAAAAGCTGTTGTCCAATGTAAAGTATATGTAACAGAGTACTAACTTCAATACACGACTAAAAACAGGAAAAGGTCTCTAATGTTTGTCACACCACTGTTCCATTTGCTCAATTTAATTTGACTTTCAGTGAAATACTGGAATCATTCAGTCAGTAACTCAGAAGTCAGAAATAAGCAGGGCATACAGTAGTGCTCAAAACATCATGAACCTTTTAGAAGTCCTAATAGTACACTTGATCATTTATTTATTAAATAAAATATTACATAGCTATAAGGAGCAAAAATATATTAACCTTTTCTTTCAGTATTTGGTGTGACCCCCTTAACTTTATTCCTGCACTTTGTCTTGACGAAATTGTAGTCCATTGCTTCAATACAGCTTCATGTTGTTATGGTGAAATTTTCCACAAACTGTTTGCTTCATGTCCTTCCACAACCTTTGTATAGTATTAATGTCAAGATTCAGACTTGGTCATTCCAAAACATTATTATTCATAACCATTATGAAAATATTAACCATTTTTACGCTTAATTTGATAAACTTCCACAAACTTGTTGTAAACATCAACCTTCTGGTTCCAGTGACATGCTAGTGGCAGCCAATTGCAGCAGTTCTGTCCTGTGAGGTACTTTCTGACTCATAATGGAGAACAAAGGAGCGAGGGCAGTGAACAATGGAGCTGGTGGTGCTTGATGCACATATGTCAAGCTCCTGGACCTCCAGAAATGTGCTTTACACTCTGCTTCTGCTAGTGTTCCCATTCCTGAAAAATCTGTATGCAACAGTAAAGGACGCATACAGTTCATCTACGCTTCCACCATTGGGAAGAAACATCTTCTCCCTAATGTGACCAAGACCAAGGAGATGGTGAAGGACTTCAAAAGGAAAAAGACCACTATGAGGCCTATTACCATCATGGGTGTCCTATGTGATAGCAAATTGGACTGGAGGGTCAACACAGAGGCTGTGTACAAAAAAGGGATAAACAGATTGTTCATTCTGAGGAATCCCATGTCCTTCAATGCGTGCAGCAAAATGTTGACCATCTTCAACAAGTCTGTTGTTGTGTGTGCTGTCTTCTTTGCAGCAGTCTGCTGAGGAGGTGGAGATGCCAGAGCTGTCCTTATAAGTCCAAGACCATTATGGTGGTGAAGTAGGAGGAGGTTCCTCCTACAGTGCTCATTGGCATTTGATCAACAGCGCAACAGCCACTTTTCCTCTAAGTGTGCAAAGGTGGCATACATCATCTCTCTCCTCACCAGTAAGGCACTAGCAAGGAGATTAAGGACAAGCTCACCTATCATGTCTCCTGTGGCCCAATGGCCCAACAGGTGGACAACTGCCTCAGGGAGAGGCACAGGTGCTGGAGCTAACAGGGTTTTCCACCTCATCATGTCCTTCACAGGCAGCTGAAGCCTGCTCCCCAGGTTAATAGACTGTCCCAAGCACCTGGGCCACACTCGGTTGGTTTGATAGGAGAGTGAGGCCCAAATGAAGGAAGGTAGGTGTCTGTAGCGTCTGGAATCAGAACACCTACACCCAGTCTGCCCTCATATTTCAAAAAAGTCAACAGCCTTCAGAAGTATACAGTTCCTCAGGCCCAGGGGGTGTATCTAAACACATGGCTCATGTGGGGGTAATCTGAAGTCTGTCTCCCGGCCTTTTTAGAATCTGGGGCGGCAGGGAATTTTTTGGATGCCAGTTAGCCCTTCTGTTGGTTCCTTTCAGAGAAGTACTATTCATTGCAGCCTTCAAGCCATTGGTGGTGTCCCACCAAACCCTTCCTCTCACACTGCAAGTTGAACACACAGAACAATTCTGTATATCATCAGTGCCCCTGACCTGCAGCTGGTCCTGGATTTCCCTTGGCTCCAGTGCCACAACCCTCATATAGACTGGTTAACCTTGTCTGTCCTAACATGGGAGCTGGCCTTTGTTCTACCTGCTTCCAGGCTCACAGGGACACAAAGCTTGCTGACATCAGTCCTGATGGACCCAAACTTTCTTGGGTCTCCAGGGAATATTGGGATCTCTAGAAGGTGTTCAATAAGTGTAAAGCTCAACTGTTGTCCTCCTATAGGCCATATGACTTTTTTTGCCAGTGCTCTCTGTCAGGATTGGGACACCAGGCAATTGATTACATCCAGAAGGCCCTGGGCCTGGCATTTATCTGGCAATCTACCTCCCTGGCCAGAGTAAGCTTCTTCTTTGTGAGGAAAAAAGGGGAATCATCTGTTTATCAAACTGGAGAAGTCCCAGTTCCATGCACAGATTATTTCCTTTTTGGGATTGTTTTTGCCCACATTAGTCTATGCATGGATCCTACCAAGATCAAGGATGGAGGGCTGGCAACATCCCACCTCAGTGTGTCTAGTTCAGTGCTTCCTTGGCTTTGCTAATTTCTTCACTTTGTTCATCAAGAATTTTAGCTCTGTAGCTCTACCACTAACTGCCCTGATGAGGAAGATGTCAGGCAGGTTTGCCTGGTCCACAGAGGCCCAGAAAACCTTTGTAGTTCTGCCAAACAGAACTACAGCATGGGTGATGCGAGCTGCTGGCACTGAAACTCATGTTGGAGGAATGGAGGTACTGGCTTGAAGATGGCAAAACACCCATTCCTGGTCTGGACAGACCATAAGTACTTGGCATAGTGTGGGTGCTACTTTTTCCATTCTCCTGCCTCTCAAGCATTCTCTCTCTACTCCATAAAAAACTCCCTCAAGACAGTTTACTTTTGGCGTTCCATTTGCTCTCACACCCATTTTTAATTTATACCTGTTTTCAGTTCCCATCTGTGTTGAGCACCTTTGTTTCAAGACCATGCTAAGCTTGAGCTACTCTGCCCCATCTGTGAAGGATCCCAAGCTCCCCTGCCACAACTTCACATTGGCTTCCCACCTTCCGGCTACAGGTCCTGGACTAGTTTCCCACCCTGCCCTGGACTAGTTTCCTATCTGCCACCAGCAATTGCGTAGAAATTTACATAGACCAAAATTAGTTGTTGCTCTTACTATGTCCACCAGCGAACTATCACACAAGTAAACCAGACTATTAGAACAGACGTGTGGGGGTTCAGTGTCCCCTAAATAACTATGTATAAGTAGTTGACCAGAGGAGGAGGGGTCCCCCTTGTGAGCCTGAGTCCTCCCAAGGTTTCTTCCTCCAGCTCTGAGGGAGTGTTTCCTTGCCACTGTTGTCCATTGGCTTGGCTTGCTCACTATGGGGTCTATTTCTTATCCTTTATTCCTATGTTGTTAACCCTTTTTATTTTTTTATTTCTGTAAAGCTGCTCTGGGACAACATCAGTTGTGAGCACAATACAAATAAATTTTGATTTAATGATTTGATTTGACTGCTGTGGTGCAGTGGTGCTAAGCTAAAGGGAGATTCTTAGCTAACATTGATATCAAACACTGGACTGTTAGTCTTATCTCTGTAAACACAAAGGTTTTCAACTCATTTAAAAAATATGATATGGTGTAGAATATATTCTATAGACACAAAAATTAACAGATCATGAATGAAGCAAAGGAATAAAGATTTCAGGCAAATTAAATTCTGGATTCTCATTTAAAGCCTTTAAACTGATCTGAAAGTATAAAGCTGTAAAAGAAAGTGACTGATATCCAAGCAAATTGTAAATGCCATACAGTGTGGTGAGTGCCTTCTAGCCCACTGTTCAGTCACCCTTTAAATCAGTGTTCGTGCTCTGCGTGTGCAGATGTACATGCATACAGAATCCATGACCAGCCATGCATTAAAGCAGCCTCAGGAAAGCCTTCATACACACACTTTATCCTGCAGTGTGTGACCTGTCAGCACACTGAGACAAAATTGTGAATTCTTTTGAAACAATGAGGTTGAGAGATATAGTACTGCTGTCCAGAATGTTGAATAACAAGACAAATAACATATTAGCATCTCCTACAGGCCCCAAAGTCGTTGAATATATGTTAACTGGTGTAAATCTGCCGATGTAGGAGATACAGATTGTATGTATTCACACTGCACTTAGTAAAATAGATCACCACACAGTCAGTTAATGCTTTCTGTGAGGTACCTTGTTTTTATTGCTGTAGCCTATTAAAGAAAAAGGAGGCTTCTGTTTTTGCTAGATACACAGTTTTTTACCAAAGTGAGTACTGTGTGACTTATATTGCTATTTATGTATTTCCTTTTCAGAACGAGAAGAGAATAAAAATCTATGAATTTTAGGCTTTGCTAGATCACCTTCTTTGCACATCAGGTAAATGTTTCATCAATGAGGTGTCACATTATAAACAAAAGAAAAGAGATATAGTTATATTCTGTTATAAGTTCTGTTTTTGTTCAAATAAGGTGGCCTGAATGCAGGTGTTGCTGCACAGCAGAATAGTGCATCACCACCAGTTTGCTTAATTCGTAGGGCCCTATGATTTTTGTGGATAATTAAGTGGATATTATGTGAATGTAATCACTGAATTGAGGCATAGAAAGAGATTTCATATATATAGGAAAAGATGCACAAAATTTGAATAAAAGACATTGTGTCTTATCCAAAAAACTTTGTGAATAATGTTCAAAAGAATAGTTCTGGGTATGCCAATAGCAGCAACCACATTCTATCCTAAATCTGCCTAAGGTGCGGGGTGAAATTAAGTTAAATGAGTTCAAATCACAATAGACTAAGCCAATTTGTGGAGGATTTCATTGCTGTCTGCAGAGTTGTATTCTTTTATAATTAAACACTGTAAAGACTAAGATGCACTGCCGAAAAGAGTAGTCCTCATTAGCTAACACATTAAATTGACACATTCAACTGTTGTGTTAATTAAATACATCTTTGTATTCAAAATCAATGTTCCATGTGGGTTAATTTTATTAAAATAAAAAAAAACAAAAAAAACATGGCTTGTAGCTAGATCCATGAATGGCTGTCATGGTGGGGAACTCCTCTGTCCTGGGTGTGTTTTTTTTTGTAAATGTTGCATACTGTACCTCAAATTCTGTAAGTTGGAACAAATAACAGCTACTAACCTTCAAGGACATTTTTGTTTACCAATTATTACTCAGAGGTTTATTCAAGATCCATCAGATTTTCTGCAAATCCTTACAATGGCAATGCTAGCTCTGCTTGGTTTGGTGAGGAAGCGGTGGAGGGCCCTGCATAGGGGCCAACATGAAGGCATGCTGATATGAAATGGTGGGGGTTTTGCACTCTCCTACCATCACTATTCCTCTCCAGTCTCTGTTCCCTACACAACAAAACTACTTCTGCTCAACCAGACCAGCAAGGATTTTTCAAAAGATTCTGCCCTCTGCTTTACAGAGACCTGGGTTTCTAACCTGATGCAGGACAGTGCACTGCGTGTTCCAGTTTTCCAGCTGCACAGAGTGGACAGAGATGTGGAGCTTAGTGGCAAAAGCAGAGGCGGCGGAAACTTTTTCAACCAACTCTGGTGTAAAGACAACACAGTACTGTCAACATCATGCTCTCCTTATCTGGAGTCAGTCTTCATTACCTGTAGATGGTTCCTCTCTCCCAGAGAGGTCAGCTCTTTCATTCTGGCTGGTGTGTACATCACAGTACACAAGCCACACGCAGAAAGAGCTGGCTGACCAGACAATGAGAGTAGAGAGAGAGAACCTGGACTCACTGCTTATCATTATGGGGGACTTTTACTAGGGGGGCTGTAAACTAGGATTGGATGCATATATGACAAGGCGACAACTTTTGTCTTGCCAAAATCTGACCTTTCTGTGTTCATTAAATGATCAATATTTCTGCAAATTTATTTTCATAAATTAAACCTCATTTGGTAGGGTTTCAGCTTTCATATGAGTCATTTCTAAAACCAATAAATGAATTTAAAAGGTGATGAGCTTTGGTTTCCACAACATGTGTAAGCGACAGAACTTCTGTCAAGGACTGTACAAGATGCAAGACCCCCCTGAAAGACCATCAGTTCACCAATGACCCAAATGACTACAGATTTGCAACACCAAAGACTGTCCCAATCAGCCACCCTGGCTCTCTCACTTCTGCCCACTGCACATTTCTCCATCAGTATGCAGGATGTTCATAAGCTCTTCTGCAGACAGAAAGTGAGGAAACCAGGACCTGATTCTGTCTCCATTCACCCTGAAACACTGCAGTGACCCTAGCACCGATCTTCAACAGATCACTGGAACTCTGCTCTGTTCCCTCATGCTTCAAAACATCCACCATCATTCCAAGGTCTGTCTATGATGCAGTCAGCATAGCTCTGCACTTCATGCTACAGCCTCTTGACAGCCCTGGAACCTGTAATGGTAATAATCAATGGTCATGAGTCTGCCTACAGAAAGGAAGTTGAACAGATGGTCTCCTGGTGCAGCGGCACCCCCTTAACATCAATGGCTCTGTGGTTTTCTCTATGGAGTCATTCAAGTTCTTGGGTACCACCATATCAAGGGGCCTGAAGTAGGAGAGGATCACAGTCTCCACAGCAAAGAAAACCAGGCAAAGAATGTTCTTCCTGAGACAGCTGAAGAAATTCAACCTGCCAAAATCTCTAATGATCCAGTTTTACATACGAATCATTAAGTCCATCCTCACATCATCCATTACAATCTGGTTTGGTTCCTCAGCCTCACAAGAACATGCTGAAGTACAGCAGAGAGGATCATTGTATATAATCTGCCAATGCTTCAGGACACCAGCAGGCAGAATCAGCGTTTAAGCAAAATTACACCTGACCCTTATCATCCTGGACATCACCTCTTCCAGATACTTCCCTCTGGTAGAAGACTTAGGTCCATCAAAACCAGCACAACACAACATGACAACAGCTTCATCCCCAGAGCTGTAACCTCAACTACAAGGGTCAACACAGTGGCACCTTAACTGAATTGTTTCCTGGAATTCTCTGATCTCACTTACTGCACTGACTCTCACTACATTGCTCAGTTGCACTCACTGTATGAGTAGTCTGTATATAATAGCTCTGTGATATACTTCTGCTACACTTATGTACAGTATATCCATATGCACATCATCAACTCTTTTTTTTATTCTATTGTCTATTCTATTTCTGTATTTATTGTATTTTATTATACTCTTTATCTCAGTGTAATACTTGTTTATAGTGTATGTGCTTGTTACATATAATACATGTGTGCTCAAAACTCCTTGTAGAACACACACACACACTTACAATGTACACTATATGCTTGAAATATGCATAATCCATAACTGTCCACATAATTACAGACCGCATTCCCACTGTTGTCATTAAACTGTCCCCATGACATTTACTGTGATAGACTGTAACAAAACACACCTTATGCCTGTTATGTTGCTAAGTAGGTTAATCAGATGCAGCTGGCTCTGCATTTGATTAGCCTATATAGACTGGAATAAAACTTGTTGCCAAGCCAACTGTAAAAAAGGTCATTTTCTTTACTTTGGTCAATAGTAAAAAATGACTGAACAACTGATGGAATACCTAAAATGACTGCAGGAATTTCTCTAGCTAATAAACGTTAAATATTCAGAAGACTGTAACACTCTCAACAACTGTCCATCTGCCACAAACAATTTAACGGTAACAGTTGCTGAAGATTAGCAGAGACTTGTGCACTCTTTATCTGCCAACTGATTTAGCTATGCAGCTGTGCTCGGAACAAGCATGTTCTCTCTGAAGTTTAGTGAGCAATATGTACAAAACTGTGAATGAACACATGTGAAGTTATGTACTTAACAAAAAAAGGTGAAATAACTGAAAACATTTTATATTCTAGTAGTCTTCAAAATAGTCACCCTGTGCTCTGATTACAGCTTCACCTGAAATGGTTTTCAGGTGTGCCTTATCAGGGTTAATTAGTGGAATTTCTTGCTTTATCAATGGGGTTGGGACCATCAGTTGTGTTGTGCAGAAGTTGGGTTACTACACAGCTGACAGCCGTATTGGACAACTGTTAAAATTCATATATTATATCAGAACCAATCAGCTAACTAAAGAAAAACAAGTGGCCATCATTACTTTAAGAAATGAAGGTCAGTCAGTCTGGAAAATTGCAAAAACTTTAAATGTGTCCCCAAGTGGAGTCACAAAAACCATTAAGCACTACAGCGAAACTGGCACACATAAGGACCAACCCAGGAAAGGAAGACCAAGAGTCACCTCTGCTTCTCAGGACAAGTTCATTCGAGTCACCAGCCTCAGAAATCACAAGTTAACAGCAGCTCAGATCAGAGACCAGTTGAATGCCACACAGAGTTCTAGCAGCAGACCCATCTCTAGAAAAACTGTTAAGAGTAGACTGCACAAATCAGGTCTTCATGGTCAAATAGCTGCTCGGAAACCACTACTAAGGAGAGGCAACAGGCAGAAGAGATTTATTTGGGCCAAAAAACACAAGGAATGGACATTAGACCAGTGGAAATCTGTGCTTTGGTCTGATGAGTCCAAATTTGAGATCTTTGGTTCCAACCGCAGTGTCTTTGTGAGCCAAAGAAAAGGTGAACGGATATTCCATATGCCTGGTTCCCACTGGGAAGCATGGAGGAGGAGCTGTGATGGTGTGGGGGTGTTTTGCTGGTGACACTGTTAGGGATTTATTCAGAATTGAAGGCACACCAGCATGGCTACCACAGCATCCTGCAGCGACATGCCATCCCATCTGGTTTGCGTTTAGTTGGACCAGCACTTATTTTTGAACAGGACAATGACCCAGAACACACCTCCAGGCTGTGTAAGGGCTATTTGACCAAGAAGGAGAGTTATGGAGTGCTGCGGCAGATGACTTGGTCTCCACAGTCAACGGACCTGAACCCAATCAAGATGGTTTGGGGTGAGCTGGACCGCAGAGTGAAGGCAAAGGGGCCAACAAGTGCTAAACACCTCAGGGAACTCCCTCAAGACTGTTGGAAACTTTGAGAGAATACCAAGAGTGTGCAAAGCAGTAATCAGAGCACAGGGTGGCTATTTTGAAGAAACTAGAATATAAAACATGTTTTCAGTTATTTCACCTTTATTTGTTAAGTACAAAACTCTACATGTGTTCATTCATAGTTTAGATACCTTCAGTGAGAATCTATAATGTAAATAGTCATGAAAATACAGAAAAACGCATTGAATGAGAAGGTGTGTCCAAACTTTTGGCCTGTACTATATATATATATATATATATATATATATATATATATATATATATATGTGTGTGTATATGTATATATGTATGGCCCAGTTGTTGCTTTCTGAAAGTAAGCTGATTTTAGAACTATAATAAATTATTTATATTTGCCAACAAAACAATCCATTCTATTTTGTTAATGAAGGGCATTAACTTGTTATAACAAGTCAGAAACTCAGCAATCAAAATTGTTTCTGTAAGCAGCTTAATCCCAAGAGACCACCACTTTAAATAGTTGGCTCTATACTGTATTAGCAATTGGCAAGCACTTTGTAATTAGAGCAAATCTATTTATCAACTACTCTCTTCAAAATGTGATATACATATAGAAATTCACAGTACTCTACATACACAGATTTAGCTTTGTGTTGAACTAAATGACACATGAACACAATATATTGAGTTGAATCTGTGACTCAGAAAACTTTCTTGATAGAATTACTAGTTTATAAGACTTTATCAAAGATAAATATTTAGTAATGTAGAGAAACCACCCTTCTACTTTGTGCATGGCTGCCCTTGGCTGTCACATTTACATTGCCTGTGTATGTGCTGTTTCCTGTCCATGACTGTTTATTCTTGGCTTATGCGCTGCTGTTTTATTTATAGAATCATAATTCCAGTGGGTAATTGAATCATTCTTTTCAAATGAGTAATTATGGAAAGAGAAAAAGAGAGGGAGAATCAGAGCACTTGTTAAAATAATAGCTTGCATCAAGACTATATATACACACATAGTGACGCTGTTTCCTACTGTCCTAACATAGCATCTAATTAAGGAGCAGCAATAATACATTGTTATTGTTTTATCTGTGTGGCAAACAAGAAAACCAACATTTAATATTGCTGATGAATCAGTCACTGTAACTGCCATGTTTCCCAGGTTAATTAAAACTTTTAAATTAATCATCAGCACTACAGGCATAAATCTTGGCAGGCTGAAGTTGGCTGACCCACGGAAGCTTTCCCGTGCCTCTGCTGAGCCCTTTAATGTTAATGCAGTGCTCATCCCCACAGTAGATTGAAGATGAGACTAAGCACTTCAGAGTCATCTGTAAGTAAGGTCTTATACACTCACTGTGTGGTGTTTTTGCTTATTTTTTTCCAGGCCTATGTGCAGTTGAGGCAATGATTGCAACTGGAGGTGTGATCACAGGCCTTGCGGCCTTGAAAAGGCAAGATTCCTCCCGATCCCAGCATCATCTGCCAATCCAGAGCCCAGCCGCTCAACCTGAGAAGAAGCGTCTGAAGCGAAAACCTCGCACAGATGTTGTTGTAGTACGAGGAAAAATTCGTCTGTATTCTGCCTCCGGCTTCTTTCTGGTCCTGGGTGTTCTGATCCTTATGGTGGGCATTGCAATGGCCATACTAGGTTACTGGCCTCACAGAGAGCACCAGAGGTCCCTGGAGAGTAAGCTCTCCAACAATGACACGCAGTTGGCAGGGGAACAGACAGGAACAGTTGCACAGTTTTTTGAACAGCACCTGCACTCTGAGAAAATGAAAATGCTCGGCCCTTTTACAATGGGTATTGGAATATTTATCTTCATCTGTGCTAATGCGATTTTACATGAGAACAGAGACAGAGAAACAAAGGTCATCCACATGCGGGACATGTACTCAACTGTCATAGACATCCACAGCCTGAGGATAAAGGAGCAGAGATGTATTAACGGGGCCTACATGGGCCCCTACATGGACCATGAGATCCGAAACTTTGGTTATGAGAGCCAGTATGCCTCACGCCTAGCCGCTAACACACTAATGTCATTCTCTGGCTTCGGTGGAGACGTCAGACTCTCCCGGCGAATCAGCTCAGTTGAGGATGAGGAGGGTATAATGGCTGAAGCCAAAGGTGGTTCAAGCTTGCTGTCACCTGATTACAGGGACTGTGCTGGGTCTTTCTTTGGGTTCCAGCCAGAAGGTATTCGTCACTGGGAGGACAAACATAGTGACTTAAAGAAGTGCCAGACGCGGTCCATTGTCTCATCCTCCATTAGTGCCTTCACTCTCCCAGTGATCAAGCTCAATAATTGTGTTATTGATGAGCCTGATATTGACAACATCACAGAAGATTCTGAGCACCTGCGGGACCGATCAAGACCTCCATCAAGGGAATCATTAACTGTCCCTGTTCCGGATATTTCAAAAGCCTTCAAGCCTCCTGGCACCTTGCTGTTCCGGAGCAACTCAGCTATTGAATCCCCCACATCTGCTTCCTCACAGTCCTCCCTATCCCCTGGATCCACCACTGGACACTTCCTGTCTCCTGGAGCAGCCAGGAAAGACTTTGGATCCAATAACTCACTGCACATGTTGTCTGCTCACTCCAAGTCACTTGACCTGGAGCGTGGTCACACCATGCTAACTGTTCAGCCAGAGCAGCGCAAACACCCCAGCTGGCCCAGGCTGGACCGCAGCAACAGTAAAGGCTACACCAAACTGGAGAATAAAGAAGACCCGATGGACAGGCTGCTGGTGCCTCCAGTGGCTGTCAAAAGGGACTATACCAAAAAGGAGAAACTGCTCATGATCTCCAGATCTCATAACAATCTAAGTTTTGAACATGATGAGTTTCTGAGCAGCACTCTAAAAAGAGGGACCTCAGAGACCAGATTTTAAAATGGACCTAACTCAAGGCCTTACACAAATCCATCCTCCAACACATAAATATGTTCACACAATGTCACAGTGGCTACAGAATTATTCTGCAATATATAAATCTATCATTCTTTGATAATTTTGCAGTGATTATGTGAACTTATGAACAAGTCCCAAGGACTGAAAGCTCAGGTGGTCATTCCGATCTACGCAGACTGTTTCAGATAACAAATGATTGAGTTGTGAGATTTTTAACTCTACATAGCAAGGAAACAGACGATCACAGTCAGGAACCAGTAAAACAGTGGATGAAGCCGTGTAAATAGGCAACAATGTACTGTGGTCTGCTGAACTTAAAGTATGTTAATGTTGTCTTTGCCAACTGTTGAGACAGGATCTCTTGTTTGTTTTTCGAGTAGAGTATGTGTGGAGTGTTGTTCCAGAGCTGGATAGTTATTTTGCTATGAGGTTTTAAATAATTTATTGTTCAAAAACACATAGCTATTTTTGAAGTCATCAGTGTATTATTTGTTTCTCAGAATAAAAATAAATCTTTCACATAAGCTTTTAATTTTTTTTGTTTTCTGTGTTTATAGCCAGTTTCTATCCATAACATTTGATCTAAAAGCACTTTAAATATTCCCATTTTTCTTCCGAATGTAGGTACCTCCAAATCACACTTGACAGGATTCCCCCATCAGTTAGCAGGTGCTTCCTCTAATACATGTGAAGCTGCACTGTACCCTTGCGTCAGCTAACAGATGCTGAGTGATGGTGTTGACGTAGAGCCATTCTACCCACTCAGAGAGAGCAGTTATAGTTATACACTTTGCAAATCCTGGGCACGAATGTTTGTGGGAACACCACAGATAGAATTGGTGATCTGGTGATAGCTTGAGCATTTTGAATCTTGCTGAAAGATGCTTCCTCTCATATAACTGCAGTGTTTATGATAAGAATGAGCTTTAAATAACTTTCTCAAGTTCCTTCCTATTTATATCACGTTTTACCAAATTGTTTAGCATAACGTGTAACCAGTAGTCTGGCTAAGGCAGTGCAGTTTGCTCTGTCGCAGTTTTTGTTATCAGAGCCAAGTGGTCAAATCAAATCAGTGTCAACATGTCACAGTCAGTCCCACATGTCAGGACACTTGCATATCCATACCAAGACTCCTGAGACAAATGATACATCAAACTTTGCACATGATGCAGATAGCAGCACTGACTATTTAATTTCTGCTTAGATATTCAAAACATGACCCATTCACACACAATTTCATTAATTTCTGTTTTACACATTCTAAATGCTTTGGTAAACAGTTGCCTTATAAAATGTGCTGAGGAATGGAAATCTTCCATTGCCCCTGCCCCTCCCCCACCCAAAACAGTGACAACACCATACAAACATTCTGTCTCTTGGCGAGGAAGTGAAAAACTTTCCTATGTTTATCATCGTGAGCTTCTCTGAGAGTATCAACATAAGAGCTGCCAAACTCCATTGCTAAATGATCCTTCCATCTGGAAACAAGATGGCCAATCAGATCTTAGCCCCCCAAGTCCCACTCGTTTCCATGGAAATCAAAGATTGTGCAAGCCACAATTGAACAGGGAACAAGAGACTAGCACCTAGAGCCTAAAGATTCATATCAGGTAAAGTACAGGCTGGGTAGTTTTAAGTGGGTGATATGAACACCTACACCTTTCTGTAGATAAAGAAAGCCAGAGGCAAGTTTGGTTCATCATAGCCAGCAAAAGTGTGTGGAGGAACCTTATGACTGTAGACCAAGTCCCTCCATTTGCAGATAAATATTGTGTTTTTAATTAAAGGCAGTTCTAGTGAATCAAACCTCATAAGAAAGTAGGCCTCAGTGTCTGTTTACTTTGTGTGGACACTCCAAAAATGATGACAACACCTGCTGTTGTCTGCCATTTAAATTATGCACAATGATCACACCACCTTTATGTTTCCTGTTAAACACCATGGATGATTGTAAACATTCAAAAGTCTATTTCTCAACCAAGTCAGACTGTTGTAGCTGCCATTGCTTTTAAACTGCAGCACTGAATTGAGCAAACAGATGACTGAACCTCATGCACACAGGAATTACATACTGGTATTCAGGGAAAGCATTTAATATTTAATAGCATTTAATAGTGTTTTAGAATATAGCATTTTAAAAGTGTTTTAGTAATGAAAAGGGAAAAGTCATAAATAATATTCTAAAGATTTGTCGACTTGATGTATTTTAATCATCAGCGTCATCAATTACATCAGCTGTGTCAGCCCGTCAATGTGTTTATTCATTCGTTCGGATGCTCAGTGTCTGATCTGTATGCATAGGCTGTGTACACAGCCTCAGGCTAAATTCCAAATCACACACTTCAGTACTTTACATATTACACCAATAAAATCACTAATAATGATGATTTTTCACCCTATTGTGCAATAGAGACAATTATCCAGTGTCTTCTGGAAACACTTGCTGATTTGGAGCATTTTTTTTAAAGTTGTGTTTTCTGAATTTGCACTGTATTTTTAAATTTGCTTGTGTCCTGTCATTTTTAAATGGATGTTCTGATTTTGATTGTGAATATAGGGCCACCTCAGCTCACCCCGTACATCACATTAAAGGCAATTATAAATTTCAAATGCCATTTATAAAATTGATGTTAAACAACTCTTTGTTTTAGTGAAGGTAACTACATGCTTTGAAATTCAACATTCATTATGCTCACATTAACATTCTTTTAGTCCAGAAGTGTAAAAGATCAGTTTTAAACTCTCAAGTTGCTCCAGTGGGAGAGTCACAAAATTGTTTTGGGCAACAGCATCAGTTGATGAACAGAATTAAAAAAAACACACACAGGTCCACTGGAGCATCTTGTTAAAAGAAGATACATGCAAAGGATTCCTAGACATAGACAGTATGATTTAGTAATCTGAATTAGTAATTAATGAAAACGAGACAAGAGAAATACTTGAGTAATTGGTTAAAATACATAGATATGATCTTAGATGTGTAGTTTGAAAAGTTTGAAGAAAAGTCATCATGTTATCATGAGACTTACAGGTAAGTCTTGCTACAGTTGATGTCATCATCTACCATCACAAAGAGGATACACAAGTTTGATTTTCATGGGAGGTGTGAAAACCTTTGGAGCCATTTTATGTCCATTTTATTCTTGCTAGGTTTTGCTATGTGACCAAAAGTCTGTTAAAAAGGTTTGGCGAATTAGCAGTTCTACATTAATTCCAGCAGAACAATTTTAAATGCAACCTTAAAAGTGGACATGACAGAATGCAACGTAACACAATGCAACACAACATGATTTCTGTGGTATTGTGGAATTATACCAAGTTGTGTGGCCCCCTTTTGTGGCAATTACAGCTGTAAAAAGTGGATGAGTCTCCATGAACCTAACACATCTCACCACTGGGATTTTTGCCCAGTCCTCAAGGTTAAGATGGTATCAACTAGTGACCAGCAATCTTCAAGTCTGACCACAGATTCTCAATTGGATTAAGATCTGGGCTTTGACTAGGTTATTTCAATACATTTACACATTTCCTCTTAAACCACTCAAGTGTTGCTTTAGCAGTATACTTTGGGTCATTGTCCTGTTGAAAGGCGAACCTCCATTCCAGGCTCCACCACCATGTTTCACTGTGGGGATGATGTTCTTGGGGTGATCAGATGTGTTGGTTTTGTGTCAGGCATAGCATTTTTTTGGTGGCCATAAAGTTCAATTTTGGTCTCATCTGACCAGAGCATGCCTTTTGACAAATTTAAAACAAGCCTTCCTATTTTTGTTATTTTCTGGACAGATACTCCAATCTGGAACTCTACAGTTCCTTCAGGATTACCTCTGGTCTCTCTGCTGCCTCTCTGATTAATGCACTCCTTGCCCAGTCTGAGAGTTTTGGTGGGTGGCCATCTTCTTGATTTGATGGTGCTCCTGGGGATCATCAAAGATTTGGATGATTTGTACTTCTCAACAACTGTGTCCCTTACTTGTTTGGAGATATCCTTGGTCTTTGTGGTATTGTTTGGTTAGTGGTACCTCTTATTTAATAGTGTTGCAGCTTTTGGGGCCTTTGCACACAGGTGGAAATCATTTCATTAATCATGTGACACTGAAGGTAATTGGTTGGACCAGAACTATTTAGGGGCTTCATAGCAAAGTGGGTGAATACACATGCACATTCCAATGCCAACTTTCATTTTTTTATTTCATTTTTTTTCTCTCTCATT
The DNA here is from genome assembly GCA_034509495.1 of Acestrorhynchus altus. NCBI lineage: Eukaryota > Metazoa > Chordata > Actinopteri > Characiformes > Acestrorhynchidae > Acestrorhynchus > Acestrorhynchus altus. Next base: position 16,687,686 of record CM067511.1, on the reverse strand, counting down.
TCATTTAACCAACTTGGAGTCCCTTGTGCAGATGCATCACATACAATTTGAAAAACAACATTTAAATACAGGTTGTAATGTAACAGTATGTGAATACTTTCACAAGGCACTGTAGGTGAATTGAGATGACCATAGTGACACAGAATGTTAATTTGTAAACTAGTGCAGCTGCAAGAAGTGATGAGGGATTAACAACATGCATGTATAAGGACAGGCTCCTCATTAGGATCCTGTTTTGCTGGTGTTTGCCCAGCCAGGGGTTCCTGAGCTTCACCATGGCAACAATAAAACCCCTGCTGCTCACCTAGGTGACGTCAAAGACATCTCACTGTAGGAGGGTGACGGTAAAGGACACAGCTAGAGACTCCAGCAGGGAATGAGATATGAGCAAAAGCCTGATGTGCACCAGTGCACTGGTGTCAGGCTAATCCTACATGATTCCCAGGCAATTCCTACATATGCAGAATAATTGTCTCAGATCTAAGTGGTTATAATTATGCAGTCTTTGTAAAATGGGGTTTAGGAACTGGACACAGTTAAAATGCATCTCTTAAAACAGCAACCAACAGAGAGGACACAGCAAAGAACTAATGGTTAATTGAACATCCATTTAAAATTTTCCACCCCTTACCTCTGCTAAGTGTCATGAATGCTGACCATACTGTGCAGCATTGTGGAAAATAATCACCTTATATCACTTCATGGTTAGATTACACAACGTAACAAGTTTTATTCCCAGCCTTTTAGTGTTATATTCCAATTGCTCATGTCTAAAATAAATGCAGAATTGCCTACATTCATTGTAAACTTTGCTTCTGTGACCACGGCAAAGAAAGTTACACATTTTCAGTATAGAAACAGTCAATTTTGCATCTTCTCATTCATACAGTCAGACTAAGAACACTATATGCATTGCAAATTTACACAGATTACCAAAAACCATTCAGAAGTGTGTGGTTCTCTGAGATAATGGCTATACTGCAAATCAGTTTCACAAATCAGTCCCCAAATATAGTTGCCCATCAGGTTCTTGTTGTATTGTCATTGGTAATGGCGTTCAAAGTTCTGTTGTGAATGTCCTGGTGAAAGTGCTCGCCTTGATCCTCTGAATAAGCTCCCATGTTCACTTTGAACTTATCAAGATGAGCATCAAGGATATGGATTTTGAGTGACATCCTGCAGCCCACTGCAGCATAGTTCTTTATCAGAGTCTGAACCAGTTGTGCATAGTTTTCATTTTAATGATTGCCTAGGAAGCCATGAACCACTGCGACAAAACTGTTCTAAGCCACTCTCTCCTTCCTATTCAGCTTCTTGGGAAATTCACTGCACTCTATGATCTTGATTTGGGGTCCAGCAAAGACACCAGCTTTTAGTTTTCCTTCAGACAGCTTAGGGAAAAGATCTTGTGACAAATTGTTTTATGAGCCCCAACTTGATGTGTGATGGTGCACTTCAGTATCCCGGCTGTCCCAAAGGGCAAATAAAGCAAGGATACTTTGTAAAACCACCTTGGAGGCCCATCAGGAATGACAACATTTTTTTTTTATTTATTGTTTATGTATATGTCTAGTTTTCACCCCCTAGTAATTTTAGACATGCCAATTACCCAACCCCCTAAGTTGTCTCCCACATCACATGTCTGTTTTCAGCATGCGATGGGATACCTACCGACTCTTTTTGAACTGCTGCCATTTGTGTCATTGGCAGCCATCACGCTTGGAGGAGAATGCTGGATCCCCGGTTCTGATACAGTGGACGGCAGAAGGCTGCACCAAACAGCAGCGCACTCATGTGATGTGGGGAAGAGCACTATCTACCCACCCCCCAAGGGAGAGTCAATTTCTCTCCCTCTGGACCCCAGCTGCTGATGGTGAGCAGCATGAACCTGGATTCAAACCTGTGACCCCAGGATCATAGTGGTAGCACCTTAGCCCGCTACGCCACTCAGGGCCCAGGAATAACACCATTTTGTGTGACACCTCTGATAACTTTCCAGCCATACTCTCTTCTAGGCACCTAGCAACATCTTGACACTGGTGTATTCCTCTTTCAGGTGCACCGAGTGAGCTACAGGAAGAGACGGATACTTGTTCCCATTATGAAGCAGCAAGGCTTTGAGGCTCTTGCATGGACTGTCTATGAAGAGGTGCCACTCTTTCGGGTTACCGGTGATACCTATAGCCTCGAATAGACCGGCCAACAGACATTGTTGCAGAATCACAGTCCATCTTGATGACTGAAGAAGCTGGAAAAAACTTGGTGATGCTTCCTCTGATCTGTGACTTGGACGCTTTCATCTAATAAGTTCCATTGCTTGAATTGCCTCAATGTCAGAAGCTCAGCGTTGGACTTGGTGAGACCAAGGTCTCGGATCAGATCATTGAGATCCTTTTGGTTAGGGTAGTATGGCTTCTGCTCCTCAGCTGTATATGAAGAGAATCTTCAAGAGTTTTCATGCAGTGCTCACATATGAAATGAGGAGCCCATGGTTTGTCTTGGTCCCCAACAGGCACGAAGTATGCTTTGTAGGCCTCACATATCTTAACAGATGCTTTCACAGAGTACTTTTTCACTCGTCTTTATAAATTGGCCACATATGTAGCAAAATGCATCTGCTGGATGTATGCAACCTATTGATGCCATCTAAATTAACTGTGTTGTTGTGTACACAGGTTCATTTACTCTGTAGAACATCAAATGAAATGGTTAGTTTCAAATAACTGTATTTATACAGCTATGTACAATTCTATACAGTCCCAGAAAGTTCTAGATAATTCTGGACAGTTCTAGAAACTTATTGATAGTTCTCACAATTCCAGAACCTTCTTGAAGTCTATGTTCAGCACTGAATATATCACAAATATTCTTAAAAATAGATGTATTTCAAAATATCATTGTGCTGACCACAAAAGCAATGTTTATAATAACTTTTTCTATTCATTGAAGGCACAAAGAATTAGGAAAACATTTAACACAACACTTAAAAAATGTTTTCAAAATTGTTACGTAGTGTTATTGCAAAGCACTCTTGTCAGGATGTTCAAGCAGGAACCTAAAACCTAACCTAAACCTAAAAACCTACTCAATATTAGATCACTCAATTCAAAGGCAGTCATTGTGAAGGAAATTATAAATGATCAATGTTTTGTACCTCAATGAAACTTGGATTAGACCTGATGAATATCTGGCACTAAATGAAGCCACACCTGATGGTTATAATTATGTGCATAACCAGAGTCTGTACAATCTACCAAAATATTTTAGAAATTAATCAGATACACTATAACAACATTTACTGTAATCACACTCTGGATCTGGTTTTGACCCTGAGTGTTGGCATATCTTAAATACTCTTCCCCAAACATAAGCCATCTCAGATCATTATTTAATTTCCTTTGAGTTACAGCTGAGCCAAAATGTATGTACATCCCCTCATTACTGCATGAAGTGTTTAATAAGATCAACTACAGCCCAACAAATTACTGAAAACCTACCTGATTTTTTTAACACCAGATTACTATCCAACCGATCCAGAGGAATTAGATAGATTAACCAACTGTTTACAGAATAACCTCAGATCAACATTGGACAATATAGCACCACTTACATATACAAAATCAAGACAGAAGAAAATCGTCCCATGGTACCATGATCAGACTTGTACCTTAAAACAGTCAGCACAAAGATTAGAATGGAAATGGCGTTCCACTAAACTGGAAGTATTCGACTCAGCTTGGAAGAACAGCCTTATTGATTATAGAAGGGCTCTCAATGGAGCTCTTTCAGATTATTTTTCCACAATGATAAAAAAAAACAACACAATCCCAGAGTATTTGTCAGTGCAATATCAAAACTTACAAAAAATCAGGCAGGTACACCACCTCAGATTCCATCAAATTTCACAAGTAATATCTTTATAGACTTTTTCAATTATAAAATAGAAAATATTCAGACAGATTCAAATTCAACCCATAATATTAAATCCAAACAGTTTGTCTTCTGGTCTGGCTGATATAGAACAAAATATAGATATTGAAGAAAAGGAAACCCTTTAGCCACTTCCACAGTCAGAATTAAACAAAATTATTCCACAAATTCTGCCACTTGTTGTCTAGAGGCAATCCCATCAAACCTATTTAAAGATGTGCTGCCAGCTATAATCAAACCTCTCTTAGCAATACTAAACGCATCTCTTAGTTTAGGTCGCATACCTAAAACTATTAAAGTAGCAGTTATTAAAACACTTATAAAGAAAGCAAATCAGAATGTACTGCATAATTACAGACCTAATTCTAATCTACTGTTCATATCTAAATTTTTAGAAAAAGTGGTGGCCCAACAACTGTGCAGATACCTGCACGACAATCACATATATGAAAAATTCCAATCTGATTTCAGGCCTCATCATAGTCCTGGGGAAGCCCTGTTTAGGATTACAATTGAGCTCCTTCTTGCCTCTGATCAAGGCTGTGTCCCTGCTTGTGCTGCTAGATTTAAGTGCAGCATTTGATACAATAGATCACACCATTCTCCTAGAAAGTTTAGAAAGCGTGTTCGGAATCACAGGGACAGCCCTCTCGTGGTTCAGATCTTACTTAAACGATCGGTTAACAGTTTGTAAAGATAAATGACATAACATTAACTTCCACTGCAGACGATACTCAATTGTGTATATCAGCCAAACCTGATGATAAAACTAGATTAAAGAAAATGGAGGACTGTATAAAACACATAAAATCTTGGCTGTTGTGTAACTTCCACCTTCTAAATAGTAACAAAACAGAGGTCCTCCTTTTGGGTCTTAAAATTGCGAGGAAAAGATTATCAGACTTAATGCTAAATCTTACTTGTTCAGTGTAGCATTTGGTCATTAATGTACTAGATTAGTAACAGGCTGCAGATCCAGGGGTTCATGGACATAGGGATTTATGGCAAACTGGGATGTTGGTGCTGCCGTCTGACTCCTTCACGCGATCACTCTGGTTTGTGACAGTGGAGCGGTTAGACACCAATGTTTCAGGATACTCCCATGCTTACGTTACCTTCTGGTTGTCTCCTTAGTTAGGTTGTTATAGTTAGATCTGCCAGAGTCACTCACCTTGTTGAAGTATACCCGAATATTGGAACAGAGTTGTAGGGGTCTAGTGTCCCCTAACTGTGTCTAAGTAGTTTGACCAGAGGAGGATGGGTCCTCCCCCTTGTGAGCCTGGTTCCTCCCAAGGTTTCTCCCTCCAGCTCTGAGGGAGTTTTTTCTTGCCACTGACGCCCTTTGGCTCTATCTCTTATCCTTTGTTCCTGTGTTGTTAACCTTTTTATTTCTTGATTTCTGTAAAGCTGCTCTGTAACAACTTCAGTTGTGAAGAGCGCTATACAAATAAATGTTGATTGATTGACTTTAGTTAGTTCAAAATATTGTAGTCATGGTCCTAGAAAATTTGACCATATTAGTCCAACCTTATAAGAACTGCACTGGCTTCCAGTCCAATGCTGTATAGATTATAAAATTATTTTACTTGCATATAAAGCCCTACACATGCTTGTTTCTGAGTACCTGCAAGATCTAATCTCCCATTATGAGCCATCAAGATCACACAGATAACAGGGTACTGGCTTCCTATTAGTTCCCAGTATTCAGAAGACTTCAGCAGGGGGAAGATCCTTTTCTTACGAAGACCTTTAGCTCTAGAATTTACATTCTCTGTTCTCCATAAAGGTAAACATCAAAGTAATTACCTCTACCTTTTCCGAGTCAATGCTGACCTACCGGCCCAGGTTGATGAAATGCTAACTTTAACTCCTCTGCCCCATCTGAGAAGGATCCTCAGCTCTCCAGCCACCACTTCACACTGACTACCCACCTTCCGGCTACAGGACCTGGACAAGTTTCCAAACCTGCCCTGGACTAGTTGCACACAACCATCAACAACAGACCCTAATTAGGTGCTACTGTTACTATTATGTCCACCATCAAACTATCATTACTTCAGTACATCTGAGTATTACAGCAGACACGTGGTGGTCCAGTGTCCTCTAACTAACTATTTATGAGTAGTTTGACCAGAGGAGGATGGGTCCCCCTTTGTGAGCCTGGTTCCACCCAAGGTTTCTTCCTCCAGCTCTGAGGGAGTTTTTCCTTGCTACTGTCAACCTTTGGCTCACCATGGGTTTATGTCTTTATCCTTTGTTATATTTTTGATTCCTGTAAAGCTGCTCTGTGACATCAGTTGCAAAAAGTGCTATACAAATACAATTTGATTTACATTTTTTTAAATAATTCAACATTTGATCAAATACAATAAAATCAATTTTATTTATATAGCACTTTTTACATATGATGACACAAAGCAGCTTTATAGAAATGACGATCAACAACACACAAAACAATGGATAAAGACATTTCCAGCCCAAGTCAAAGAAAAACAAAGCCAGGCAAGCCAGGGGCCACTGGGCAACTGGAATATCACATGTCTGCTGTAATACTCAAGTGTATTGGAATAATGATAATAGTTTGATGGCAGTCATAATAGTTTGTAAATTTCTACATAGGCAAGGTGAGCAATTAGTCCAAGGCAGGGTGGGAAACTATTGCATGCTAATGCATTTAAACACACTATTAAATGCTCTATTGGCTAACCTAATCTTAACCTAAATTACATTACTTTAACAGCTATGCATTTTTGTTATCGTTATGTGAAAAAGTTTGGATATCTGACTTTTTTAACATACAGAAACATTTGGACATTTGATCTTTATTTTAACTATATTGAAAGATAGAGATCTAAATAAACAAAACATTTTACAAAATAGAAATGCAATTTTCTTTTGAGGAAAAATTTAGGACACCCTATGCCACTGGTACACCCCTAGCTGGTATTCTTTGGCCATAATGTCAGACGCCTGCAAGTATTTGAAAGATTGTCCTACTCCTCCATGCCAAACTATTTAATCAATGTGACATTTCAATGTCACATTCAGTGTCACGTGCCCCGCACATTTTCCTTAAGCCCCCTCTGATACAATAAAGATTTCATTGTGGTTTCTATGATATCTTCAGTGCAGCAACACTGCAGTGTCCGATCCATTTGTACCAGCCCAATGCATACCTCCACCTTGTTAGGGTCACTGCAGTGCTGAGAATGACCCACCACCCAAAGATTTGTTAATTGTCTACACCAAAATGAAAGTGGAACTCATCACTGAAGATAACCCTCTGTCATTCTCAATTACATAAAAGGTGTGGATATATTTTTCAGCACTTAAATCAAAGTAATTAAAATAATGGCAACTTCAATATTGCTCTCACTTGCAACAAACCACTGATCTTAAATTATGAGCATCAGGATATATACAATTTTGAGAAGATGAGAAATAATTAAAAGAGAACATCTGCTTACTAAGTTAAGGTTGAATAAAACACCACAAAATGAAATTAAGATGAAGGATGCAAGATTGGGGGTTGTACATTGGGTTATAAGTAGGGTTATAAAATAATCACATTCAGTGTCCTTTATGAACAATGCAGCCAGCTTTTGTCCATGTTCTGTTTCTGTAAACATTTTGTTCACTTATGTGTCAATCAGGGGTCATCAGAATGTTTTATGCCCATTTTCAAATGAGTCATAATTTCATACTGATGTAAATATGTATATAGAGTAGTTTTAAAATGCTACCTGATAGTCAGAAGGAGAGCTTCTGCTGTAGCATTTTAAATAATATAACATTACTTTTTCCCTTCTGTCTGAGGGCATTTGGAGGCAGTGAACACATGCATCACATCCCTGCAGTAATGGTAGTTATTGATCAAATTTAGAATGAAATTTATGTTAAATAATTATGATTAGGTTGTTTTAGTTTTATTAGTGTAAGAGGCAATGAGATGGAATTAATCTCTCTGGTTGCCAAGACAGTTTATTTCATTATGGTGATTGTGTGGATCTATGTACCAAAAAATAACCCTAATGCATTTTTCAAACTTTCTTTATTCCTTGCAAATAAAGGAATATATGTTTTTTGACATATTTACAATCTCTGCCTCATTCATAGAGCAGGCTGAAACACTTCTACATTATTGTATGGGAAAGTAAACTGTACATTTTGATGGAGATACATATTTACATTACAGACTTACCATAACATAACATTATAAAATAACAGTAATTTTAAAACAAGGACAACTAGTTGATATGGGCAATTTAAATTACATACATATGTACTTTTATGTCATGTGTTATGGTTAAGCATAGAGAGAAGCAAAAATAATAAGAACATCATGGATTTTTGCAGTAAACCATTTACTGGGGAAAGTGCAGATCTGACAACGAATCTGGTTTGTATAGAAATATCTGAAGCACCACCCAGTCACTGGCCTGTCATGACCTGTCATATTCCAACAGCACAGTGGCAAACAAATATCAGAGATAGTTATGGAATGGAAAAAGTCAGCTAACATTAAGCTATTAGAATGACCTGACATTAACCTTATCAAAAATATGGATTGTGCTTCAAAGTGTCTGTTCCAGGAAAACAAAATCGACCATATATGCAAGGATGTACAACCAGACGTCTATTACAAACTTGTTGATGATGATTACCTAAAATGTCTATAATGGCACAAAACGGGATGTGATGGGGATGGGCCTAAATTATGTGATGATGAAATGGAGAGGGTGTTGCTGAGATGCTGACTGGTGTGGGGGATAGAATTTCATCTCTGTGAGGCTCTAGTTCAGAGTAATGGTCCACATCTTAGCCAGCAGGGAGAATACATCCCCATCACACCACAGCACTTGAATATTTCATTTCAATATTTCAATAATTCAGACATGGTGCTTGTGTCTGAGTATTAAAGTGTGCACTTAAAGTGTGTGTGTGTGTGTGCGTGCGTGCGTGTGATGCCTAACTGAGCTACTTACAAAAAAAAGTGAGGAACTTATTTAGGTAAAAATATAGCTAATATCAAATCTTCCAAAACAGCTATAATCCTCCACAGAGCTCTGACTGACTGAGAGAGAGAGAGAGAGAGAGAGAGAGAGAGAGAACAAGGGGGAAAGAGGGAGAAGCAAACATCTAAAAAAGTTCTCTTTATTTTGCTCAGCTGTGTGCTTTGATTAGCTGAGCTTGAATTCCTAGCTGAGAATTCAGTAATGTCATCTCCAGCCCCCAGGGCTTTTCCCTGCTCTGACAATTAATTCAGCTGAAGGAGTTGATGATTAGCTGATGAGCCTAATCAGGTGTGTTAGAACAGGGTCATCAGGGTCCCTGTCTGAGAAGCTTGGTTTAATTACTTTCTTTGTCTAAAGGATTGCATCATTGGTTAATTAAAGTCACTTTTCAGTTAAGGTAAAAGCCAAATGAGTTATTTTAGCAATTTGGAATTTGGCCAAGTTGTTAATACATTGTTCCATTTTGTGGAGTTGAATGCTCAACCAGGTGATTGCTGTGATATTCCAGAGGATCAGATGCAGCAGTTTAAACAGATGCAACAGTTTATTAGACACCTAGTTAGTGTTACCTAGTTGGTACACCTTGTACACTGTAAAACATACAAGATCCTTAAGGAACTGTGGAGGAACCTCTTAATGTGCTTCAACAAGCCTTCAAGAAACATTTGTCCTTTTATTAAAGGTTCCATGAAGTCTCTTGAAGAATTTGGTCATTCTCTAAGGTGACAGGCTGGATATTTCAGGTTGGTGGACTGATCCACTCATACCAGCACAACACACACTAACACACCCCCACCATGTCAGTGTCTGAGAATGGCCCTCCACCTACATAAAACCTGCTCTGTGGTGGTCATGTGCAGTTGTCAGACATCCCACCTCTCCCACAGGAGGATTCTCACGCATACTGACATCAATTAATCATATGCAATATCTGGGAATTTTATTTTTTGGAGCAAAACAGCAAGTTAGAGTAAATGAGTGATGTACTGAAAGTGTGTCACAATGAGAATCCTAAATCTCTGTCTTTGAATTTAGTAGACTTACCAGTGTTTTCTTTTCTATATTTATACTCAACAAATGTTTCTACAGGAAGGGATGGGATGTCTGGGTCCTAATCATTGAAGAACCAGATGAAAGGAGGTTAACAAAGTATACAGTAAAACAGGTGGACTACAGTCTGTAATTATAAGTTCTCAGATATAACAAGTGGAATGGACAATGAGTGTAGAAACAGTCAGGTGTTGTCAGTGTGATGGCTGGTCAGTGTATGTGTAATGAATGTACAGAGCCATCAAAATATTGTCACATTAAAGAGTAGCGATCCATAATCTAAGCTAAGACCTCTGGTATGGAGGAGTATTTCTATAGACACTAATTTAGCCTGTCTTTGTAAATCCCCCTGCTATCAGGCACTGAGTTCTTGAACAAAATACACTCTCAGTTACATCTACAGGTGTTTCTTTGAGTAATCCACAGGAGCAGTGTTCCAAACCAAGATGTTTCTGTTTTCAGCCGGACCAAAGATTTTAATTGTGCTTTGCAGCACAGGGAAGAGCCTTGAGTGTGTTGCTATAAGTCCTGAATGTGTAAATATGTTTGTTAGTCCCTAAAGGAACCCTTGCAAAAAAGTTTCTTGAGGACATGCACATATTTCTCATTGAAGTTCATTCCCCAGACAGAGGAGGGAATATCCAATGGGTTTTCTGCCTTCTCTGCCAGCAGCATGTCAAAATTCTGTACTAAATACCTAAAAATAATGCTTTACTATAATGCTTTTGAATGTTTAAGAAATTAAGAAATACTGACTGACATTTTCTTATTATTTCTTAATATTATAGTACCAACATAGTACCTCAGATTAATAAATCATTATTTTTATTTAAAATAATTGAATTTGAGATTTGTCTGGAAATAATGACATTTTCTCAGAAGGTTAATTTATCTCAAAATAATAGCAATTGTTTAACGTTGACAGTGCTCAGTAAGTCAATTTTTTCATAAACGGTCAGCTTATTATCTCAAAATAATTACATTTTCTGAAAATTCAATCTCTTTTCATGAGGCAGTGCAGTAGTAGCTCAGTGAGTTTTGAGGGTGAGACCCAGTTCTGTTAATCTGCCACAGCTGGGCCATTGAGCAAGGCTGTGTCTGCTCCATGGGCACCACAGTGGGGCTGACCTTGCACACTGAATCTAGTTTTCTAAGGTGACATTTGCAAAATTGTAGAATGTGTGTATTTTGACATACAAGTACAATAAAAAAAACTTCTTAAAGGTACTTACTTTAAGTTTTAATTTTGTATCTCAAAAATAATGACATCAAAATGTATTTTTTTTAAGTGATTTTGTCTGGTACTTTAATTTCAACTTCCATACATTCAGGAGCTCATCTTGCATGGCACAGTTTCCTTTGAAAGCTTAGCTGATAACCACTGAAGACCCTGTAACTGCTTTCATTTCACAGTGATGTGATGAATGTTTTTTTTAAAACAGTCATGACGGTCATCTGTTGTTGATTCATATGGAAATTTAATCTTTAGTTTCCTAAACTGTATTGAACACATTTTAAGGTTGATGATAAGTATAATCATAATCTGTGTCCATGGTAATGCAGTAAAAGCAATAAGATATGATTCATACAAGACTGTATCCAAATTACTTAAATGGGTAAAAAACAGATTTAAATCATTCCCAACTGTGTGTGTGTGTGTGTGTGTGCGTGTGTGCATGTGTGTGATGGACTCACTGTCACTCTGTCAGCAGAGTGATGTTAATTTTCTGGACCACACTCACCCAACCCCCACTTGCCATCAGAATAGACAGACAGATGCACATCCTCATGGGAAATTAGCCATGATTAGTGGTTTACAGGAGCCATCCTGCAAAATACAAACGCATCTTTACTGACCAGTTAAACTCTCATGACTTCCACTAAGCAACAACCAAATTGCACCTTAGTGACCAGAATTCATTTTTAAGACCATTGGGTTCATAGTATATATACTGGTGTTCCACAAGCCTTGGTCCACTTCTCTTCTCTCTCATTACTTGGTCTACAATGGTCAAAAGTCAATCTGTATCAAGAGCCCTTTGAGCATCAAGCATCTTGGTGAAACACTGTTCCCCAAGTTGCATATTAGAAAGGCATCCATTCTCTTTTCCATACTGCCACCAAAATGGTGGAAGAAACTTCCTCTGGGGAAGTATAAAATTATACTACATCTTGACATTTGTCTTTGGTTAGCATCTAAGTTTGAGGTTTAAGGATTTTTCTGATTGAACAGTGAAGCATGTTTGTAAGTCACTCAGGAAGAAGAGAATCCTAGCAAATCCAAAAGGGTTCCAGAACACTGATGTATATCAATACTGTTGCACCAAAAAACCTTCTGTATTTTTGCTGTTTTCACCTTTTCACATAATGTGAAACAGACATCACTATGCATTTTTAGCAAGTTCTTCAGTGCAACAAATACAGTACTGCAGTAATATATCCTACCTAATGCATTATATTCTATTGGCAGTTCTTCTCTACTGGGCCTAGACAAGCTGTTTATGCATTTGAACATCTACAGTTGTGCTCAAAATTTACATACCCTGGCAGAATTTTTTACTTTGATCAGAGAATATGAATGATAATACAAAAAGTTTTTGCCACTCATGGTTAGTGGTTGGGTAAAGCCATTTATTGTCAAACAAATGTGATTTCTCTTTTTGAATCAAAATGACAACCAAAAACATCCAAATTACACTAATAAAAAGTTCACATACCTTGATTTTGGCCTGATAACAAACACAGAAATCTATCTAATCTTATCATGTTTTTTCATGTTTTGGGCTGGAATCATGGGGAGTGAGGTGGTAGGCCTCCTTAGGACTGCTGAAGGTGTATAAAAGACCTCAGCAAAGTATATAGTGTTTCTAAATGACCACTTTCTTCCATAGTAGAAAAAGAAAAACAGTATCTACCATAGCAAAATCATATTAATGCATGACAATGCACCATCTCAAGCTGAAAATAATACTGCTGTGTCATTGGCTGCTATGGGGATAAAAGGAGATATATTCATGGTGTGGCCAACATCCTCCCCAGACCTCAACCCTATTGAGAACCTTTTGAGTATCCTCAAGCAAAGATGATGATGGTGGGAGGCAGTTAACATCAAAACATGAGCTCTGGGAGGCTATCCTGACATACTGCAAACACTTTTGGGCAGAAACTTAAAAAAATACTGTTATTATTGGGAGGTTTGTTCAGTAAAACTTGATTTATACTGTAATGGTTAATGACTTGAAAATTATACTATTATTTGCATTGATCATTAAGGAATCAGAGGAAAGTATATTTTGCATAATCATTTGAATGGGGTGTAGTGTATGGATGAAAAAGGATCCATACACCATTCAAACATGAAAAAGGATATTTAAATGAAACCACAAATGCCCCCTATGTTTCCAGTTGTGTATTACAGGTTGTTAGATTGATTATGATAATGCATTTTTGTTTTTACTTAAACATGTATGTATGTGTTTATAATGAGGTTTTTTGTTTTGGATTTTTCCCTCTAACCTGTTCAGCTTTATTTTTGGCTGTTTTTATAGCATCTTTTTCAGCCAAGTGTTAATATCACCACTGCTGTTTCAGCTGACAAAACGCTGCTACTCTTCTGTTCTTCCATGCTCATATTCTAACTGTGCCTCTGCATTCTTAATAATAAAGAGAAGACTTCTCCACAGTGGATTAACAGGAATATCCCTCAAACCATAACAGCTGCACTGAGAGTAATGCTCATAATAGCTGCTGTTTATTCATGAGGAAATATTCCAGCCCACATGTTTATTGTGTCAAATAAAGCTTTGAGCAAACAAGTCAGCACTGATAACAAACATGTGTTAACACCCATTGAGTTAATTGAGACCAATACTTATGGCTACACTGTACACTGTTGACACTGGTGGTTCTCACAAACATTCTCACAAAGAAACTTTCAATTACAGCACAATCCAGTGGTTGTAGTTATGCTGTAGGGAGCCCAAAGCGAGTGCTGTTTGGGGGTGCTTGAGCAATTGAGAAATTATCTGTACATTTGAATGTGTCTTATCAGCTGAAAATTGCACAACATTATTGTTTTATGTTAAACAAAAATCTCAAGTCTCTTGTGTTGCTGCTTCTCCAAAGTGCACTGTGTGCAGTGTCTGCTAGTCTATTAAGCATTAATATTGAAGTCCACTGTGGCCATTCCCAGCCAGTGCTGATAAACCACCTCTTCAGTTGCAGTTAAATGCAGCCTGAGTCCACAGTGAGTAATCAGACTGTTAATAGCAGTTAACTGCAGCCTCAGTCCATAAAGAAACCAACCCACACATTGCTGTTCAGTCTTCACCAAGTCATAGAAATCACTTAAAATTACACAAACAGAACTGAAGAACAGAAGATTGGCTCTCAAGTTTGTGAAGAAGGTAGCTTAATGTAAGCTCACTATGCTTTCAGATTTTCATAATTTATCTACTAATTTTTACATTGTTTGACATTATTTGGAAACTTTACATACACTTTCTTAGAAATATTAGGGGTAAACTTAAGCTAAATTTAATAGTGTAAGGAGCCTCACAAAGCCGCGTTCCTGCCACCAGGGGGCGGCTGGCAGCGCAAGTGAGATCAGGTGTGCTGTGGTTATATAAGTGATCAGCATCTTACCCTCCACATGGTCGCTTGGTTAATGCTTCCCGAGTTCCTGCAGGTAATTTTGGTATTTCCTCTCTGATCTGTCCCGCCTCCAAAGTGAGGAGTGTTTCTGACCTTTAAAAGAATCTCCTTATTTCCCTCATCCTCCTCTTGAAAAAGAGGACGAGCTGATCTTCCTTCCCTCCTCACCAAGCAAGGAGTCTATCCATCTCTCTTTAAAGAGAGTGATTACACAAAAAGACTAAAAAAAAGAAAGGTCTCCTTTATTTCCCCTCCTCTCACTTGAAAGGAGCTGTTTCAGTGTCCAGTTTTCCCTCTGAATGAGGGAGGTTTTGAGTTTCAGTTTTCCTTCTTGTTTGAGAAGCAGTGCAGGTGCGCATACGGGGGCTCATTTTAGAACAACAATTCAACCAACTAATAGCATACTTTGCATATAAAAAATGAATTGGCTTTTTAACATCACAATGACATTAACTTTAACTCAAGTAAGCAATTTCATACCTCACAATAGCAAATTAATACTTTATCAATAACAGTGACTTGTAATTTTACTAGTTCTAGTATAATCTGTAACTAACATTTTTATCACTTTTAAGTTTCACTTGGATAAACAGTTGTACTTATTTGAAGTGCACATGCCAATAACCAAAATATTTAACAAGATATTCAAATTATAATCATTAAAATGCATCAACTTTCATGTGATAAAAGTCAAGATACTATGTACTGTTTCTCCAAGGCTTCACTATGTGACTAGTGCTTATAATGAACAATTAGCATTTGCTAGTGATTAGCATTAGCTAACGATTAGCTTTAACTATGTCTTTAGTGCTTTTACACAAGTGCTATAACATTTTAACAACTCCGACTGGTTATTTATTTCCAGCATTTCTAGTGCAAAACCTAACCACAATACAACAGGGAGAACTCTCCCTTTCAAGGGTTAGCTAACTGCTGCTCTGACTCACCGGAGTTCTCTTTAAACATCAAATACTCGATGGAAACTGCTTCCCTTCAGGATTTACTGCTGAAATACTGATATAAGAACAGCTTATTAGTCTTTTTATATGATGACATTCAACATTTTATGGGTATTATTCAATATTTTTATACCAGAAATCTTTCAGCTGAAGCAGCATGACGCACATGGGACTCTTCCATCAGCCAAACCCACTTCTAAAAATATAGAAGCAAGGAGAATGTATAGCGCCCTCTTTTGGTGCTACATGTTACATTTATAAATGGTATATGGGATTTTAGTAGCTCCATATTTCATATGGGTTACATTTTCATTTTACTCCCTCTCCTATAGGGTAGTGGTAACAACTCTGACCCTCATCTTAGTGGCCTGTGTTCAAGCCCAGCTCAGAACACATCTGCTTAGTTGGCAATGGTGGGTAGTTGGTAAACAATGACAGATCGTGAATATATTTTGAGCATTTTAATCTATTTTGCAGAGAGTAGGGCTGTTTGATGCCAGTGTTGTTAAGAAAAATGCTTAATAAAAATAAATTTAAAGAAATATCTGTGGAGACATCCATCTTGCACATAATTGTTGTGGAAAAGATCTATTCAAAAACAGATGCCTCCAATCTGTGTGTAAAATGTCTCCTAAAATTAATCTGTGAAAGAGCTCCTCCTTCTCCTTTAATTCTATCAAAAAGTATGCAATGTAGTATGCAATGTTTACTCTGTGAGGCCCCATCTGATATCATTCCTTATGTAGTACATTTTGTATGTTGTGAAACAGCAGCACCTCCAGACAAGTACACACGAATACATGATCTGTCTTCTGATATCACTATCACTTTAGTGTTGTTTTTGTAAGTAGTGCACAATGTAATGAGTATGATGAGATTTGAGACAAGAGTCATAATCTCTTCTGAAAAAGAGTGAACTGCAGGATACCAGTGAAAGGAGAGTTTCATTGTAGAGAGGAACATTTTTGGAATGTTTCAACATACAGTTCATAGGTGTGTTAAGTGACACAACTTTGCAATAAATGTGAATTAAAACTTAATTTCACAGTCAATTCTGTAGTGTGATGACTGCAGGAAACTTCGAGCTGAAACAAAAGGAAATATTCATCTTCAAAGACAAATAAAATGGCTCTGTTCTAAATACAGTCTCAAGTCAGTATACAGTACTTAATCCATGACCAAACAAAGCTCAACTAACAAGCTTACACTGAATAAAAATGCTTGTTAAACTGTTATATTTGGATTGATTCAAGTGTCTGTAGCTTGACACATATAGACTATTTTGCTTAAAAAAACAGAGCCTACCTGCAGCCTTACCAGTACAGTCTACTGCTGAACGACAGTGGGTCAGAAGGACCAAAAAGACCTTGCTATCTGCAGTACATCACTTGCCACTATGGGCCACTCAAACTTGATTACAGAGCATGAAAATGCTTAATTCCATGAAAGTCACCAAAAACATAGATATATTTTCTTCTAATAAGAAGGGAATGTATTTTGAAAAGCGGGAGACAAACTTGATTATTTAATATTACTCAAGTTGATTGGCTACCGCTGTGGACACAGGATTCAGACTGCTGTGTTTATATTAATTTGCTCATACTTTTATGCTAATGTTTTTACTAATTATTTGGGTATTTAGCTCCAGCACTCATTAAAGTGTCTTCCTTGGTAAGAAGAGCAGACTTTTCTAAACAAATCTTTAACAGCCCTTTCTTTAAAAGCATTGACTGACATTCTTTCAGATAAAGTGTGGTTTAAACTAAAAGTGTTGCATTACAATCACAGTAGTGGGAGAAAATGTGGGGCCGTTGGTTTTATTCTAATAGTTTCCTAATTGCATTTTAAGGCTTATTATTTAGTCACTATGTGGAAATCTTCCTCCCAATTTAGTGTGTTTTCACTGACACACTCTCTAGTATTGTTGTATTATACTGAATCATACAGTTTTACACTCCCAGGTCAATCCCAGAGCAGTTTCTTGTTGAATTTTAGTATCTTTCCGACTCTAAAACTTAGACTTGTTCCAAGACATTTATGAGCTCATTCAGGACTAAAGAATATTGCAAAGCTCCTACCCACTAGTCAGTAGTCTAATCCACTGCTGTCATCTGGAGTGAATGTAGAAACCTTTTATCCTCAACCTTAGAACTATAATAAGCTGTCTAACCATGACACTGTTATAAGAAATACAAGAGGCAAAAACCTCTGTGTTTTTTTTTTGTTTTTTTTCTCTCTCATTAATAAAGCAGATCCTGCTCAGCTTGTCATCACTGTTTTGCTCAGAATACATGGCAATAGGCTAATTAGCCCAGGCACATTCTGAATATCAGAAGCCCTTATAGCTCCTGCCCATGTGATGGATATATGTGGTGGCAGATGGCTAAGAAGAGACCAATGAATTGGGATCTCAATGGACAAACCCTTGTATTCAAAAAAAACTTTGTGCTAGTCCTTGACAGTAAAATGTTAGGTGATATTTGCCATTTACTTAAAATATTTCAGAAGTAGCAGTGTGGTCATTAAATAAGATAAATAAGTTAAATAAGATCATTGCAACTTATCCAGAATGCAGCAGCACGGCTCGTCTTCAATGTTCCTAAATTCAGTCACGTAACTCCTCTGCTGCGCTCCCTTCATTGGCTCCCTGTAGCTGCCCGCATCAGATTCAAAACCTTGATGCTGACCTACAAAGCCAGAAACGGACCAGCCCCTCCATACATGATGGCAATGGTCAAAACTGGAGCTGTACCAAGAGCCCTTCGAGCTTCAAGTACAGCTCAGCTTGACCCACCATCCCTCAGAATGCAAGGTAAACATGCATCCAGACTCTTTTCTGTTCTGGCGCCAAAATGGTGGAATGAACTTCCCCTGGGAGTCCGAACAGCTGAGTCCCTCACAGTCTTCAAACGCAGACTGAAGACTCATCTGTTTCAGGAGTACTTAACTCCATAAAGACTTTTGTTTCAACATGGTCTAAACGTCCAAAATCTCTAGATTCCTGCCTTGTCTACTAGCTAAGGATATTCTAAGTAAACAGCAAAGCACTTTTGTAAGTCGCTCTGGATAAGGGCATCTGCTAAATGCCGCAAATGTAATGTAAATAAGATGACAGCAGTGTTGTTTTTTCTGCCATGAAGTGACAGGACTATACTTTTTAATCAGACTTCTAACACAGTGTCAACATTAACATTAACATTAGAAATTAACATGCTATGCTGTCAGCCTTTGACAAAACCTTTAAAGGTGTTTTGTTTATATCTGATGTGCCTTACAGCTCAGTATGCTTGCTGTTCACAGTAGGCCATCAAACTATCCACATGGACACGAGTTTGGCTAAGCTACGCTATGAGGTTGACTACATATACAGAACTTTAATTAATGAAAAACATGAATTACAGTATGAAAGATGACCCAGATGAAAGATGAACTAGTTAAATACCTATCATTTATAGTTTTGTATTTTACAGCACCTTTGGCAAGACCATGCTTTATTTCATAGAAGCAATAAGACAAACAGATGTATGCAAGTCATCTTCAAGTAAAGTGTATTTTAAATATATCTAATTCTAATTCAAGTTAATATAGAATGTTTGTCTTGATTGTATTTATAACAGTGTAAAATGGCAATTTGTTTAGGGAGTGGGATGCTGAGGCAGCTCAAAAAGGTACCAAGACAAACCCTAAATCTATCATCAAATCACATCAAATTCAATTTATTGGTATAGAATTTGTCACAAAGCAGCTTTACAGAGTTAAAATCTACAGAGTTAAACATCTCAAAATTAAGATGATCAACAACATACCAAGCATAAAGGATAAGGGGAAAGAAAGCACTGTTGAGCAGTCCAAAGGGTGACAGTAGCAAGTGAAAACTCTCTCAGGATCGGAAGAAGAAACCAGGCACGAGCAGATCTTATCCTTTGGTCAAATTACTAAAACATTATTCCTAAGGTAGTCCAGGTCCTTTAGCGAGGAGGTAGGCAGCCATGGTAAAGGGGTGGCAAGGGAGCCACTGCTGAGCACATGGGTCACAGGTTCAACACTAAGTTCTGGACTAAAGAATAAAGAACAGGGACTGTGGAGGAAGCATCTCTTCAGATGAACACGTGAGTCTTGTTCATCTGTGAAGTGTCCTACAGTCATCTGGACATCCTAGTCTACTGAAGCAAGGTGAACTGTGCCCCAACAATAAAGTATTCCACGTGTACTGAATTCTGCTTCAGGGACTGCTCCATAGCAGTGTTCAATACTGACTGAGTAAACTGTAAAAAAAAAAAAATATATATATATATATATAAATATATATATATATATATATATATTTTTTTTTTTTTTTTTTTGACCAAAGTCAGTAATTACAGCCAGCAGTTCTTCCCGACTAAAGGAAATAAATAAGTTACAGTTTGTGTTCCACTGACTGAAGTGTGCTGTCAATATCTCTGTAATGTCAGTGTGTTTTGAATAGTATTAGTCCTCATTCAGTGCAGAGAATGGGAATATTATTGATGGAGGCATCACTATCTGGTGTTTCTCCAGTGTGAGTTCAGGTATTGCACACCTGGTGGATTAGCCATTTATACATTTAAATGTACACCCCCTAAATTTCATTCATCCTAAAGAGGATAAAAAGTGTCTATAACTAAGTTTTGTTTTGAGAGATTGATGCTTAGCACTCCCAGTGTGGATCTGGAGCAAATTCAGGTTGTTGAGTGAACTAGGAAAGAGAACATTCATCCTGCTAATGCCCTTGTATTGGGAAAGGTTCCTAAGGAGTTAGCAGATGAAATAATATTGGAAGTACTTGGAACAGTCAATGTCTGGGCATACTTGTATATAGGCAAACAGACATTTACTCTACTGGAGACTAGTGCTGTTTTAGATAAGAAAACCATGCTTTCTGAGGTTGGCATTGAAGGGAAAGTAGGGCCATGGCCTATACATTTCGTGAGTAGTTTAGAAGCAGAACACTCTGGTTCTGATGAGGATATTTTCCACTCAAAGCTGTGTATTTTTCTAAAGCAAGAGGGTAAATCTATGCAAGATGCCATGTTTTTTGCTAAGGAAAATAAATCACCCCATGCTGATTTAAATGCAGACTTAGGAGAGGCAATAGGTAAACTGACATTTGTGATTGGGTGTCCTTTAACGGGCCTGGTTATAGAAAATTGAGGGTGTTTTCTGGACTATGCAAATATGAAATATGGAAAATTTCAGGAATATGAAGTTTGGAGTGAACAAGCTACACAAATGGTCAGTGAATGGCAGTGCAATGAGGCAGTGCATTGTGGAAAGCTTGCGGGGACATTCAACTGATATTATCAAGTTTCTGAAAGTTTATAATCCTTCTGCTACTGTTGCAGACTATTTAGCTACTCTTGATATTGCATATGGAACTACTGAAAGTGGTATTGATCTAATGGCAAAATTTAGGTACACATACCAAGAGAAGGGGGAGAAGCTCTCTGCTTTTCTGTATTTTTAGATAAAATTTTACATCAAGCTCTGTCTAAAGGAAGGATTAAAGTAGTAGATTTGAATAAGACATGAATGGAGCAATTGATGAAGGGTGCTTGCCCTGATGACATGGTCGCTCTTAGGATTCGACTCACTTATGCTTTGCATGAGCTGCCATCCTTTTCCCAGCTAGTAAGAGAAGTTAGAGAGGATTGGATTCAGTCTAGGACAACTGTGAGAACTGAAGTGTCCACTACTGTTTCTCCATCTTTATATTCATCAGAGCTAGACAATGTGAAGAAAGAAGTAAAGGAATTGTCAGGGCATGTTACTGCAACGCCAATGTCCAGTGAGTCAACTGAAAGATTTGAAACAGTTCACCAAAGAGTGAGGGGTGAAACATCATCAGAAAAGATACAGTTAAAGCCTGTGAAAACTGGAATATTCTGTGATACAGTGGGTACAGAAAGTATTCATTTTAAATTTTCACTCTTTGTTTCATTGCAGCCATTTGCTAAAATCAAAAGAGTTCATTTTATTTCTCATTAATGTATACTCACTACCCCATCTTGGCAGAAAAAAAAAAAAAAAGAATTTTTTGCAAATTTATTAAAAAAGAAAAACAGAAATTTCACATGATCATAAGTATTCAGATCCTTTGAGTATTGAGTAGAAGCACCCTTGTACAGCCATGAGTCTTCTTGGGAATGATACAACAAGTTTTTCACACCTGGATTTGGGGATCCTTTGCCATTCTTCCTTGCAGATCCTCTCTAGTTCCGTCAGGTTGGATGGTGAACGTTGGTGGACAGCCATTTTCAGGTCTCTCAAGAGATGCTCAATTGGGTTTATGTCAGGGCTCTGGCTGGACCAGTCAAGAATGGCCACACCTTCGTTATTTTAGCTGTGTGCTTAGGGTCATTGTCTTGTTGGAAGGTGAACCTTCGGCCCAGTCTGAGGTCCAGAGCACTCTGGAAGAGGTTTACGTCCAGGATATCTCTGTACTTGGCTGCATTCGGGGCTTAGTCTGCATAAATATCCATATTATGGTTATCTTTCCATCAAGTTAGAGTTTACTGGAGGGATTATCAGGGTGCAGGCAACTGTAGACACCTTAGCATTAGTCTGTCCAGATCCTATCTCGAAAACTGCTATAGCACTTGTAGTGGGAACAAATACTAGAATAGTAAGGCAGCTGTTTGACTCATGTAAAAGTTATGGTGGGTTATGCCCAAGCTACAGGCTGAATTTACCAATTCACTATTGTTAGTAGATCAGCATGAGAATATGAATGCTTCTACTGATATCCAAGTGAGACCAGAAGTTCATTCTAAATCTGTTTTGTTGCAGAAACAAGTAATAGTTACTGTAAAGAATGTGTCAAGCATGTCGGTTGTTCTGAAATGAGGGACACCACTTGCTGACCTTTTCCCAGTCACTATCGTTCCTCAGCTAAAAGTTCTTGTTTCTGAAGTGACTGCTGATTTGTCTAGGAAGGAGGTATTATCATGCCATGTGTGGGATGTTGATGTTCTAAAAGCACCAAGAATGAAATCTGCCTGACTGATCTAAAACCCTTTAGAGAAAGACCCCGTTACTTAGCTCTGGCTGACATCGAAGATGTGTGTAGTCAGTAATTTACAAGAGTAGAAAGAGGCTGGTATTATTTCTGAATCTAAAAGTCTTTATGCATCTCCGATTGTAGTCATTTGAAAGAAGTCAGGCAAGGTTAGGACGTGTGTGGATTATCGTACTTTGAATCAGAGAACGATTCCTGATCAATATACCGTTCCAAAAATTGAGGATACATTACATAGTTTAGCGGGAAGCAAGTGGTTTACTGTGTTAGATTTGAAGAGTGGATACTACCAGATCCCAGTGAGTGAGGAGGACAAGCAGAAGACTTCTTTCATTTGTCCCATAGGGTTTTATCAATTTGAGCATATGCTGCAGGGAATTTCTGGTGCCCCAGCTACCTTCCAGAGAATCATGGAACGTACTGTTGGTGATATGAACTTCTTGGAAGTGTTGGTGTACTTGGATGATTTAATAATTTTTGGGAAATCTCAGGAGGAGCATGAGGAAATACTCCTGAAACTGTCATTGGATAAGTGTTAGTTTGGAAGGACTTCTGTAAATTATGTTGGTCACGTTGTGTCCCTGGAAGGTGTGGCTACTTATCCATCAAAAACGGAAGCTGTTTCAGCTTGGCCCAAGCCTAAGACATTGTCAGAACTCCTTTTTTGGGATTTTGTGGATATTACTGGTGATTCGTGGAGGATTTTTCCAGAATTTGTCACCCAATGAATAATTTACTTCAGAGCTCCTTGTCCAACACGAAAGATGAATACTGAGAAACAAAAGCAGAATGGAGTTAATGTTAGAAACTCTGAACCGTTTGGACCTAGATGGGCCGCAGAATGTGATGCTTAAAACAAAATTGACACAGACTCCCGTGTTAGTTTTTGCAGACCCCCAAAAGCCTTATGTCTTGCACTTAGATGCTAGTTTGGATGGTTTAGGTGGGGTTTTGTATCAGGAGCATGACAACAAGTTGCATCCTGTTGCATGTATTAGCTGAAGTTTGTCATCCTCTGAAAGAGGTACCTAGCTCACAAGCTTGAGTTTCTACCTTTTGAAATGGGCTGTGATAGATAAGTTGCATGATTACCTCTATGGGGTTCCATTTGAGGCTCAAACTGATAATAATCCTTTGACTTATATATTGACCTCAGCAAAGCTTGATGCTACTGGTCATCAATGGTTGTCAGCTTTGTCTACCTACACTTTTGGATTGAAATATCAACCCGGGCAGACAAATGTTGATGCAAGCCTGCATCCTGAAGATGAATGGCAAGAGATTCTGGCTCCTAGTGTTCGAGCTATGTGCCAGGGAATGTTTGTTGATGAGGGGATAACTTTTTCTTCATCTTGTTTTGTAAGTCATATGGGGGCTCATGTGTCAGCCATACCTAAAGTATTTTGTCAGACTACTAGATTGGGAATTGAGCCTTTACCTACTTTTAGCAAAGAGAAAATTCAGTCTGCTCAACAGAATGATCCATTTTTCAGGGAAAAATGTTTCGCACTTTGTCAGAGTAGAGCTGTCAAGAGTGTCCAGACCAGACATCCTGATATGAAAGTTTTGAAGTGAGAGTGGGAGAAATTGTCTCTTGAGTATGGATTGTTGTAAAGAACAATTAAGCTGCCAGGGCATAGGGTACGATGGCAGTTAGTCCTTCCAAAACAATTTTATGATTATTGTCTTAAAGTCCTTGCACAATGACAATGGACACTTGGGCTTTGACAAAACATATACCTTAGTACAAGATTGTTTGTTTTTAGTGGCCTCATATGAAACAATCTGTAGAATCTTATTGTCACACCTGTGATCGGTGTATAAAGAGGAAAACTCTCCCCCAGAGTGCTTCTCCTTTGTCACATTTGAGTAGTTCAGGGCCTATGGATCTTGCTTGCATTGACTTCCTGTCCATTGAGCCAGATTCTCTGGAATGTGTTAGTGGTGACTGATCATTTCACCAGGTACACGCAAGCTTTTCCTACTAAAGAATAGAAAACTGTAACAGTAGCCATTTGTGGGAGAAATACTTCATTCACTGGGGGTTGCCTAACCAAATTCACTCTGATCAGGTGAGAGATTTTGAAAGTCGCTTGATTAATGAGACATTAGAAATGCTAGGTGTAAAGAAGTCAAGGACTTCACCATATCATCCTCAAGGGGATCTGCAACCAGAACTATTTAATCTGACTTTGCTTGATATGCTGCACAACAGAAATCAAAATGGGGTCAATATATTACTCATCTGGTGCATGCATATAATTGCACTCCAAATAAGACTACTAGTTTTTCTCCATACTATACAATGTTTGATAGAGAGGTGAGATTACCTATTGTTGTGTGTTTTGTGTCACAAATGAAAAAGAACCTGGAACAGGCTTTCCACTTGGCACAGGTTACATCTGCGAAAATGAATCACAATAATAAGCATTGTTATGATCAGAAGGTTCGGTATCATGGTTTGAATCCTGGGGATCATGTTCTCATTAGGAACCTGGGTTTACAAGGTAAACAGAAACTTGCTGATCGATGGAATTCAAGTCCATGCATTGTGCAAAATCTGATTTGCCAGTGTATCATCTGAAACCAATGAATGGTACAGGACCTTTGAAGGTTCTGCATCATAATCATCTTTTACCCCTAGGGCAGAAGGTGCAATTACGTCAAGAAGTGGAATCCACTCCACGACTTTCTCCAAGAAGTTACTGGAGGAGAAATGCTAAAAACCAGAGAGACATTTCTGACCTAAAGCTAGATGAGTCTAGAAAGAATCCAGAAAGTGCTGTAGAGTACTTTTCAGATAGTGAATCTGAAGAGGGGTGTCAAGTAGAAGACCTTGTATTGAACTGTCAGAGTGATGAACAGAGGTCAAATGGTGAGAGAGACTGATTCTATGCCACTTGATGAGGTTTTGGAAATTTGGAAACTGGAAACTGTGCCTGAAGTACTAAATCCTTCATCTGTTAGTGAATATGGGACAAACGATCAGTTACTTACAGATGGGACAGAAATGACAGATAATTTGAGAAGGTCAAACAGGGGTAAGAGGCCTGATTTATGGTTAACCTATGAAACATTGGGTACTCCTAGAACAGAACCTGTAAGAGTTATGTAATGTGGTGCTAACCTTCTTAAAACATAATTTTTTTTGTTTTCTGTTAAACGTGTGAGATTTGTATCAGATGTCTATGTATGATGTACAATATTACATTTTTAATTGTTGTCTTTGCTTTCTAAGAACAATGTACATGTGTTTAGCTTGTTTAGCTTTGAGAAATACTAAGCTCAGCATGGGGGCATGCTGGTGTTTCAGTGAGGGGAGAATGTAGTACCCTTAAACTTTGTATTATTATATTATTTGTATTTGTTTAACAAAAAGGGCACAGGACTCAACTTCTCAGAATCCTTTTTGTTTATTTTTTTTACTGTTTCCTGTGAGCTCCACCAATGGGGTGAGAGTACTGGATGATGATTAGGTGACAGCCCAATGAGGGGTGTGAATGTGCGGGACTAAGAGAAGTGAAGGTCTGCTTTGAATGAGAATGGAAGGAGAACTCGGAGATACAGAGTTTCAGAGTTTTCCATGATCTGTCTACATCGGCCACAACTATATTCTGAGACTTAAGACACTGGTGTGTCCAGCCTGAATGCTAGTGTAGGAGCTGATGCGAATTCATGGACCATGAGTTTTCTGACGTCTGGATTGAAGAAGCTGAACATGGGCTGCACTGCTGAGCACATGGGTCACAGGTTCACACTGAGTTCTGGACTAAAGAATAAAGAACAGGTGACTGTGGAGAAAGCATCTCTTCAGACGAATGTGTGAGTCTTGTTCATCTGTGAAGTGTCCTACAGTCATCTGGACATCCTAGTCTACTGGGACTGTGAGGATTCCTACTGGAGCAAGGTGAACTGGGCCCCAACGATAAAGTATTCCCTGCGTACTGACTTTTGCTTCTGGGACTCCTCCATAGCAGTGTTCAATACTGACTGAGTGAACTGTATACTGTATTTGTGCATGTTATGTTTCTTTTGTTTGAACAAAGTCGGTAATTACAGCCAGCAGTTCTTCTCAACAGAAGGGAAAAAATAAGTTACAGTTTGTGTCCCACTGACTGAAGTGTGGTGTGAATGTCTCAGCTGTAATGTGTTTTGATTAGTACTAGTCCTCATTCAGAACAGAGACTAGGAATATTATTGATGGAGGCACATCCGGTGTTTCTCCAGTGTGAGTTCAGGTATAGCACACCTGGGGGATTAGCCATTTATACATTGAGATATATGCCCCTAAATTTAATTTAGGTTCCTTAGGGAGGGGTTATGTATGCATGTATGTCTGTATGTCTTACTGTATGTCTGTCTGTCTACACACACACACACACACACACACATATATATGAGATGTAATTTTCTGGAATTTATTTTTGATATTCAATCTCTCACTGTTGAAATTAACCTGCCCTTAAACTGATAGACTGTTCATATCTTACAAACTTACAAACATGTATCGCAAACTTACAAAATCAGCAAGGGATCAAATAATAATTTCCTTCACTATATATATATAGTTAAGTAGGATCTGAACCACAAACTGACTATGATCTTCTAATGTTTCTAGGAGAACAGAGAATCTTTATAAGATAACAATCTATTGTATCAAATGCTGCATTTAAGTCTAGCAGTACAAGCAGAGACACAGCCTTGATCAGTGGCAAGAAGAATATATTTAATGCTTCTGCAAAAATGTATAACTTCTGAAAAGTGTGCTATTTACACACACAATCATTAGTTACTGGAAAAGGAATTAATCATTTCCATAAATGTTGTCAGCAGATGGATGCATGAACTGCTCTAAAATCTGGTGCATGTGATGTGAGTTAACACCAGCAGATGATGTACATGACATGGCACCACAAACCATCACAAATGGTAGTCAGTTTTGTAGGTGATTTGTGATCAAGACGTTTTTAAGACCAAGCTATGAGTCACTCTTTCTCAGTCAGATTGTGATTAGCATTGCAAGTACATAATGCTCCACAGATTATTATAATCCCCCTCTTCATAAATCATTGTCATCTTGGGTTGTCCATGTCAAAGGTGCGTTCCCTTCATTGGCTCCCTGTAGCTGCCAGCATCAGATTCAAAACCCTTCAAGCTTCAAGTACAGCTCGGCTTGACCCACCATCCCTCAAAACTCCATAAAGACATTTGTTTTCAACAGGATCTAAGCCTGAGGAATCACTAGATTTTAGCCTTGACTACTAGCTAAGGATATTCTGAGAGAACAGCAAAACACTTTTGTAAGTTGCTCTGGATAAGGACATCTGCTAAATGCCATAAATGTAAATGTAAATGATGCAAAAAGAAAAGTGAATGGAGGAACTGGAAAACTAAGCAGATGAGATGGCTATAGCACAGCTTGCAGTTCTTTTTACAGCAATTCTGGACATTAAAATGAAATACAATACTATAGAAACTAAGCTGTTGTAGCACACTAAAAAATAGCAATGATGACTATTTCATAATGGCCATTTTTAGTTTGTGCTGTCCTACATTTTGAGGAAACTGCAGACTGCTCCTTCTGCATGCCAGTTAGATGGCTTCATTCAGTGTTAAAACCTGGCAAATGCCAGTCTGGCTTTTAAGACCAGAAGAATTGTAGCCTAGCAACACTAATATCATGTATTCAGCAACCCAAATATTCACACAAAATCAATTTGCTTATTTTGAGTAGCATTAGATTTACCAGGTATTTTAACAGGTGTTCACATAACACAACTACTTTTCATGCCCGTCACTATCCTGTGATTTACCCACTTTATGTGTCTTTCAGTACACACATAAATGTGACAAACATTAGAATAGACAAGTTAAACATTCTAAATCCACTGTTTATACAAAATATCCACCTTCAAAAATGTTTAAAAATCTTTTAAAAAATCTTTTAAAAATCCATAACAGTGGCTTTTGGAGTATCATCTCACAGAAGACTGCAGTGGCACATACATAAAGAAAAATGTGTGTTAATGTGTTAGGAGAAGCTCTGTAAAATATTCAGGATACACTTATGCTAAACAAAAAGAAACAGAAGTTTCTGTCATACATATTTATAAAGATTTAAAAAAAAATTCACACCATATTCCTTTTTACCCTGAGGTTTTGTTCTGTAATGGAACTAAAACAAGTTGCCACCCAAAAGTCTTTTAGCTATGATAGTGCACTTCAGTTCATATTTATAGACATCACTGAGTGATATACAGGGATTGGACAATGAAACCCTAACGCCTGGTTTTAGACCACAATAATTTATTAGTATGGTGCACCAGGGCCTCCTTTTGCAGCCAATACAGCGTCAATTAGACTTCGGAATGACATTTTTTTGATACAATCCGGGTTAGCACCCGAACATCCCTGTCAGACAGCTTCCTCTTGTGTCCATAGTTAATCCTGTTGGATGTGGTTGGTCCTTCTTGGTGGTTTGCTCACATTACCCTGGATACCGTGGCTCTTGATACATCACAAAGACTTGCTGTCTTGGTCACAGATGCGCCAGCAAGACGTGCACCAACAATTTGTTCTGTTTTGAACTCTGGTATGTCACCCATAATGTTGTGTACTTTGCAATATTTTGAGCAAAATTCTGCTCTTACCCTGCTAATTGAACCTTCCCACTCTTCTCACACTGGTGCAATGTGCAATTAATGAAGATTGGCCACCAGGCTGGTCCAATTTAGCCATGAAACTTCAAATGACAGGTGTTTCAGTTTCATTGTCCAACCCCTGTATTGTAAGAAACCACGTAAGCAAGTGTATTAGACATTACTAAACTGTGAGTTTGTGCAATGCGAGGGAGAAAACTAAAACAACAAACTGCAGACATTGCAGAACTGTTTCATTCACATGGTGATAGATAGTATAAGCTTTTTGTGTCATTAGCATTCAATATCCTTTAGATTCAGGAAATCTAAACTACATACATTTTGTTCTATCCTGTCACTTTAAATGACATTCTGTACTCTGTACAGTCAGGGCCAAAATTATTTATCCACTTCATCACACTAACAAACTGAGAAAAAAGTAAATTGATTCCACACAAAACTCCAAAAATGGGCAATAACATTATTAGCAACTGTTTTAAAAGTATAAGAAAACATGGATTTCAATCTTGAGAAGCTCCTTTAATTTTAATTTTTTGCAAGAAGAAGAGAAGAAGTGCTAGAAAAGAAATAACAAAAAATAATGGTCTGAGGATTGGAGAATTAAAATTGTTGAAAGGTATCAACAAATCCTAAGGCTTTAAATCCCTCTCCAGAGATCTTAATGTTTTTGTCCACTGTGCACAACTTTATTAAGATGTTTATGGCAAATTTCACTGCAACAGCTAACCTCCCTTGACATGGACAGAAGATAAAAGAACTGATGGAAGATTGCCACAAAGGTTTTTTGAATAATGGCTAAATAACATGATTCATCCTCCAAACAAATTCAATGTAACATGCACATACAAAATTCAACAGTGTTAGCTCACACTATCGATTACCATCTGAATGATACAGGACCCTACTGTATGTTGTCTCTCCCCCTGATGCTGCCTCCCCAGCACACCACAGTGAAAAGAGGATGCAGGAGTTTTCTATAGATGTTGAAGGACTCCAGTGTCCCCAGGAAGGAAAGTCAGGTCTGGCCTGTCGGTGCACTCTGACCAGTCCAGTTTGTCATCCATCTGCAGTCTGAGGTACTTACAGGTCCTAAAAACCTCAATATCAACTCCCTCAGTGGAGAATGGCTGTGACCTATGGAAGTCCACCACCCTCTCCTTGGTCTTGAATGTGTTTAGTTGCAGATGGTTCAGTTAGCATCATGCAGCAGGTATATACCAGACTCATCCCCCTGTCAACTCCTGACCCACCCAACAATGGCCATGTCTTCTGAGAATTTTTGTATATGACAGAATTAGAGTCAGATGTGTAGAGTGTGAACAAGACAGGAGAGAGCACTGTCCCCTGTGGCACTGCCGTGCTGCTGATGACAGTAGTTGATGGCTTCTAAGTGGAATTATGGAATTTGTAACAATTTTGTAGAAGTGGGGCATTGTTTGAAAGATGTACAGGGACACTAATATTTTTGGCCATGACTGTATTAGCTTAGTATTAGTTTTTGAAACTAAAAGTATATGACATGATAGCAAACTCACTTACTTTCAGAGAAATCATCTTCTATTTAGTATAGAGGTCAGCAAATACTGCAGGTTATTTTATGTTCCCTAAACCATGTGACTATTTGACTTATCAGCATCTGAAATATTTACTGTTCTCTGTCATATCTGTGGAGAAGCAAACTAAATTATTCAAAACACATGCCTTAACCAGGTCTTGATTTTACTGGGTCTTCTACATTTTACTATTCACATCTATTGGTCTACTTTAGATAGACAGCTAGATGGATGGAAAGGATGGATGGGTGGATGTGCAATATGCAATGAAACAAATATGATTATGAATACATACAATTCCTATGATAAATGTGAGATATATAGTAGTGGAAAGGAAATAATTATTTGATCCCTTGCTGATTTTGAAAGTTTGCCCACTGGTAAAGACATGAACAGTCCATAATTTTAAGGGCAGGTTAATTTTAAGAGTGAAAGATAGAATGTCAAAAAATAAAATCCAGAAAATCAAATTGTATAAATTATATAAATTCATTTTCAGTTTGCAGAGATATAATTATTTGATCCCTCTGGCAAGACTTAATACTTGGTGGCAAAACCCTTTTTGGCAAGCAAAGCAGTCAAATATTTTTTGTTGTTGATGATGCGGTTTTTGTGAACATGTCAGGAGGAATTTTGGTCCACTCCTCTTTGCAGATCATCTCTAAATCATTAAGATTTTGAGACTGTGACTTGGCAATTCAGAGCTTCAGCTCCCTCCATAGGTTTTCTATGGGATTAAGGTCTGGAGACTGGCTAGGCCACTCCATGACTTTAATGTGCTCCTTTTTGAGCCACTCCTTTGCTGCCTTGGCTGTATATTTTGGGTCATTGTTGTGCCAGAGACTCAGCCACAAACCATTTGTATGTCCTGGTGGAGGGAAGGAGGTTGTCACACAGGATTTTATGGTACATGGTTCCATCCATTCTCCCACTGATGCAGTGAAGTAGTCCTGTGCCCTTAGAAGAGAAACACCCCCAAAACATATTTCTACCCCCAAGCTTGATAGTGGGGATGGTGTTCTTTGGGTCAAAGTCAGCATTTCTCTTCCTCCAAACACAGCAAGCTGAGTTAATGCTAAAGAGCTTGATTTTGGTCTCATCTGACCACAACACCATCTCCTAATCACTGTCAGAATCATCCAGTTGTTCACTGGCAAACTTCATATAGGCCTGCACATGTGCCTTCTTAAGCAGGGGGACCTTGCAGGCACTGCAGGATTTTAATCCATTACAGTGTCAGAATGTGTCTTTTTTTGGTGAAAAAGTGAAGACCATTCAAGTGAAGACAGAGTCTGAAATGAGTTTTGCCAGTTTAATGATGAAAAAATGCTGGTCAAAATAAAATTGATTATCAGAAAAATATATAAATGTAGTAAAAGCATTGCCAAAAATCAAATGAAGAAGTCTTTAAGGTCAGGCTGACCAGTTTGGCTGCTCTCCCCATTAGTTGGCATCAAGACTTAAAGATTAGATGTCCTGCATGCACATACTGTGCAGACTATACGTTGGTACCATCTGCATGGTTACGCTAAAACATGGTGTTATCCATTAATTGTTATGACTAAGTGTTTGACGCCTTGAGGCATGCAGCCTGAGAGGTACCAAACACAGTTTCTAATCTAACTTTTCTAATTAACTTGTTACCTGCATTAAAGACAGCTGTCTTAAATTGTCACCTGTATAGACTGTATAGATTGAGTCTGTAAGACTGTCCACAGACTCAATTAATCAGTCAGACTCTAACCTCTACAACATGTGCAAGACCAAACAGATTTCTAAGGAAGCCAGGGACAAGATTATAGACCTGCACAAGGCTGGAATGGGTTACAAAACCAAAAATAAGACACTGAGTGAGAAGGGGACAACTGTTGGTGCAATAGTAACAAAATTGAAGAAATACAAAATGACTGTCTATTGACATCTGAGGCTCCATGCAAAATTTCACCTTGCGGGTTATCTTTGATCATGAGGAAGGTGAGAGATCAGCTTAAAACTACATGGGGGGAACTTGTTAATGATCTAAAGGCAGCTGGGACAGCAGTCACCAAGAAAACTATTGGTAACACATTATGCTGTTGTAAGAGATAAATATACTATTCCATACTACTTATTGTCTTATTATGCTGTTTGATCAAAATGTATCCTCTTACTTATGCTTGAGCCATTATTGTTTAACTGAATTTAGGAACATTGAAGATGAGCCACGCTGCTTCATTCAGGATGAGTTGCAATGGTCTGATTGTCTGCATAGGAAGGCCAGCTAGAAGGGAGCATCACCGAGTATGGCATTGGGTATAACACAACATGCTAGAATGGAGTTGTAGAGGTTCCTAACTGTGATAATCCATCCCATGCAGGTGAATTATTCTGACTTAGTTCCTGCAGATTTTGCAGTAGGGTTGGTGTAGTCCAACAGCATCCTACATGGTTTCAATTGAGATTAGGTCTGGTGATGCAGCTGGCCATGGCATAATATCTGTGTCTTAAAGGCAAACTTAGGAGATGGCATCAGTATAAAGAGCATTGTCCTGTTGGAAGAGAAATACGTATTTGATCCCCTATCAACCATTAAGAGTTCTGGCTCCTACAGACCAGTCATGTAACTCCTCTGCTGCGTTCCCTTCATTGGCTTCCTGTAGCTACCCGCATCAGATTCAAACCTTGATGCTGACCTACAAAGCCAAAAATGGACCACCTCCTCCATATATTACGGCAATGGTCAAAACTCAAGCTGTACCAAGAGCCCTTCGAGCTTCAAGTACAGCATGGCTTGACCCACCATCCCTCAAATTGCAAGGAAAACATTCATCCAGTCTCTTTTCTGTTCTGGCACCAAAATGGTGGAATGAACTTCCCCTGGGGGTCTGAACAGCTGAGTCCCTCACTGTCTTCAAACACAGACTGAAGACCCATCAGTTTCAGGAGTACTTAACTCCATAAAGACATTTGTGTTCAACAGGATCTAAGTGTGTGGAATCTCTAGATTCTAGCCTTGTCTACTAGCTATGGATATTTTCTGAGTGAACAGCAAAGCACTTTAGTAAGTCGCTCTGGATAAGGGCATCTATTAAATGCCATAATGTAAATGAAAATGTAGATTGATAAATGTTGTCAATATTAGTCAATTTTTTTTTTATCATGTATTGTTCCTGGTAACCTTTGTTATCCTTCCAATTAATACTGCAATTAATACTGCAACTTCTACTACTGCAGCTTCTAGGAGCAAATATTTTTGCAACTATTTAAGCTAATGAGAGCATCAGTGTGGAGTGCAGTGTGCAGTATGGTGTCCATTAATGAATTCCAGGAATACATTCATATATGGCTATTATATCAGTGGTAGTGTTTATCAGAGTAAGCAGAGTGACAGTACATTGAAAGATGCTGGCCCTGACTGGTTCTGGCACGGATGCTCCTGTATCTACTTCTGGATGGTAGAAGGTTAAATAATGTATAGCTTGGGTGGGAGGAGACTCTGCTGATGCTACCACTCATAGGGCTGATGGTGCATTTCTCTGGAACTGTGCACCAATGATGCACTGTGCATTGTTCACAACTATCTGCAGGGCCTTCCTGCCAGCCACAGTGCAGCTCTCATACCACACTGTCACACTGTGTGAATTAGTCAAATAATTACAGCATATAATGACACATTCTATTTGGAGAA
The DNA here is from genome assembly GCA_034509495.1 of Acestrorhynchus altus. Classification (NCBI taxonomy): domain Eukaryota; kingdom Metazoa; phylum Chordata; class Actinopteri; order Characiformes; family Acestrorhynchidae; genus Acestrorhynchus; species Acestrorhynchus altus. The sequence goes on along the minus strand of CM067511.1, from coordinate 16,653,164 downwards.
AATTGTGTAAAATGTTGTGCATATACTGAAATATCTTACCCAACGCCTTCCCACAAGCAGACACTGGAAATACTACACAAGTGCAAATAGGTACATAACATCCAATGTCAATATCCTGCCATATATATTCACAGATAATCAAAGACTGTTGGCCTGCAGCTTTGTCAAACCTTTCATTTTGTCCTTCACCACTGCTTGCAGCATCAGCCTCCCTCTCATCTGTCTGTCTCTCAGTTTCATATATGTCTCTTCTTCATCTGTTCCAGCTGTCAATGGCCCTGTTCTCTAATTCAATCAGATATTACAGAAGTGCTACTGGACAAACACCACGCTCACTCCTACTTTCTCTAAGTCCTTTTCCTCTGTACTCTGTGTTCATTTGTGATCTATTACAAATGCTGAAAGCAGAACATGAAGTAAAACTAGAACCATTTTTTAATATAAAGATTGTTGCAAAAGCAGCTGGTCTAACCTCAAAATCAGAACCTCACAGATTAAACCTTGTTCATGATAATAAGAATAAAGTATTATTATTATTATTATTATTATTATTATTATTATTATTATTATTATTATATACACAATGATTTAAAAAATCAATGAGGCAAAAGCATCAGTCCAAATCTTGCCTGGGGCATCATATTGGTCAGGGCTGGCTCTGGTGCTGCACCAGTGCTCCTCATCCCCAACTCTTAAACTCATCCTAAAATGCTGAATGGAGCATTTTTCAATAGAACACAGTTCCACTGCTCCACAGTTGAATGCTTGGGGACTTTATACCCCTCTATCCCACACTTGGCATTAGGCATAGTGCCAATATATTCATGCTTATCTGTTTGAGGCAGTCATATTCTATTGGCAATACTACTCTACATGGATTCAAGGCAAGCAGTGTGTGCATTTGCACACCCGTGTCAGAGGTTAGTGCAACAGAAAAGCAAAGTTGTGCAAGGGTGCTCAATCTCATCTGTAAAGGGCCGATGTGGCTGCAGGTTTTTGATCCAACAAAGCAGGAGCTTAACTTAAGACTGAGACCAAACTGAAGACTGATTAAACAAGTAGAATCAGGTGTGCTTAAGCTTGTTTGCAGCCACACTGGCCCTTTGTGGATTAGACTGCAGATAAAACACCCTTGTATTAGCACCAATACACCTAAATCATAAAATGTCTACCATGTTAAACTAACATTACTGTTTGCTTCACATAATTGTTTTTCATACTAAAAGCAAATAAGATCAAAGTTGACTGGAGGTACCACACTCAACCATAACCATCTTGACTTGGACACATTCACCATGGATGGGATCAGATGCATCAAGCAAGTGAAATTGAATTGATGAATTGATGAATGTCTGATAATATGAATCACACAAAAGCAGTATGAAAAAGGAGTACCTCTATACAGCCATATGCAATGCATTCCATAGAATGTATGGGTGTGAATAGATATATTGTTCTGTTTGAGGACATGAATACTGCACAAAAATATCATCACTTTGTTTTGGCCTTGAGGGAGCAAAAGATGAAATCCTTCATGATTTTCCTAGCCTTTTTCCACTGTTGCAAACTATAGATGGTCTGCATGTGAGGGAGCTTGGTCTGACTCCTCTGGAGAGCCCACCTGTCTTGTGTTGATTATGATAGGATAATAACATTAGCATCACTAGCACTGCCAGATGCAGCATTGAAGCTTTGAGGCACATATGCATTCACAAATCCAAAGGGGCTGGAAGGTTTATGACAGATTAAAGCCTTCTTCACATAGAGGACATTATACAGAACACATGTGCTATAGAGAGCTTGGTATACAACATCAAATAGGGTTCCACTATTGTTTCAAGTCTACAACCCTGTGTACACCTGGTTTTAACATGCGTTTTTGGTGATCGGACACAGTTTGGATTTACTTGACACTTGTTAACACCCCCCAAAACCCGCTGTGATCAGTTTACAATCAGATCCTGCAAATTACATTCAAAGAAATCAGAGACAGATCTCATCCACATTTAATACAAGTGCACACAAAATGTGGTTAATGTGTTTGGAAACAGTCAGACAAGTGGAAATATGTCTGTTTAATAAACATAAATACTGGTAATTACGTGGATTTTGGTATCTCTCTCATTCTTGCTCTCCCTCACTGTCTCTAATATGTGAAGGTGAAAGTGTGCTAATTTACTGGTAGGTGAGAGTAGTATCAGAGTTTGTTCCTTTAAGTGTCCTTTACATTTTCTGAGCCATTATGGGAATGCAGAAACCATTTATTTTTACACCATGCTGTAGAACCCTCACAGTTCCACTAAACATTTTATGACAAATTTTAATGACAAGTGTAAACATGGTAGGGTTTGTGTGTGGCACAGAACCCAAAAAGCCATGGACTGCTGTAAACAAGGCATTTTGCTGACTGACGGTGGTTCCATACTGTTGTGAGGTGTAATTTCGAGGCATATTATAGACACACAGGACACAGAATGTTAAACGCTCACACAACTTTGAAAAGGGAATATCTCATTCTTCTGGTGCCCACTATCATAATTTGAAATCACGTTGCAGTGCCATGTGTGGGCCAGTGGGCCAGTGTTCAGCCTCACTCACAAGACAACAATTTAAAAGTGAAGGCATTACCAAGAGGCAACAGCACTTTACAATCAAGTTACACTGCTATTCTATGATTTTTGTCAGTATATTTGGTATGTCATTATTAAAAAAAAAGAACCCAACAGAAACATGCGCTGATCTCATATAATTCATTATACTCCTTTGACCCACTGTGTTATGCACACACATTTAGGAATTAGACCTCCACATTTTACCCATCCTCACAAATACACACTAGTAAATTCACACACTGGGGGCAGTGAGCACATGTGCCCAGAGTGGTGGGCAGTCCTATCCTCAGTGCCTGGGGAGTTCAGTGCCTTGCTCAAAGGCACTTCACTCATGTCCTGCCAGTTCAGGGATTTGAACTAGCAAGGCTGGTTTCCTAACCACCAGGCTATGGCTGCTCCAATATAGCCGAATACCAAGGAGCTGGTTGTTGTTAAAGAAGCAGAGAAGTGGAGTTTAATTTTAAATTGGCTAACAGCAGTATGAATTTTGCCAGCGAACAATCATGTCATTAATGTCACTATGTAGACTGAATGCATTGTTTCAATTTAGAGTGGCATGTGCCTTCAAAGTTTTGTCTGCACTTCACTTTGACTTCACTTTAGCCATATTAAGTGAGAGCAATGGGCCCACTTCCTTCTCTGATTGTTTACCAGTCCCCTCTGACCCTACAACCTCTCTTTTCCCTCCAGGATTAATCACCTGCATCAGACTGACACATAAATCAAAATAACCAACTCAGTTAAGAGTCAGCACTCACCATTTGTCAGAATGGTAAATTTACAATAGAAAATTAAAAACTGTGGCCTTATGGGAAGGTGTGATTATAGAGCACTGCTTTTTCATAAAGTGGACAGTGAATGGATGTACAAAGTTGTTTCTAATAAAGTCGCCAATGAGTGGAAACACAAGGGAGATGTTTCTGTTAAAGTAGATATTGACTGTATAGCACAATTATACAATGTTTGTGGACACCCCTTCAAGTGAAGCTACCTTAGGTTGCATCCACTGCTTAAACAGATGTGCAAATGCACACATGCAGCTTGTCTAGTCCCAGTAGCACTAACACTATAGCACTAACATGCAGCTTGTCTAGTCCCAGTAGCACTAACACTATAGCACTAACATGCAGCTTGTCTAGTCCCAATAGCACTAACACTAGCTGACCTTACTAACACTTACAGTTGAATGCAGTCAAATCATCACAGCAATGCTTAATCATTTTAAATATAATACATATAATTTTTTTTAGATGTACTAGTATTGTATATCATATGTGAGTATGGACAGAAGAATTTTCTTCTTCAACAGATGCTAATTGGGTGAAATACAAGAGCTAATTTTAGCATTAATAGGATTATAAAACAGCCTGATTCACCTGCTTCTGTGTAAAGTGGATCAAAGTGCTGTTATCTCTCTCTCTCCTTCTCTCTGCCTGGAAGGGACGAGTACACTTTATCTATATGAAAGACAACAGGGACGTGGTTTGGATGTTGATAGAGACACAAACACGTACCCCCCCAACCAATGTACACCCCCACTCTCTCTCATTCTCTCTCTTTCTCTCTCTTCCTTTCAGAATGTAATGTAATGGATCTATATCAAAGCTTCTACACAAAGTCACCTTTGTGCTAGAGGTCAGGGTGGCCAGTTGTGTACTGCAATGCTTCAAGATGTTGATTTTAAAAAGAGCTGCAGTCAGTCTCTCAGCTGACCAGCTTCTACCTACAACAGAACCATGTTCAAAAAGGAGGGTTTGAAGGGTTACTTTGAATGTTTACTGTTACTATAACTATCACAGAAAACAGTAATACTGAGTACCCGTTTAAAATTTAATTGTAAAGTAGTCCAAAGTATTACTATATAAAAATAATGGAAACTGGTTGCTTCCCTGTCCTCATTCTGTTTTGTTTTGGTTTCCCACATGCTTTTTAGTACTCTGCCCTGTCCCACCTGTCTCATGTTTGTAGCCCTGCTCATTTGTAATTATTCTTAGGTGTTTCCAGTCTGTTTCTGGGACAATAAGCCCCATGCACCATGTCAGAGCTAGCCTTGTCTCTCCTGCTAAGAGGACTGAGGCTAACTGTGCTGACCCTCACCTTTGGAGAAGATGAAGAAGTAACACTGGATAGCACAGGATAGAGCTGTAATGTGGATGCTTCATTGCTACATGGGAGCAGTCTCAAGCATGTTAATGGTAACCAATTATATAGTCAATCATTGGCTGGGATACAGATGTAACCCAATCTTTTGAGCAACATTGGCACTATTCCTTTAAAGATATTTAAATAAATAGTGCCATTGTTGCACACAAGACTGGGTTACATCAGTACATCCAGAGCCACCATACACAGCCATATCAATGAAAGGGGATCCAACTGCTGCAACTGCTTCCTAATATCGAGCCCATTCTGAATTGGAAACAACATCAGATGAAGCTTACCTGGGCTGAGGCAAAAAATAACTAGACTGTTATTCAGTGCTGTAAAGTCCTCTTTTTAGATGAAAAATTCTCCATTTCATTTGGAGTACTAGAGTCTCATCTTGAGTTCCTACAGTGTGGAAGAAAAGTAGAGATCAATTCAGGGTTCCATGTCATCTACTGGTGTCCATTGTGTTGATAAAGTCCAGAGTCAACTCAGCATCTACCAGGAGATTGTTAAGCACTTAAAGCTTAACAAGCCACCTTCTTCCGGTAGAGAACCATGGGCTCAGATTTGAAGGTGCTGATTCGCATCCCAGCCACTTCACACTTGGCTACGAACTGCTCCAGTGCCTGCTGAAGGTCCTGGCTTGAAGAAGCCATCAGGACAACATCATCCAGAAAAAACAAAGATGATATCCTGGACTAGACTCCATTCGGCCCCTGGCTACACCTAGAAATTCTGTCCATGAAGAGGAACAGGCCCAATTTACTGCCAGCAATGGGAACCAAGCTCCTGCTCCAGTGGTACAAAGACCTGACAGCCCTTAAAAGAGGGCCACAGACCTCGTATTCCCAGAGCACCCCCCAAAGAAAACCCAGAGGGACAAGGTCGAATGCCTTCTTCAAATCCACAAAACATGTGGACTGGTTGGGCAAACTCCCATGAACCTTCAAACAACCTTCGACTACTGGCTGAATTCGTCTGTCCAGTACCCTGGCATAGACTTTCCCGGGGAGGCTGAGAAGAGTGATCCCCGTATAGTTGGAACACACTCTCCGGTCCCCTTTTTAAACAGGGGCACCACCACCTGGTCTGTCACTCCAGGGGTACTGTCCCCGTCTGCCACTTGATGCTGCAGAGGTGGGTCAGCCAAGACAGAGGAGCTTGCAAACCACTCAGTGACTTCGGCCCGGGTGATGGGCAAGTCCACCTCAGATACCTCAGCTTCACCTTCTACATTGGAAGACGTGATGGTGGGGTTGAGGAGATCCTCAAAGAATTCCTTCCACTGCCCAATGATATCCCCAGTCGAGGTCAACAGCTCCCTCCTGCACTGTAAACAGTGTTGGCAGGGTACTGCTTCCCCCTTCTGAGGCGCCGGACGGTTTGCCAGAATCGCTTCTGGGCCGACCGACAGTCCTTCTCCAAGGCCTCCCCAAACTCCCCCCAACTCCTGGTTTTTGCCTCCTTGACCACTCAAGCAGCAACACGCTTAGCCTCCCGGTACCTGTCGGCTGTGTCGGAAGACCGTCGGCTGCGTCGGAGACCAACATGGCCCAGTAGGTCTTCTTCTTCAGCTTCCCTTACTTCCAGTGTCCACCACAATCGGGGATTGCCGCCACGGCAGGCACTGATGACCTTACACCCACAGCTCCGGATGGCTGTGTCAACAATGGAGGCTGAGAACCTGGTCCAATCGGACTCAATGTCCCCAGCCTGCCCAATTAGCTGTGTGAAGCTCTCCTGGAGGTGGGAGTTGAAAGCTTCTCTGACAGGGGGCTCAGCCAGATGTTCCCAGCAGACCCAAAGAATAAGTTTCGGCCTGCCAGGTCTCTCCAGCCTGCCCCTCCGCCAGCAGATCCAACTCACCACCAGGTAGTGATCAGTTGACAGCTCTGCCCCTCTCTTCACCCGAGTGTCCAAGACATAGGGCCGGAGATCAGATGAGACAATAACAAAGTCTATCATTGATCTCCAGCCTCGGGCATCCTGGTGCCACGTGCACTTATTGACACCCCTATGCTCAAACATGTTCATTATGGACAATCTGTAGCTGGTGCAGAAGTCCAACAACAGAACTCTGCTCGGGTTCTGATCAGGGAGGCTGTTCCTCCCAAACACCCCTCTCCAGGTGTCACTGTCGTCACCAACATTGGCGTTGAAGTCCCTCAGCAGAACAACGGAGTCCCCAGTTGGGGCACTTTCCATTACCCTCACCCCCCAAGGACCCCAAGAAGGTCTGGTACTCCGCACTGCCATTTGGCCCGTAGGCACAAACTACAGTCAGAGTCGTCTCTCCTACCCGAAGGCGGAGAGAGGCGACCCTCTCAGTCACTGGGGTAAACAACATGAGACAGCTGAGCTGGGGAGCTATAAGCAAGCCCACACCAGCCCGACGTCTCTCACCCTGGGCAACTGCAGGGTAGTGGAGGGTCCAACCTTTCTCAAGGAGTTGGGTTCCAGATCCCAAGCTGTGCATGGAAGTGAGCCCGACTGTCTCTAGCAGGTACCTCTCAACCTCCCGCACAAGCTCAGGCTTGGTTGGGCCTGTCACCTTGGACCTGTTTGCCATGGGAGACCCTGACAGGGGGTAAAAAAAAAACCCTGGGCAACATAGCTCCTTGGATCATTCTGGCACTCAAACCCCTCCACCACAGTAAGGTGGCAGTTCAAGGAGGGGTCACAGTTTGGTACACACCATAATTCAGACTTCACAAGATGATTTCAGTACAGCAGGTGGAATATCAATCAAAAAAGATTTTGTTTACTTGATTTATTAATTTTCATTTTAGACACTAATCAAATTATCCTAGCCAGTGCATGTTTTTAACATCTTGCAGTTGAAGACAGAATCTCCCAAACTCCGATAATGTTCTATTATCAAATTATTATAATAATAAATAAGCAAAAACAGTGACTAATTTTGTTTAGAACTCTAATCTAAGAATACATTCATTCAAATTCAGGCATTCTGTTTTGTTCTGATCTGTGTTTTTCAGCTACAGGACTGGGTTTCCCTCTCATATTACTTTAAATGTTATGATGATCTTAATACTATGACGCTGTAGATTTTCAGATCACCATCATTATTCATTTTAACTGGTGTGTTACTGAGTTATTACCTGTCACTGCAGACAAATGGGATTTATGGGATAAATTCTTCTAATATTTTAAGACACATTAGTATATTTTGATGATGGTCTGGTGCTTACCTGGTTTCCAGTCTTTCAGAATTTTTTTTGTCTTGTCCATGATGATGATGAAGAAGATGAAGAAGCCCTCATTAACACATTTGTCAGACAGACGAACTGAGATCTGTCTTTAACCTATCCATGTAATGAAATACATACATACATACTCACAAACTAGTAAGAACACACGGGGGGGGGGGGGACAATGGGCACACACATGCCTGGGCTTGGGATTTGGGTGCTTTGCTCAAGGGCACTTTATACAGTGCATCTGGAAACTATACACAGCACTTCATATGTTACAGCCTTATATCAAAAAGGATTCAATTCATTCCCCCTAAACAATTCTACACACAATACCCCACATTGACAAAGTGAGAAAAGTTTGTTAGAAAAATTTGCAAATTTGTCTTGGCTGTGTCCTTAGGGTCGTTGTCCTATTTGAAGGAGGAGTGGATTCCATCTGGCCACTCTATCACACATGCCTGATTAGTGGAGTGCTGTAGAAATTGATGTCCATCTCTAAGGTTCTTCTCTCTCCACAGAGCAACATTAGAGCTCTATCACAGTGACCAGTAAGTTCTTGGTCACCTCCCTGACAAAGGCCCTCCTACCGTGAACACTTGTTGGTCCCAAACGTCTTCCATGACACTCATTTTGAGTGTCATGGCAAAGGAAGGTGAATACATATTTACATGTTGTATTTTTGTTTTTATTTTTGAATAAATTTACTAAAATTTAAAACAAAGTTTCCTCGATTTGTCATCATGATGTATTTTGTGCAGAATTTGCACACAATATGAATGAATTTAATACGTTTTAGAATCTGTAATCTAACAAAATGCAAAAAGTGAAGCACTGTGAGTACTTTCTGGATGCATTGTACATCTCCTTTTGGATCCAGGGACTAAAATGGCAATGTTATGGTCATAGCACTGCTTATGCAACCTGCATGGCCGTCCACCCTTGAATTACCTAGCTCTGTGAACATCATTAACAGAGAAAAAAGTAATGAGGCACATCAATAGCAGCATTTCATAAGCACACACTTGCTCAGTCAATTAGGAACACCGTAATCATTTTTAGGCTGTAATGTAATCATGCTTGTAATCAATATGATAAAATATATCTAAACCTAATCATTTATTTTTTTCATTGTAACAAATTGCAATTATGTTTTTTTTGTGTACTGACTACACTGGAAAACAAAGATTTTGCTTCCTGAATTTTGTCATGTTCGGGTTGACAGAACAGACGACCAAGGGTGTAGAGGCAAACGCTGGGGGTTAGGATTTCATGAAAAACAAAGTACAACACAAATAAAACATACTGATAACTACTAAACAAATGACTGACTAAACATGACAGAAAACAAACTGGGAAGGGAAGAAACCAACTTACCTACAAACTGAATATCACTACACAAAGTTGCAAAATAAAGCAAAACAGCAACAAACCATGACATAAACAAAAGGACTGACAAAGACAGGCTGAGACAAAAGGTCTTAAATAGCACAGAACATTGGACACACTTGGAACCACTGATTACAATGGGGCAGGGATACAAATGAGACGCAGATGGGAATGGGCGGAGCAAGGGATGAGACAAGACCAAAACAAACAACTAGAACACAACAGGAAGACAGAGGGAACAGGACTGACAAAGGGCAGATACAACAAATTTGAATTTTCAATTTTGGTCCATCATATTTATTTTGAGCTGCTGATGAAATTCCCATTGAAAGTTTCCTATCACATACTGTTTTCTAGGAAATTTTTTCAGTGAAACAGTGGTATCTTTATATTGATTCATCCTCAAGGCTGCCTTGTTACACAATGGTAATGTCCATCCTTCAGATGTCCTTGGCAACTATCAAGCACCAAACCAAGGCAAACTTGTTGACAATCTTATTCGCATTTACCAAGCGATGAACTATAACATGTAACACATTTTCTGCATTCACACTTGGATTTTTTTCCCTAAAAATCTTGGACCAGTCAGTGACAAACACGGCAAATCATTTCAGCAAGACATTCTCACAATGTCAAGTGTTACAAAGGCTTCTGGAACCCCTCAATGCTGACTGACCATTGATGGACACCAAAATGAGATGCATTAGATGTGAAATACAAACAAAATTAGCAGCAAAACCTTTTTAGCGCAGTTGATCTAATAGCGTGGATTTTAATGTGTTAAAACTAGTAAAACTGGTGCAAGCTGAGAGACAAGGTGCAAGCTGAGGGTTCCCCTATTACGCTCTAAGACCACTACCATTGCAAGATTATGGGAGATCCAACATGGCGGCGCTACTCTACTCCATAATTCCAAATTCCCCCATCACATGAATACAGCTTTAATTACAATCTTTCTCAAACCTAATCAGAACCCCATACAATGTTCTAGCTACCATCCTATATCCCTATTAAATAAAGACATCAAAATCATAAGCAAAACCCTAACAGTAAGACTAGAATCTGTAATCCCCTCACTCAGACCAGACTGGTTTCATTAAAGAAAGACACTCCTCAGAAAACATAAGAAGACTACACAACATAATAGAAATATACACACACAAAACATACACTAAGACCAAACACCCAGCCATAGCATTAACTTTAGATGCAGAAAAGGCCTTTGACACGGTTGGGTGGCCATTTCTCTTTACCTCCCTTAATCATTTTGGCTTCAGTTCCCATTTCATCAACTCAATCAAAATTTTATACAACTCCCCATCAGCATCTGTAATCACTAATGAAACAAAATCAAAATATTTAGCCTAAACAGAGGTACCAAACAAGGATGCCCATTATTACCACTTCTTTTGCACTTTTTAGTGAACCACTTGCTTCAGCCATTAGAAAAAATAATATCTTATAAATAGTTTTGCTAAGGTTTCTGGCTACTCCATAAATTGGACCAAATCCGAGATTCTGCCTCTTACAAACATTGACTGGGATGCTGAGGTTGGGGACTTACCCTATAAACATACCTCTTAATCCATTAAATACCCTGGAATCCATATCTCATCCAAATCAAAACTCTAACTGAATTTCACGCCACTACTACAAAGCATCCAATAGCACCTGCAACGATGAAACAAACTCCCATTAACCTTAATTGGCCATATTGCATCAGTTAAAATGAACATTCTCCCCATATTTAACTTAAATCGCTTTGCCATGACACCTTTTACCCTTCAAAAACAAAAACAGTATGGCAAACTAAATGCCCCTAATTTTTACCATTATTTTCTTGCTCATAAATTACAGTATATTTGTCACTGGACCAACAATTCAAACTCTTGGCATAACTGCTTGGCTAGATATAGAAAAAACTGCAAAGACCTGACCACCCAAGACATAATCTTTATAGATAAATCAATTAGAACCCATTAATGCTTCAAATATAATACAATACATACTACACTCTCTGCCTGGTGGAAAGTTTGACGGTACCAGCTTCACGCTGCCGGTGTGATGGCCTGCTGCCTCGTCATTTCTTGAGTCTAGCTCAGTGTGGGTAAAGTTGATCAGGCACCAGGAGGATAAAAGGAGGACAGATGAACGGGATTCATCTCCCTGGATCTTTATTCAATCTGCACATACACGTAAACAATCCCTTAAGAAGTTAATACTCTGCAACCACAGGGAGCATCACCCACCAGCTCACCTGAAGCTACAGATTACACTAAGTGTACTAAGTATACATCTAAAATTAAATAAAATTGAAAAATATACAGTTTTTTAGTGATCGTATAGTGCTTTACATATATTTATACTAGCAAGTTTCATCTTCTTTTATTTATTTATTTATTTATTTTTTTTACTAATTAACATACAAAATCTTTTCAAATAATCAGCACCACAACATACCTGCACATACATGTAAACAATCCCTTAAGAGGTTAATACTCTGCAAGCATGGGGAGCTCTGAGTGTGAAAAATATAAGAAAAGGGAGAGATGAGCACACTGTTAGGCCCACCCTCTATAGCATCATCAGCGGGGATAGGGAAGGGAAGGGAAGGGGATATGAATTCAACAAGCAAGTCCCACTTGGCAGCCAGTCATCCAGTCATCCATTTCAATACCTGCAGCTTAAAGAGATTTTTATTCATTGATATTCACAATTTCCATGAACCAATCTCACCTTTTCTACTGAAAATAAATTCACTTAAACCCAAGAAAAAACTCTCCCAAATCTATAAGCTTTTCTCACATCATGACAGAACCATTTCACTACCAATAGACACATGGACTACAGATCTTGAAACCCAAACTGAAAATAACTGGCAAACAATTTGTAACAATACATTCACAATGTCACCCAATTCTAACATAGAATAGAATGGAATAGAATAGAATAGAATAGAATAGAATAGAATAGAGTAGAGTAGAGTAGAATAGAATAGAATAGAATAGAATAGAATAGAACTTTATTGATCCCTTGGGAGGGTTCCTTCAGGAAAATTAAGGTTCCAGTAGCAGCATCAGTACAGTACAGAAAGTAGTAGAAAATAATTTAATAAGAAGCACTATATAAATATATAGAATATATAATATAGAGACTATATTACAATATACAATATAGATAATAGTGCATGAGAAAGGGGTCCTGTAGGAGGAGGTATTGCACATTATTATTGCACTTTTGAAACTATTGCACAGAGAGTCAGTTGTGTTGTGGTGGTTGCAGGTTACTGTTTACTCTTTGGTTCGGTTACCACATATTCCCATCCTTTATTCTCCTGTTACCACTCCTCCCCCCCAGAGAGGAGTTGTACAGTCTGATGGCGTGTGGGACAAAAGAGTTTTAAGTCTATTGGTCCTGCACTTGGGAAGGAGCAGTCTCTCATTGAACAGGCTCCTCTGGTGGCTGATGACAGTGTGTAGAGGATGACTGGCATTGTCCATAATGTCCAAGTCAAGTCAAGTCAAGGCATTTATTTGTCATTAGATCTCAGTACAGGTACACAATGCAACGAAATTACATTTCTCCGGAACCAAGGTGCAACATGGAACAGCAATATAAACATAAAGTGCAAACACTACAATAAATACAATAAATCCAGTAGCTTCTTCAGACTCCTCTTCTCTGCCACTGACACCAGAGAGTCCAGCTTTGTGCCAACCACAGAGCCAGCCCATCTGATTAGCTTGTCCAGCTTGTGCCTGTCCTTCCTGGATTTGCTGCCCCCTCAGCACACCACAGTGTTGAACAGGACACTGGCGACCACAGACTGATAAAACATCCACAGGAGTTTCCTGCAGATGTTTAAGGACCGTAGCCTCCTCAGAAAGTACAGCCTGCTCTGTCCATTTCTGTATAGGTGGTTGATGTTACATGACCAGTCTGACTTGCTGTCCAGCCACAGCCAGAGGTACTTGTAGGAGTCCACAGCCTCCACCTCATCTCCCTCAATCAGAACTGGTTGTGACTTTTGGTCTGGACCTCCCAAAGTCAATGACCAGCTTCTTGGTCTTTGAGATGTTGACCTGCAGATGATTCCTGTGGCACCAGGCTGCACAGTCCCTCACCAGGCTCTGATACTCCTCCTCACTATCATCCCTGATACACCCAACTATGGCTGAATCATCAGCAAACTTCTGAATGCGACACAGCTCTGAGTTGTAGCAGAATTCCACAGTGTACAGGGTCAAGAGAAGAGGGGCCAGCACCTTGCCCAGTGGTGCTCCAGTGCTGCTGATCACAGTGTCAGATGTAATGTCCTTCAGCCTGACATACAGTTAATTCAAAACAAATTATTACATAGAACACATATCACTACCCATAAAAGCCACCGAATGGGCCTCACCAACACCAACACCTGCACACACTGTCTGAGCACAATAGACACTATCAAGCATTCTGGAACTGCCTCCTGTCAGGGAGTTTTGGTCAAAGGTCATGGGAGAGCTATTCAAGATCAACATCACTCAGCATCCCAATCTCCCCCACTATAGCCCTGCTTGGTGACCTTTCCTTTTTATCAGTATCAAAATATCTGCAAACATCCATTCTCATCTCTACAACAATGGCAAAAAAAATAAGAAAAAAACCAAAATGATCAATAAAACACTGGTATAATTTACTATCTGAACACTCGCACCTAGAAAGACTTACACCATAAAAGATAATATAACTACAACAACATCTGGGCCCCATTTTTAAAATTCATTCAGAGCTGATCCCTCCACCTTTTCTTCACAATCATTCACTCACTGTCTCTCTCTTCAACATACCTGCTCATAACTCAATATTACATTAACACTCTCTGTCTGTTGTCTTGTCTTAATGTAAGTTTCTAATCTGTCTGTATTGTAGGTACCTCTTTTTCCCCATACTGTTATGTTATTTTGACCCTGTATATGTGCATAAAAATTCCAGCGGTGCCCAGCTGGAAACTCTGAGCACAAGGGCGGGAAACAACCCTACCATGCATGTCTTTGGACTGTGGGGGAAACCAGAGTACCTGGAGGAAACCCACACGAACACAGGGAGAACATGCAAACTCCACACAGAAACTTCCCAGGTCACCCCACCCAGGGAACAAACCCAGGTCCTTCTTGCTGTGAGGCAACAGCGCTATCCACTGTGCCACCATGCCGCCTACTTTATAACATTATACAGCAAATCATCAAAACCACTAAAAGGATATTTGTCAGAAAAACACCTCTCTGGTGCTTCTGGCAAGTGTAGACAGCTCTGATAATAATTACAGTGCTGTGGTTTTGTCATTGTCATTCAATGATTGTGTGAGATGTTGAAACAATGTGTACTACACTCACATAGCACAAACTTACTCATATGACAACCTGCCAAGGAAGGAGACTAAACAGGACATTAAAGGGCAACATTAGAACCCAACTAAAATACTCAAGAAAATAACTCATTTGCTTGTAAGCAATTACTATTGTTCTGAATGGACAAATTCAAATCTGACAGATTTTTACATATATTTTGTTGACAAAGAAAGACAAAAAAAACCTGATAATCTAATTTACATCTGTCAGACTCAGGAAGCAAAGCAGACACACACAGTGTTTGCAAGTTTTCCCATGCCCCCAGAGCATTGGGAAAAGTTTAGGGCAGCTTAGGGAAGGCAGGAGAAGTTAAAATTTAGATTGTTTACTGTGGTGGAATTTTATCTATTAATCGGAGTCAGACACCTTCGGTTTTGTCAAGTAATAAGTTTATAATATTCTGCAGAAGAGAGCATGCTGGATAGCAGCAGTACTCTGAAGAGGTGAGCCGAGAGAGATGGCTCTTATACACATGAGAGATGGAATTTCACAACGTAGACACAACGCAGCTGCGTGGAGCCACTTGCGCACATACATAGTCCATTCGATGTCAGTACGTTCCCCGTAACTATCAACAAGAGGCCAGCAAGGTGCAGCAGGGAGGTCAGCGCATCTGCTACTGATAACTTACAGTTGAGCACTGACATCCTGTTCTGCTGGTCTGGTGTCAGCATCTCCCAAGGAGAAGAAACAACTTCATAGTATCACACAATGGAAGAATACAATATAATAAATGCAATTTGTAATCAATCATTAATTGCCATTACATTTACAATATTGTATACTCATGGTATCACATTCTATTCAGCTAAGCAACACAACATTTGACTAGTTCAGTAGGTTTCTCAGTCATGTAGAAGAAGGCTGACTTGACAGTTGTCATTGAAACCCTCAACAAGGAAGGTAAGCATCAAAACGTCATTGCTAAAGAAGCTGGGTGTTCACAGAGTGCTGTATCCAAGCATATAAATGGAAAAATTATTGTAAGCCACTCATGATCAAGAGACAACATCAAAAATGTCTTACCTGGTCCAAGGTTTTCAGATGAAAGTAAATTTTGCATTTAATTTGGAAATCAAGGTCCCCGATGAGGAAGAGTGAGACACACATTCCAAGCTGCTTGAGGTCTAGGTGTTAAGTTTTCACAATCAGTGATGGTTCCCTCTGCTAACAAGCTGGAGATGCAGATTTAATTTTGTAATAGGACATGGCACCTGCTCATACTGCCAAATGTACCAGTTCCTGGTTTAATAACCACACCATCACTGTGCTTCATTGGCCAGCATATTCACTTGACCTAAACAAGAGGAACATGAGAGACACTAGACGCAACAATGCAGACAAGCATAGTTGAAAGAAAGATGCTTTCAGAGAAACTGGGCTTCTATAACACTTCACGGGCTGATCAGCTACGTGCCACACTTCACTAATGTAGTAATTCATGCAAAAGGAGCCCCGACCAAGTAATGACTGCATATACAATACATACTTTTCAATAGGCCAACATTTATGTATTAAAAATATATTTTTTAATTGGTCTTATATAATATGAACAATTCAAATTTTCTGAGATACTGACTTTTGGGTTTTCATTGGCTGTTGGCCATAATCAACATTAAAATAAACACTTGTGTTTTTCTCTGTGTAATGAATCTAGTTTAAATTTTTAAATAATATCACAAATGTACAAATGTACATTTTGACCTATATATATATATAATGGAGCACATTTTCCCTGTTACCACCCACTTCTGTTAGTTAAATAAATATTTAACTAGCTATTTTTTATTATTCTTGATCATGGGGTGGCATGGTGGTGCAGTACTGTTGCCTAAGAGCAAGAAGGACCTGGCTTTGATCCCTGGGTGGGGCGTCCTGGGAAATTTCTGTGTGGAGTTTGTACAGTTCTCCCTGTGTTTGCATGGGTTTCTTCCGGGTACTCATGTCTGGGGTTGTTTCCTGCCCTTGCGCTCAGAGTTGCTGGCTGGGCACCGGCTCCCCCGTGACCCTATTCAGGAATGAGCGGCATAGATGAATGGATGGATGATCTTGGTCATCTCCCTTTCTAATAGCATTGCAAATCTTACTGGGTGCAACTATTTTTCTCAACATGAGAAAACAAGAAGAAACCACTGAGGGGAAAAAAGACTGGAAAAGGAGAAACTCAAAATAATCAAAAGAAGAGCCTCCCTAGGAAAGAAACCAAGACTCAAAAATGACACCAAAGAACACAAGAAAGAATTACTAAGAGTGTCTCTAAGACCATGATGACAAACCCCTGAGAGGAAACAAATCTTGAGAGGGGAACTTCCCTAAGAATGTGATACCATGGACAAGAACCAAGATTTAAATGGACAACCTTTCTATCTATACATGTGCATAAGAATAAAACCAAGCCTCAAAAGGTGAAATTTCATCTGAGAGAAAGCAAGTCTGAAATTGAGAACATTTCTAAGAGCATGATCAATTACCACTGACAGGAAACCAGACCTAGATTTAAAGGAAGAATCTTTCCTTCTATGAGCATAGGGAGTATCCATTGAGGGAAATCAAGGGGAGAAAATTCCTAAGAACATGAGTAGGAATGACTCAGGGGAGCAAAGTCTCTAAAGGAGAACCCATTCTCCTCACTGGATTAGAACAGAAATACGACAAGATTAGCTGGAAGATTAAACAAAGATGGTGAGATAAGGCAAATGAGAATGGAAATGTCACAAAACTGAAAAAATGAGAAAAAGGATTCAGTCCAAAAATGAGGAGGATAAAACACACAAAGATGGATAATTGTTGATTGAAGAAACACTTTGTGAGTGAATGTTCAGCAAAGGCTGATTCAAATCACACTTCAGGACTGAACACATACACAGGGTGTGAACATTCTGTTTTTCTCAATCAACACTCCCATAGACATGGAGATGAGTTTCAGAGAGTTTCTGGAGACTCCAGAGAACACTCTGCTCCTTTTTTGGATCCAGTCTCCACACTGGAAGTAACCTTAGACTGTTGTTACTGACAGCTGAGTTGTTCCACACCACACACACACACACACACACACACACACACACACACACACACACACACACACACACACACACCACACACACACACACACACACACACACACACACACACACACACAGATATTAAATGCTAATGCCCTAATGATTAAACAGCTTAACCATTTTAAGTATGATGATGACACTTAGCAGGCCCTGACCTCGTCATAACCACTTAATTTAAACACAGTACACTTATAACACACAAAAATTAAAGATCCTTTCAGCTCCTAATAAGGCAAAGGTGAAGGCCAATGTCACCAAAATGTCTGTTTGACTAAACACATGTCACCGCAGCACGGAATGTAGTTACACTTTGCAGGATATAATGGATGAAGCTGATGTTTATAAATAACATTACAGTGTCAGCAATACATCAGCAGACACTTCAGGAACAAGACAGTACATCTGATAACAACTTCAGTGCTCACCAGGCCTCTAAAAGGTGTGTGTTCAAATGCACATTTCATAACTCCAGGAGGAAGACTAGCTTAGTCCCATTGTTGGCTCTCCTCACTGTTATAACTTAGGAACAATTGAGCCAATTTGCATTGCTTTGTATATATTTACCTATTAGCAATCCTTATGATGTAAAAAAAAACACAGTGTAAAAAAATAGTATAATGAGTTAAAATGCTTGATTATAACTGGGTTAAAAAGTCTTACCCAGCCATATGTGGGCCAGATTAAGCCTTAACAGCCTTAAATGTCCAACAGTTACATATTCAATTCATTAAAATTCTGATTATGAGAACACAATCAAAGACAAACATAATACACATGGGGATTCATTTATTGGGGAAAATGATCCACTAGTCCATATATATGAGTGGAAAAAATATGTGAACCTTTAGCAGATATTTTGAAATGGAAGTTTTTAGTCCTTTCTTTTTGTGTCTAATGTCTGTCATATTTATTGTATTTACATCTGTGTTTGCACACTGCATTTTATATAATCTGTTTTGTATTGGTTTGTATTGGATAAACTCAGATTAGCACTGATGAATGCTAAATCTCTGGTGAGCAAGACATATTATTTTTTTTTTGATTTTCAATTCAATTCATGTGGGTAATTTGTACTGGATCACAAGTACTGTGCACAAGTACTGACTCCAAACCTTTAGCCAAACTCTGTTCTCCTGGTTGCAATTTTATTAATACACCTACTCCTATTTTATTAATACTACTGGGCATGGAGGGGGCTTTCAAGCAACACTTTCCAAGCCTTACTGTTACCAGTAGAAAACAGTAGTGTTACCTCCTTCACCAGATGTATTCCCACCTGGATAAGGGGAGTGGTGCTGCGAGAATAATGTTCCTTGATTTCTCCAGTGCCTTCAACACTATACAGCCCCTTCTAATGAGACTAGCTGGACAGGATGCAGTTCACACTCTACATGTTTGACTGGATGTGTTAAGAGTGGACATGAGGAGGAGTACAGGAGACTGGTGGATGACTTTGTTGCATGGTGCCAACTGACCATCTGGCCCCCTGTAAGAATAACTCTTTTTTGGTAAAAAAAAAAAAAAAAAGTCCATTCAAGACAGAGTTTGAAAGGAGTTTTGCCAGTTCAATGATGAAAACATGTTTAATTATAAGGAAAAAAAATATAAATGTAGTAAAAGCATTGCTAAAAATCAAGTGAAGAAGTCTCTAAGGTCAGGCTGACTAGAACCTTCTGAGTCTTATAGTGGTCATCAGATGGTCTGTAGGTTTGAGACCAAAAGTCGCCCTTTAAAGTGGCTTTTAAAGCCTAAAACTAGGTGCGGTGACATCTAATAAGTCGTTGAGGCCTCAGCAAATGACACATCAGAAAGTTCTTGTCCAGCCAGCTTAGCGGCCCTTTTTCGTAAATACGTTGATTAAATACTGTTTTCCTGTGGTTCGGCTGCTCTTCCCATTAGTTGTTGTCAAGACTTAAAGATTAGATGAACTGCATGCACGTACCGTGCAGAATATGCATTGTACCATCAGCATGGTTACGCTAGAGCATTACGTTATCAACTAAATGTTATGACTAAGTGTCTTGAGGCCTTGGGGTGTGCAGTCAAAGAGGCACCAAATACAGTTAAGCAATAATGGCTAAAGCATAAGTGAGAGAGTAACAAGGTATACATTTGATCAAACAGCATAATAGGCAATCAGTAATATAAAATAGTACATTTATCTCTTACACCCCACAGCCAGTCTCTATTGAGGGGGTTGATGTGGAGGTAGTTAGGACCTATAAGTACCTCAGACGGCAGCTGGATGACAAACTGAACAGGTCAGAGTGCACTGACTTTCTGTACAGGAAGGGGCAGAGCTGGCTTGACTTCTTGAGGCGTCTTGGGTCTTTCAACATCTGTAGAAAACTCATGCAGATGTTCTATCACTCAATAGTCTCTAGCATTCATGCAGTAGTGTGCTTGGGAAGCAGCATCAGGTGAAAAGATTCACTGCGGCTGGACAAGCTGGTCAGGTGGACTGCATCGGTGATTTTTTTTCTACAGTTTTTGGCTTTACAGTTTATTGGTTAATATTTTCTTATTCTTTAAGCTCTGCTACTTTGCACGTCATGTCACTATCACTTTATGCTTTGCATCTTTGCACTGAGGATCTATCTATCTATCTATCTATCTATCTATCTATCTATCTATCTATCTATCTATCTATCTATCTATCTATCTATCTATCTATCTACCTACCTACCTACCTACCTACCTACCTACCTACCTACCTACCGAGGTAAATCATCCAAGCCCATTGTTCAGTGTACTGGTTTATAGACCACAAAAACAAATTGACATATTTTATTTAGATTATCTAGATAGATGTTCTTGTTCTTTGTGATTTTAATATGTGTGTTGTCCCTAAAAGCCTCTAGTGTAAGAGTTTTTAAATTTAATTGACTCTGGATATACACTTGACTTCATTTTATCTTTTGGGTGTGGATATCGGAAATGTAGAAATCATTTTTTTTTCTGATGCTTGTATTCCACATCTACCTCTAATAATAATAATAAAATAATTATAAAATAAAAATAATTCACTTGCCTACTTGCCTATCATTTTATTAAACCTTTAACAGCCAGTCTTTTTTCTAACGCAAATACAGTTGTGTCATGCGCCCCTCAGTCTCTATGGACCCATAATCCCTCAGTTCGTCACCTATCCAATCATATGACTCGCACGCGCTCACAATCACCTGAGTATTGATTGCATTCACCTGGTCCAGAGAGCATTTTAGCATGCCTCTCTGTTTGGCCAGTGTCTAGCTTTGCCTAGCAACCTTAGTGCGCTACCTATGTTCTGTATTACCATTCTGTCCGTGTTTGACCCGTTTCTGTTTTCTGACCTCAGTTTTTTTGTGTCGACCTGCGTTCAGTCCATTGGTTATTGAAGTTCTCCTGTTTTTGACTTCGCCTCTGGTTTGTCCATCTTGGTCTGCCCGTTATCAACCTGGAATGTTTGACTCTACGTCTGCTTCCCTCTGTCCGGTCCTGACAAGTTGCCTCTGATATCCATTTTGTTGAAACCCCACAGAGGCTTTCAGCACTGATACACTGGCCAATTTGTTGAACTCTACCTGTACTGATATTTTTGATCAAAGTGCTCCATTTAAAACCAAAAGATTTAAAGAGTCCATAAGTCAGCCATGGTTAAATAGCATGACACATGGTTTAAGAAAGCAGACATGCAGAAAGGCACTGAGAAAATGAAGGGGGAAAACAAGCTATAGATTCCATATGACTCTCACATTATCAATGCATTGTTCAAAAAGTTAACATTACATTCACATACTGAAGACAATTTGGAGGCTTCAGTTGATAAATGTGGGCAATTTTCAAGTTTCTTTATCGACAGTTGAAAACACAAGATCACATATTCCCACATGATCTTCTCCTGCATGCACTGTCATTTTAAATCACCTTGAGCCTTTGAGTAGTTTGAGTCTCCCTATCTGACCTATCTGACTTAGTTTTTCAGTATGAGTGCTACTACCTTCTCACTGGATTCCCAGATTCCTTTTCAAGGAATTGCTGCTTGGTTTTTGTTCTGGTATTTTATCTGTCATTATTAAATGACGTTGACCCAGCTAGTTTTAAACATGCAGTTGTTGAACCCCTATTGAAGAAACTCAGTCTGGATTGGACTTCTCTCAGCAATTTTACACCAATTTAATGTATTTTTTTTCTTTTGGAAATTTTTTTTATCTGTTTTTATCTGAGTTTTTTTCAGAATTGTGTACATCAGGGCTCTATTTTAGGTCCTATATTATTCTCCCTGTACATGCTCCCTTTAGAATCTATCTTCTAGAAACATCAATTTTCCTATCATTTGTAATACAGATGATACACAGCTGAACAAATCAATAACTAGCACTGGGTGACGTTAAATATTGGATGTCCAAAAATTTTCTGAAATTGAATGATTCATTTTCACTCAGTACCTGATTGTCTACATACACTTCCCTTAAATATACATAGCCACACCAGAAGTCTTGGCATTATCTTGGACTCTGCACTGAAAGTTGACAAATAAATCAATGCAATGGTCCAAGCCAGCTTTTATCAGCTTAGAACAATTTCTAAGCTAAAACCTAGGACTATTGTAACTATGTAGATGAATAGCATAACATTAACTGTATTGGCTTCCTTTCACTGATCAGTAAATTAGAGAATATATCACTGTCTCTTTATCTCAAATTGTACATCACTTTGGCTAACTGTAGTCTTTTAAATGTTCTGGACCTGAAAATAGATTGTTTTGGTTTAAATAAGAAACATTACATGTCAAGTAAGGAAAACACATCATTCCAGCATACAATACCTTTATCTCCTCTTTGAAACACAGCGGTGGTAGGATAATGTATTTGGCTGCATCTCAGCCAAGACGGCTTACCATTAATAATGGAAAAATGAATTCAGAATTATACCAAGTTCTAAGGGAAAATGTCAGGATTCCTGTCAGTGAGCTGAATCTCAAGAACACAGCAAGACAATAACCCTAAGCACACAAGTGGCTATACCAAAGAAAGGTAAAAGAAGAATAAAGTTAATGTGACCCAGTCAATGTCCTGACCTTAGTCTTATAAAAAAGGAATTAAAATTAAAATTAAATTAAATTTAAAAATCCACCCAAAATTAATCAGAAGACCTGAAAAGGAACTGAATTCTGAATGTTATCAGTCATTAGATAGAGACCTCAAAAATATATAAGGGGAGGCAATGGGGGTGGGGGTGTTGTCAGGGTGTGGGGGTGGTGGAAGTCGGAGAGTACAGTAATTGCCTGCAGATGAAGTGGAAGGTGTAACCCATGGCAACCCAGAGCTGAGCGAGCATCACTTTCACCTTAGAGAGTAAAAACAGCAGTGAACAGAAAGTGATATCAAAGAGAGTGAGAGTGAGAGTGAGAGAGAGAGAGAGAGAGAGAGAGAGAGAGACATTGCTGTCTGACAGGGTGACCTTTTCTGAAGATAAACAAGTTTAAAATGAAGTGATGTCCAATGAAGTGATGTCCAGCATTTCCAAATGCTCTCTCTCTCTCTCTCTCTCTCTCTCTCTCTCTCTCTCTCTCTCTCTCTCTCTCGTTTGCTTTCAGTTCATCAGTGTGTGTGGTGGGTGTGTAGAATTCTCCCCATGCACATTTGTGTTACATTAGTTATGAAAGCCATTGATTTTGTTTTCATGTAGCTGGGTAATAAATACTACAATTAAACCTAATTTTAACCTTAACCATTTAACCTTAACCTAAACCTAAACCTAAATCATGGTAACCTAACCCCATAGTTAATATCAGTAACCTACACCTAAACCTGTAATCCTTTTTTACAAATATGGGAAGCCCGGATGGGGTTGAATTAAACTCAAGTACACAAACATGTTTGTTTAAGTTTGTTAAGAGATTCTCTAACAGAGCAATCAATCTGACTAACATATGAACTTGAATATCACATACCAAAATACATTTCATGAACTGTCACTGCATAACTTAAATTAAACAAATTACTTTACCAGAATCAGTCTTACACTACAAAAAATAAATGAACAATTTAGAAGTATAATCCATAACACATGTACCTGAAACAGTGCTTGAATGCATGTTATTTTAAATCCACATGCATGGGGCACAACATGCTTTACAGGTGATGCAATGTTTGGGACCTGCAGTATTAAAGGGGTTTAAACAGTCCATTTGTTAGTATGTGCTGGAAATGAGAGTGCGATGAGGGGAGGTGGATTTTAGGCAGCTAAAGGTTCAGAAGATGGTGCTGGAACTGAAGGATGTCCTGAAGTTGTCGACCATAATGATAAATAGATCTTTTTGTAATGTATCACCTTGGGCTTAGCACAGAGATCCAGCTGATTCTGAACCTCATAGTCCACTTCAATGTCACCATAGACAAGGTCAGACTAGGCCCCCAGGCTCATAGGCAGTGTGTCTCATCTGGCAATCACAGAAGTACTTTGGTTGTGCCCCTGCTGCACCACTGTTCCCAGCAACTGAATGGTAAGCAGAACAGAGGTGTGACAGCACTATAGAGTCACATGTGGCATTGGAATATACATGTGGATCTCCAAGAAGAACAGCAGTTTTCAAATGTACTTCTCTCCCATGATCCAAGAAGAAAGGGGTTGGTTTGGTTAAGGGGTGGATTGTATTGTATGCAAATGTCATATATCTGTCTTGTCCCTCTGGTCTGATCTTTGTTTTGTTCCTCTCCTAGTGCTTCTGAGCACATGTCCTGTCTCTGCACATTCCCAGCTGTGTCTCATGTATCGTCAAGTCCAGGTGTTCATAATCATGTCTCGTTATTTAAATTCTGCTGTTTGAGTCTGTCCTTGTCAGTGTTCTTGGCTACTCATCTGGTCTACTCATCATGTCAACATGTCTCGTTGTGATGGTTAGTGTAAGTTGTCTATGTAATCTTTTACCTTAATTTCCCTGAAGGAACCCTCCCAAGGGATCAATAAAGTTCTATTCTATTCTATTCTATTCTATTCTATTCTATTCTATTCTATTCTATTATATTCTATTATATTATATTGTGTTAATAAATACAACCCTGCACGTACTTCCGCCTCCACCTACCTCTGTAAGTTCTGCACAGGTTACAGGAAGACTGATCTATCATGGAGGTAGTTGGTTTGTTGGGAGTCAGCTGGCGATCCAAAGGGATCCATTCAGTGCGGGGTCGCAGGACCAGGACGGCTCAGCGGTGATGGGCGGTCGGAGGAGGCGCCATAGGCAGTGTGCTCAGGGCGCTCCCTCACAGTGGGGAGAATTTTGGGGGGGCACTAAGGGTTGGCACTTAGAGCCTCAAGCCGGGCGAGGCAAGAGGTGAGACCTGCTGGTGGGCTGTTATGGGGGATCTGGGCTGAAGGATGAGTGCGATGTGTGGCAGGTCCTGAGCTATGTGTGCAGGACTGTCCACCCCAGTGAACCCCAGATTTCAGCAGCCACAATGGCCTCAGCAGCGTCACCCACCCGAGTTGCATTTGCGCCACGCACTGCAGCTCCTCCCAAGATGGCAACACCAGACGTTGCTTCCGCTATGACCGGGAAGGTGGAGCTACTCAACGACGTCACAGTTGGGAAAGCAGATCTTTCCGGCAACTTTCAGGTCTGGGGGGCGGAGCTTATCATTGGTGTCACTACCTGGACAGTGGAGCTTCCAGTCGCTGCCCCCAGGTGTGCTTCCTGTGGGGTAGTAAATTGACTGCACATGCATAGTCATAGTTGAAGTCAAAGTTGTTTGTTTTTCACTCTGCTCTGCATTGTCATGTCCCATGAGTGTGGTGTACTCCTGTTCTGTCTGAGTAGGGATGGAGTGCAACTGTCAGATGGACTATGAGCTACTGCATCACAGTTTCCATCTGTGGATGGTCAGACATTGCATCCAAATTGGCTTGAGTGGTTCCTTGTCTGTATTGGACAGTCCAAACATATGGGTCAATTTAAAGTGCCCATCTTGCTCTGCAACCTGTGTCTGCAACACTCCAGGACTGTTTGTAGGGTTCATGAAATGCCACTGCCAGTTTTCAGCTGCAGTCAGCAACCAAACTACAGCAACTCAATCTATGCTCACCTGGCAGAGTTCAGGAAAAACCACAGTAACCATCTGGAATACCTGAATTAACAGAAGACATTGTTAGTGAGACAAACAGTGCATTTCACATTGTGGAGGTATAGTGGTGCTCACTGTGATTTGGGTTGTACAGCTCATTGGAGCTAACTGAGTTGTGCTTAATAGTGGCAAGTTCTGATCATAAAGGCAGCACAATCCTCTGCCTAGATCTAAAATGGCATAGATAACATCACTTTGGAGGATATTCCACCCAAGGATGATGCCCCACACAAGGATGATGCCCTGATTCACATTCTTGATAACCTGCATTTCATGCTGCAAAGTACAATTACCCAATTACCTAAAAGTGGCATTCAGAGTTCCTAAAGTGTCTAAACTTTGGCCAGTAACTGACTAGGATAAAATGAAGTTCATTGTCAAGGGTTGTTTGCATTAAGAAAGAATGGACATGCATATATTTTCATTTATGTAAGAGATACTGGACCCTGCATCAATTCAATACCATTCAACAATGCAATTTATGTGATCAGTGAATATTTCTCTGTTTACTGCAGGCACAGGGTTTTCAGGCACAGCAGTATTGCTTGTAGAAAATGGGTCATTTGGTGATGACTGCATTATACCTTGATTGCTGGGCATACTATGTAAATTGCCACTTGGGACTGGAAAAGGTGGAGCTGATGAGTACCCTGCCACATCAACTAATGGTAGTTTCCCTGAAGATGACACTGAAGATCTCACTGTCATGGTGGAAATGACCACGGTCATGTCTGTCAGTCTCCTCAGCTGAATCCTGTGTGATCCTGGAAAGAGACTCTCTTTGTATGTGGGCTTGGGCTTCTGTGGCAAGATACTGATCCACTGTAATGTGACAAAGTAGAGTGTCACACCATGCCTGTTGTCATTATCGAAATCAGTGTGCCAGTCAGGGGAATGAGACCAAAGATAGTCTCTTGGGTTCTCCATGTAAATCAAACAATCAATCAACCTTTATTTTCACTCTGGATTACATTGAGGGTAACTCTCATTTACAATACAGCCACACATTTACTTTCCAAAGGGACTGATACAACATTAAAAATACTTTTTATATAGATAAATTAAATTAGATAAAATATTTCTAAAATATAAACCTGAACCTCAGGAACCTACACCTAAACCTAACCCTAAATTTAACCTCAGTAACCTGCACATAAACTTAACCCTAAATCTTTCTCAGAAACCTAGACCTAGACCTAAACTTAATCTTAACCTCAGTAATCTAAACATAACCTTATCCCTAAGCTTAGCCTCAGTAACCTACACCTAAACTTACTGCTAGGTTTAACATCAGTAACACCAGTAACATCAATGTGTGTGTGTGTGTGTGTGTGTGTGTGTGTGTGTGTGTGTGTGTGTGAATTAAAAGAATAACCTCTCCTTTAGGATAAATTAAGTGACCACTTCAGTGTCAGTGTGACCTACAACTTATTCATTACTCATCAACAGCATGATCCAACAGAGTGATCCATAGACATACTTAGAAAATGGTTTATGGACTAAATTCTCCACATGTATGTGTTGGACAGGGCTTTACCTACATCTAAAAAAACATTCATCTTAAGAATTTCAAATGGACTGTTCTGATGTCCTTGGGGTGAAAACTTAATTGAGGTGAATGATCAGGAGCCAAATGGCTGCCAAGGCTGCTTTCCCCATCAAGGGAAGGCATTGGCAATAAAACATCGATTCCGGGATGGTGTTGCCATAGAGATACAGCTGAACAGTATTTGGTGTGCTTGTTTTGATATAAAGAGCAGAATTAATTGGCAACTAAACCTGGTTCAGACTTTCAGTAGTAGTAATTAAAACGTTACACTCACTGAATGTTTTATTAGGTTTCTGATTTGGTCTAATAATTTGGCACACACAATGAAATCACATCAAGTTGTTTTAGTTGGTGCAGATTTGTGTGAAAGCTTGGACTGCATAAACCAAGTAAAAAAAGAGTAATAAATAAATAAGCATCTGCTGTCTTTCTTCAGCCACTTAGCTTGAGGCTAAAGGCCAGGTGAACGCAGTTACAGCAATGACACCTGGGTAATAAAACACCATTGCAATGTCAACTTCTGTTCCAATGCAAGGTCAGCAGTGGCTCAGTCTCAGAGCTTTTACACAATCACCATGACACTGTGCACAACAGGTACACATCAAACTGTGTGACTGATGTTTCATTCTGCAGATATAAAAATCACATTGTTAATGACAGGGATCACAGTGAAGAGGTACATAAATGTATCATAGCTTCAGGATACCTGAACTGAGCAATCTGGCTGTCTCAAGCTGATTATATTAATAAAACATAGTCTAAATGAATGTCTAAATAAATATATAAATGAATTCATTCAGTAAATAAAAGTATTTTGTCAATATAGACTACATTCTGAGCCACAGAAAAATGTACACCATTTCAATCTTCATGAAATCTGAGATATGCTGAACTGTTTCGGAATGAGATGCTTATAAGTAACAACTCATAACAACTCCTCTTCAATGTTCCTAAATTCAGTCATGTAACTTCTCTGCTGCGTTCCCTTCATTGGCTCCCTGTAGCTGCCCACATCAGATTTAAAACCTTGATGCTGACCTATAAAACCAAAAATGGACCAGCCCCTCCATACATGATGGCAATGGTCAAAACTCGAGTTGTACCAAGAGCCCTTCGAGCTTCAAGTACAGCTCAGCTTGACCCACCATCCCTCAAAACACAAGGAAAACATGCATCCAGACTCTTCTGTTCTGGCACCAAAATGGTGGAATGAACTTCCCCTGGGAGTCCGAACAGCTGAGTCCCTCACTGTCTTCAAACGCAGACTGAAGACTCATCTGTTTCAGGAGTACTTAACTCCATAAAGACTTTTGTTTCAACAGGATATAAGTGTGAGAAATCTCTAGATTCCAGCCTTGTCTACTAGCTAAGGATATTCTCTGAGTGAACAGCAAACCACTTTTGTAAGTCACTCTGGATAAGGGTGTCTGCTAAATGCCGTAAATGTAAATGTAAACATCTCAATTAAGCTGACATTTTGAATAGGGATCCAATTATTAATCTTTAAATTGCTACTAAGGTACATTGTTTTTTTACTGTAAAGATGTACAATATAACATATTATGAAAGCACAAAAAAAGCTAAAACCTTTAGTGCCCCTGACAGTGAATCTCTGGACTCTACTAACTAGTTAAAGATATCTTCTAAGTGAACAGCAAAGCACTAAGCTGCAAATGTCTAAGTCTGCAAAAAGCTATTATTGTAAAAGTAAACTGTGCAATTTTCATATAATGTACTGCCCCCTATAGTTCATAGTTTCTCAGTGCAGTGCTCAATGATGCTTCAGACAGCTCATGACTATAAAATCACACAGCAGATTCATACTGTATTTCATTTTCTCCACAGTTATTACTGTCAGACTGTGAAAACTACATGTACTGTAGATTCAAGTTGGATTAATATGAATTAAATTATTTTCCAGCTGTGTGAAGATTTTTTTGAAATAAAATATGTAGTGCACATTTTATAAAAGAAATGTAAATGTACACTGGAGATCAAAATTAGTGAACAATTCAAGAACACTTGATTTTTTCAGAAATAATGCAATCCTCATTGGTCAACATTTGAAGGATTTTTTTGTTAGGGGTATACCATGCCACTAGAGCAGTGTTTAACAAAATAACAAAAGTACTTCAACAAAAAATCTTTATTTTGCAAAAAACACAATGATCAAAATTAGAGAACAGCAATGACTGTAGCACAGAGAAAGATTACAATAAAATGTTCTGAAGGTTACAACAGTCACCAGTCAGTAGGAAGTGTACCGGCCTTTGCTTTGAATGACTTCAGCACATCTGACTTCAGCACATCGGCACATTTGAATGACTTCAGCCACAGGAAATCACTAGTCTCTTACACTGCTCTGGTGTGATTTTGGGCCACTGTTCTTGCAGTTTCTTCCATGGTTCGGTGACTGTAGTGGGTTTCTTGGCCACCTTTCTCACCATGGATTTTCCAGAGGTTTTCTATTGGGTTTAGATCAGGACTTTGAGCTGGACATTTCAAATGTTTTCAATTTCAA